>WOXC01003645.1:0-600000 GCA_011680675.1 Gymnobelideus leadbeateri | reverse complement strand
CTCTCTCACCTCATAATATCATCCCTTGAGTATTCTCCCTTCCCAACAAATTCGACCTATGCCCTCTATCCATATATAACTGTAACCATATACACACACATTCACATATGTATTCATATGACCACACCCCCTTCTTCCATTATTTTCATAGTGAGAAAGATGTCATCAGTCACAGTTATTGCTTTTCCATATAGGAATGTAAATAGTTCAACTTTGATAAGTTCCTTTTGATTTCTTTTCCCTGATTACCTTCTCAGGCATCTCTTCCTTCTTATGTCTGGATGTCAAATTTTCTATTCAATTCTGGTTTTTTCCTCAAGAATGCTTGAAAGTCCTCTATTCCACTGAATGACCATATTTTCCCCTGAAACAAAATACTCAGTTTTGCTGGGTAGGTGACCCTTGGGTTCATTCCCAGCTCTTTTGCCCTCTGGAATATCATATTCCATGCCCTTCGATCCCTCAGTGTAGAAGCTGCCAGGTCCTGGGCTTTTCTGATTGTGTTTCCACAATATTGAAATTGTTTCTTCCTGGCTGCTTGTAGTATTTTCTCCTTGATCTGGGGATTCTGGAACCTGGCTATAATATTCCTGGGAGTTTTCTTTTTGGGATCTTTTTCAGGAGGTGATCTGTGGATTCTTTCAACCTCTATTTTGCCCTCTGGATCTAAAACATCAGGGCAGTTTTCCTTGAGAATTTCTTGAAGGGTGATTTCTAGGTTCTTTCTTTGATCATGGCTTTCAGGTAGTCCAATAATTTTTAAATTGTCTCTCCTGGATCTATTTTCCAGGTCAGTGGTTTTTCCCATGAGATATTTCACATTGCCTTCTAATCTTTCGTTTGTTTGGATCTGCTTAACAGCATCTTGATTTCTCATAAAGTCATTAGCTTCCATTTGCTCCAGTCTAACTCTGAAGGAATGAATCTCCTCAGTGAACTTTTGAGATTCTTTTTCCATCTGGCAAATTCGACTTTTTAAGGCATTCTTCTCCTCATTGCCCTTTTGGGCCTCCTTTGCCATTTGAGTTTGTCTATTTTTTTATTACTTTTTTTTTTTTTTTTGAAGCAATTGGGGTTAAGTAACTTGCCCAAGGTTACACGGCTAGGTTTTTTTTGTTTGTATGGATTAAGTGTCAGAGGCCGGGCTCCGAACTCAGGTCCTCCTGGTTCCAGGGCCGGCGCTCTATTCACTGCGCCACCTAGCCGCCCCGAGTTTGTCTATTTTTTAAGCTGTTGTTTGCCTCAGTCAGGCTGTTGACCCTCATTTCATACTTTTCCTGCATCCTTCTCATTTCTCTTTCCAATTTTTCCTTCACTTCTCTTATTTGATTTTTAAAGTCCTTCTTAAGGTCCTCTATGGCCTGCAACCCGCTCATGTTTTCCCCTGGGGCTTTTGGAGCAGGACTTCTGACCTCACAGTCCTTTTCCCGCTCTATGCCCCCAAAATAGGAGTCTAGGGTTGCATTTTTCTGTTTCCTTTGCCTTGGCATGTTGCCACTTAATTGCTTGACTTTTGGGCTTGTTGCCACACTATGGCTTTAAGGCCAGATAGAGGAATTTTCTTCCCGAAAGTGTGGGGGGCAACTTCTGTTTCTGGCAAGCTGTAAACCCACCCACAACTTCCACCCTAGATCACAATCCAGATCCAGGGAGGTTAAAGCAAGAGCGATTACCCCCCAGGACTGATCGATGGATCTTCCTACCATTTGCAGGCCGGGAGCTGGAGCTGCCTCTGAAAACTACAAAATGGCGTGTCTCCTCAGTGGCTTCTAGCCCCCAGGGGAGGGAGCTGATGCATTCCCCAAATACAGGTCCCAAAGTCCATAGGACACTAACCTCTTACTTTGTCCTAGGCATGTCTATGTTGATAATTCTGGAGTCACCACAGCTCCTGGTGTTCTGGGGTTCCTCCAGCCGGCTGTTGGCCCTGCCGCCCTGGGGCTAAAACCTCGGCTCATGGGGACCTGGGCTCGGCTGGGCTCCTGCGCTCTACGATGCCAGGTCCCAGAGCGCTGTGCTGGTCCTTCCTGCAGGGCTTCTGGGCTGTCCTCAGCGGGAGGTTAGCTTCTCTGTGTCGTTCTGTGGGTGCTGGGGCTCCAGAAGTTGTTCAGAGTCCCCTTTTACATAGTTTGGGGGGAATCTGGGGGCAGAGTGGCTTGGACGAGCTGTTTCTACTCTGCCATCTTGGCTCCGCCCACCGGCACAAAATATTTTTAATAATAAGACTTTTTTTTTTTGGAAGAGGGAAGGCAAGGCAATTGGGGTTAAGTGACTTGTCCAAGGTCACATAGGTAGTTAAGTTTCTGAGTCCGGATTTGAATTCATATCCTTGACTCCAGGGCTGGTGCTTGTAATGGCAATAGAAATTTGCAGATCTTCCCTGCCCCTTAATAATCCTAGAGGAATTTGAAGACCTTCCCTGCTTTGAAAGTGAACTCTGCCTCCTGATAGGCTGAATATAGTCACATGGAGCCTGTGGTGGGAAGAGTTTGCTGAAGGGTAGAGCAGAGCCCACAGGAAGTTGGGAGTCAGAGCCAGAGATTGTGGGAGAGAGAGGACACTCAAGCATGGAGATAAATAGATTTGCAAGTAACTATTGGTCTTATGTTGGTTTATAGGAAGGCTAACAGATGGTGTGGCTCTCTGCTACCTTGTGGTACATTAACTTCTATGTTGCTATGATGGATTTGGTTTCTTAGTGTTGGAATTTGGTTTTCTGGTGTCTGAATAAATGCTTCGCTTCTGTCCTCTATATGGAGAGTTAGTTATATTTTGCAATGGAGTACTATATGGGAATATTTATAGTCATGGTTGGTGTATTTATTGTGATTGTGAGTGTTGTGAATATTGCACTGGCTCTACATTTGGTGTCACGAATAGGATTTCTAAATATCAGACCTCTTTTTGGAGGCATAAAGGGATTTAGAAGAAATGGCTATCCCAGGATGGGAAGATTTACCTCATTCCTCCCTAACAAGAGAGTGGTCAAAAGGTACAGGGCTCTGTGAAAACTGGGAACAGAGGTTACAGCAGGGAGAACCTAGAGATTTAGAAACATGTTTGCAAAGAATACCAATAAAACCTGGGGAAGAGCTAGAGGCAGTGTGTAAAAAGGACTTGATTTTACTAACAAATTACCATATTATGTGTCAAAGCAGAGACATGTTGTTAGAAGAGATGGCTATGTTGCAGCATTTATATTTGAACTCTCCTTTAGAAGAGAGAGCTGGAGAGTCTCAAGTGGTAGAAGAGAGGGCTATTGTGACTTTGACTCAGAAAAAGAAGAAAAAAAGTAACAGGAGGTAAATTCATACAGCTTTAGTGGAATCTGAGACTAGTTGCTATGACAGTGACTGCCAAAAGTGTGTGTGTGTGTGTGTGTGTGTGTGTGTGTGTGTGTGTGTGTGTGTGGACAGTGATACATTGTTTCACGATGAAGCTTTTACAAGGGCAGAAGCTTGCCCCATACTGAGAAGAAAGCAGGAGAATCAGGGAGGCCAACCAGTGTTCAGGGAGATAATTGAGGATGTCACTCAACAGGAGATTACGGCTATATCAAGCAGACTCATCCACATGATGGGAGAATCATTAATGTCTTGGATGGTGAGAATCACTGACGAAGGAGCTGGAGGGGTATCCACACATTGTGTGGACTGCTTGAAATTTATAAGTATTTGTCAAAATCCTTTTGTCCAGCAAGCTTTTAGAGATTTTCATATGGCAGGAGGTAACAATACAACCAATCTGTTAGCTTTAGCTGCCAATGGATGCAATAGAATGGATCCCACTGATTCTATTCGGCCTAATGGAGACAGACCCTGGTATTCACTTAGAGACTGCATGAGGAAGTTGAAAGAAGAAGTAATGAAAACTGCTATTATGGTTGGAAATGCAGAAAATGTATCATGATATCCCCTGTGCTCTATTCACTGCCACCTCGCTGTCCCAAGACATCATTTTTAAATGAAATCCAAGTTTATGGTGGCAGCTAAGAATATGAAAGGGGAAGAGAACAATTATTTATGAAGCACCTACCACATGCCAGACCTTCCACTAAGCCCTTTAAAATGATTATCTCATTTGATCTTCACATCAACCCTGGAAGGTAGGATATTATTATCCTCATTTTACAGAAGAGGAAACAAACTGAAGCAAACAGATATTAGGTGACTTTCCCAGGTTCACATAGCTAGTCTGAGATTAAATCTGAACTCAGGTCTTCCTGACTCCAGAACTCTGCCCAGTACACCACCTAGCTTCACTGAAAGTGCTTTAGAATCTTCCATTCCTTGTGAACCCTCATCAGGAACAGTTATTCTTAAACTTATGCAAGGCTTGTAACTTGTATAACTAAGCAAATTCATTCTTAAGACATAACCAAAGGAATTTCCCAAAGGGGTGAGCATGAATTGGACACAAAAGCAAACTGGGTGATGAAATCTGCCTTACAACAGGCTCACATCATGGTGTAGCAGCACAGACCATTTCAACCCACTTTGCTTCAATTGACACATCCTAATTCTCTACATAAAAGTCAGAGGTTTGAGCCACCCAGGAGGTAGCAGCACACAACATGGATTAGCAAATGTTTAGGTGAGAGATCAGAGCCATGGGGCACAATACCAACTAATACCAGTGGAGTGATATGGTTATATCAGCTATGTTTAAAAGGAATAGTGGGGGAGGGATTGAACATATGGGAAAGTATTTTTTAATATCTCTCATGTATCCAGTTGGAGTTTATGTTGGTATATGGTCTGAGGTACTGGTCTAGATGTGAGCCAGGCTACTGTTCAGTTTTTCTAGTAGTTTTTGCAAAATAGCAAGTCTTTTCCCTAGTAGTTGGAGTCTTGTGTGTGTGTGTGTGTGTGTGTGTGTGTGTGTGTGTGTGTGTGTGTGTGTGTGTACACTAAGCTACTAGGGGTTATTTTTGCTTCTGTGTTCCTAATTGAAGACTTCACAATATATTTTGATATTCCCTTAAGTACTCCAATTTCCCAGTTTCTCCATCTATTCTACTCCCATGAATTACTCAGATGGGAACAGCCAATGTTGGAGAGTTTGTGAAAATACACACACACTGATGGAGCTGTGATTTGGTCCAACCATTTCTGGATAGCAATTTAAAATTATGCAAATAAAATTACTAAGATGCTTATACCTTTTATTTTTTAACCTAGAGATTTCGTTTAGAGGCATGTGCCTCAGGAGGTCATTTACAAAAGAAAAAAAAAAGACTTCATATACATCAAAATAATTATAGCAGTACTTTTTGTTGTAGTAAAGAATTGGAAACCAAAAAGGTGAACATTTATTGGAGAATAGCTAAACAAATTGTAGTACCTGAATGTAATGGAGTATTACTCTGTTGTAAGAAACAACAAACATATTGAATACAGAAAAAAATAGATGTGAATTGAAACAAACTGAAGTAAAGAGTGCTAGGAAAATAGTGCATATAATAATTACAGCCATTTAAAGAGAAGAAAAAAACAACAACTGCAAAACAACTGAAACTAAATGTTGTGACTATAAAAAACAAATTTGATCCCAAAGAAGAGAAGAGAGCTCTCCTCAACCTTTTGCAAAATTGGGGGTCAGGAGTGCAGGAACTTTGTACTTGACATCAGATTTTTGGTTAATTAGTTTTAATGATTTTTTCTTTTTCTTAAAAAAATCTTTCTTATAAGGGATAGTTTTCTAGGAGAAAGGGGATGGAGAGAGGGTAGAAAGGAAGAAATCTAGGCAATGTAAAAAAAGACAAAAGATGGCAATACATTTATTTCTAAATTCAAAAGGTCAAAGTTATTGAAAATTGGAGAAATAATTTTAATTCATAAAATATTACTGTGATTTCCCTGAAACTTTTGAAATCT
Organism: Gymnobelideus leadbeateri; assembly: GCA_011680675.1. Lineage (NCBI taxonomy): Eukaryota > Metazoa > Chordata > Mammalia > Diprotodontia > Petauridae > Gymnobelideus > Gymnobelideus leadbeateri. The sequence goes on along the minus strand of WOXC01003645.1, from coordinate 594,124 downwards.
GATCTTGAAAAGTCTAGGATATATGTCAGGCTATATTCAGCTTTCTTCTGTTTCTGTATCACAAATTCTGATTTGTGTTCATTTCACTTCCAAGATTCCTATTATTTCCATCCCCCAAACCAGGTGTTCTTTGTTCATAATAATTGAGTCTAGAATATGATTTACCATCATTAGATCCTCTGCCTTTGAAGAATTGATTAATTATTATGGGAAGTGGAGAAATTATTAACTGTTCAGATTTAGGGGAGACAAAGAAAGAGAGAGAGAGAGAGAGAGAGAGAGAGGTAAAATGGATGAAAAAGACAACAAAAATGGCTTAAGGGAGCTAATAATAAGATAAACAAAGAGGTAATAAGAGGGCATGGTGATGCCTCAAATAAATTCACTTCACCTGATCCAGATGAACTATATCATAAGATAATGTCATAATTGGCACATGTATTTATGGAGCCATTGTCAGTAATTTTTGATAGATCATGGAGAATTAGCAAGGAACAAGTGTTCTATTTTTCAGAAAGACAATAGGACAAATTCTACAAACTCTAAATCAGTGACCATGATTTTGATTAAAAAGATGATTAGTGAATATCTGGAAAAGGAGGGGATGACCCACATATATCATTAGCATTTCTATATAATACCAACAAAACCCAGCAGGAAGAGATAGAAAAAGAAATTCCACTTAAAATAATTGCCAGCAATATAGAATACTTAGAATCTGCCAAGGGACTTTGTGAACACAATTGCAAAACATTCTTCACGCAAATAAAAACAATCTAAACAATTGAAGAAATATTAATTGCTCATGTGTAGGTGAGTCAATACAATAAAAATGACCAAGTCTACATAAATTAATTTATTCATTCAGTGCCATCAAAGACTATTTTATAGAGCTATAAAAATTTTTTTAAAAATCATTTGGAAGATCAAAAGGTCAAGAATATCAAGGAAATCAGTGTAAATAAAACATGAAGGAAGGTAGCCCAGCAGTTCCACATTTCAAACTACATTACAAAGACATAATCATCAAAACAATTTAATAGTAGCTAAGAAATAGAGTGGTGGATCAATGGGATAGATTAGGTACACAATATATAGCAGTAAAGGACCATAGTAATTTAGTGTTCTATAAATCTAAAGATCCATGCTTTGGGGGTAAGAATTCACAATTGAAAAAGAAGCTGCTGGGAAAACTGGAAAGCAGTTTGAATGAAACTAGGCATAGACCAGCATCTCATACCATATACCAAAATAAGGTTAAAATGGTTGAATGATTTAGACACAAAGGATGATATCATAAGTAAATTAGGGGAGTATTAGAAAATGTACCTGTCAGATCTATGGATAAGGGAAGAATTTATGGCCAAACAAGAGATATTGAGGATTGCAGGAAGTAAAAAGGATAATTTTGATTACGTGGAATTAAAAAGGTTTTGCACAAACAAAATGAATGCAGCCAAAATTATAAGGAAAACAAGAAATTGGGGGGAAATTTTACAGCAAGTTTCTCTGATAAAGGCCTCATTTCTCAAATACATAGGGAACTGAGCTAAATTTATAAAAATAAAGGCCATTTCCCAATTGATAAATGGTCAAAGGATATGAATAGGAAGTTTTCAGAAGAAGAAACCAGAGCCGGAATTGAACTCAGGTCTTTCTGATTCCAGGCTCGCTACTCTATCCACTGTGCCACATAGCTGCTAGTACAGATGGCTTAATCTTCACAGCATCATAGATGTGAATGAAATGTGCAAACTTTACACTTAGAAATTAGAAGCTTAATACAGAGAGATTGTGTTCCTTGTTTTGAATTAGTAATATATTAATATTCATGTTCATTCAATAAAAATTAGTAAGTCTTATCTATTTAGCTAAAATTTCAGTTGTATTCTATCAAGAACTTATCCAAAACGAAGCTTTGGAATGCCTAACAATTATACAGTGTTTCCAATATGAATGTTGCCATAGTCCCAGGGAATAGTGAGATTTGAAGATCTTCCATGCCCCTTGAAATTGCTGATGTAGCAGGAAGGGGTGAGGCAAGAGGAAGCAGAAGCCAAGCTAAGTGTGTGAAGTGACTGGAAGTGTTCGAGGCAGCAACAGCAAAGGCAGTGGCATGAACTCCTTTTTTTTTTTTTTTTTTTTTTTTGAGCCAGCCAGAATTTCTGCTCAGGACTTCTGCTGAGGACTTCCAGGGACAAGAACTGTGGGGGGCTGGAGCTGCTGGGAGCAAGCTGCCTGGACACTGAGCAATTGCCATGAATGAGGAGAGGAGGGACCTTTGCCTGAGGTAGCCTGTTCTGTTCTGAAGGCTTGAGAATGTGGGTGTTTACTACATTAATTACATGTGCCGACTTCATATCTACTGTGATGGCTTTGACTTTCTGGTTTTGGGACTCAGTTTTCTGATATTTGAATAAATGTTCTAGCTTTGTCCCCCATGTAGAGAGCCTGGTATATTTTGTGATTAATAACCATATCAGCATATTTATAGTTATGGTAGGCATTGTGAATATTACATTGTTGATACACATTATCAAAAGCACATAAAGATCTTATTGCTTGTATGTGATATCATATAGTCACTTACTTAGTGCTTTTCCAAGATGACATTCATATTACTCAAAGCCCTGCTATGGTTTCCAGTATAGATAATTTTGTTGTTATTATTGAGTCGTTTCAGTCATGCCCAACTCTTTATGATCCCATTTGGAGTTTCCTTGGCAAAGGTACTGGAGTGGTTTTCCATTTCCTTCTCCAGCTCTTTTTTACAGAAGAGAAAACTGATGCAAATATGGTTAAATGACTTGCCCAGAGTCACACAAATAGTAAGTGTCTGAGGCCAGATTTGAACTCAGGAAGATGAGTCTTCCTGACTCCAGACCTAGTACTCTAGCAGCTGGGCTACCTGACTGTCCTTATACCTCTATATTGATGTGTTTTACACTTAACAACAACCATATGATCTTTTTTATTACATGATGTAACATTTAATCATAATATCAACACATTGGATTAACAAGATTTAAGCATGAGGAAGACAATAGGGGAAGAATGGTGTTAATATGACTCTTTGAGAGCATGGACTGTTTTGTTTCCATTTAGGCCCCCAGTCATAGCAGAAGGACTGCCATACAGTAAGTGCTTAATACATACTTTACTTATCTATCTAGACAGTATCTGTCAGAAACTGGAATTAAACTTAGATTTTCCTGACTCTGAAGTCTGTCTTTAATCCTCTATTCTGTAGTGCTTTTCATTTAAACAATATCAGTCTGATAACAAGACAAAGTCATTAGGTACATATTGGTGTTAGACTATGGGCTACTTTGAAAAGGGGAACTGAAATTAAAGAAGAGATTGAACCCTGGAATCTAGATCAACCCTAGAAGAGACCTTACTTGGAGAGACTGAATTTATATCTGAGAAAGAATGTGTCTGTTTTATATCAGATTCATAGAAAACCATAGTTTCTGTTTGGATTCTGCCAAAGACAAGGTAAAGAAATGTGACATGGATTCAGGTTCTTCTTACCCCTTGTCTATGATTCTTTCCTTACTTGAACAATTGCTTCCAGTCATGAAATATTTGGGGATGGGGATGAGAGGTGCAGATTCACATGGTGCTTGTGTGGAATACTGCTGAAGTTCTTTTTTTTTTTTATTGTTTCAGCTTGATCATTTTTCTTATTTTATTTTATTTTATTTTTTTCTGGTTTACATCATTCATTTCCACCAGATTATGAGTTACATTTCCCCCATTTTTTCCCTACTCACCACCCCAGAATAACAGTCCCACTAGATATCCCCTCATCCAATCTGCTTTCTCCCATATCTTCTCCCATACCCCCTTCGACTTTGCCATTAGGGCAAGGTGAATCTCTGGGCCCCAACGCCTGGACATCTTATGAAACATTTAATTTTAAAACTTCAATTTTCAGATCCATTCCCTTCCTCCCTTGTCACCCACTCCCTCTGAGAAGATAAGCAATTCAGTATGTGTTGTACATGTATAGCTATGCAAAACATTACCATAGTAGATATATTGTGAAAGACTGCTTATATTTCCCTCCCACCCGTTTCACCTCCCACCTGGTCCATTCCCTACTTTGATCCTGTCCCTCTTTGATAGTGGGTACTTCCAATCTCCCCTCCCCCCAGAATGCCCTCCCCTCCATCATCCCCCCTCTAATCCCCCTTTCCCCTACTCAGGAGAGTGAGTGAGGGTAAGATATTCCATTTAGTATGTATGTGGTTCTCTCCTTGAGCCAACTTCAATGAGAATATGCTTTTGCCTTTTTGCCTTCCTGTTCTTCCCCTCCCCTGCAACTACTTCCCTTGCCTCTTCTACATGAGATAGTTTACCCTACCCTGTCTCTCTCCATCTCCTCTTGCCACTTTCCTCTCTCACCTCTTGACTTCACCCCTTAAGAATCATCCCTTCCTTGGGGAGGCTAGGTGGCTCAGTGAGCAGAGCACCGGCCCTGGAGCCAGAAGGATCCAAGCCCGGATCCGGCCCCAGACACCCAACACACAAACAAAAACCCAGCCACGTGACCCCGGGCAAGTCACCCAACCCCAATTGCCCTCCAAAAAAAAAAAAAAAAAAAGAATCATCCCTTCCCATCAAATTCAACCTGTGCCCTCTATCCATGTATACCTGTGAACATATGCCATGTAACCTTCTTCAAATATTTTCATAATGAGAGAGGTTTCATCAAACACAGTCATTGTTTTTCCATGTAGGAATGAAAATAGTCCAACTTTGATAAGTTCCTTTTGATTTCTTTTCCTTGATTACCTTCTCAAGCATCTCTTGCTTCTTGTGTCTGAATGTCAAATTTTCTATTCAACTCTGGTTTTTTCATCAAGAATGCTTGAAAGTCCTCTATTCCACTGAATGACCATATTTCCCCTGAAACAAGATACTCAGTTTTGCTGGGTAGGTGACCCTTGGCTTCAATCCCAGCTCTTTTGCCCTCTGGAATATCATATTCCATGCTCTTTGATCCCTCAGTGTAGAAGCTGCCATGTCCTGGGCTATTCTGATTGTGTTTCCACAATATTGAAATTGTTTCTTCCTGGCTGCTCATAGTATTTTCTCCTTGATCTGGGAGTTCTAGAGCCTGGTTATAATACTCCTAGGAGTTTTCTTTTTGGGATCTTTTTCAGGAGGTGATTGGTAGATTCTTTCAACCTCTATTTCCCCCACTGGGTCTAAAACATCAGGGCAATTTTCCTTGAGAATTTCTTTAAGGATGATTTCTAGGTTCTTTCTTTGATCATGGCTTTCAGGTAGTCCAATAATTTTTAAATTATCTCTCCTGCATCTATTTTCCAGGTCAATGGTTTTCCCCATGAGATATTTCACATTGCCTCCTATTCTTTCATTTGTTTGGATCTGTTTAATAGTATCTTGATTTCTCATAAAGTCACTAGCTTCTATTTGCTCCAGTCTAACTCTGAAGGAATGAATCTCCTCAGTGAGCTTTTGAGATTCTTTTTCCATCTGGAAAATTTGACTTTTTAAGGCATTCTTCTCCTCATTGCCTTTCTGAGCTTCTTTTGCCATTTGAGTTAGTCTAATTTAAGGTGTTATTTTCCTCAGTTAGGCTGTTGACTGTCATTTCATACTTTTCTTGCATCTTTTTCGTTTCTCTTCCCAAATTTTCCCCCACTTTTCTTATCTGCTTCTTAAAGTCCACTATGGCCTGTAGCCAGCTTGTATTTTCATTTGGGGCTTTTGGTGCAGGAGTTCTGACCTCACAGTCCTCCTCCATGCTTTGAGCCTCTTTGCCCCTAAAATGAGTACAATGTTGAACTTCTCTGTTTATTTTGTTTCATTTGCCTAGGCATGTTGCCACTTAATTACTTGATTTTTTGGGCTTGTTGCCACAATAGGACTCTGACACCAGACAGGGGAGCTTCTGCCTAAACGTGGGCTCTTCACAACTTCTGCCAGTTGGGTAGCCTCTGTAAAGCCTCCACCCACTCTGGCAAGTTGGATACCCACCCCCAAACTTCCACCCCCCTCCCCCAGACCACAATCCAGATTCAGGCAGTTTAAAGCAAAAGCAATTAACCCCCAGACTGATTGCTGGATCTCCCTACAGTTCGAAGACCAGGAGCTAGAGCCACTACTGATGCTGCAAAATGGCTTCTGTGCAGCCATTTCTTCAGCAGCTTTTTGCCCCCAGGGGAGGCAGCCGCGTGTTCCCCAAATACTGGTCCCAAGGTCCATAGGGCACTAACCTCTCACTTTGTCCTAGGTATATCTGTGCTGACAATTCTGGAATCGCCACAATTGCTGGGTTCTGGGGTCCCTTCAGCAGGCTGAAGGCCTGGCCACCCTGGGGCTAAAACCACGGACCTGGTCTTGGCTCTGTGGGCTGCTCTGTCTGTTCCCAGAGTGCTGTGCTGCCTGCTCTCAGAGCACAGTGCTGGCTGCTTCCTGCAGGGATGCTGGGCTGTCCTCTGCAGGAGGTTAGCTTCTTTGTGCTGTTCTGTGGGTGCTGTGGCTCCAGAAGTTGTTTGGAGTCCCCTTTCACATTATTTGAAATTTGTGTGGGGCAAAGCACATTGGAAATGCTGTTTTTATTCCGCCATCTTGGCTCCTACCCTGACATTCTTATGATTATGATATGCTTTGTTATGACCCCAAATGAACCTTTTACTGGTGGAAATTGGAGGGGGAAAAGGAAATCAATCACAAAATAGATGATTAAACAATAATTGTATAGGAAGTATGTTTATATTTTTATGTGATATTCTATGTTATAAACACTTAGAAAATGGATCAGTTAGAGTTAATAATGGTGAAGGACCTGTGTATGTCCAAATGAACTAAGCCGTGGGTGGGAAACCTACAGCCCCTCTTCTCTGATCTGACACTGTCAACATCCTGGTAGAAAATTTCATTTACCTCATGACTAGGCTGTTGAAATAATCTTTCAGTTGGTCTCTCTTCAGTCTAGTCCAGGGATGGGGAACCTGCCACCTCAAGACCACATGTGTTCTTCTAGGTCCTCTGGTGCTGCCTTTTGACTGAGCCCAAGTTTTATAGACAAACAGTTATTTGGGGGATATGCTCTGTGACCTTTGGATTCCATCAAAGGGCTGCACTACAGGACCTCAAGGGTCACATGTGGCCTTAAGGCCTCATGTTCCCCACCCCTGAACCAAGCAATAATAGCTTGAAAAGACAGCGTACAGCAGCTACCCTTCAAATCTGATAGCTATAAGGGATTCTTTTCCTGAGTCAGGCTACACCAAAAGGATAAGAGCCTATGTTCAGATATGTCCTTCGAACTCTTCTTAAAACTCATCTGCTAACTGCTCTGACAAACATCTGTTAATTTCTTTGTTCTTTTCCCTTAATCTTTTCTGTTTGGTACTGCCTAACTTTGGTCAAAAATCCATTTTAGTTCCTTGGGTCTTATCTAATGACTTCTTGGCTGAGATATATCTCCTAAAGACTTAAAAAGAAATTGAAAGATCTAGTATTAAGGAGGCTTTTATGTTTTGTTTTTTTTTTTGGAGGGCAGTTGGGGTTAAGTAACTTGCCCAAGGTCACACGGCTAGGTTTTTGTTTGTGTGTGAGTTAAGTGTCTGAGGCCAGATCCAAACTCAGGTCCTTCTGACTCCAGGGCCCACACTCTACTCACTGCACCACCTAGCCACCCTAAGGAGGCTTTTAACCTTTTGGCATCAGGCACTTTGTTCTTATGCAAAATGCAGTATCTCTGTCCACTAGAGAACTCTGAAAGACTGTGTGACCTTTCTCAAGCAACACACCACATAGCCTCTTCTCTCTCTCTCTCTGTTTGTGTGTCTGTCAATCTCTCTGTAACTTTGTCTCTGTTCTGTCTCTCTTTACATACAAATGAAAAATTGAGGACCAGAAATGGAATTTTGCCTAAAACCAGGTAGGTGAAATATAGTCCAGGTTATTCAAAAATCCAACAAATGTTTATTAAGAAGGAACTATGCAAGGCACTGTGCTAGATACTACTGATATAAGAGATGTTTAGTTCTTAAATTTAAAGTGGTTTTGGTGACCATCATTCCTAAATATATTGGGAATATTCAGAGTTCTTCCTACCAACAAGAGTCAATCTAATTTGGGATTCTGACTTAGGTGCTATTTGGACAAGAAAACCTCTGAGGCCCCTCCCAACTGTGAGATTCCAAGCTCTTCATGTCACTGAATGTCCTAACATGCTTGACTTAGATGCACTGCTATGATAATGTAATATGTAGCAGACTTGGATTCATCTTCGGGCTCTGCCATTGGTCTTGGGCAAGTCTCTTTCTTTTGACTTCATTTTCCTCCTGTAAAAGTCAAGGGATTGGACTCAATGATATTCTAAGGTCCTCTCCAGTTCTATCATTCAGATATTCTAAACAAGTCATCCTAGATTAACTGTGCTTTCCCCCAAAGCCTCCCAAATGTACCTTGCTACCCTAGAGCTATGAAATGCCCATGACTTCTCTTCGGATATACCAGTGTTGACCCAGACAGCCCACCCCACCACTTTATTTTACCAATTAAAAATCCAGTTACCACGTCACACCCACTCCTCATGTGAACTTGAATCCAACTATTTGTTTCTTGTCTGGGAATGTGTATTCAAGCACATCTGTTTTTCCTGTGTACACTAGTGCATAATTCAAATATGCTTTGTGGCAAGTGTTTTCCTTTGACAAAGAAAAGAAAGGGTTACTCCATCCCCCCAAATATTTACTCTAAAATAAGGTCTTCAAGTTGGATCCATTGTAATCATTCCTACATTAGGAGAGGAGAAAATAAAGGGGTTCTAGGATTCACTTACAAATTAAAAATAAATTCATAATAGACTCATAGGTTTAAGCATGTTATTATACATATGTATATACACATTCACATATATGTGTGCATATATACATGCATATATATACATAGACAAACACTATGTGCTAAGTGCTAGGGCTATAAAAAAATGGGAAAAAATGGTGTCTGCTCTCAAGGAAAGGCAGCTAGGTGGCATAGTGCACAGAGTTTTGGGACTGAAGTCAAAAAGATTCATCTTCCTGAGTGGTCTCAGGCACTTAACAGCTGTGTGACCCTGGGCAAGTCACTTTGCCCTGTTTGCCTCAATTGCTCATCTATAAAATAAGCTAGAGAAGCAAATAGCAAACAACTCCAGTATCTTTGTCAAGATAATTTTAAATGGGGTCACAAAGAATTGGACATGACTGAAATGCTCAACAATAACAACAAAGCTCTCAAGGAGCTCTCATTCTAATGGGAGAGATGATATGCAAATAATTAAGTACATAAAAGGTTTTGTTGTTGAATTGGACTCTTTGTGACCCCATTTGGGATTTTCTTGTCAAAGATGCTTGAGTGGTCTGTCATTTTCTTCTCCAGTCTAAAACCATATACAATGTGCACCCTTGTGGACCTCCCACCTCTGTAAAGGGGTTGCGTAGAATTTATTCTCATTTCTCTGCTTTCAAGTCATGCTTGTTTTTTATAATTTTGCCATACTCATTTTAAATTTTTTTCTGTGTTGTTATTTCCATGTTAGAGTCATTGTGTTGAGGTCTAGGGTTTAGATTAGGGGTACTCGAGACCCCAAAATACTAATACTTCGGGTCCTGCCAAATGAATTTGACTCGTCTTCTCTCAACCAAAGTAAAGCAAAGTTTATTAAAGGTTCGCCATGATGGGTAGACTGATGGAGCCTTGGTATCTGTGATGCTTGTATTGGGCAAGTGGGCCAGAATCATCTGACACAGAGTGAGTCTATGCTAGAAAATTATTGGCTCATTTTTGGAGGCAAGATGGAGCTTATATACAGAAAGGTTGTGGGAGGAATCTAGGGGTGGTCTAGAGGAGGAATTTGGGGAGGGTCTTCAGGAGGAGTCAAATGAGGTCAGACTCCATTAATGAGAGGTTAAGGGTGGGAAATAGCTGGAAGCTACCTGGAGATGACAGACAATGGAAGGCTAGGTTAGTTTAAGGGTAACAGATTTGGGCATAGATATTCTGGGAGGATCAAGGGTGGGGGTATCTGGACACTGGAGGGCTAGGCTAGTAACAGAAATTTCAGCCCAGCTATAATGAAAGGCTTATGGGTCTCAGGCAAACGCCTCATGTGGGAAGATTCAAGGAGAGCTCAACGGGGTTCCCAGAGCCTGTACCCCATCAATTGTGCATGTTATTTTCTTGGTTCTGTTAACTCTATCAGTTCATGTAGATCTTTCTATGTATCTTTGTATTTATAATATTCATCATTTCTTACAGCACAGTAATATTCCATTATATTCATGTATCATAATTTGTTTAGCCATTTCCCAATCAATGGACATCATTTCTTTGCTGATGTGATATGATAAAAAAAAGTGTTGCTATGAATATTTCATTGATGTGCATACTTATTTTTCCTTGTTAATGGCTTGCTTAGGGTATAAGATTAGTAATAGCTTGGCTTTGACTCTAGAAACAAAATGTCTCTCCCAGGTTAAGCTCCTCACTGTTAATCTTACCACCACTCTACTAACTTGACTTGACTGACACCCCTCCCTTATCCTCCTCTCCCCTTGATTGGATGGCCAGAGGAGTGTATGGGGTGTTCAGGGAGACTAGTGTCTCTGGTATGAGGGCTTGCCAAGCCCTTTTCAGAGCTGTTCATCTACCTTTGGTGTCCTAATTTCACCCAACTCTCACTTGAGGCTCCAAGAAGCATGCCCAGCAACTACATCATAGAAAACCCTCTCCACAGATAGACTAAAAGAGTTTGAGGGTAACAAGAGACCTCAAACCCATTGGTAAGTTAGTGGGAGGTCTACCCAAAGCATGTGAAGACTCCCCTCAGTGGAATAGGTGGTTGAAAACAATTTGTTCCAACAGTCATGAATGTAACTGAAGCAGACTTGGTCCAACATCGAAGGGGCCAAGGTCATCCATTACATCCTGAGCCACTGCCAGTTGACTTGATTTTTGTCCTACCACTATACTTCTGTGACTCGGGAAGAGAGAGTGAGGCTGATGGCTTTGTCTAACTGCCTCACTAATATCCAGTTCGTGGACAAATCATCACCCATGATATCACTGGTCCTCTTCAAAAAAGGACAAGCAACAGAGGGTGGAGCAACAAACTTCTCCCAAAGCCTTCCTTTATAGAAGACAGAAACTGAACTTTTCAGGCTCACTTTACTCTGCATCTGTTGCTCTACCTGGTTTCAACTCGACTGAACAAGATGCCCCTCTGTCCTAGTGCCCCCCTTTCTGCCACCTTTTGTGTGCTGTCTTTCCCTCCTCCCCATTAGATAAGGACAGGGGCTTTTTTTGTTGTTCAGTCATTTTTCAATTGTGTCTGACTCTTCGTGACTCCATTTAGGGTTTTCTTGGCAAAGATATTAGAGTGGTTTGCCATTTCCTTCTCTGGCTTTTTTTTTCTTTTTACAGATGAGTAACTAAAGCAAATAGGAGTTAAGTGGTTAAGTGCCTTGCCAAGGGTTGTCATACAATCAGTAAGTTTGAGGCTAGATTTGAACTAAGGTCTTCCTGACTCCAGGCCCTGAACTCTATCCACTGTACCACCTAGCTTCCCTAATGCTAGGGATGACCTTTCTTTTCATTGATTGTATCCCCATAAGCCTGGCACACAAGAAGAACTTAATAAATATTTATTGGATTGTTATTGGAATCTCTGAGTCAAAGACTAAGGACATTTTAGTCACTTTATTTGAACAATTTCAAATAATTTTGCAAAACAGTTATATCAATTCACAGATTCACCAACAATGCACCCATGTACTTGTCTTCCCACAATCCCTACAATATTGACTACTGCCATCTTTTGCCATCTTTGCCAATTTATAAGGTATGAAGTAAAATCTCAGGGTTCTGATTTGTATTTTTTATTACTAGTTATTTGGAACATTTTTTTCATGTAGTTGCTAACACTTTAGAATTTCTTTTTTCTGAGAACTGTTAGTTCATATCCTTTGATCACTTTAGTGGGGAATGGCTTTTGGTTATTGTGTGTGCATGTGTGTGTATGTTTATGTGTGAGTGTGCATCTGTTAATTATTTATATATCTTGGATATGAAAACCTTATCAGAGAAATTTAATCCAAAGATATTTTTCCCCATTCTTCTCTTCTCCTAGGTTCATTAATTTTATCTGCACAAGTTTTTCAGTTTCATGTAACCAAAGTTATCTATTTTATCTTTAGTAATTTCTTTTATTACCTGTTTGATTAAGAACACATCTATTCATAGCTCTGAGAGGTATGTGATCTGCTTCTCTTCTAATTTTTTGTTATAGCATGATCCTTATTATTAAGGTCATATATTCATTTTTAATGTACTGTGGAATATGGTATAAGGCCTTCATCTAAGCCTAATTTCTACTAGACTATTTTCAGAAGTTTTTATCAGATAAGGAGTTTTTTCCTAAATAATTTATATTTTCCTTTAACATATATTATCTAGCGTTAGATTATTGAGCTCCATTGTTTCTGATTATACCTTGTCTAGTTTGTTCCATTGATCTGTCTATTATTTTTTTTAACCAATACCAGATAGTTTTGATGACTACTGTGTTATAATATAGTTTGAAGTCTAAAAGTGCTATTTTTCTTCTATATCTACTTCTTTTCATCATCATCCTTGAGAGTCTAGATCTTTTGTTTGTTTTTTCAAATAATTTTTATTGTTTTTAAAATCAAGCTCTATGAAGTATCCCTTTGATAATTTGACTTGTATAGAATTAGAAGTGTATATCTAGTTCCAATTAGTAAAAATAATGAATCCCATGAAGTGGTCACGTATACTCTAGCTCACACTATTAGGAGTTATAGTTATGTAAAATATGGTAATTGGTTCCAGTCTAATGAAAATATGCAGTATGAATTAAAATAATGCAAGCATTCACTCTTTGCACTAATAAGGACTTAGCTATAAATTAACTTTGGTAGTATTGTCATTTTTTTTGCATTAACATAATCCAATAATGAACACTGACTATTCCTCTAGTTAGTTAAGCTGTTCTTTATTTATTTAAGGAGTATATTGTAACTGAATTTATCAAAGAACTTTTTGTGTGCTGTGGTAGATTGATCCCAATATATTTTTGGATTTTCCTTCCTATTACTATCTCTTAGATTTTTCTCATTATTTTTTTTTATTTGTACTTTAAAAAAATTTTATTTAACTTTTAGGCCTTTTTATTTTTTTTTTTTAAGCAATTGGGGTTAAGTAACTTGCTCAAGATTACACAGCTAGTTATTTATTTATGTGTGGATACTAATTTTCTGAGGCTGGAACCGATTCTAGGTCCTCCCAACTCCAGGGCCAGCGCTCTTACTCACTGCACCACCTAGCCGGCCTGGATTTTCTCATTATTATATAGAAATTCTATTGAATTTATTTTGAGAAATAACTATTCAATTTTGAAGGTCTATTGTATAGCTTGCAACTTTGCTGAAGCTATCATCTTAATTATATTTTTGTTGATTCCAGTGGGATTTTCCAAGTAAACCATCATGTAATTCATAAATAGGGATAATTTTGTCTCTACTTTACCTATCTTTATGCTTTTAATTTTTTAAAATCTTATGTTATTGTGATTATTAGCATTTCTGATATTATTTCAAATAATAATGGAGAGAGTGGGCATCCTTGCTTTACTCCTGTATGTACTAGAGGTTTTAATGCATTTCCATTGCATATGGTGCTTACTTTTAGTTTTGGGTTTTATTTTATGATATTAAAAAAAAAGATCCTTCCATGCCTATACTTTAGTGTGAATACCTTGTCAAAGGCTTTTCCCCCATTGGTTGAGATTTTTATGAGGTTTTGGATTTTTTAAAGATATATATACATATATATATACATACATACACATACATGCATGCATATAATTTCATATATATGATATTTTATGTATGTATATAGGACTACTTGGTGATAATGAATGATTTCTTATATAAATATAGATTGTTATTTCAAATCATTGAATTGAATAATTGAATTCAATTCAAATCATTGAATTTACTGACATTGGACTACAGTTCTACCTCTATTCTTTATCCTTTTCTGATCTAAGCATTGAGACTATATTTTTCTCATAAAAGGAATTCTCACCTTTTGAGAATAATTCATGTAGTATGGGTACTAATTGTCCTGATAGAGTCATAACCAGGAGTTTTGTTGGTTTTTTTTTTTTTTTGGTACTTTCTTGACCACTAATTCTATTTTCTCCTTTTCTGAAATTAAGTTATTTAAGACCTATATTTGATTTACTGTCAGTTTGAGTATTTTATGTTTTTTGAAGGTTTTCTTCTTTTGTGTACATGTGTTCTCATTTGTTAACATATAACTATGTATCCAAGGTCCTAATTATTCTTTATATTTCTTCCACTGTTGCTGTGATTTGTCCCTGTGGTTATCCCAGTAATAATTGTCTTTGAAGTTAACTAGGCTAATCCTCAAACATCAGGAAAGGGGAAGAGAAGGCAATAAATACCTGCCATATGCCAGGAGCACTGCTGAGCACTTTACAAACATTATTCCATTTGATCCACACAGTAAATCTGTGTGTTAGATGCTATTTTTATCCGCATTTTACAACTGAGGAAACTGAGGTCAACAAATTAAGTGACTTGTCCTGGGTCATACAAAGCTGTTTGAGGCTGGGTTTGAACTCAGGTCTTCCTGTCTCCAGGCACTCTATCCACTCTGCCTTCTAGTATAAACTTCATCATTAGGCCCATACTTAAAGCCCTCCACTTTGGAAGAACTTGCTAGAGCTGCTGAGTCATTAACATAGCTATTTTGAAGATGAAATGCAAAAATAATAAATGTTGAAGCCTACATGGATCTAAAATAAATTTAATAAATACAGAGTTATTGGTATAGATTGGCACCATTTTAATGAAAAAAAGGTTTAACAGTTTTAATATATTTTAAATAAAATAAGAATCAAGCATGACCCAGTATTTAAATAAACTAATCTGATATCAGGCTACACTAACAGAAACCATGTCCTATGCTAGGCTTCTTGTAATTGTTCTTATCAGGCTATATCTGAAATACTGTTATGTTCTAACTGATACATTTTAGAAGAATATTGACAAACTGGAGTATGTCCAGTGGATGGCAACCACGATACTGAAGGGACTGAAAACCATGTCATAATTGACACAAATATATAATACCAAGAGTCATTCCCCAACAGATAAATGAAGGATAGGAACAGTTTAAAAAAAACAAAAACAAACAAACCAATCTTGTGAACTGTCAATAATGACATGATTTCTCAAAACTATTAATTATAATAGAAATTCAATTTAAAACAACATTCCCTTTCCTGGGAGGTCCTTAAGAACAGGTTGGTCAAGCCTTGTTGAGTATTTTACAGGAGAGATTCCTTTCATGGATGTGTGGGATTAGATTGCTTTTGAGAGTTCCTCCAAATTTCAAATTCTGTGATTCCATTTCATTTCACATTCCTCAAAGTAGTAAAGATGATGAAAGATGGAAAAATACTGGGAGATCTGTGGGAGAACTAGGATCCTATTAAATTATTGGCAGAGTAGTGAACTGATTCAATTGTTCTAGTGAATAATGTATAATTAGTTAAGAAAAGTCACTGAATTGTTAATATTCCTTGTTCCAAAGATTCTGTTGTGAGCTATGGATACCAAGGAGGTCAAAGACTGAATGAAAGGTTTCTATGCCAAGTTAGTTTTTATTTTATTTTATTTTATTTTTTAAAGCAATTGGGGTTAAGTAACTTGCTCAAGGTTACACGGCTAGTCATTATTTATGCGTGGGTGCTCATTTTCTGAGGCTGGATCTGATCTTGGGTCATCCCAACTCCGAGGCCGGCGCTCTTACTCACTGCGCCACCTAGCCGCCCCTTTAGGGCAATTGGGGTTAAGTAACTTGCCCAAGGTTACACGGCTAGGTTTTTGTTTGTGTGGATTAAGTGTCTGAGGCCGGCTCCGAACTCAGGTCCTTCTGACTCCAGGGCTGGCGCTCTATTCACTGTGCCACCTAGCCACCCCTGCCAAGTTAGTTTTAATAGCATTTTGGGGGAATTTTGTGGCAGCATGAAAACTGACAGGAAAAGTAGGGGTTGATACATTGAAGAATGGTTGAATAAACTGTGTTATATGATGGAATAATTCCATTATAATGTAATCATAATAATATAATTCCATTATATGTAATGGAATATTTTTGTGTCAAAAGAAGTAACAATGACGAGGAATTTGGAAGAACATGGGAAGACTTGTTTGAATTGATGCAGATTGAAATTGATGCAGAGTGAAAAAAAGCAGAACCAGGAGAATAGCAGATAGAATTACTACAAAAATATAAACAAAAGCAACACTAAAGACAATTGAATTCTGATTAGTAGTAGGAACCAATCTTGGAACTGGACAACTAATTAAATATACATTCTCCCCTTCAGTAGAGAGGTACAGAATTACAAATGTACAAATGTAATGTCGTTAGTGCTATAGAAATTAATTATGTCTTTATGTCTTATTGAAATTTATTTTCTATTGAGATAATTTCTTTGTTATAAAAGAGGGTTGCATTTGGAAGAGTGTGGTGTAAAGGAAAATGATGGAGGCATAAAAACCAAAGGCATCGATAAACTTTAATATAAAAGCCATGCCATATGAAGACTAGTTGGAGGAACTGAAGAGGGAAGGTGGCATGGTATAGTGGGGGAATATGCATCTATTGTCAAAACTGGGTTCAAATCCTGGCTTTGTTATTTACTACCTATGAGACCTTGGGCAAGTCAATTAACCACTTGGGTTTCCTCAACTATAAAATGAAGGGGTTTGGACTAAATGACTTCTGGGGTGATTTGCAGCTCTAAATCTATGAAAGGGAATATCTAACCTGGAAAAGTAAGAAAAAGTTACAGAGAGGCAAATCTTTAAATCAACATAAAGTTGATTAGAGCTCAACCTTAGAGCTGTTCAAAATTGGAGCTGTTCAAAAATGCACAAACTGTCTGTTTCAGAAGATAGAGAGTTTCACAGTACTGAAAATCTTCAGGCTGGCGCTACATATAATAGCTCATAATAATAGCTAGCATTTATATAACACTTTAAAGTTTGCCAAGCTCTGAATATATATTATCTCATTTGATCCTCACAACACTGTGGATTAGGAACTATTATTATGCCCATTTTACAGATGAGGAAACTAAGAAAGGCTAAATGACTTGACTTGCATCACAGTTAAGAATTGTCTGAGGCAGGATCTGAATTCAGGTCATCCTGACTCTCTTAACTGCATTGCTAATTCAATAAACAATCATCATGTGTTTACTTATAAGTGAAGTGCTGTATTAGACCTTGGGAATACAAAGACAAAATCGAATATTTCTCTGGCCCCCACAGAGCTTACATTTTACTGAGAGGAAACAAAAAAGTACACGGATAGGTAATTACAAAGTACAATGCAAGTCCGTTAGACACAGTTGATCACCCTTTCCTACTGTATACTCTCACTGTTTTTTGGTGACACTTCTCTCTCCAGTCCTCCTTTTACATGTCAATCTTCTTTGATCTTCATTAATTTCTTTCCATCAGTAACCTTGGATATCCCCTAAAAATCTGTACTAGTCCCTATTCTTTTCTCTCTCAAATCCTCTCAGCGATTTCACCAGCTCCCATGAATCCAAATGTTATCTCTATACAGATGAATTTCAGTCCAACTCCCATCTAGTATCAATAATTGCTTATTGGACATTTCTATTTGAATGTCCCATAGGCATCATCTCATACTCAATCTGGCCAAAATGGAACTCATTATCCTCCCCCTTGAAACCCTTTTTCTAAATGTCCTTTCTATTTGGGCACTACTATTCTTGGAGTTGTCCCCAATTCTCCCTCACCCACCATGTCCAATAAACTGACAAGTCTTGTCCTCACCTAATCTCCACTTACACAGCCAGCAGCCTAGTTTATTTTGGCTCTCATCACTTATTGCCTTATTAATTGCAAAAGCCTCCTAATGAGTCTCCCTGCTTCCAATCTCCCTCCTCCAGTTCATTCTCTATCCAGCTGTCAAAATAGTCTTCTTAAAACTCAAATCTGACCATGCCATTTTCCTGAACATCAGCTTCTACAACATTAATTCTCCTTAGTTTGACATTTGTAACTTTTTATAAATTGACTGGCTAGGGCAATGAATAAAGTGCTAAGCCTGGAGTCTGGGAGACCTGAGTTCAAACCCAGCCTCAGACACGTACTAGCTGTGTGACTCTGGGCAAGTCACTTAACCGTTTTTACCCCGGTTTCCTCATCTGTAAAATGAGCTGGAGAAGAAAATGGCAAACCACTTTAGTGTCTTTGCCAAGAAAATCCCAAATGGGGCCATGACATGGCTAAATTACCTGCACAATATAGGTTGGCTTCAATCTACCTTTCTAGACTTTCTGCATATTAACTCACATTTCCCACTCTACCATAAAGCCAAACTGGCCAGTTTTCTATCCCCAAAACTTGACATTTCATCCCCTCCTCCATTCCTTTGCTTAGGCTGCCCCCCATGCTTGGAATGAACTTTCTCCTCATTGCTGCCTCTTATAGTCCTAGATCCTATGGGAAGCTTTTCTTTAGTCACTCAGTTCTTGTTTCCTCTCTCTTCCTCAGGTTGAGTTATGATGTTTATTCTTATCTGTTTATATGTTCTTTCTATGAACTCCTACATACATACATACATACACACTCACACACACACACACACACCACACACTAAGCTCTTTGAGGATAGGGGATTTGTTTTGTTTTGTTTTGTCGTTGTCTATACAAGGTCTAACAAAATGTTTTGGATGTAACAGGTGTTTGAAAAAAAGTTTATTCGGGAGGCTAGGTGGCACAGTGAATAGAGCACGGGCCTTGGAGTCAGGAAGACCTGAGTTCAAATTTGACCTCAGACACTTAACACAAAAACTAGCCGTGTGAACTTGGGCAAGTCACTTAATTCCAATTGCCCTCCAAAAAGCAAAAAAAAAAAAAGGTTTATTGGATTGTATTCAAAGGCATTTTGTATGAGGGAAAAGCAGAAATCAATGGGAGGTTCAGGTAAAGTTTTTTGGAAGAGATGGCACCTAATCTGAGTTTTAAAGGGAGGCCACCTGTGAAGTTGTAGATGGGAAAGGAGAAGAAATAAGCATGCATTCAGGTGTATGAGGTATCCAGGGAATACTAGAACCTCTGATGTTAGGGTTTGCTGAGCCCTTTTCAAGACTACTTATCTACCTGGCACCTAGCTCTCACCTTTGGTTCCAAGAAGCTGTAGCATGTGCAGCAGCCATAGCCAGTAAACCATCTTGGTAGACTGGCTACACCAGATTGAGGGTGACTAAGAGATCTCAAAACCATTGGTGAGTTAGGGGTATATCTACCCCAAGCATGTGAAGATTGCCTTTCCTCCTTCCCCAGTGGAATGGGCAGATAAGAAAAATTTGTTCCAATAGCCATGAAGGTGGCCAATGCAGGTGCTGTGAAATACTTAAAGCTTGGGCACACATCGAAGGTGCCAAGGTCATCCACTGCATCCTAGGCCATCTCCAGTTATCTTGACTCATGTCTTGACTCTGGACTTGGATGATGCTGGAAAAGGGAGTGAGACTGATCACTTTGCACAATTCTGCCTCACTTAAGCCCAATTCACTTGCAAGTCAAGACATCACCCATGATGCCACTGTTTCTCTTTGAAAAGAAAGGACAAATAACATTATAAGACAAGCACTCTGCTACATGCTTTACAAATATTATCTTATTTAACAGATAGAATTCCAAGTCATGGAAGGCTGAGATGGAGTGAAGATTAAAGTCACAAGAATTAAGGATGGTGATATATTAGGGAACCAAAGCATTCAAACGAACATCAACACATACATTAGATTTCTCAAACATGCTCGAATGTATTGATGTGAAAAGACAAACCATGAGCCAGGTTCTAAACTCCTTGAGAAAAAGAAAAAAGTGACCCAAAGACCAGTATTTTCCAGCAACAAAGATCTGGACTGAGTGATAGAGATGGTAGGAATGTCAAAGGCGAATAGATTGCAGAGAGATGGAGTTAGCAAACGGAAGTGGGAATGGAGAAGAAGGCATTTGTCTACGTCTTTCCTCCTGGTTCTGTGTATTTTGGGGGACATGATGGAAGTAATACACAGTGCTATAGGAAGAAGCTAGAGATGAGATGTCTTATAGAGAGAATCAGATTTATATGAGTATAAGAAGGAAAGCATATAAGCAGAAGTCTAGGATGAAGGGCAACTTGTTTATAATATGACCTGACTTCCAGAGGATACAATGTGAAAATAAGGCAAAAGAGGATAGGGACTTGTAGCAGCAAGCACCCCAGCATACCCAGGATGGCTGCTAGCACAGGTTTTTGATCTGCTTTTCTAAAGGAAAGTAACTCTAAAGTAAAGGGTTAACAATTTTACTTCAATCAAACATATATCATTTACCTAGTTCAGGGGGGAAAGTCAGCACCCTGAACTCTAGAGAATACAAACAGAATTTATAAGCAGACAAAAATACAGGCAGAGAAAATAACACAATTCAGCAAACTAAAAACAGGGTTTCTAGCTATCTAACCATCACATACATACAGTCAGTCACCAGAGAGAGAAGCACCAACATCTGGGTTTTCAAAGGCAAGGGGCTGCCCAGAGTCTCATTACAAATTACACAACTCTTCCCAAAGTGAGCCCCAAAGCCCTCCTCGTCTCAGAGGTATATATAGCCCTCTCTGAGGTCAGAGAGCATCATAACCCTCCTGACCCACTTGACTACAAAGTAACAAAAGTTGTGCCTTCCTGAAAAACAGGTCTCCCACCACAGACTCCAGGTGACCACATGCAGCCTATGAGGGGGCAGAGTACACTTTCAAATCAAAAGGAAAGGTTCTTTAATTAATCCAGGCCCATTAAGGGGCAGGGAAGATCTTCAAATTCCCATCACCATTACAGGACTACAGATAGTCAGGATTACACTGAATAGTGTGGAAGCATATTTTTAAAAATCTTTGTTTTTTTTTAGTTTCTCCAGAAATATTATAAATGACTATTTTCCAACCTAAAACTCTTTCCAGACTTTTCTGTTTAGGAAAAGAGGAAGAAAAAAAAACCTAAGACTTTTCTTTGAAATGGAATAAGAGTGATGACCAAATTTAATTCCTTTCTAGATGAGATCTTTACCTTCCCACCCACCTGAAATGATTGGTGCCATGACCCATTTGGAAACAGTGTTTTCTCTTTTGAAATTCAAAGTTAAGATATTTATCTTGGAAAAGAATTCTTTTTCCCCCTATAAATTAATTTAATTTTAGTTTTCAACATTCGCTTATATAAGCTTTTGAATTTAAAATTTTCTCTGCAATCTCATAAAGGCTCTACATATACATTCTTATTAAACATATTTTCACATTAGTCATGTTGCAAAGAAGAATTAGAGTGAATGGGGAAAAACATGAGAAAGAAAAAACAAAACAAAACAAAAAAGAGAGAGCAAATAGTGTGCTTCGATCTGCTTTCAGACTCCATATTTCTTTCTTTGGATGTGGATAACATTTTCCATCTTTCGGAAAGTCTTTAGTCTTTTGGAGTTGTCTTAGATACTTGAATTTCTGAGAAGAACTAAGTCTATCAAAGTTAATTGCAATGTGACTAAACATTCTCTGGTTTCTACTCTTTTCATTCAGTGTCAGTTTATGTAAGTCCTTCCAGATTTTTCTGAAGTCTGCCTGCTCACCATTTCTTATAGCACAATAGTATTCCATTACATTCATATACCACAACTTGGTCAGTCATTCCCCATCTCCTCAATTTACAATTCTTGGTTACCACAAAAAGAGCTGCTATAAATATTTTTGTACATGTGGGTCCTTTTCCCATTTTTATGATCTCTTTGGGATACAGCCCTAGAAGTGGTATTGCTGGGTCAAATGATATGTACAGTTTTATTGCCCTTTGGGCGTACTTCCAAATTGCTCTCCAGAATGGTTGGATCAGTCCAGAACTTCACCAACAATGCATTAGTGTTCTGATTTTCCCACATCTTCTCTAGTATTTATAATCTGATAGGTGTGATGTGGTACCTAAGACTTCTTTTGATCTGCATTTTTCTAATCAGTAGAGATTTAGAGTACTTTTTCATATGATTATAAATAGCTTTAATTTCTTCCTCTGAAAACTGCCTGTTCATGTCCTTTGACTATTTTTATCAATTAGAGAATGACTTGTATCCTTATAAATTTGACTCAGTTCTCTATGTATTTTAGAAATGAGACATTTATCAGAGACATTGGTTGTAAAAATTCTCAATTTTCTGCTTCCCTCCTAATCTTGGTTGCATCAACTTTGTGCAAAATCTTTTCAATTTGCATTTGCATTTTGTAATATTCTTTATCTCTTGATCAGTCATAAATTCTTCTATTCTCCATAAGTCTGACAGGAAAAGTATTCCTTGCTCTCACAGTTTGCTTATAGTATTAGCCTTTATACGTAAATCATGTACCCAATTTGACTTTGTTTTGGTATACAGTGTAAGATTGTTGGTCTATGCTGAGTTTCTGCCATACTATTTTCCAGACAGGAAAATAACTCTTTAAGAAGTAGTCCAGTAATGAACTGAGTGGTGACTGTTGCTGTGCAGTTCTTTCAGTCATGTCTGACTCTTCATGGCCCCGTTTGGGGTTTTCTTGGCAAAGATACAAGAATGGTTTGCCATTTCCTTCTTCAGTTCATTTTACAGATGAGGAAACTGAAAAAGAAGGGTTAGGACTTGCCTAGGGTCACCCAACTAATAAGTATCTCAGGTTGGATTTGAACTCAGATCTTTGTGACTCTATACTTGGGGTTCTATCCACTGTACCAACCTGGCTGTCCTAGTAGTGACAATGCTTGAATATTAACCCAAAATGGCATTTTAACATATTGTGATGTTTTTTCTTGTCCAAGATTCCTATAAATGTTACTTCAAATTGTCGGGGCAGAGAGTCATACCAAAGGGCATTATGCCAGTTGTGGATATTTCTCTTAAAGTCAGAAATGATTTGGATATATATTAATGATAACTTCATTAGAATTGTTTCTGGAATACTTGAGACTAAATTGAAGAGTAGTATAATACGATTAAAATATTTTCATCAACAAAATGGAGATAGGATAAAATGGAGAATAGCACTAGGGATGTTTTATATTATTATAAGAATGTTTAAACTTTATAGAGCATTGTTATTTTTTTTAAAGCAATTGAGGTTAAGTAACTTGCTCAAGGTTACACAGCCAGTCATTATTTATGTGTGGGTACTAATTTTCGAAGGCTGGAACTGATCCCAGGTCCTCCTGACTCTGGGGCCAACGTTCTTACTCACTGTACCACCTAGCCACCCCTGAGCACCATTATTCTGAGTCACAGGAATTAGGGAAGAAAGAGGTGGAAATTTATGGGGTATAAAATAGGGAAAGTATCAGTTGATTAAATATGTATCATGTTGAGTCCTGCAAAGAAAGAAGGTAGAGTTGTTGGGGAAGAATATGGACATTAGAAGCCAACACTGGTGAATTGGGGGAGGACATTAGGAAGCTGCTGTTAATTGGATCTACAAGGATCATACTGAATTCACAAATAGCGCCATCTACATGATCTTCTTGGTTTTGTTGGAGCGGTAGACTGAAAGGGAAACTTCCGCAAATGTCAATAGTAGCCCTTTGGTGAATACCACCTTTGACCCCAGGCTTCACAACTGCCACCTTTCATTTCCTCCATGGATCATTATCCTCATTTTATTTTATTTTTTTTTCTAATTAAACAAATGCTTTATTAACTTCTGGTTTACATCATTCATTTCCACCAGATTATGAGTTACATTTTCCCCCATTTTTTCCCTACCCACCACCCCAGAATAGCAGTCCCACTAGATATCCCCTCATCCAATCTGCTTTCTCCCATATCTTCTCCCATACCCCCTTCGACTTTGCCATTAGGGCAAGGTGAATCTCTGAGCCCCACTGCCTGGACATCTTATGAAATATTTAATTTTAAAACTTCGATTTTCAGATCCATTCCCTTTCTCCCTTGTCACCCACTCCCTCTGAGAAGATAAGCAATTCAGTATGTGTTGTACATGTATAGCTATGCAAAACATTACCATAGTAGATATATTGTAAAAGACTGCTTATATTTCCCTCCCACCTGTCTCACCTCCCACCTGGTCCACTCCCCACTTTGATCCTGTCCCTCTTTGATAGTGGGTACTTCTAATCTCCCCTCTCCCCAGAATGCCCTCCCCTCCATCATCCCCCCTCTCATCCTCCTTTCCCCTACTCAGGAGAGTGAGTGAGGGTAAGATATTCCATTTAGTATGTATGTGGTTCTCTCCTTGAGCCAACTTCAATGAGAATATGCTTTTGCCTTTTTGCCTTCCTGTTCTTCTCCTCCCCTGCAACTACTTCCCCTTGCCTCTTCTACATGAGATAGTTTACCCTACCCTGTCTCTCTCCATCTCCTCTTGCCACTTTCCTCTCTCACCTCTTGACTTCACCCCTTAAGAATCATCCCTTTCTTGGGGCAGCTAGGTGGCACAGTGAGCAGAGTGCCGGGCCTGGAGTCAGAAGGACCCGAGCTTGGATCCGGCCCCAGACACCCAACACACAAACAAAAACCCAGTCACTCGACCCCGGGCAAGTCACCCAACCCCAATTGCCCTCAAAAAAAAAAAAAAAGAATCATCCCTTCCCATCAAATTCAACCTGTGCCCTCTATCGATGCATACCTGTGAACATATGCCATGTACCCTTCTTCAATTATTTTCATAATGAGAAAGGTTTCATCAAACACAGTTATTGTTTTTCCATGTAGGAATGTAAATAGTCCAACTTTAATAAGTTCCTTTTGATTTCTTTTCCTTGATTACCTTCTCAAGCATCTCTTGCTTCTTGTGTCTGAATGTCAAATTTTCTATTCAACTCTGGTTTTTTCATCAAGAATGCTTGAAAGTCCTCTATTCCACTGAATGACCATATTACTTGATTTTGGGGTTTGTTGCATATCTGTGCTGATAATTCTGGAATTGCCACAATTGCTGGTGTTCTGGGGTCCCTCCAGCAGGCTGAAGGCCCAGCTGCCCTGGGCCTAAAACCTCGGACCTGGGCTCGGCTCTGTGGGCTGGGCTGTCTGTTCCCAGCTGGCTGTGCTGCCTGCTCTCAGAGCGCTGTGCTGGCCACTCCCTGCAGGGCTGCTGGGCTGTCCTCAGCAGGAGGTTAGCTTCTCTGTGCTATGGCTCCAGAAGTTGTTTGGAGTCCCCTTTCACATTATTTGAAATTTGTATGGGGCAGAGCACATTGGAAATTCTGTTTCTACTCTGCCATCTTGGCTCCTCCCCACTAGATCGGGACCCCTCATTTTATTTATAGATGAGAAAACAGAGACTGAGAGAGGTTAAATCACTTGCACATGATGAAGCACCTAGTAAGTACGTTAGAGGCAGAAATTGACTATAGGTCAATAGTGTTCTTTCCATTATACCTTGCTTCCTTCCTATTCTAGGATTCTACACTTTTGCTCACCATTATCAGAATGGTTTCTCTCTCCCTCCCCCAACCTCTCTCTCTCTCTCTCTCTCTCTCTCTCTCTCTCTCTCTCTCTCTCTCTCTCTCTCTCTCTCCCTCCCTCCTCCTTCCTTCCCTCCTTTCTTCCCTCTCTTTTTCTCTGCTCTCTTTCCCCCTGCCTCTTCTTATCTCTCTCTTATTCTTTCACTGTCTCTGTATCTCTCTCTCTCTTTCTGACTCTCTCTCTAACTCCCTCTCTCTGGATGACCTTCTATTCTACCTCCACACTATCTGAACCCCTGGGGACAATTCCATGCTGAGGTCTGCTGAAGAATTGGTGAGTCTCTCCATGGAACCTCCATAACAGGAGAAGGCCCAGCCAGACATGCCATTCTCATTCTCCATTTCCAGCTTACTCCCTAGCCTGTTCCATCTCAAAACACTTCAGTGTCCCAACACTGTTCTCACATGGTTACTATCTTCCCTTTCCACTTTTCCTGTTACCCTTCGTGTTTTACCTTCTGCTATTAGCATGTAAACTCCTTGAGAGAAGGGGCTATTTTGATTTCTTATTTTCCTATTTCCAACACTTAGAGCAATGCTTGGCACATCTAAGAAGCACTTAATAAAGCTTGTTGACTGATTAATTGAACAGTTCAAGTCTCACATTGGGCACATACTGCATGTGTGTGTGACCTTGGGCAAGTTATTTAACCTTTTAGTGTCCTGTGCAACTCTCTAGGACTATGAATTGCAGAGAAGTAGAGAAGAATTGCACTGGTAGAGGGAATTTCATCACCTCAAAGTCTCCTACACCAATGAAGGAGGTCCAGTCCCTGTCCCTATCCTTCCACCATTATGATTCCAGTTTGTTCTTAGGACTATGTTTTCCAAGGTTCTCACCTGAGGAGTCTTCTATTTGGGCTCCTGTTGATCAAAAGCTATCCAAGAATGTGCTCTTTACTCAAGTCAATACATGTCAACATCCTAAGTAAAGGATATGAAAGGAACAGTAAAGAGTTACTTTGTAGGAGGGTGGTGCCTAGGATAAATCATAGAATTTCAGAGAATGAACTAAGAGGTTATATAGTCAGATTTGTACCTTAATAGGAGTACCCTTCTTCCACATCCCTGGTCAATTGAGCAGACTCCACTTGAAAATCTCAGTGATGGAGAATTCATTGCCTACTGAAGCAGCTCATTCTACTTTTGGGTCTCTGATCGTTAAGGAATATTCAGGGCAACAATTTATTAGGGATGATGGGGAGGGAATTTTTGGTCAGACATGAGTAGGGCTCAATAGGTTCTGAGATCCCTTTCAAGCCTATCATTATGAGTTCCAGTGACTGAAGTACCCTTCATTCTATCCAACAACCAAGAGTATGGCTTTGAACAATTTCCTCAGTTGACTGTGCCCAAGGGAAATCTCTGGTGATCACCTTCCTGCATGCCAGGCTTGCTGGCCTTATCTGGCATCTATTACAAAAAGTGTGGAGTAAGCTAAGGTCTGGGTCTTGCAAGATTGATTTTGGGATAAATGAGTTTCTCCCAGAGGCAATATGTCACACTTTGACACACAAAGGAAGTACAAGGGAAATTGCAAATAATGTCTTCTGTTTGAAATATCTGGTTGCAAAATGTGTGGCTAGTTTGTTTAATTGGCCAGGAAAAAAGTCCAAAGTTGAAGCCAAAATAGTCAGGGTATTGATCTGACTAAGCAACAATCCCAAATGCCTCTGTCTAGAGACCAGTACAGTGGTTTAAAAAGTTCATAAGGAATGTGTGTGTGTGTGTGTGTGGTTAATCATAAGAGACACGAAGGTGGAAGGCTTGGGAATTGAAACACTTGGATATTTAACCAAGTGATGGCTTCCTTCCCCAGCACAACTAAATGGAGAAGCCCTAAGTTCAAACTAGTACAACTGAAAAGCAGTGAACTAGGAATCAAGAGATCACGGGACAAGCAGTACAGACTAATGGATATAGAGTCAGGGGATAGAGGTTTAAATACTTCCACTTGTTCCCTGGGTAATTATTAATAAGTTATCTGCTCTGGGGGCCTTAGTTTCCTCATCTTAAAGTAGGGGCTAGGATGAGGTGACCTCTAAGACCTCTTCCACCTCTAGAGCTATGACTTGGGTTGAAGACCCAGCTCTGCCTCAAACAACCAGCCAAGTGGTCTTAGGTGAGTCTTTTTAACTTCTCTTGGCTTCAGCATAATCTTTAAAGACCCTTTCATCTGTTTAAATCCATGAAACTGTCCTACTTGCTTTGTCAAGTCAAGCTGACAAGTACTGTAATAGTAATGGTAATTTGAAGATCTTCCCTGCCTCTTAATAAGCCTAATGGAATTTCAAAACTTTTGATGATTTGAAGATCTTCCCTGTCCCCTAATAGACTGAAAGTAACCACATGGAGCTTGTGGTGGGAGAAGTTTGCTGAAGGGTGGAGCAGAGCCCACAGGAAGTTGGGAGTCAGAGCAGTTAGAGCTGGAGGGAGGAGAGGACATACCCAGGGAGACAGTTAGGCTTGTAAGTGTTTGTGGGAGGGCTAAAGGATGGTGTGGCTTCATGCTGTGATATGGTGTATTACTTTCTTTGCTACTGGGATGGATTTGACTTTCTAGTGTTGGGATTTGGTTTTCTGGTGTCTGAATAAATATTTTGCCTCGATCTTCTATGTATAGAGTTTGTTCTATTTTGTGATTGAGCACTATGCTGGCATATTCACAGTCACAGTTGGCACTGCAAGTACTTATTCAGTACCTACTGTGTGCCAGGCATTGTATTAAACTAAGAGCTGGGGATACAAAGAAAAGACAATCCCTGCCCTCAAGGAGCTTATAGTGTAATGTTTAATCTATGTTAAATCTTCAAATCAGGGAAAGTTTTGAAATTCCCTTAGGCTTATTAAGAGGCATGGAAGATCTTCAAATTCCCATTACCATCACACTACTTATCAACTTGACTTGACAAAGCAAGTAGAAGAAATTTTCATGGATTTAAACATCTTCTAAAGAAGATGACATGCAAGCAACTATGTTCAAACAAGATAAATACGAAATAAACTCAAAGGGAAAGCACCTACAAGAGGGCTATGCACCGAGTAGGTATTTAATAAATGTGACATGAGTTGGATTTTAACAAGATTTTTTCCTTCCAATCCTTTTGCAATGTTTACTCTCAAAAGTCTTAAGTTTCTAGTGTAAATTCTCCCCTGGGTAAGTTGCATGTGGTTCCCCAGAATTACTGCCATTTTTGAGCAGACATTTTGCTACTTCAATTAGGCTTGTGGAGGGACAGGGGAGGAACTCCTTAGGTGGGGATATCATTCTGGACTTTCACACTAACAAGGAGAACCCCAGGAAGCTGAGACCAGAGATTTTCTCCTGTCTTTCCCTTGTGCTGTCAATTAATGGGCAATCTTTAATTTGTTTTCCCCAGTGATTTGGATAAAAGCATAAATGACATACTTGATGAATGTGCAGATGACACAAGACTGAGGGATAACTAAAGCACCGAATGACAGAATTAAGGCCAAAAAAGGATCTCTACAGGTCAGTCACTGGGTCCACTCGCAGCTTATTCCACATTAATAAGGTAAAATGTAATAGAGATAAATGGGCAGTTAATTTACACTTGGCTTTTCCTTAAAAAATCAGCTTCACAAATAAAAGACAAAGGCAGTAGGACAGGAGGGCAGCTCATCTGCAGAGGATCTGCGAGTGTCAGCGAAGGGCAGGCTCGTGAACCAAGAGGGTAAAATGATGGAGCAGCCAAGAAAGACCATTAATGCAATTTCAGGTTACACTAAGAAAAGCAGTTATTG
Organism: Gymnobelideus leadbeateri; assembly: GCA_011680675.1. Lineage (NCBI taxonomy): Eukaryota > Metazoa > Chordata > Mammalia > Diprotodontia > Petauridae > Gymnobelideus > Gymnobelideus leadbeateri. The sequence goes on along the minus strand of WOXC01003645.1, from coordinate 564,702 downwards.
GCAATGAGGTAGCAGTGGATAGAGCTTAGAGCCTGGACTCAAGAATACTCATCTTCCTGAGTTCAAATTGGTCAGAGACATTTAAGAGCTGTGTGACCCTGGGCAAGTCACTTAAGCCTGTTTGCCTCAGTTTCCTCATCTGCAAAATGAGCTGCAGAAGGAAATGGCAAACCACTCCAGTATCATTGCCAAGAAAACTCCAAATGGGGTCATGAAGAATGTTTATCCTGAAGAGAAGATTTAGGAAAGACATAACAGATATCTTCAAGTATCTGACATGCTATTCCACAGAAGAGGGATTCAATTTATTCTACTTTGTCCCCATAGTGAGCAAACACACCATTATATTGTTATTGTTTTGATGGGGAAAATATATTCTATTTCTATCAGAATCTTTGGATTAGAAAGGGTCCTAGAGGTTGTCTGGTCATTTTGACTGAGAACATTGTTTTGAAATATATTCCCTACATACCTACATACATTGCCTGCATACATACATACATATATACATATGTGTGTGTGTATATATAAGCTTTAAAAGCTTAAAACTGCACATATATTTTTGGAAGACCATAAAGATAGTTATCCATAGATACAGATATGTAGTACATATGTATGTACACATATACATATATACACCTGTGTGCGATGTGCATAAACATATGAGATATATGTTCATATACTTTTATGAGATATATATGTGTATGTATTATACACATATATAAATATAATATTGATCTCAGTTAAAGAAAAAGCAAAAGGAAATATGATTAGCAAGTTTATGTATCTTGTTTTAAAAGAGAAAATGGCATTTCTGTGCTTTTGCCTTTTTAAACTGTGAAAAATGGAAAGGGGGAAAGGGAAGTGTGGGTAGAAGGAAGCAGTGCGATTTGGAATTTGTGTAATATTTTCACAATTGCAATGTCATGGATATTAGCCAGACATTGTTCCCCACTTTTCTATGAGATTTCTTCTCTTTATATAAGTGGAAGAATTGAGGCAGGCACTATGGCTGGTCTGTGCTACTGAATACGATTGCGTTGAGTATTCACAAGTTACTTATGTTATTATGAATTAGTGGGACATCCTAATGGGCAGCCTGTGCTAGGCAAGTCAAACCATCACAACCATCTTGACCACCATCTCTCCATGGACCCTGATGGAGATAGACAAGGTCCTTGAGCTCAAGGGCCTTGGGAAAAGCAGTGCTTCCAGCCCAGTGCCCAGGGTCATCAACTAGGGAAGCAACCCTTGTAAAGATGCCTCCTGAAAGTTCTGGCCACCCAACTCTTTGGCACGATCAAAAGGTTCAGCATCAGAAACGGATATAATTGATTAGTAGAAATGATGTTAAAGGAGGGGCATTCCCATCTCCTTTGCCACTGAACCCTACTGACCACAGGACTTTTCCAACTAACTAATGAATCTTTCCATATGTGTTTTCTCCTCCATTAGAATGTGAGCTCCCTGAGAGCCAGGAGTGTCTTTCATTCAACACAGAGCTTTGCACACAGTAAACACTAAATAAATACTTTTTTCATTCATTCCTTCATTGTCATAGCCTTGAGAGTTATTCCTATTATACTCGTCAATGAACAAAAGGAAGACAGTAGATTGGAAGTCAAAAGATGTAGATTTAAATCTTCACTCTGTCTTTTTACCCCTGCATTTAATGCTTTTTCTACTGTGCCTTGCTTTTTCCATGTTTTTCCTTTATTTCATTGTCTTAATTCCAATAGTAGTGAAATTCCATGATTCCAAGTCCTATAAAATACTGTTCAGATGAAGTTATGTCTCCATTTTATAAATGAGGAAAATGATTTGCCTGGTGTTATAATCACTGCTAAGTGCTACAAATGGAATCAGTTAAAGTTCAGAATTATTTCTAATGCTAAGGGATTCTTTAACATAACAATCAGTTATACAAGACTCCTTTCCCCAACTCCATAAGAGCACCAAAAGGCAAAACAGGGGAACATACACACACACACACACACACACACACACACACACACACACACACACACACAAAGCAACATTAAAAAACCACTTAGTGACATGCCAATGGATACTAGTTCTTTTCTACTTAGTAGGATTTTAGTGCTTCTTCCACTGGAAAGCAACCAGCATGCCACATTCTTCCTTCACATTTCATAATACCATGGTGGGCACATAAATAGTACTCAAAAGTATGAATGAATGAATGAATAATAGCTTTGAAAATTATTAAAGACCTGTATTTCACTTAGTGAGCCTCCCATTCCCCAGTAAAAATCTAAGAAGTTTCTGAGCTCTTTCTTTTCAAGGAATAGGCAATAAAATTGTTCTTCATCACTCACCCAAGGGAAGAGGAGACAGCAATAGACTGTGGCACTGCTTGGTATTTGAATTGATCCCTGGAGAGGGCTGAGGATCTCCCAGAGATCACTCACTACTACTGTCAAATAATATACATACAACAAAGTCGGTCCACAGATTTGGAAACCATTCTCAGTTAATTAGCTTCCTGAAGTTTCCTGTGAGATCTTCTTATGATGACCTTCATGGCTTCAGCAATTCTAGTTATGGTCAGGAATCCAAGAACTTGAGAGAAGGAATGGTCTGGAGTAAGTTTTTTAGTTTTTTATTTTTCAGTCAATCAGACCTAGTTTGTCTAGCCTTATTTGACATCTGTTTCCTCCTGCTCAGTCTTTTGTGGACATAGATAAGGGAGAGAAGATAACAACTTTTTCCGCTACTGACCTGGAGACAGATCAGAAGGTCAGTATATTTAAAAGGATGTGTTTCTACTCATTAATCTGTCCCACTTTTTTCTACCTTACAATCACCTATATTGTATGTCTAAACCAAATATTTACTGAACTCTTTAGAAGATATGTGGTCATGGGATTAGCATGGCAGAGAAGTTGTTTTCTTTAACTTTTTCCAAGCCAAAAAGCTTAGAAAGAAAATTACATGCTTCATACAGAATAACCAAAACTGAATATACAAGATAAAAAGACAAAAATACTGCAAAAGGAATGAAGAGAGAGAGAGAAAGAAAGGAAGGAAGGAAGGAAGGAAGGAAGGAAGGAAAGAAAGAAAGAAAGAAAGAAAGAAAGAAAGAAAGAAAGAAAGAAAGAAAGAAAGAAAGAGGCAAAGAGAGAGAAAGAACTTCCAAGAACTTAAATAAATACTTAACATTTATCCCACCACACAAGCTCTATGCCAGGCACAGGTAATACAAGCAATCTCATAGACCTGTGTGTTTCAATATCTGGCTGTGGAGGTCCCTACCCATCTTCCCAACAATGAACCCTCCTGAATGACAGATCCTGTTTCTGCCCAACCACAGGAAAGAAATAAAAGTTAGAGGAAGAGGTAGAAGATGTGGGAAAGACTGAGGTGGCAAGAGCTGTCATCAGCTTTTACATTCAAAGGAACGGGAACTGGAAATACAAATAAGGCCAGTTCTTTCCACTGGCAGTTTACTCTGATTCAAGGACTTGGCCTTGGCCCCAATATAACCAACTATGAGGAAACTGAAAATGTCCAACCTTAGGTGGGGGGTGGGGGAATCTGTGCAGTAGTTTAATGGCGAGGGGAGAAAGAGTGGAGAAGGAACAGATAATAAGCAGTTAGGAATCCAAGAGAGAGGCTAAAAATCTAAAGACCAAGTAAGTAACTTTGAATATATTTACACTATCAACAGATCAATTAACTGAGGGGCCCATGAAGACTAAAGGAAAAATGAGTAAAAACTCAGAGAGAATACAACACAATAACAATGTATGTAATTATGAAGGAAAATGAATTAAAATGACCTCATACAAAAAAAAAGGATCTGCAGACTCCCCAGAAATTATGAAATAATCATGAGAAACATCTTTAGCACAGTACATGAACATAATATGTTATTTGCATTGATTTCAACTCCAGAGTGAAAAGAGAAACAAAAAAAATAATGATATTTTCTTTCCCTCGTGTTAGATACACCCAAAAGAATAAATTACATGGAAAAGAACTCTCCATTTGACAAGAATTTCTGGGAAAACTGGAAAACAGTATGGCAGAAATTAAATTTTAACTAATACCTTCAATATATACTTAAACAATATCAAAATGGATACTTAACATGAATATTAAAGGTCACACCATTGAAAGAGACAAAGAGACAGAAACAGAAACAGAGAAACAGAGAACTGGATCAGGTATCTTTCACAGCTATAGTCAGAGGAATAATTCTTATCAAAACAAGAGATAAAAGTGATGAAAAAAATTAAAAAGCAGATGATTTTGATTACAGAAAATTGAAAAGCATTTATGCAGACATAATCAATAGACTTAGGATAGTAATGGAAGGTACTGATTGAGAAAAAAGAAATCTTCGAATCAAATATCTTTGCTAAGAGTCCGGCATCCAAAACCATGTTAATATAAATTAATTAATTAAGGGAATTAACACAAATATATAAAATAATAGCCATTCTCCCAATGGATAAATTGTCAAAGGATAAAAACAAACCTTTCTCAAAAAGAATTTCAAACTCTTTAAAAGCATATGAAAGATTGCTCCAAATCCCTAATAATAAGAGATATAGTCAGTTCTTATCATTTTCCATAGTTATGCTCTGGAATGTCGTGAACTTTGAATTAGCAAATACTGAACTATTGTTTCTAGGAAAAATACAGGGTTAGCTTCCCACAAAGCCTCTGGTCACATTTACTTTAGCATTTTCTAGAGTGGTTTCATATGTAGATTGGAGAATTTTCTGGATATACCATATTGTTAATTCATTAATATTGAACTAGGGACTAAAAGCACTACTATTTAAGTCTGAATGAAGTTTATTTCCTAAGACACATCATAGCCTTCTTGGAACTTGGGAATATTAGACAACTTCAAACTACAGCTCGTGCTCAGAGGCCATTTTAAATAATATCACCAACAAAAAGCACAAAAATGCAAAAAAAAATTTTAAAGTGTGACTAAATAGACTTGGAAAGGGATATTTATTTACAGTATGAGTGCTGAACCAAGATGACAGAGTGTAGTGAATAGTGTGCCCAGCCTGGGGTCAGGAAAACCTGAATTCAAATTTGGCATCAAATTCTTATCAGCTGGATGACCATGGGCAAGTCACTTAGCTTTGGTTTACCTCACTTTTCTTGTCTGTAAAATAATAATAGCACCTACTTCCTGAGGTTGCTGTATGAGGAAATAATTGTAAAGTGCTTACCACCGTGCCTGGTGCATAGTAATTACTGTATTTTCAATTGTTAAGCCATTGTTCAGTCACGTCCAACTCTTTCTGACCCTATTTGGGATTTTCTTGGCAGAGATACTACAGCGGTTTGCCATTTCCTCCTCTAGTGCATTTTGCAGATGAGGAAACTGAGGCAAACAGAATCTTGCTCAGGGTCATGCAGCTAGTAAGTGTCTGAGCCAGATTGGAACTGAGGAAGATGAGTCTTCAGGGCTGGCACTTTATCTACCGCACCACCTAGCTGCCCAAGCACTCTAAAAGTACTGTATACACATTAGCCATTAGAGCTTTTATTATTGTTCAGCCTGGGCTGGGAATGTGTATATTGGGTGACTCAAGTTTTTCATAACTTTGCACACACCGAATGATCCCCAAATTACTGAGTATTGATTTTGAGATCACAAAGCAATTTGAGCCAGTGGGTGAATTCACAAATATGGGATCCACAAATAATGAGGAACAATTCTATGTAAATGGAAAAGAATGACAAAAATTGCAACTGAACACTATGTGATTATGATGACCAACCTTGACCCTTTAAAGAAGATATGTGACAATGGATCTCTCTCCCTTCTTTGGGGGCGGGGGAAGCTGCAGGTCAAGGACATGGTATACTGCACATGCTGTTCCCTTTGACATGTTGATTGGTTTTGTTGAACTGCTTTTTTGGTAGGAGCCACATTTTGGTAAAGAAGTGTAAGGTTATATTGGAAAATAAAGATAACATAAAAACAAAAAATCAACAAAGAATAATTTAGAATAACAAATTAGAACTCTTAATACATAATTTAAGAGGATTACTTACAGGATCCTGAATGTACAAGACACCAGTTGGAGAATTTTTTTTCTTTTTGGAGGGCAATTGGGTTAAGTAACTTGCCCAAGGTCACATGGCTAGGTTTTTTGTGTGTGTGTGTGTTAAGTGTCTGAGGCCGGATCCCAACTCAGGTCCTTCTGACTCCAGGGCCAGCTCTCTACTCACTGCGCCACCTCGACGCCCTGGAGAATCTTTCTAAAAATTAGAGGTTCTAAAAGAGAGAATGACAATGTTTGAACACAAAAATTGTAAAGTTCGGGGAGGTTAGGTGGGGCAGTGAATAGAGCACCAGCCCTGGAGTCAGGAGGACCTGAGTTCAACTGCCGCCTCAGACACTTAACACAAAATTAGCCATGTGACCTTGGGCAAGTCACTAAACCCCAATTGCCCTACCTTCCTATCTCCAAAAAGCAAAATAAAAAAATTAAAATTAAATTAAATTTTAAAAATTACAAAGTTTGCTGAAAAGAAGCAAAGAGTATTAACTCTAAAAGAATGCATAGATTCTATATAAGCCAAAGTGACTGACTTTGAAGACAGGCTGCACTGAGACAATTTTAAGGTCATTAGTCTCGAAGAAGAATATTACAAATTAAAACCATATTAAAGGAAATAATATTTTCAAACTTCTGGTTATGGACAACAAAGTGTTGATTGATAAAGTCTATAGATCTGTGCATGGGTCCAGAGGACCATAGGAAGAGCATACATATTCCTAGGAAAGAAATTGTGCCCCTTCCCCCAGTGGAGCACCTGGGAACAAAGCCCCAGTTGCCTTGTACTACTACAACTTTGTCCACTAAACTTCATACAGGCAAAAAAGTAAAACTTTTTTTTAAATTAATACTGGGGATGGAGCAACTAGATGGTGCAGTGAATGGAGCACCAGCCCTTGAGTCAGGAGGACTTGAGTTCAAATCTGGCCTCAGACATTTAACACTTACTAGCTGTGTGACCTTGGGCAAGTCACTTAACCCCAATTGGCCTGCCTCTCCCCCTAAAAAAGAAAGATAAATTAAGACTGGGGCTCCTTATCTTCCCCAGGTTGAAAGTACAGGGGCTCTTTATGGGCCCAATCCTACCATTATCTGCATGAGAGCTTTTGACTAGCTCTGCCTTTGACCTGGACTGGTTCACCCCTTCCTTTGACCATGGCTCACTTGCATTCAAGGGTTCTCCATATTAATGATGACCTCAATGTAGATCCCTTATTGTCATAACCCACATAGCAGAACTCCTAGGTGTAAGAGATCTACCCGCCTTAGCCTCCACAGTAGGTGGTATTTCAGGAATGAACCATCATCCTTGGCAAAGTAGAAAATTTTAGATAGTAATGAAAATAAGAGGTGTTAAATTAAAAGTGAAAAATTTAAGGGTGACTATGGGTGGTGATACAGGGGATAGAGTGCTGGAGTCAGGAAGACCCATCTTCCTGAGTTCAAATCTGGCCTCAGATACTTAGTAGCTGTGTGACCCTGGACAAATCACTTAACCCTATTTACCTCAATGTCCTCCTCTGTAAAATGAGCTGGAGAAGAAAATGGCAAATGACTCCAGTGTCTTTGCCAAGAAAACCCTAAATGGGGTCAGGAAGAGTCAGATACGACTGAAACTATTGAACGACAACATGGGCATAGAATACTATTATGCCTTCAGACCTGTTTCATATAATGGTTGCTTTTTGCTTCAACTTTTTATGCCATTTGTATTAATATCTCTTGTTTTTATATCATCTTCATTTATGTTTTAAATTATAAACTTGGCAACATCAACAAACATGAAGATTTCAATGCCTAAGCACAGAAAAAGAGGATTGTATATAAAACTATGAATCTCTATTACATTCAGCTTATTTTTAAAGCATCTATTACATTTTACATGGTTGTACTAGCACTGTCCTACTTATGTGTATCCCCTTCTGAACTTCCTTCTGCTCTCTTCCCTATATTTCTTAAATGTTTTGTTGGTTCTCTTTTCTCCTTTAAAAAACCTCTCTCTTTTATATTTTTAATCTTCAGGACAAAGGAAGGCTTGCTGGGTGGGAGAAAAAGGGTCATATTCAGAACTGAATAAAAGTGAAAAGGCATCAATAATGTGTTTTGTAAAAGTTAGTGTTTGTGATGATCTTACAAGGCAATAAAGCAAAGGAAAGTGCCTGTTAAAATAATCTAAAGAAAAAAAAATAAAATGAGATAAGATGAAGGGAACGAGGCTTCCAAAGCTCTGAAAGATCCTAGAGACCAGGCTTAGAGATTGTGTGTCTGTTCCCCAAAGACCAGCTTAATATTGTCCTACTATAAGTTTAGAATTTGGGAGCCACAGGTGTGCTTGAAGATTCTGGGTTTGCATCAACAAGAGAAGTGCCCATCCTCCGTTGAGATCTAAAGCTAGAAAGGATTTGGTGATTCATTTTATCCAGCCCCCTCATTTTACAGATGAAGAAACTGAGGCCCAGGGAGTCTGGCTTGCCCAAGGTCGCATAGGTAGTAAGCATCAGGGATAAGATGGCAGCTAGTTTCTCAGACTCTAGGGACAGCATCAGGGCTTGGTCTCCAGGTTGCATTTCAGACTCTCCTGTGCCCCAGAAACTTCTTCATCCTGGAAGCTCACTACGGCTCTGAAATTCACATATTGGGAGTACCCTCCAAGTTGTGGTCTCTCCTGATTGGGTGACTCCTCCCAGAATCTCCATGTTAAGAGGATGCTCAGGTCGGCTGTGCCTTCATTCCTCTCCAGGCTTCCAATACTGCCACCCTTTCTTCTCCCCCTCAATCTGCCATCAATTTCTTGTTACATGCTGTCTTCCTCCATCAGAATGGATGTTACTGGAGGGCAGGGACTGTTTTTCATTCCTAGCTCACCTAGAACAGTGACTAGTTCATAGTAGGCCTATCGTTAGACTTCTGAAACCTTGTTGTTCAGTTGTTTCAGTGGTGTCTGGCTCTTCATGACCCTATTTAGAGTTTCCTTGGCAAAGACACTAGAGTGGTTTGCCATTTTCTTCTCCAGCTCATTTTACAGATGAGAAAACTGAGGCTTACAGGGTTAAGTTGGTTTGCCCAGGGTCACACAGCTAGTAAGTATCTGAGGTCATATTTGAACTCAGACCTTCCCAACTCTAAGCCTGGTACTCTATCCACTGTTCCAGCTAGCAGCCCCTTCTGAAGCCTAAGAAGCCACATCTGCTTCTTAGAGACAGTTAAATAGTAGGGTAGATAGAGTCTGAAAGACTCTACATCGCACCTGAGACTCTTACTAGCAGTGTGACTCTGGGCAAGTCACTTAACCTCTACTTTGGTTCCCAGACTGTAAAATGGGGATTATAGATCCAAGCCACTCTGCCACCAGATTCCCCCCAAACTATGTAAAAGGGGACTCTGAATAACTTCTGGAGCCCAGCACCCACAGAACGACACAGAGAAGCTAACCTCCCGCTGAGGACAGCCCAGCAGCCCTGCAGGAAGGACCAGCACAGCAGTCTGGGAGCCGCAGCATGCAGTGCACAGAGCGCAGGAGTCGAGCTGAGGTTTTAGCCCCAGGGCAGCAGGGCTAGCGGCCGGCTGGAGAGACCCCAGAACACCAGCAGCTGTGGTGACTCCAGAATTATCAACATAGACATGCCTAGGACAAAGTAAGAGGTTAGTGCCCTATGGACTTTGGGACCAGCATTTGGGGAATGCATCGGCTTCCTCCCCTGGGGGCTAGAAGCCACTGAGGAGACACGCCATTTTGTAGTTTTCAGAGGCAGCTCCAGCTCCTGGCCTGCAAACCGTAGGGAGATCCAGCGATCAGTCTTGTCTTAACCTCCCTGGATCTGGATTGAGATCTGGGGTGGAGGTCGTGGGTGGATTTCCAGCTTCAAGAAGTGGAAGTTGTCCCCCACACGTTCGGGATGAAAATTCCTGTCTGGCAGCAGAGCCATAGTGTGGCAACAAGCCCAAAAGTCAAGTAATTAAGTGGCAACATTCCAAGGCAAAGGAAACAGAAAAATGCAACCCTAGACTCCTATCTTGGGGGCATAGAGCGGGATAAGGACTGTGAGGTCAGAAGTCCTGCTCCAAAAGCCCCAGGGGAAAACATGAGCGGGTTGCAGGCCATAGAGGACCTTAAGAAGGACTTTAAAAATCAAATAAGAGAAGTGGAGGAAAAATTGGGAAGAGAAATGAGAAGGATGAATGAGGGTCAACAGCCTGACTGAGGAAAACAACACCTTAAAAAACAGACTAACTCAAATGGCAAAGGAGGCCCAAAAGGGCAGTGAGGAGAAGAAAGCCTTAAAAAGTCGAATTTGCCAGATGGAAAAAGAATCTCAAAAGTTCACTGAGGAGATTCATTCCTTCAGAGTTAGACTGGAGCAAATGGAAGCTAATGACTTTATGAGAAATCAAGATGCTGTTAAGCAGATCCAAACAAATGAAAGATTAGAAGGCAATGTGAAATATCTCATGGGAAAAACCACTGACCTGGAAAATAGATCCAGGAGAGACAATTTAAAAATTATTGGACTACCTGAAAGCCATGATCAAGGAAAGAACCTAGAAATCACCCTTCAAGAAATTCTCAAGGAAAAGTGCCCTGATGTTTTAGATCCAGAGGGCAAAATAGAGGTTGAAAGAATCCACCAATCACCTCCTGAAAAAGATCCCAAAAAGAAAACTCCCAGGAATATTATAGCCAGGTTCCAGAATCCCCAGATCAAGGAGAAAATACTACAAGCAGCCAGGAAGAAACAATTTCAATATTGTGGAAACACAATCAGAATAGCCCAGGACCTGGCAGCTTCTACACTGAGGGATCGAAGGGCATGGAATATGATATTCCAGAGGGCAAAAGAACTGGGAATGAACCCAAGGGTCACCTACCAAGCAAAACTGAGTATTTTGTTTCAGGGGAAATTATGGTCATTCAGTGGAATAGAGGACTTTCAAGCATTCTTGAGGAAAAAACCAGAATTGAATAGAAAATTTGACATCCAGACACAAGAAGGAAGAGATGCCTGAGAAGGTAATCAGGGAAAAGAAATCAAAAGGAACTTATCAAAGTTGAACTATTTACATTCCTATATGGAAAAGCAATAACTGTGACTGATGATATCTTTCTCACTATGAAAATAATGGAAGAAGGGTGTGTGGTCATATGAATACATATGTGAATGTGTGTGTATGGATAGAGGGCATAGGTTGAATTTGTTGGGAAGGGAGAATACTCAAGGGATGAAATTATGAGGTGAGAGAGGAAAGTGGCAAGAGGAGATGGGGAGAGACAGGGTAGGGTAAACTATCTCATGTAGAAGAAGCAAGGGGAAGTGGTTGCAAGGGAGGGGGAGAATAGGAAGGCAAAAAGGCAAGACCACATTCTCATTGAATTTGGTTCAGGGAGAGAATGACATACATACTAAATGGGATATCTCAACCTGCAGCAGAATAGGGGGAAGGGGGATGAGAGGAGGATGATGGATGGGAGGGCATCCTTGGGGGGAGGGGAGGTTGGAAGTACCCACTATAGAAGAGGGACAGGATCATGTAGGGAATGGACCAGGTGGGGGGTGGGATGAGTGGGAGGGAATTATAAGCAGCCTTGTACAATATATCTACTATGATAATGTTTTGCATAGCTAGACATGTACAACATAGACTGAATTACTTATCTTCCCAGAGGGAATGGGTGACAAGGGAGGAAGGAAATGGATCTGAAATTTGAGGTCTTAACATTAAATGTTTCAAATATATATAAAAAATTAAAAATGGGGATTATAGCAGTATTTACCTCCCAAATTTGTTGTAAAAATCAAATGGGATAACGTGTAAAGCATCAGTAGGCTCAATAAATGCCTTCCCTCCTCGTTGACTTTGAGAGCTGTTAGAGGAAGAGCTGCTTAGGGGGATCAGCTGCAGGAAGAGCAGGGGGCTCTGCTTCTGTGCACTTTCTGAGGCCCAGGGAAGTGATTTATTCTGGGTCATGGAGGTGATGGGTGACAGAGCAAGGGATGCAGTCTGGGGTTTTCAGACTCACACCAAGCTGCCTGTCCTCAGAGTTTCTATTAGGCACAGAGGGTGTAACACCAATGTGATACCTGTAGCAGCTGTGATCTTCCTATTCCATTAACATTACAGAGGGTAAAACTAGGTGGTGGAGTAGATTGAGTGTCAGGCCGAGTCAGGAAGACCTGAGTTCAAATCCAGCCTTAGACATAAACCAGCTGTGTGACTGTGGGCAAGTTATTTGATTTTGCTTCAGTTTCCTTATCTGTAAAATGGTCTGGAGAAAGAAATGGCAAACCATGCCAGTATTTTTGCCAAGAAAATCCCAAAAGGGGTCACGAAGAGTTGGACACAACTACCATGACTGAATAACAACAGAGGGAAGAAGCAATTCTTTGGAAATGACAGGTAAATAGGTTGAAAGTTTAAATATTTGGTAACTGTCACAGAATAACAGAATTCTGGTGGAAGGGACCTCAGAGACTTGCCCATTCTAAATTCCTGCATCTTATACTGCTGTTTCAATAGAGGTCTCTTCTCCCCCAATCATGTGAAGCCAAGGCAACTTCAGATTAGAATATCTGAGCTATAAAAGTACTTTCCAAATTTCCCTTTGGCTCCTACTATGACGATGGTGTGATATTCTTTTGTTAATTATAACTGAGTTAGACTGACACATACCACTCAGCTAAAGTGTATTACAAATATATTGAAAATAGGCATATGTATCCTCAGGGCGTAACTAACATGTCAGTCAATAAATATTTATGAATCATCTCTGTGTCCTGGCATGAAGTAGGCCCTTCCTAAATGCTTTTTGCTTTATTTTGGTTTTTTGTTTGTTTGTTTGTTTGTTTTGGAGGGGGGGGAATGCAGGGCAATTGGGGTTAAGTGACTTGCCCAAGGTCACACAGCTAGTTAAGTGTCAAGTGTCTGAGGCCAAATTTGAACTCAGGTCCTCCTGACTTAAGGGTTGTTGCTGTATTCACTTAGCTGCCTAGCTGCCTCCCCTAAATGATTTGTAATTGATAATCACAGGTTTAGATCTGACAGGTACCATAGAAGCAATTTGATCTAACCTCTTCATTTTAGAGATGAATTGATGATTCTCAGAGATTAGGTGACCTTTCCAAGGTCACCCAGGTGGCAAGAAGTAAAGCCGGGATTTCAACCCAGGTGTTCTTACTCTAAATCCATCAGTCTTAAGATTGCAATCACATTGCTGTACCTGTCTAGGGCCTGACTAACTTCTGATTGCCTCCTCATCTCTCCTGTGTGACCTTTAGTGTTGCTATTGATATATGGAGTCTTTCAAAATATCTTCTGAAATGTTTTGGCTGAATGTGTCAAATAAGCAACTTGTGAGTAGTGAGTAATGCTCTCTGTCTCCTGAGCCTAGCAGAGTTCACAATGTCCTAACTTTCAGCTTCACTGTATTGCTTGGTGACTAAAGTTTCTGTTTGCCTCTGTGCCAGTTATCTGGACGGATGGTGGCAGCGGTGATGATCAAAGCTGAGGCTCTTTTACATGGAAGAGGAGCAGACAGTGTCCCAGTGTTCAGTTGTGGTTTTGTCCAATCATTTTACAGTTGTGTCTGACTTTTCGTGACTCCATTTCGGGCTTTCTTGGCAAAGGTACTAGAATGGTTTGCCATTTCCTTCTCCAGTTCGTTTTGCAGGTGAGGAAACTGAGGCAAAGAGTATTAAATGACTTACCCAGGGTCACCCAGCTAGTAAGTGTCTGAGGTCAAGTTGGAACTCAGGAACATGAGTCTTCCTTTTGTATGTGATAGTTGCTCCTTTTTACCTTTTCCTACCCAATTTTGTTTTTCAGAATCACCCCTTCATATACAACTCAACCCCAATTGTTCTTTCAAACTACCCTAGTAATGATGACGGTTTTAAGAATACTGATAATGGGGCGGAGTCAAGATGGTGGAGTAGAAACAGCACTTCCATGGAGCTCTGGCCCACACCACTTCAAAATTATGTAAAAGGGGGACTCTGAATGACCTCTGGAGCTCCAGAACCCACAAAATGACACAGAGAAGCTAACCTCCAGCTGAGGACAGTCCTGCAGCCTGGCAGAGAACAGCCAGCTCAGAGTTCTGGGAGCCAAGACCAGGCCTGTGTGAGTTGTGGTTTTAGCCCCAGGGCAGCCAGACCAGCACCCAGCTGGAGGGACCCCAGAACACCAGCAGCTGTGGAGTTTCCAGAATTGTCAACACATAGATGCCTAGGACAAAGTGAGAGGTCAGTGACCTATGGACTTTGGGACTGGTTGGGAGAATGCATCAGCTTCTTCCCCTGGGGGCAAGAAGCTACTGAGGAGCGGACACAGCCTGCACCATATTGCTGTGTTGCTGCTTAAGCTCTTGGCCTGTGAACTGTAGGGGGAATCCATCGATCAGTCTGAGGGGGTAATCACTCTTTCTTTAACCTTCTTGGATCTGAATTGCGGGCTGGGGTGGAGGTCTTGGGGTGTGGCTCCAGCTTGCCAGAGTGTATGGCGGCTTCACAGAGGCCACTCAACTAATACCTCCGGAAATTGAGAAAACCCCAATGTTTGGGTCAGAAGTTCCCCTGGCTGGTGGCAAAGTCCTACTGTGGCAACAAGCCCAAAAGTCAAATAATTGAGTGGCAACATGCCTAATCAAAGGAAACAAAATAAACAGAAAAATGGAACATTAGACTCCTATTTTGGAGGCAAAGAGGATCAAAGCATGGAACAGGAGGAGGACTGTGAGGTCAGGAACTCCTGCATCAAAAGCCCCAAATGAAAATACAAGCTGGCTACAGGCCATAGAGGACCTTAAGAAGCAGATAAGAGAAGTGGAGGAAAAATTGGGAAGAGAAATGAGAAAGATGCAAGAAAAGTATGAAATAAGAGTTAACAGCCTGACTGAGGAAAATAACACCTTAAAAAGACAGACTAACTCAAATGGCAAAAGAGGCTCAAAAAGGCAATGAGGAGAGGAATGCCTTAAAAAGCCAAATTTTCCAGAGGGACAAAGAATCTCAGAAGCTCACTGAAGAGAATCATTCCTTCAGAATTAGACTGGAGCAAATGGGAAGCTAGTGACTTTATGAGGAATCAAGATGCTATTAAGCAGATCCAAACAAATGAAAGAATAGAAGGCAATGTGAAATATCTCATGGGAAAAACCACTGACCTGGAAAATAGGTCCAGGAGAGACAATCTAAAAATTATTGGACTACCTGAAAACCATGATCAAAGAAAGAATCTAGAAACCATACTTCAAGAAATTCTCAAGGAAAATTGCCCGGATGTTTTAGAACCAGAGGGCAAAATAGAGGTTGAAAGAATCCAGAGATCACCTCCTGAAAAAGATCCCCAAAAGAAAACTCCTAGGAATATTGTAGCCAGGTTCCAGAATTTCCAGATCAAGGAGAGAATATTACAAGCAGCCAGGAAGAAACAATTTCAATATTGTGGAAACACAATCAGGATAACACAGGATCTGGCAGCTTCTACACTGAGGTATCAAAGGGCATGGAATATGATATTCCACAGGTCAAAGGGCCTGTGATTAAAACCAAGAATCACCTACCCAGCAAAACTCAGTATCATGTTTCAGGGGAAAAATTGGTCATTCAGTGGAATAGAGGACTTTCAAGCATTATTGAGGGAAAAACCAGAGTTGAATAGAAAATCTGACATTCAGATACAAGAAGGAAGAGATGCATGAGAAGGTAAACAGGGAAAAGAAATCACTATGAACTTATCAAAGTTGAACTATTTACATTCATACAGGGAAAAACAACTGTAACTGATGAAACTTTTCTCAGTATAGAAATAGTTGAAGAAGGGTATATGGGCATATGAATACATATGTGAATGTGTGTATATATGTTTTTCAGGTATACATAGAGGACACAGGTCGAATTTAATAGGAAGGGATGATACTTAAAAGGTGAGGTTAAGAGATGAGAGAGTAATGTGATGAGGGGGAATGGGGAGAGACAATGGGGTGAACTGTCTAGTGTAGAGGAGGCAGGAGGAGGTGGTTGGAGGGGAGAGAAGGAACAGGAAGGCAAAAAGGCAAAACCTTATTCTCATTGAATTTGGACCAGGGAGAGAATGACATGCATACCAAATAGGGTGTCCCATGCTACAGGAGTTTGGGGGGGAGGGGGATGGGGAAGGTGGTGGAGGGGAGGGTAGGGGGGAGGGAAGTTGGAAATACCCACTTTTGAAAAGGGACAGGATCAAGGTGGGGGGTGGAGCAGGTGAAAGATGGGATGGGAAGGAGGGAAATATAGTCAGTCTTTTACAATATATCTACTATGGTAATGTTTTGAATAGCTACAC
The DNA here is from genome assembly GCA_011680675.1 of Gymnobelideus leadbeateri. Lineage (NCBI taxonomy): Eukaryota > Metazoa > Chordata > Mammalia > Diprotodontia > Petauridae > Gymnobelideus > Gymnobelideus leadbeateri. The sequence goes on along the minus strand of WOXC01003645.1, from coordinate 548,326 downwards.
ATGTACAGCATATACTGAGTTGCTTATCTTCCTTTTAAAATCAAATTTAAAAAAATATATATAGATACTATGATCAATACTATTTTGCATATAATTGGGAGATAAGATGTGCAGGCAATGGGGCACAGGGATTTACTTTGCCCTACTGGAAAAGCCGAAGGGGGTATCGGAGAAGAGATGGGAGAGAGCAGATTGGTTGAGGGGTTATCCTGTATGACTGTTATTCTGGGGTGGTGGGTTGGGGAAAAATGGGGAAAAATTGTAACTCAAAATCTGATGGAAATGAAAGATGTAAGCCAGAAGTTAATAAAGCATTTGGAGAAAAAAAAAAAGAATTAGAAAAAAAATACTGATAACATTTTCATATATAAAAAGTAAACAGTTTGACTTTAATGAGTCCCTTAAAATTAGTCTTTAATTTTTCCTTATATTTCTTCTGGATCTTTTATATCAAACTCATACAGATGGGGTATGAAAGGAAGAACTGATACAAAGGAAGCAGGTGGGGATGAAAAGCCAGTAATGTTGGAACTTTACTCTCATCCCATCTGGGTTGAAGAGGAAACAAAGTATACATCTGGAGGGGTATAGAAGTTTTCTGAATTTGGAGAGAGGTGAGAGACTAGGGGACCAGTGTAGGAGAGAGAATTTTAGAAGGCTGTATAGATTAAGATTTAGGCGGGTTGTGGTGGGGGGAGAGGATGAGGAAGGGCTCTTGGGGAAGTGGATAAAATAAGAAATAGGAGGATAAGGGTAGAAGATAAAGTAACATGGATAGGGTAAAAAGAGGCTGAGAAAGACAATAGTGAGAAAAATAAGATGGAGGAAAATTCACAAATAGTAATTATGACTTTTAATGTGAATGGGATGAACTTATCCATAAAATGGAAATAGCAGAATGCATTAAAAATTATAATCCAACCATATGTTGTTTATAAGAAACATTTAAGGGGGCAGAGACAAGATGGCGGAGTAGAAACAGCTCATCCAAGACTCTTTGCCCCAAGATTCCCCCCAACCTATGTAAAAAAGGACTCTGAACAACTTCTGGAGCCCCAGCACCCACAGAACGACACAGAGAAGCTAACCTCCCTCTGAGGACAGCCCAGCAGCCCTGCAGGAAGGACCAGCGCAGCGGTTTGGGAGCTGGCAGCGTGCAGAGCGCAGAGCGCAGGAGCCGAGTCGAGCCGAGCCCAGGTCCACGTGAGCCGAGGTTTTAGCCCCAGGGTGGCGGGGCCAGCAGCCAGCTGGAGGAACCCCAGAACACCAGGAGCTGTGGCTATTCCAGAATTATCAACATAGACATGCCTAGGACAAAGTAAGAGGTTAGTGTCCTATGGACTTTGGGACCTGTATTTGGGGAATGCGTCAGCTCCCTCCCCTGGGGGCTAGAAGCCGCTGAGGAGACACGCCATTTTGTAGTTTTCATAGGCATTTCCGGCTCCCAGCCTACAAATCGTGGGGAGATCCAGCGATCAGTCTTGGGGGGTAATCGCTCTTGCTTTAACCTCCTGGATCTGGATTGTGATCTAGGGTGGAAGTTGTGGGTGGGTTTATAGCTTGCCAGAAACGGAAGTTGCCCCCCACACGTTCGGGACGAAAATTCCTCTATCTGGCCTTAAAGCCATAGTGTGGCAACAAGCCCAAAAGTCAAGCAATTAAGTGGCAACATGCCAAGGCAAAGGAAACAGAAAATGCAACCCTAGACTCCTATTTTGGGGGCATAGAGCGGGAAAAGGACTGTGAGGTCAGAAGTCCTACTCCAAAAGCCCCAGGGGAAAACATGAGCGGGTTGCAGGCCATAGAGGACCTTAAGAAGGACTTTAAAAATCAAATAAGAGAAGTGGAGGAAAAATTGGGAAGAGAAATGAGAAGAATGCAGGAAAAGTATGAAATGAGGGTCAACAGCCTGACTGAGGAAAACAACACTTTAAAAATAGACTAACTCAAATGGCAAAGGAGGCCCAAAAGGGCAATGAGGAGAAGAATGCCTTAAAAGTCGAATTTGCCAGATGGAAAAAGAATCTCAAAAGTTCACTGAGGAGATTCATTCCTTCAGAGTTAGACTGGAGCAAATGGAAGCTAATGACTTTAAGAAAAATCAAGATGCTGTTAAGCAGATCCAAACAAATGAAAGAATAGAAGGCAATGTGAAATATCTCATGGGAAAAACCACTGACCTGGAAAATAGATCCAGGAGAGACAATTTAAAATTATTGGACTACCTGAAAGCCATGATCAAAGAAAGAACCTAGAAATCATCCTTCAAGAAATTCTCAAGGAAAATTGCCCTGATGTTTTAGATCCAGAGGGCAAAATAGAGGTTGAAAGAATCCACAGATCACCTCCTGAAAAAGATCCCAAAAGAAAACTCCCAGGAATATTATAGCCAGGTTCCAGAATCCCCAGATCAAGGAGAAAATACTACAAGCAGCCAGGAAGAAACAATTTCAATATTGTGGAAACCCAATCAGAATAGCACAGGACCTGGCAGCTTCTACACTGAGGGATCGAAGGGCATGGAATATGATATTCCAGAGGGCAAAAGAACTGGGAATGAACCCACGGGTCACCTACCCAGCAAAACTGAGTATTTTGTTTCAGGGGAAAATATGATCATTCAGTGGAATAGAGGAATTTCAAGCATTCTTGAGGGAAAAACCAGAGTTGAATAGAAAATTTGACATCCAGACGCAAGAAGTAAGAGATGCCTGAGAAGGTAATCAGGGAAAAGAAATCAAAAGGAACTTATCAAAGTTGAACTATTTTCATTCCTATATGGAAAAGCAATATCTGTGACTGATGATATCTTTCTCACTATGAAAATAATGGAAGAAGGGGTGTGGTCATATGAATACATATGTGAATGTGTGTGTATATGGTTACAGTTATATATGGATAGAGGGCATAGGTTGAATTTGTTGGGAAGGAGAATACTCAAGGGATGAAATTATGAGGTGAGAGAGGAAAGTGGCAAGAGGAGATGGGGAGAGACATGGTAGGGTAAACTATCTCATGTAGGGGAAGTGGGTGCAAAGGAGGGGGAGAATAAGGAAGGTTAAAAAGGCAAAACCACATTCACATTGAATTTGGTTCAGGGAGAAAATGGCATACATACTAAATGGGATATCTCAACCTGCAGCAGGATAGGGGGAAGGGGGATGAGAGGAGGGATGATGGATGGGAGGGCATCCCTGGGGTGAGGGGAGGTTGGAAGTACCCACTATAGAAGAGGGACAGGATCATGTAGGGAATGGACCAGGTGGGGGGTGGGATGAGTGGGAGGGAACTATAAGCAGCCTTGTACAATATATCTGCCATGATAATGTTTTGCATAGCTAGACATGTACAACATATACTGAATTACTTATCTCCCAAGAAGGAATGGGTGACAAGGGAGGAAGGAAATGGATCTGAAATTTGAGGTCATAACATTAAATGTTTCAAATATATATAAATACTATTATTAATACTCTTTTGCTTGTAATAGGAGATAAGATGTGCAGGCATTGGGATGCAAAGACTCACCTTCCTCTAATGGAAAAGTCGATGGGGGTATGGGAGAAGGTATGGGAGAGAGCAGATTGGAGGAAGCAATATCTTGTGGGACTACTATTCTGGGAGGTTGGGTAGGGGAATAATGGGGGGAAAATGATTGTAACTCAAAATCTGGTGGAAAAGAATGATGTAAAACAGAAGTTAATAAAGCATTTGTTAAAAAAAAAAGAAACATTTAAGAATGAGAGATACACACAGAGTTAAAATGGAGGGTTAGAGTAGAATTTATTATGCTTCAGCTGACGCAAAAAAGGTAGAGATAGCAATTATGATCTCACACAGTTATGATGAAAATATATTTAATTAAAAGAGATGGATAGGGTAGCTCATTTTGATAAAAGATACCATAGACAACAAAGCAATAGCAATACTGAATCTATATGTATCAAATACTATAGAATTTAATTTTTTTTAGATTTTCCTTTTTGCTTTTTTTATTTTTTGGGGGGTGTAGGTAGGGCAATTGGGGTTAAGTGACTTGCCCAAGGTCACATGGCTAGATTTGTGTTAAATGTCTGAGGCCAGATTTGAACTCAGGTCCTTCTGACTCCAGGGCTGGTGCTCTATTCACTGCGCCACCTAGCCACCCCTATAGCATTTAATTTTTTAAAAGAAAAGTTAAATGAATCACAGGTAGAGATAGATAATAGTACTACAATAGTGGGGGGCTTTAATCTTCCCCTCTCAGAACTATATAAATCTAACTAAAAAAATAAATGCAGAAGTCAAGGAAGTAAATAGAAATTTAACTAAGCTAGATATGATAGGTATCTGAAGAGATTTGAATGGAAATAGAAAGGAATATACCTTTTCCTTAGTGATTTAGAGTACTTTTATGAAGATTGACCATATATTAGTACAAAAAATTTAATAGTTAAAAGCAGAAATATTAAAAATATCCTTTTCGGATCACAGTGTAATAAAATTGTATTTAATAAGAGGCCATGGAAACATAGATTAAAAACTAATTAGAGATTAAACAACCTAATCTTAAAGAGTGAGTGGGTTAAAGAACAAATCATAGAAATAAACACATACACACATTTGTGTCTAATGGTATCCCTCTCTAGGGTGGGGAAGGAAAAAAAGTAAAAAAAAATTTGCATGATAACTTTATTATATATTTAAAAGGAATAACAAGTTGTACATAATAGAATTGCAGTTTCACATGCAATTATCTTCTTAAAATTACACTATTATGGAAATGCTTGTTTTATTCCATAAATTAAAAATTAAATAAATAAAAATGTAAAAAAAAGATCAGTGTTCCTGACTCCAGGCCCAGCCCTCTATCCAAAGTACCACCTACTTGCCCAGTTCATTTATATAGCAGGTTGCATATAAATACATGGTTGAAAAATCTATATTGATTTTTTTTGTCACAATATAACAGGAAGGGTACTAGATTTGGAGTCAGAAGAGTTTGGTTCGAGTCTTAGCTTGGTTACTTTGCAATCTGTTTGGTTGTGGGCAAGTAACAACGTCTCTGACTTCCCATTCCTTGTCTGTCAGTTGACAAGCATTGAGTAAGTACTTACTACATGCTGGGTCCTGTACTAAGGGCCAGGGCTACAAAAAAGGCAAAAAATAGTCCCTAGTCTCAAGGTACTAGTCTAATGAGAGAGCCAATATGCAAAAGAATTCCAAAAAACCCTAAACTCAAAAAAAGCATGTATAAAGTTATATACAGGATAAATTGGAGATCGAATCAAAAGTAGGAAGGTACCAGCATTAAGGGGTATTGGGAAAAGGTTATTGTAGAAATGTCACTTTAGTTGGGACTTGAAGGAAGCCAAGAAGGCCAGGAGACAGAGATAAAGAAGGAGAGACATGGGAAACAATATAAAAAAACTTTTAGAGTTGAGACAGTTTTAAGTTGGGGAATAAGGTGTGAGAAGATTGGAAAGTTGGGGTGGGATAGTGTATAAAGGGTTTCGAATGTTAGAGGACTTTATATTTCATCCTGGAGGTCCAAAGGAGGCATTGGAGTTTATTAAAAAAGGGGGGAAAGGGAAAAATACTACGGTCAGACCTGAGCTTTATAGAAAGATGGTGGTCTGACTAAATGGCCTCTAAGTTTCCTTCTAGTTTTCAGTTTATTATATTTTGACCAGATAGAAAGATGTACAAAGACACACCCATTATATTCCTTTGCTATAGCTCATAGTCAAAAATCGTCAATTTTTCTATTCTCAGGTTTATATATATCTTTTCCTTTACCCTTTTTCCCCCCATTCTACCATTAGGTGAATTTATTCTTAATCGAGCCCCTGTATTCCTAAACTGGAAACTTCCTTCTAGATTCCTATTACAATGTAACATCTAAAGGAGGTACTAGACTTCTATATCTTCAAATGAAGAGATTTGGAGTTAAATCTTGAAATGACCTTAGATCTAGAAATACAAAATTTTGAGCCATAAAACCTAGGAGTCACTGCAGCTTGAGGCTATAGAAAGAGAAACTAAATAAGACAGAAGAACTTGTTGAATCTTTAACAATTCTTTGATTAATTAAATCTCTGGTAAGTTGGGTGGTTTTACTTAGAAATCTTTTGGTGATTTATAAGATCATACACAGGCAGCTTGATATACCTCACCATTAAGGATATCCAATTGCATCAGGGTGGGAACTCCCTTAGCCAATGCAGATTTCAGCCATCTATAACTTCTTATCTCAGAGAGTTTCTTGAGGTTCAGAGAAGTTGTGATTTGTCAATAGCCACACAGCAAATAAATATCAGAGGCATGATTTGAATTCATGTCTTTTGATGCCAAGTACAATACTTTATCCAAGATATATGCGCATGCCATGCATACATAAGCATGCATATCTGCATTTATTTTTATATGTACATTGTTAAATTTGTTCACTCTCCTTAGTCCCTAGGAACCATAAAAAATAAAATTTTTATCTCAAGGGACTATGATGTAGTCATTGTATCAGTAAGTTTTACTTAGTTTTTTTTTCCCTTTGTGCAATGGAGGGTTTGTTTTTCAAAGGAGGAATGAAGGAAGTAAATCCATAAGTAATTGTGAAGTAAAATCACACAATCTTTGGAGGAAGAATTCTCAATTCAGATTGCTGTTTGTTAGAACAGAAGTCTAGAGTAGATCGGCATCTTACACCACATACTACAATAAGTTCCAAATGGATAACAACTTAACTATAAAAGTCACACTAATATCAGATTGAAAGGAGGTATTTTTTTAGAAGTGTAAATTGGAGAAGACTCCTTAACCAAACAAGAGAAAAGAATGCATACAATTTTAAAAAGCTGTTGTACAAAGAAAATAAAAACATCTAGGATAAAACAGGAATTTGTCAAATAGGAAAAATATTTTCCTAGAATCTCTCAGACAAAAGTCTGATATCCAAGATATGTAGGGACCTAACACAAATATGTAAGACAAACAGCCATCCCCCAAAAAGTTAGCGGACAAAAGTTGGAAAGTTTTCAAAGGAATAATCAAAACTCTTGATGACCATGTGAAAAATTGCTCCAAATTACTAATGACAAGAGAAATTAAAATTATAATTATAAGGAATAAACTGGTAACAATTAACAAGGTAGGGATAGTCAATTCTGGAGAGGCAACAGAAAGACATACAGAAATACATTGTTATGAGCGCTCTAAATTGGTTCAACAGATTCACAGCTTGGAACACAATTTGCAGTTGTGTAAGAAAAGTTGCCAAATTGTTCATGCCCTTTGATTTAGAGGTCCCACCCCACAGAGGATCAAAGACTGAAAGAAAGACCTCATATATACTAAAATATTCATAGCAAAACTTTTTTGTGATCATGCCAACTAGAAACAAAATGGATTGACTGAGGAATGAGAGAACAAGTTATGGCACATAAACATGATGAGATATTATTGCGCTGTAAGAAATTAAGATTATGAGGAATTTAAAAAACATAGAAAGACTTAGACCAACTGTCAAAGAATAAAATAAGCAGAACCAGGAAAACACTATTTAATGATACAAATAAAAAGAATGGTGAAATGAAGCTGAATGCAGAAAGGTTGTAATAGCCAGCTTGGTTCCAGAGAAATGAGAATGAAAACCTCCTTTCTTTCTGTAACGAGGAGACTATAGGTGTGGAAGGTTTCACATTTTATCAGATGTAGGCATTATTATGTCAGGCCATTTTAGTTAACTGTTTCTCTTTTGTTCAAAGGAGGGCTTGTTTTTCAGAAGCTAAATGAGGTCCCTAAATCTGGACAGGACTATGATACAAAAACAGAAGACACTGGCAAAACTTTTTTTGGGTGAAGAAAAGAATGAATTGTTAATAAGGATGGGAGGCAACTTCATCACTCTCTAGGGTTCTGAGGTTTTGAGTTTTTCAGTTAAGTCCTAGCTTTCTACCTTTCCCCCTACCTTCTCTGAGAAGCTTTGAGCCCTCATTGTAGTATGTATGACCTGATTTAGGATCATAGATTTAGAGCTGGAAGCAAATTTGGAGATTATCTAGCCCAACTCCCTTACATTTTCAGATGGAGAAACTGAGGCACAGATTGGGGAATGATTGGCCCCAAATCCCACAACCACTAAATGGCATAGCTATGACTTGAAACCTATCCAATGCTCTTTCTACTATACTCTATTTGATATCCCACATGCACATGCACCTCTTATGGCCACACAGGGTAGAATTTTCGGGCACAAAATGTATATATATTTACAAAAAGTCATACTAAAACATCCCTAATTGTGCCCCCTTGCATCTTGTGTCCTTGGCAGGGCCCTACTTTGCCAACCCCCAAGTCCAGACTCTGGGACCTTGGACTTAATTATCACAAGAAGAAAAATGCCCTTAGTAAAAAATGCTGGAAACCCGCTTTAAGCAAAAGGGGAAAGGAATCATTTTCAGGTGAACCAGCCAAATACTAATTAAAAAGAATTATCTTAATCCCCCATAAAACTTGGCAAGAGGAATGACATATAGTCAAACTGCATTTAATAGATATTTGCTATGCTCGAAGGAAGGTCCTCAGTGTAGACTGAGCCAGAACAGCACTAAACAATATGACTTGGAAGGAAAGGTTATTCTGGGGCAAATTCTTTCTCAAGACCTCCTGACTGAGATTTGCATGTGACTATGGCTAGGCCTAAGCTTTGAGAGGGTTTGACATTGAAGATGTCCCCAAAGAATTGTCAGCCTTACTGTTTTTTTTTTTTAATAATATTGTGATGGAATACTACTGTGCTTTAAGAAATGATGGGCTGGATGATCTTAGAAAAACATGGATAGACTTGAATGAAATAATGAAGAGTAAAATAAACAGAACCAAGAGAACATTGTATACATTAACAGCAATCTTGTTTTAAGAATCACTTTTGAGTGAATAAGTCATTTTGCTTGTTATAAATACCCAAATTAACTACAAAAGACATATGAAAGAAGATCTGGATCCAAAGAAAGAAGGGATAAATAGAAGCATGTATAGAATGACTTTATATATATGCATATTGGTGTCTAATGGTAGCCATCCCTGGGGTAGGGGAAAAAGAAACAAAAAAAGAAATTTAGCTGATAACTATAGGAATAGCAAGTTGATTTGTAGTTTCATGTGCAACTATCTCTTTTTAAAAATTATCCTATGTTATGGAAATGTTTGTTTTATTCCATAAATTAAAAATAAAATAAATAAATAAGTTTAAAAAGAAGACAATAGAACAATTTAGGAGGCAGAAGAGCCATAAATCAATAATTGGCGCCAGTTAAAGTCTCTGATTCCAGGCCTGTGGTTTCCCTTCTAAGTCTTAAGAAGATTATTTTGGTGTCTGAGTGGAGATGGATTTCAGAAGAGAAAGATTAGAAGCAGAGAAGCCAATCAGGAAGTTTTTATTACAATAGTCCTGGCTAGAGGTGATGACGGTCTGAAGTAGGGCAATGGGTGTGTCATTGGAGAGAAGGGGGCAATCGTGGGGTGCTGTAGAGGTAGAATCATGATGGTGTGGTGACCATTTGGATATGGTAGCATGGAGAATGAGGGGAAGGGAAGAGTTGAGGATGATTTGGAAGTTACAGAATTGGCTGCAAAGATTGTGGTGCCCTCAAAAGAAACAGAAAATTGGAGGAAGAAGGATTTAGTGGGCAAGACAATGAATTTTTATTTGGATATATTGAATTTAAGATGTCAATAGGGGGTGGCTAGGTGGCACGGTGAATAGAGCACCGGCCCTGGAGTCAGGAGGACCTGGGTTCAAATCCAGCCTCAGACACAACACAAAAACTAGCCGTGTGATCTTGGGCAAGTCACTTAACCCCAATTGCCCTCCCCCCCTCCAAAAAAGAAAAAAAATATGTCAATAGTAAATCTAGATAAATATCCAGCATGTAAATTTTTTTGTAGAACAGGAAAGAGTTTTGTGGTTGCTCAGTGATGTCGGACTCTCCATGACTCCATTTTGGTTTGTTGTTATTTTTTGGTTTTTTGGCAAAGATACTAGAGTGGTTTGCCATTTCCTTCTCCATTTCACTTTACAGATGAGGAAACTGAGGCAAATAGGGTGAAGTGACTTGCCCAGGGTCACACAACTAGTAAGTGTCTGAGATCAGATTTGAGTTCATGAAGATGAGTTTTCTTGATTCCAGAGCCAGTGCTCTATCCACTGTGCCATCCAGCTGCCCCAGAGAGAGATTAAGAAAGAATTTATCAAATCACAAAGTTATAGTCAAAAAGGAACTTAAGATCATCTAGTCCAAGCCTTCATTTTATTTTTTATATATTTTTTGTTTTCTCCATGTCTTTTATTTTTATATCTCAAGTCATTCATCTCCCAGAGCTGTGCCTGGAGTTAGGAAGACCTGAGTTCAAATCCAATCTCAAATACTTACTAGTTGTGTTGCCCTGGACAAGTCACTAAACCTCTGTCTCAGTTTCTTCATCTGTTAAGTAGGAATAATGACAGCACATACCTCCCAGGTGAGGACGAAATGAGATAATATCTGTAAAGTGCTTAGCACAGTGGATGGCAATTTTGGTAATAAATGGCTTTACATAAATGTTAGCCATCATCATCATCATCACCTTCATCATCATGATGCTTTTCCCTCCCTTCTAACTTAATGAACTCTTCCTCATAACAAAGAAAAAATACAAGTAAAATAAAGTAGTGCAATGAAGAAATTCCATAATGCATATCAGAGTCTGGGAAGGGAAGAGAGGGAGAGAGAGACAGAGAGACAGACAGACACAGAGACAGAGAGGGAGAGAGAAAGACAGAAAATGAAAGAGAGAGAGAAAGAGAGAGAGAGAGAGAGAGAGAGAGAGAGAGAGAGAGAGAGAGAGAGAGAGAGAGAATTTATTCAGCACTTAAGCAAAATAAGAAGCTTGAGTGAGATTCTGCCTTATTTTGCTAAAGCCCAGGACCCCATAACACTTCCCAGCTTCTTCTCCACCCCCACCCTCAGAAGATAGAACAGAACCCAAATTTCTAGTGGGGTGGAGATGGTAGAGAAAAACATAGTAAGGAGATAACTAGGAAAATGATCGATGATGGAAAGGTGAGGAAACATTTTATAACTAAGGCTATTTAGTCTTGGATAGGAAAGATGGAAGGATGACTGTGTTATCTTTTTTTTCCTATTATATATAAAATTATATCAGAGATAATAGTGATAACCAGGTGTTCTCCATCTCTGTTCAGGATTGAGCAAGAGGAAGTGAGGCATAAGGATTTGGGTCAAACAGGAGCAGTGAAATCCCTTCAGGCTTAGTCTGCTCTCTGAAACTAGGTTTTTCTCTGGAAGGATTGCTTAATAACAGTTCTCATCCTCCTATCTGTATATGTGATCTTTGCCAAATACTAAACCAAAGTGTATTTAGGGTTTGTGTCACAACTTCTGTGTGACACAAAGGAGCTTCATAAGGTTATTCTAGTGCAAAAAGAAATGAGAATGATCTTCAGGTTACTGTAGGGCAATAGGAATTGGCCAGGCTCCTCAAGCAATTCTCATGCAATGATAATGTTCTCCAGATGGAAAGTCTCCCTAAGGATGAAACTTGGGCAGCAGAGAAGACTTCCCAGTTCTTGTTCTTCCTTCAGTTGATGAGGGAGAAAACTTCCTCCAGAACTGTTTTAAGGGTGGTTACAGTTCAGGATTGTGCTGGATAAAAACTGGAGAAAACTAGTAAACACTCATTTTAAAAATGGAGCCAAGCATATACAGGCTTGGCGGTTAAAGTCAAGAAACGGACACAGAGAAAGGGAATGGTAGAGTCATGTACTTTTTAATCCTCCACATTTTTGGATAATTTAGAATTTTCCTCTTAAATTTTCAAAGGGAACAGGTTCCTATTTATCTTTATGTAACAGGTTCACCAAGTGGGGTTGGCCCCACACTTTAAACTTCTTACAAGAGCACATGGACACCTGCTTAATCTGTGGGCTTGTTTGCTCACTCCAATCTACACTTATACAGGAAGGAAGGAAGGAAGGAAGGAAGGAAGGAAGGAAGGAAGGAAGGAAGGAAGGAAGGAAGGAAGGAAGGAAGGAAGGAAGGAAGGAAGGAAGGGAAAGAAAGATAAAGGAAGGAAGAAAGAAAGATGAAATGACATAGTTTGACATAGTTAAGCAGAATAATTGAAAATGACTAGTGCCCCATCCTGGTATAACACCTGAATGGAATGATTGTCATGAACTTTACCGTGTAGCCTCATCTATGGGACATGTTCACCCATTCGATTTTTGGACTGACTTTTCCCAGTCTAGCCTCACAGTGGCAGGTCTGTCTTCCCAGAGACGTACTACCATCACAGGATTATAGCTCAAACATTCTCAGAGGCCTAGGAATAAATTATGGGTGAGGAGAGAGGGAGGAAAATATATTCCACCCTCCTCTCTACTGTAGTTCCTGAGCCCCCCAGCATGGTTCCCATTTATACAAAAAACCAGTCATTCACAATGAGACACCCTTGCCTTTTAAACACAAAACATTTAAAGTTATTCAATACAGATCTATGCAAGAATAGCTAATAAATCATAATAAACTCATAAACCTGGGCACTACCCTCTCACCAATGCACACAGTAGCCACAGAGTCATCAGGAGCATACAGAAAACTAGTAGGAAGACATATGAGTGAACAAACTAGTAGGAAGACATATGAGTGAAGATAACCTATGTGCTAGGACAGCTCACAACTCTGTACTGGAGACCTTGACCTCCTTGGTCCCTCAGAAACAATGTGACTCACATAAATCTACTCCTCTGTTAGTTGTTCCCCTTCTGGTTTTCACCACCTCCTCTTAAACAAATGTACTCATCTATTCTCAAACTGATAATTTTCTGATAAGCTCTTTTTCAACCCACAAACACCTTTAAAATAGTGCTGAGATAGTGTTATGGTATAATAATGACAGGGCAGCTAGGTGGCACAGTGTTGGTCCAGAAGTCAGAAAGATGGTCTTAATGAGTTCAAATCTTATCTTGGATACTTACTAGCTATGTGATCCTGGAAAAGTCACTTAACCCTATTTGCCTCAATTTCCTCATCTATAAAGTGAGATGGAGAAGGAAATGGCAAGCCACTCCAGTATCTTTGCCAAGAAAACCCCAACGGGGTCATGAAAAGTTTGATGTGACTGAAAACAACCCAACAAATAATAATGACAAGCAATTCCCTTAAACCAGAGAACTGAAAAGTTCCTCATGTTGGCTTTCTGGGCAAGGCAGACAAACTCAGCTCTTCACTCATTAAGATTCTGTGTCACCTAATTATTTCCCAGTATCTTGCTGTAGCAAAGCAGAGTCCACAGCAAAACCTTTCTTTCCACATATGCTTTGCCCTATCAAGTCAAAGAAAGAAGTAGAGAAAACCCAAGACCTCTGAGAAGCTTCATTTCTCTCCGTGTAGATAATACTAGAGGGAAGTAAGTGAACTTAACTCTCTTCTATTTAGCAGGCTCCTGGACTTTTTTCTTTTTTTATTAACAACAATGCTTCTCTCCAATTAGCAGCTTCCCAAATATAATAATGGAAGCCTTTCTGTCAAGTGACTAATCTTGCTCACCCCTTCTCATTTACATCTCCATTGCCTTCTTGTCTTCTCAACTGCTGGCTTCTCTAATAGTCTCAATGGGCCATAAATGAGCTTACTTGTTCTCATTGAATCATTTCCTTTAAGATGTAAACATAAAATAAATCAACTTTTTGTTAGTTATAAAAATCAACAGTTCATATTAAATCAGCTCATAAGCTCTGAACAGTCATTTGACCATTTTTGAGTATTTGTCTTATCCACTCTCAAAATATGTAAATGTAAAATGAACTGATAGATTATAATGCCCTGTCCTAAAAGAGGTCCTCTCAGTCCTCATACTTTAACAAGCAAATTATATTTCTTCACAAATGAATTTTTAAGATACATCATAAACAAAAGATTTTTGCTTCCTTTTTTAACTAAACTATTCACTAACGCCATAGGGTAATACCCTTATATCTTTCACAAGTTGATTTAATGATTTTCCTTCATGTAAAAGTTCATTCTGTATGCTCTAAAAGTTCACTGTATGACATACTCTCTACCGACCAAATTATGCAAACATAAAAGGTTAAGTACCTTCCATCAGAATAAAGATGCTATATCCAAAGCAAGGCAAATCCTCTTTTTAGTAGACTCTGGCCATAGGTCTCAGAACCAGAATTTTCAAGGGGATTTCAGAGGAATCCTGTTACACAGATACTATTTGCAGAATATTCTGTGTCTAGTTTGCTTGAGTGTTTGCATGAGAATTGGGGTCCCATTCCCTTATAGGAAGGAGGCCTAAATTTGAGACAGATTCTGAGATTTCCCAAGGGAAATACTGTGTGGGGACATAAACATAAACCAAATTCTGTTGTTCAGACAAAAACCCTGGGTGCAAGAATGAACTAAAGAGTTACTTAGAGAGAAATTTCCATGAACAAACCCAGCTCATGGGAACCCAGAACTATTAATCTAGGCAACAGGTTGTATTTATAGACTTATTTGGGGAAGCTTAACCAGTTAATGACTTTAAATGATTCTGTTCATTGCCAATGAGAACACTATAAACGTGAATAAACAAAAATGTTGGGGGGGGGGTTGTATTTCAGAATGGACATAGTTGAGACAAGACCAAAAATCAGGTGACTTCCTTGAGAAGAATCCTCACATTTTCTTTCCATGGGAAGAAATATTTCATTGGGAAAAAGAGGATCTGATCTAGCTACTAATTCTTTGCCCCTCATACACACTGCCTTTATTACTTTAGCTTACTATTTCTATCTCAAAAATCCTGTTGGATGTTGATTGACCATTCATGCAGGATTAGGAGACTTTGGCACCTCCATTTGGTATGGCCTTGATTCATGATATACTTAAGTTTAATTTGGGAGACTTCATTTGATTAATCTAGGTGGGAGCAAAGAGAAAAAGAAAGAAAACTTAACACTTTGCGATCAAATCCATGAGATCAAATCTCTGTGTGAGCCCAGAGAACCTAGGCAGTGCCCTGGCCATGGGTGACAATTTTTTTTTGTTTTTTTGTTTTTAATTTTTTGGTCTTTATTAATTTGTTTGTTTACTTTTAGTTCACAAGAGTCAGTTCCACAATTCCTTGAGTTTCAAATTTTCTCTCCCTCCCCCCCCCAACCACATGGCAGCATACAATCAAGTATAGGATCTGTAATACTTTCACATTAGACATTAGTCAGGTTATAAAGAAGGATTGTATCAGATGGAACGAAAAATGGGAAAGAGGAAACAAAACCAACCAAACAAAAAAAAGAGTAGGTAGTTTGCTTCAATCTGGATTCAAACTCAGTTCTTTGGATGTAGACATCTCTCTCCATATGAGTCTTTTGGGGTTGACTTATAACCCTGCATTGCTGAGAAGAGTCCAGTCTATCAAAGCTGGTCATCACACATACGCCGTGTCTGTAATTGTGTACAAATTTCTCCTGGTTCTACTCTTCTCACTCAGCATCAGTTTGTATAAGCCTCTCCAGGTAAATATGAAGTCCATCTATTCTTTGTTTCTTATAGCACAATGGTATTCCATTACATGCATATACCACAACTTGTTCAGCCATTCCCCAATTGATGGGCACCATGAGTGACATTTTTAAAGGTCTTTCCTTCAGCCTAACAATCTTCCTAACCAGACTCCCCCTACACCACCATAACACCAACATACTTCTCATGCAATATTGATTCAGCAATGCTTCTGAGGTGCTGACATAACTTTCACTTGTCTGGATTGTGGCCAGAATTAAGCATAAACAGGGAATTTATGAGACACCAAAGAGGAATGTGGACACATTTGAAGGTGAATGGAGGAGAGAGAAAAATGATGAGTGGTTCAGAATCAATCCATTCATGCCTTCCCATTGGTCACCCCTATGTTCTGTTTCAGTAGCAAGGCTGTGGACTCTCTTGGGACTGAGCCAGATCCATGCAAGGTAGCAATTGCAGTGAGATATATGCAGCAGTAAAGGAGGCATAATTGTTCAGGAGTGAAGCTGATCAGGAAACAGAAATGAGAGTGTGCAAAAGAGACACTATAACTAACCCTAGACTGATCTTACCCTGGTGAGAAACCAGCTGCTTGGAGGCATCTCAGTGTCCCACATAGATGACTTGGATGACTTGGATTCAGATCTTACCTCTGATAGTGCTAGCTCTGTGATCCTGGGCAAGTTAGTTAATTTCTCTGAGTGTCAGTTACTCATTTGTAAGAGGAGAGAGTTTAATTACATGATCTCTAAGGTTTCCTACAGTTCTGAATCTATGATCTGTTATTGATGAGCCTAGGGCTACTTGTATTACTTCAAAGGAGACACTATAGACAACAACAGATAGATAGATGATAGATACAGATATAGCTAAAATAAGTAATCCAAAGTCAAATAATATGAATAAATATTTCTAAAAAGAACTATCAATTATTAACAACTATATCAAAGATTGTTCTAAAGCACTATTAAGAGAAATGCAAATCAAAACAAGCTTGAGGTTTGACCTCACATCCAATAAATTAATATACCTAATAAAATATGGTAATATTCAATATTGCAAGGATTGCAGAAAGACCAGCGTACTAATACATTGTTGATGGAGCTATGAATTACTATAATTATTCTGAAAAGCAACTTGGAATTATGCAAATAAAGTGACTAAAATGTCCATACCCTTTTACCCAGAGATTCCATTGCTAGACATATACCCAAAAGAGTTCATTAATAATAATAAATATTTGCAGCAGTCCTTTTTGAGGTAATAAAGAACTGGGCGGGGGAGGAGATGGAGTAAATGCCTACTGATTAGGACTGTAAGAAATGAACATGATGAATGAAGAAAAGCATGAAAGGATTTAAATGAACTAATCCAAAGTGAAATAGGCAGAACCAAAAGGGGAAACCATATACAATGGCTCTAGCAGTATAAATGGAAAGAACAAAAATAGAGTAATTGTAAATAGATGTAGCAAAATTACAAAGACCAAGTTTGGCCCCAAAGAGGAAATATTAAAGGATATCTCCCCTACTCCTTCTCTGACGTGGTAGGTTCATAGGCATGGAACAATGCATATAATATCAGACATTTTTCATTGTAGTTACTGGTTTTGCTTATTTTTCCTCTCCCTCTCTTTTCTTTCCTTCCTTTCCTTTTCTTTCTTTCTTTCTTTCTTTCACTATAAGGGATGGTTCTTCAGGAAGGAAAGGGGAAAGGATATAGGAGAAAAAAATAGATGATGTCAAGATGAAATATATTAATACAATTTTTAAAAAACTGGGCACAAATCTACAAGGAGGTTTTGTAGTGAAGGAATAAATCTTAAGTGGAGGCTGTACCAGCCCAAGATGGAAGTGACTGAGGATAACTGTATTTTAAGGGTCTTGTTACCAATGTTTATTTGTTTTTTGTTTACTTGCCTGCCTGCCACAACAGATTGATCCCTCTGTTTTGAGAAAGGAAGGGGAAATGGAGAGGGGAATTAACATTTTTATAGCTCCCAATATGTGCAGAAACTGGCTAAATGCTTTACATATATCTCATTTGACCCTCACGACAAACCCACAACTATCTGCAACTATCCCCATTTGTCAGTTGAGAAAATTGAGACAAACAGCGTGCCGAGGGTCACACAGCTAATAAATGTCTGAGGCAGGATTCAAGCTCAAGCCTTCCTCTGTCTATTTACTGTGCCATGTACACTATGTTTTGTGCATAAATCAATGAAGCTCACAGCCAGAGGCACACTGACTAGATGGAACTAGTAGAATGGGAATTAGAACTATGATCTGACCGATTCACACTTTAACCATAGAAAAGTCAAATCAACAAACATTTACTAAATGCCCATTATGTGCTTGGCCCTGAGCTAAGCTGTGAAGATCAGAGAAAGACAAAATTAGTCCCTTACTTCAAGGTCACAGTGTAACAGGGCAGACAACATGCAAACAACTATATACAAATAAGATATATTTGCACATACAAATAAGATATATATATTTATATACATATAACAACTATATACAAATAAGATATATATGTGTATTTATATATATATATGTATATATATGCAGAATGAATTAGAGAGGGAATTGCAGAGGGAAGAGAGTAAAATTAAGGAAAATTTGGAGAGACCTTGCAGAATCTAGAACTTTAACTGAGACTTGAAAGAAGTCAGGAGATGGAGTTAAGCAATCTAACACAGGGGACAGTCAGTGATGATGGACAGAGTCCGGTGCCAGAAACAGGAATGGCTCAAAGTGTCCCTTTCTCTTTCTTTGTCTCTCTGCTCCCACCTAGATTAAATGTGGACAGAAGTACGGTTTAAGAAGATTGGGAAGTTAGGAAGGGGTCATGTTACAAAGGATTTTAAAAGTAAAAAAGAGAATTTTATTTTTCATCCTGGAGGTGATGGGGAGCCTCTGGAGTTGTCAATGGGCTTGGGGGAGTTGGCATGGTCAGGCACTTTTGGAGGATTGCTTTGATCACTGAGTAGAGGACAGATGGGAATTGGGAGAGATTTAAGGTAAGTCTAACCAGAAGGCTATTGTACTAGTTCAAGTATGAGGCAATGAGGACCTTCATCTGCTAGGAGGGATCATGCTGGAGAACTTTTGGGAAGGTAGAAGTGGCAGGACTGGGTAACAGTGTGGATTCAGGTGGTGAGGAAGTAAGGAGACGAGGAGGGAAGAGCTGAGGATAGTATCTCTGTTGCAACTACCTATAGATCAACAAGAGTAAAAACATAGCATTCAGAAAGGGAGTGTGCAAAGAGGAGAATTCTCCTAGGATCTGGTGAATGCTGGATGGTTACCCCAGAGTACCTAATAGTGTTGGATGTGGGGGTGTGCACTCCACTGACACCTGCTCTACTCTAGACACTAATTATAGTGCCTCCTAGTGGCCACACCATTTATCCTCCTGACCTTTTTTTTTTTTTTTTTTTGCTTTTTGGAGGGGGGATAGCAGGGCAATTGGGGTCAAGTGACTTGCCCAAGGTCACAGGGCTAGTTTTGTGTTAAGTGTCTAAGGCCGGATTTGAACTCAGGTCCTCCTGACTCCAGAGCTGGTGCTCTATTCACTGTGCTACCTACCTGCCCCCAGCCACACCATTTATCACAGTTACCCATATTGTGTCAGCTCCCTGATAGATCATGAGTTCTGTGAGGTCAGCCTCGTGTTTTATCGAATTTCCCCCTCCACCCCCAGACTGGATATATCACTACACATACAGTGTTTACTTAATAAACAGAATTTTTAGTTTCTTGTAAAACCAAACCATTTTAATTATATATCATTTATCTCCAGTGGTAGGACCCCTCCCTTTACTCCAAGATTCAGTCAATAAATATTTTAATACCTACTATGCATACTCAATATACATAGTGCTGCAGGTTCTACCAAACTAGAAAGTCTTCAAGTAAGGCCCCAGAAAATAGACTGTGTGTCTACTATCTCAGGACCAGCTTTAATAAGTGCAGAAAGGCTCACCACTAAAGGGTTGGTCCCCAAGTAAAGAATTTGCTTTGATTACTGAAACTCATGGACATAGTTCATTGAAAACATAGAATCTCTGTAATCTTTATCAATGGATTGAGTATCCATAAACTTAAATTAATTATTTGTTTTATCTTTGATTATTCAAGGCCTTGGCCATTAAAAGAAAATTAATATTATAGACCTGAAGGATGACTCAGTGTTTAGAAGGACTAGATAAGGCAATAATCAGAAATCAAAGTGAAAAGAACAATATTTCAGGTCCTTTAATAGTGGGAAAGAGTGAAGAGGATGATCAGGAATCAGTCAGCAACCCAGTCTAAGTCAAGCACACCAAGGGAAAAAAATGGGATTGAGGCAATAGATCTAATACTAAAGCCTTGCTAGGAATTGCTTGCTCATATACATCACTCTTTTGAGTCAGGAACATTTTTGGGCTCTTTGGCCCTCACATAATCATAGGGTTCACATGGTGATAGTAACTCTTCCCTTCCTAAAGTTGTCCCTGCCATTAACACATAGAACTTCAGAACAGATTATCTTTAAATAAATGAGTGAATAAATAGGTGGAAAATGGGTAGAAGAATCTGCTAACTTCCCTGTCAATGTAGGGAATGTTTCTCTGCCACGACAAAGGAGCAGAGATCCTCAGAGATCCCAATCCAATTAACCCCTGGAGATCACCCAAAAGCCTCAATAGAAGTGTCAAATGGGCATAGTATGAATTCCAGAACCTGGGTGGATTAAGCCGAGTTTCGCTTTCATAGCCTGCTCATATTTTCTCTTTGCTGGTGTGTAATTTGAGCAGTTTACTTTAATCTTTCAAGCTCAAGGGTAGATGATTTAGGGTTTGTCCAGTTCTTTCAGAGGTCAACTCTTGCTGACATTTAGCTTATGCTAAACTACTCTTACTAAGAGGTTGCAAAGGTTCATTTGCAGGGGTACAGGGGACTGACAGGAGGAGATAATCCTGCCTTTTGAAATTCTTCCATGAAGTGTGATCTGAGCAGATCTGATTCCTCTTAACCATGAAGGCCAAGTCTGACACATCACTTGATCTTTTCCCTGTCAGGAGAAACTCAAACTCACCCACTGTGGGGCTTATTAGCATGTAATTGTTTTGAACACTGAATGATAATTTCGTTATTTAAAAAGTGAAGAAAGTGATTTGCAGAATTATTTTACACCTAATTCCAACCAACTGGGAGAAACTCATTCCTCTGGTAAAGAGGGTAGAAACTTTGGAGGCTAGTGAACCTTCCATCTTAGAATCAATGATAGAGGAGAAGAAATGGTGAGCATTATCTGATATGCAGTCAAAATTTTGGGAAATCATATTTCAAAGAATTCAGAGAAAGAATAGGTGAGATTCAATGGTCTGAAATTGTACAGGAAAAATCATCCCTGGAGGGACAAGAAGCTCCAAAATAGGCAATCTTTTAAACAAAAATAGAAATGAGTCTGAGAAAAATTGTTCATTTTAAAAAATTCTGACCTTATAGTATAAATGATTATCCTGGTTCAACTCATTTTATTCTCCATCATTCTTTCTACAGCTCTTTAAAATCATCTATTTCTCCATCTCTTACAACATAATAGTACTCTATCACATTCATATACTATAGTTTATTCAGCCATCCCTGAGTTTCAAGAGACTGATGACCATTTATGGAGGATATACTGTAGAATATCCATTTTTTAAGAAAAAAAATTTAAGATTTTAAGAAAACATCTATTTATTTGTTTGTTTATCTATCTCTTTATTTCTCTATTTATTTATTTATTTGTTTGTTTGTTTATTTGTTTATTTATTTTGAGTTGGACTGGATGATCTCTGGGCAGCTAGGTGGTGCAGTAGATAATGCACTAACCCTATAGTCAGAAAGATTCACCTACCTGAGTTCAAATCTGGCCTCAGACACATATTGGCTGTGTGACCCTGACAAGTCCCTTAATCCTGTTTGCCTCAGTTTCCTCCTCTGTAAAATGAGCTGGAGAAGGAAATGGCAGATCGCTCCAGTATCTTTGCCAAGAAAACCCCAAATGGGGTCATGGAGAATTGGACAATACTGGAATGACTCAACAACAATGACAACTGGATGATCTCTGGTGTTCTTTCTGTGAAATTTTATGAGCCTGTTGATGCACAGTTATGTATTATAGCTTTGCCCATTCCCAGAGAGGGTTAGCAATATAGTACTCTAAGGAGTAAATTACCACCCTCTAACATCTGTTGTTGTTATTGTCTTTTATTTATTTTTCACTTTGATGTCTCAGATGGCATCATGAAAAGCACACTGGACTTTGGTATATGGAGATCAGATCCTAGTTCATTATGTGACCTGGTTTCTGTCTCCTCTTATATGATGAAAGATATTACTTGTCCTACTCCTCACACAGGACTACAATGAAATAAATGGAAATGATGATGATTTAAAGAGAATAAAATGCTCTGAGGTTTGCAAAGTACATGTATCATTTGACTCTCACAAGAGCACTATTAGATAGACATTACTGGTATTAACACATTCTACTTGTGAGGAAAATGGAGGTTCAGAAAATGTGAACAGCATGTGTATGGTCACACAGTGAGTGGATTCAAATTCAGGTCTCTGAAAATCACAGAATTTTGGAGAATTGTAAGGGACACTAGCAGCCATCCAATTCAGTCCTAGCAGGTAGGAATCTGCATTATAAAATAGCTAAACAGTGGTCATCCAGCCTCCATCTGAAGGCCTCCAGTGAGGGGAATCCTTTTGGAAAGCCCCAGTCATTAGGAAGATTTTCCCTTGACATCAAGTTCAAATTTGCCTCTTTGTAAATTATGAGATTAGAGATTTAAAGCTGGAAGGGACCTTAAAAACCAGTTCACTCATTTCACAAATAAGGACATTGAGGCACAGGGAGGTAGTCATGCAACTAATAAGTATCTGAGGCAAGATTTGAACCCAGCCCTACCTAATCCCAAGTCCAGAATTCTATTCATTACATTATATTGTTCTTCAGTTCTATTCACTTACTGGTCCAGGTTCTGCCACTTTGGGCCAAATAGAACAAGAATAATTCCTCTTCTATATGACAGAACTTCAAATATTTGAACACAGGTATCATAATCCCTCTGAGTCTTCTCTTCGGGTTAAATGTCAGTCAGTCAATAAATATTTATTGTATCCACTATGTGCCAAACGGTATGCTAAGCACTGAAGATACAAAGGAAAGTAAAAGATGTTCTCTGCTCTGAAGAAGTTCACTGTATATTGAGAGACACAACATGTGAACAACCATGCACAAGCTACCTACTGGATGAATGTGAAATAAAGAAGGAGGGCACTAGAATTAAGGGGGATGGGCAGACTTCCTTTAAAAGGTAGGATTTTTAGCTGGGACTTGAAGGAAGCCAGAAAATGAAAGGCCTTTAACCATGGTGGTGTTCCTCCTCTGGACAGTTATCTGGCTTTTAAAACCATAGTATTCCTAACTGAACATAATATTCTAGATATATTATGTCTAAGGCAGAATACAGAGGTGATATCACCTCCTTGCTCCTGGAGTGTATGCCTCTCTTAAAGCAACCCAAAACTGTATTAATTTTTTAGCTGCTACAGCACATTGTTGACTCAAATTAAGTTTGTGGTCTTTGAAAACCCCAAGATCTTTTTTTCTGTCCAAATGTTGTCTAATCCCTCCTCCTCCATCCTGTACTTGTGGATTTGATTTTTTGAACCCAAGTATAGGACTTTATCTCTATTGAATTTCATCTTATTAGATCCTACCTAATACTCTAGCCTGTCAAGATCATTTTGGATCCTGACTCTGTTATACAGTATGGTAACTACTCCCTGCAAGTGTGTGTTATCTGATGAGTAGGCCACCTATGCCTTTATCCAAGTTACTGATAAAAATATTTTTTTTTAAGCAATTGGGGTTAAGTAACTTGCTCAAGGTTACACGGCTAGTCATTATTTATGCGTGGATGCTCATTTTCTGAGGCCGGATTTGATCTCGGGTCATCCCAACTCCAAGGCCAGCGCTCTTACTCACTGTGCCACCTAGCCGCCCCAGTGATAAAAATATTAAAGAGAATCCATCACCACAGAACCAAGTATATATCCCCAGGACACTCCACTAGAGGCATCCCGAGCTATTAACAGTGAACTGTTCTTTGACTCTGATCATTCAATCAGTTCCAAATCCATCTAATTATATTACCACCTAAGATCACATTTCTCCCCCTTTTCTATAAGAAGAGTGCAACTACTTAATCGAATGCTTTGACAAAATATAGGTAAATCTTATATACAACAATTTCCCAACCACCCTGTCAAAAAAATAAGATTACTACCACATGATCTGTTATTAATGAAGTTTTGCTGGTTCTTTGTAATTAATCATTGCTTCTCTTTCTAGATTTTCACAAACCATCCTTTTAATGATTCATTCAAAAATTTTCACAGGAATTCAAGTCAAATTCATTGACCCATGCTCTAGATTTTTACTCAGATGAATTTATAAAACCTTACAGTTTACAAACCATTTTTTTCTCATGATAATACATATGTAAGGCTAATGGGATATAAGATCTTCCCTGGCCTTTAATAGGTCTCACATGGAGCCCTGATGAAAAGCCAATTAGACTTTGGGCCACAGGAATCCCCACACCTTTCCAATTAAGTGCTGATGTCCTGGATTCTCAGCAGTAAGCCAATCAAATCTTTGATTGGAAACAGTATATATATATGGTAGTGCTTGGAGGGAGAGGTGGGGGTGGAAAGAGAAGCAGAAGGAGGGAAGAACTTGCTTGTGGAGAGGCTTGACAGAGAGAACTCTAGCAATGTTGGCACTCCCTGGATTCATCGTGAGTATCATACTAAGCCTTGCTTTTTTGTATCTGTAAAGTAAGGTGAATTTTAGTGTAAATAAGGTGGGTTTTAATGTATATAAAATGAATTTTTGTTATTATTTCTTAGAGTTCAGTTTCCCAGGACCCATAGCCATAGCAATATCTTGTTCCCAGGTATTAAACATAAGTTCCCACAATTAAGGTTCACAACATCTCCACCAGACTTGTGCAGCAATACAGAATGATAAATAACACAAGCATTCACTGAGACTGCATAGTGAGATATAGGGATGGGGTGATATAAACTTGTGAGGCTATTGCTGGTAATATGCCTTCTTTGTCTGTTGCCCTATAAATCAGTTGATCATTGGTTAGTTAATGGGGAACCTTAGGGTTGAATACGTGAATGCTGTGTGTGCCTCAACTGACCCCCATTGAAGCTTGAGGGGATGTAAGGGAATGCAGAAGTTGTACCTGTCTCCACTTGACCCCATCAAGTCATAGGAGTAGTTGCCCCCCCCCCCTTCTTGCTGGCCCCTGAGAGAAGGATGATTAGGGAATGCTATAAGAGTTTGTCCTCCAATTATCAGCAATCCTCTTCTGAGAAAACTAGGCTAGAATAAAGATTATTAACTCCTTCTTAGTGTCTTTCCTGTCTGACCAGATCAAGAGTGAACCTGTGCTAACAGCTCTCCTGTGTGCTGACTTTATCTATCTATAGTATCCTAATAGCAATGTCCCACATATATTTTGATTTTGTCTTGGAGGCAGAGGGTTTATTATATTTTGTGAACAAATCCTGGGAATACATATGCATATTTATAGCAGCTACTGTGGGTATCGTATTGACTTTACAACATGTAAGATATTGTAAGCATCATCTCTCACCAGCCTAAACATAATCCACAAGTTCTCTTCCCTTTTTTGAAAATAAGGGGCATTTTCCCCTCTCCCATCTTGCAGTACCTTCCCAATTTTCCATACTCATTCAAATATCACTGACAATGTTCAGCAGTAACATCCCGAAATGATATAGTCACTTGAGTCAGGTGACCTGAATTAATCAGCAGGTTTCTTGAATTTATCATGATCTAAGTAATCTCTGACTATCTCCTTATTTGCCCTGGATATCAGCTCCCTGTTAGTCATTTTTCTTCTGTCAGTTCCAGTGCAAAGGTCATCCATTCTCCTTGCCAGAGAAATTAGAAGAAAAATTAAAATCGGGAAGCTCTCCCTTTCTGTTGTCAGCAATTATTTTCAATTTAACCTCAAATGGAGACTTCTCTTTGAGCCTCCTTTCTATCCCAATAGAGCAAAATGAAAATGTAAAACCTACCCCCTCAACCATTTAGTGCTTATAGCTTCCCTCTCCAGCCTCAGGTCATTTTGAGCTTTAGCACTTTGGAAAGTATTGGGGAAAAAAGATTATGCTACTCTGCTATACTCCCTTAAGTCTATTTTCTGTGTAATTCTGTGTAAACCAAGGGTAGAGCCAAGATGGTGAATAGAGAAAACACCTAGCTGAGCTCTCCCAACATTCCCCTCCAAATAACTTCAAAATAATACATCAAATTGAATTCTGGAGTGTCAGAGTCAAAATTAGGTCTGAGTGAGATATTCTTCTAGTTCAAGATAACACAGGAGGTCGTAAAGAGAGATCTGTGAAATAGAGAGGTTAAGGGAGGATGGAGGCTGGTCCAGAGCCCCCATGGATGAAACACCAGTGGTGGGACTAGGTAATGGAAACAGAAGCAGCAGCAGCTTCAGGAGCTCTTAAGTCAGACAGTGAGGGGACTGGAAATTTGTCAGAAAGATTTCAGAGCACTTCTGTGCTAGGATTGGATGCAGGACTAGATGCTGTTCGTCAACACCATTGCCTATTCCCACTTCTGTGTCATAGTTCAAGGGCAGAGAGGAGCACTTTTGGTCAAGAGGGAGTGGGAGCAATTGTTTGGTAACTCAGTTGCCCATACCCATGTCTGGGTCACAATTCAAGGGTGGAGAGGAGAACTTTCAGAAAAAAAGATTAGAAACCCTGAGGGGCAGTATCATTTCTGGTCCCAAGGAGGAGGAACCCTGAGGAGAACAGTATTGATTGTAATCCCAAGGGACCGGAGCCCCTTCTTGGATAAGGACCAGAGTGTAGACCAAGATAGCAATGACCACACCTCTCCCCAGATCAAACCACCTTGAAAGAACTGAAAACTTCCAAATGCCCAGAACTAGCTCTTAAAATAGCAGTGAAGAAAAAGGCTGAAGCTTGAGACATTTCTTTCCCATTCCTCCTTTTCCCATGCTAGAAAAAGAGCCCAATATTAACAAAGTTCCAAACAAGAAATACAGTGGAAAAATGAACAAACAACAACAAAAACAGAAGAACCTGACTATAAAAAAAAACTACTATGGTGATAGGGAAGATCAAGACATAAATTCAGAAGAAAACAAGTCAAAATGACTATATGCAAAGCCTCAAAAAAAATGTAAATTGAACATAGGACCAGCAAGAATTCCTAGAAGAACTTTCAAAATAAATGTCTTCGAAGTCAAATAAGAATGTTAGAGGGAAATTAGATAAATAAAAGCAAAGGAAGAAAATTAAGAAAAGAACATTTTGCTGTTGACCAGTCGTTTCAGTCACATTGAACTCTTTGTGATCCTATTTGGAGTTTTCTTGGTAAAAATATTAGAGTGCTTGGTTTGCCATTTCCTTCTCCAGTTCATTTTACAGATGAAGAACTGAGGTAAACAAGGTAACTTACTCAGGATCATATAACTATTAAGTGTCTGAGACCTGATTTGAAATCAGGAAGATGATTCTTTCTGACTCTGACTGGTGCTATCTACTGAACTACCTAGCTGCCCCCAGAAAGACAATTGACAATTTGGTAAAATGGGGAGTATGATAGTATAGTGGATACAGTGCTGGAACTGGAATCAGAAAGATATATCTTCATGAGTTCAAATCTGTTCTTAACACTTATTAATTATGTGACCCTGGGCAAATCACTTAATACTGTTTGCCTCAGTTCATCATCTGTAAAATGAGTTAAAGAAGTAAATGGCAAGCCACTTCAGTATCTTTGCCAAGATTACCCCAATTGGGGTTATAAAGAGTTAGACACAACTGAAAATGACTGAACAAAAACAAAAGAGCCACAAAAATTATTTAATGACACTTTAAAAAACAGCATTTGCCAAATGGAAAATGAGATACAAAACTCACCAAAGAAAAATAATTCCTTAAAAATTAGAATTGGGGGCAGCTAGGTGGCTCAGTGAGTAGAGTGCCGGCCCTGGAATCAGAAGGACCTGAGTTCGGATCCGGCCTCAGACACTTAACGCACACACAAACAAAAACCTAGCCGTGTGACCTTGGGCAAGTTACTTAACCCCAACTGCCCTCCAAAAAGCTTAAAAACAAAAAAATTAGAATTGGGTGAATGGAAGCTAACGACTCCAGGAAACTTCAAGAAACAATAAAACAAAGTCAAAAGAATGCAAAAGTAGTGGAAAATATGAAATATCTCGTTGAAAAAACAATTAGTGTAGTAAATAAATCAAGGAGAGATAATTTAAGAATAATTGAATTACCTGAGAGCCATAATCAAAGATCATATTTCAAAAAATTATCAAAGAAAACTGTCTTAATGTCCTAGAAAAAGAGGGTAAAAATAGAAATTGAAAGAATCCACCAATGACCACCTAAAGGAGATCCCAAAATAAAAACTCCCAGAAATATTATAGTCAAATTCCAGAGTTCTCACGTCAAAGAGGAAATATTTCAAGTAGCTAAAAAAAAAAAAATTCAAACACTGGAGCTACAGTCAGAAACGCACAAGATTCAGCAACTACCATATCAAAGGAGCAGAGGATTAGTTTGGAATATGATATTCTGAAAAGTAAAAGTGTTAGTATTACAATCAAGAATAATTTACCCAACAAAACTGAATATAATCTTTTGAGGAGAAAAAAAATTGATACTTAATGAAATGGAGAACTTTCAAGCATTCCTTATGAAAAGACCAGAGCTGAAAAGAAAATTTGACTTTTAAATATAAAGTTCAAGAGAAGGCTAAAAAGTTAATCAGGAAAGAGAAATAAGGAATTCAACAAGATTAAACTGTTTACATTCCTGTTTTATTGAATGTCCATTTTAACCCAAATGCTCAGTTTTGCTGGATAGGTGATTCTTAGTTGTAATTTTAGTTCCTTTGCCCTCTGGAATATCATATTCCAAGCCTTCCAATCCTTTGTCATAGAAGCTGCTAAATCTTGTGTTATCCTGACTGTGATTTCATGATATTTGAACTGTTTCTTTCTGGCTCCTTGCAATATTTTCTCCCTTACCTGGGAGTTATAGAATGTGGCTATGATATTCCTGGGAGTTTTCATTTTGAGATCTTTTAGGTGGTAACTGGTACATTCTTTCAATTTCTATTTCATCTTCTGGTTTAAGGACATCAAGGCAACTTTCCTTGATAATTTCTTGAAATACAATGTCTAGACCCTTTCTTTGTTTGTGGCTTTCAGGGAATCCAATAATTGCTAAATTATCTCTCCTCGATTTATTTTCAAGGTCAGCTGTTTTCCCAAAGAAATATTTCACTTTTTCTTCCATTTTTTTCATATTTTTTAGTTTGTTTTATTGTTTCTTGATGTTTCATGGAGTCATTAACTTACACTTGCCCAATCTGAATTAAGGCAATATTTTCTTCTGTGAAGTTTGGTATCTCTTTTTCCATATGGCCAATTCTATATTTTAAGTAGTTCTTTTCTTCAGTGAATTTTTATATATACTTTTGCATTCAGCCAATTCTGCTTTTTTAAGGCATTCTTCTCGTCCATTGGATTTTTGGGCCTCTTTCACCATTTGGCCTATTTTTTTTAAGGTAGTATTTTCTTTAGTATTTTTTTTGTACCTCCTTTACTAAGCTGTTGACTCTTTTTTAGTGACTTTCTTGTATCATTATGATTTATTTCCCCGATTTTTCCTCTACCTCTCTTATTTGAGTTCTAAAATCCTTTTTGAGCTTTTCCAGGAATTCTCTTTGGGCCAAAGACCGATTCACATTTTTCTTTAAGGCTTTAGATATAGTAGTTATAACTCTGTCTTCTGATTTGTATTTTGATCTTCCCTGTTACTAAAGTAACTTTTTATGGTCAAGATCTGTTGTTGTTTGTTAATTTTCCCAACCTATTTCTTAACTTTTAGCTTTATATTAAAGTTGGACTCTGCTCCCAGGGTGGGCACTGTCCCAAGCTTCAAGGTTTTTATGCAGATGTTTTCAGAGTTAGTTCTGAAGGTCTCTAAGCTTT
Organism: Gymnobelideus leadbeateri; assembly: GCA_011680675.1. Lineage (NCBI taxonomy): Eukaryota > Metazoa > Chordata > Mammalia > Diprotodontia > Petauridae > Gymnobelideus > Gymnobelideus leadbeateri. The sequence continues at coordinate 518,623 of WOXC01003645.1, read as the reverse complement.
CAATTCTTCCAAGGTGGTATGATCTAAGATTACTCTCCTGACCTGTGCGGTGGTCTGTGCATGACCACAAACACTCTTTTCTGCCCTGGAACTGTGACCAGGATCCTTGCTCCCCTGCAGTGCCAGCCTTGGTGTACTAATGCTCCTCTTCAAAATGGGACTGTGACCCAGATTTGAATATGGATAATGCAAAAGACTCCTGAACCCAGTGCCAGCAACAAGACCTGTATAATCTCCTTCTGACCACTTGTCTGACTCCCTTGACATCTTAGTGGGCTGAGAGCTCCAGCAGCTGTTGCTGGTGTTGCTGATTCAGTCACCCCTGGGGCCTGCTGTTGGTTTCCTAGGGTGTGGTTGCAGCTGCAGCCTGTGTTGGACTACACTCCACTCTCACCACAGTCCAACAGACTATTTTTTGCTAACCTCCTACATTGTCTTGAGCTAAAAATTTGTTTCGTCTCATCCATTTATGATTTTTGCCCTCTCCAAAATTTGTTTTGAGGCATTATTTAAAGTTGTTTGGAGAGGAATTTGTGAGACCTTAGTCAAATCCCTGCATTTTATCCACCATCTTAGCCTCAGCTGATGAAAATCCTTAAGCAAGGGGGGCGGAGCCAAGATGGCGGAGTAGAAACAGCTCCTCCAAGCCTCTCTGCCCCCAGATTCTCCACAAACTATGTAAAAAAGGACTCTGAAAAACTTCTGGAGCCCCAGCACCCACAGAACGACACAGAGAAGCTAACCTCCCGCTGAGGACAGCCCAGCACCCTGCAGGAAGGACCAGCGCAGCGGTCTGGGAGCCGGCAGCGCGCAGCGCAGAGCGCAGGAGCCAAGCCGAGCCGAGCCGAGCCCAGGTCCACGTGAGCCGAGGTTTTAGCCCCAGGGCGGCAGGGCCAGCAGCCGGCTGGAGGAACCCCAGAACACCAGGAACTGTGGAGACTCCAGAATTATCAACATAGACTTGCCTAGGACAAAGTAAGAGGTTAGTGTCCTATGGACTTTGGGACCTGTATTTGGGGAATGCGTCAGCTCCCTCCCCTGGGGGCTAGAAGCTGCTGAGGAGACGCCATTTTGTAGTTTTCAGAGGCATTTCCGGCTCCCAGCCTACAAATCGTGGGGAGATCCAGCGATCAGTCTTGGGGGGTAATCGCTCTTGCTTTAACCTCCCTGGATCTGGATTGTGATCTAGGGTGGAAGTTGTGGGTGGGTTTACAGCTTGCCAGAAACGGAAGTTGCCCCCCACACGTTCGGGACGAAAATTCCTCTATCTGGCCTTAAAGCCATAGTGTGGCAACAAGCCCAAAAGTCAAGTAATTAAGTGGCAGCATGCCAAGGCAAAGGAAACAGAAAAATGCAACCCTAGACTCCTATTTTGGGGGCATAGAGCGGAAAAGGACTGTGAGGTCAGAAGTCCTGCTCCAAAAGCCCCAGGGGAAAACATGAGTGGGTTGCAGGCCATAGAGGACCTTAAGAAGGACTTTAAAAATCAAATAAGAGAAGTGGAGGAAAAATTGGAAAGAGAAATGAGAAGGATGCAGGAAAAGTATGAAATGAGGGTCAACAGCCTGACTGAGGAAAACAACACCTTAAAAAATAGACTAACTCAAATGGCAAAGGAGGCCCAAAAGGGCATTGGAGAAGAATGCCTTAAAAAGTCGAATTTGCCAGATGGAAAAAGAATCTCAAAAGTTCACTGAGGAGATTCATTCCTTCAGAGTTAGACTGGAGCAAATGGAAGCTAGTGACTTTATGAGAAATCAAGATGCTGTTAAGCAGATCCAAACAAACGAAAGATTAGAAGGCAATGTGAAATATCTCATGGATAACCACTGACCTGGAGAATAGATCCAGGAGAGACAATTTAAAAATTATTGGACTACCTGAAAGCCATGATCAAGGAAAGAACCTAGAAATCACCCTTCAAGAAATTCTCAAGGAAAACTGCCCTGATGTTTTAGATCCAGAGGGCAAAATAGAGGTTGAAAGAATCCACGATCACCTCCTGAAAAAGATCCCAAAAGAAAACTCCCAGGAATATTATAGCCAGGTTCCAGAATCCCCAGATCAAGGAGAAAATACTACAAGCTGCCAGGAAGAAACAATTTCAATATTGTGGAAACACAATCAGAATAGCCCAGGACCTGGCAGCTTCTACACTGAGGGATCGAAGGGCATGGAATATGATATTCCAGAGGGCAAAAGAACTGGGAATGAACCCACGGGTCACCTACCCAGCAAAACTGAGTATTTTGTTTCAGGGGAAAATATGGTCATTCAGTCATTCAGTCATATGGTCATTTCAATCATTCTTGAGGAAAAAACCAGAGTTGAATAGAAAATTTGACATCCAGACGCAAGAAGTAAGAGATGCCTGAGAAGGTAATCAGGGAAAAGAAATCAAAAGGAACTTATCAAAGTTGAACTATTTACATTCCTATATGGAAAAGCAATATTTGTGACTGATGATATCTTTCTCACTATGAAAATAATGGAAGAAGGGGGGTGTGGTCATATGAATACATATGTGAATGTGTGTGTATATGGTTACAGTTATATATGGATAGAGGGCATAGGTTGATTTTGTTGGGAAGGGAGAGTACTCAAGGGATGAAATTGAGGTGAGAGAAGAAAGTGGCAAGAGGAGATGGGGAGAGACATGGTAGGGTAAACTCTCATGTAGGGGAAGTGGTTGCAAAGGAGGGGGAGAATAAGGAAGGCTAAAAAGGCAAAACCACATTCACATTGAATTTGGTTCAGGGAGAAAATGACATACATACTAAATGGGATATCTCAACCTGTAGCAGGATAGGGGGAAGAGGGATGGGAGGAGGGATGATAGATGGGAGGGCATCCTTGGGGTGAGGGGAGGTTGGAAGTACCCACTATAAAAGAGGGACAGGATCATGTAGGGAATGGACCAGGTGGGGGGTGGGATGAGTGGGAGGGAATTATAAGCAGCCTTGTACAATATATCTACTATGATAATGTTTTGCATAGCTAGACATGTACAACATATACTGAATTACTTATATCCCAAGAAGGAATGGGTGACATGGGAGGAAGGAAATGGATCTGAAATTCAAGGTCGTAACATTAAATGTTTCAAATATATATATAAATACTATTATTAATACTCTTTTTGCCTATAATTGGGAGATAAGATGTGCAGGCATTGGGACACAAAGATTCATCTTCCTCTAATGGAAAAGTCGATGGGGGTATGGGAGAAGGTATGGGAGAGAGCAGATTGGAGGAAGCGATATCTTGTGCGACTGCTATTCTGGGAGGTTGGATAGGGGAGTAATGGGGGGAAAATGATTGTAACTCAAAATCTGGCGGAAATGAATGATGTAAAACAGAAGTTAATAAAGTATTTGTTTAAAAAAAAAAATCCTTAAGCAAGAATCAAAACCAGGTCTTCTTGGTTTCATGTCTTGTACCCCAGCCACAACCAGATGCCGCTTCTCTTACCCTTTCCTCTCACTACCTATTTTACTAGAACCAAAAAGTTGCTTATCTCCTTGGAAAAAGAAAACAAAACAAAAACACAAAAGTGAACTTGAAACTTCCCTCATCTTCTTGGAGATTTGTTAACTTCAAGTTATTTGGCTCTGGAAATTAGAATCAGGGAGGACCTTTATAATTAGTATTTTGCATTTGTTTAGATTTTCAACTTTTAATTCATACCCTTTTCTCATTTGATCCTCTCAATGACCCTATATGAAGTAGATAATTCCATGAGGATTATTCTCATTTTATAGTAGAAGAAACTACTTGCAAAGGTCTGCTTGACAAGGGTTCAGTTGCAAGTTTCTATGCCAAGACTGAAACTCAGCTTACTCTCCTGATTCCTTGCTCCTGAGGTCATTCCAAGGGAATATCTTTTTGGGGGGTTGGGGATGGGTGGGGGGAGGAAATCTGACAAGACCTTGAGGTTTGGAATTTTAGGTTGAATGATCTGAGGGTCCACAATTTTTGGATAATAGCATACTTTTCCAGTTGGTAGGAGACTGACAGTCAGGCCCAAAGTCTAGGGGCCTTATAACACTACTACTACTCTAAAATAGTTTATAGTTTCAAAGCATATTGTCTAGTTTAAATCTCATAATATCTCTGTGAGGTCAGTTGTGATAATTATTATGATCACTGTTTTAAAGATAAGAAAAAAGACGTTCAGATAAGTCAAGGTTACATAGCTAATAAACACTGGCACTAGACATTAAACTCAGGGCTTCTAAGTCAAGTACTTCCTTCTTATTCTGGAAAAACAGCAAGTCACCTTTGGGGAAATACTAAGAATGGAAAAAGCAGTCATTCTGAAGTTAGAGGTTCTGGGTTCAAATCCTGGCCCTCATGCTTACTATCTATGCAATCTTCGTTCCTTAACCTTTCTTGGTCTTAATTTTTTGTCATCTGTAAAGTAAGAGAGTTGGCCTCTAATGGCACCCCATTGCACTCCTGGACTTTTCAATGGTCTCCAGAAACTCATCATCTTGTAAGATGACATCAGCTCTAAAGCTCGTACCTGCCTCTAGGGCCCCTCCATCCCTCTAACTGGAGAGGGTAGAGAGTGAACACTGGGGATCTCTCCTCATAGCCTCCATTTAAGGAGGTGGCCCAGTGTTGTGCCGACATCATTTCCCACCCAGCTGTACTCCTTTGACCTTTATCAACTTCCAGCCCTACCCTCAGAGCCTTTCCTCCCTCCACCCCTGCTTCAGGTTCTTTTAATATGCTGTCTTCCTCCATGAAATGGTGAGTTTCTTAAGGGCAGAGGCATGCCTGGCACACAACAGGTGTCTAATAAATGTTTATTGACTATTACAACTTTAAAGGGACTTAAGGTTTACAAATCACTCTTACCTCCTGACAATTCCTATAATAGAAAGCATTTTGAGTGCCATTATCTCTATTTTACAAATGAGGAAACTGAGGCTTAGGGTGGTTAGATGATATGCCCTAAGTCCCACAGCTAGTACTTATTAAATCTGGCTCAGATTTCCCAACTCGGGGCCCAATCTCTTTCCACTCTGCTTCCCAGCTAAGGAAATACAATCCCCAGGCCTATTTAAGTGAATGTAGCTGAGGCCAGTTTCAGAGAGGAGGGAGTGATGAGGAGCCAAGTGGAAAATGGAAGGGTGAACAAGGCTTTGATGGAGACTATGCCAGCCATATGCTTTTGAGTCACCTGAGGCCTTTATTTAGCCCTTTTCTCCCATATGTGTCAGAGCTGGAGTCTGGCACAGTCCAGTAACTATTTTTGGTTGTCTTTCCCCTCACTAGGTCTCAGGTCAATCCTATTTGTTTCTGCTGGCAGCATGGAAACTGTTTTAAGCTGTGGGTATCTCTGCCCCCCCCCCCCCCAGGAGCCCATAAAACCAATCCAAGGCCAGTGCCTGTGAAGGAGGGAGTGTGGGAAGGCTGAGCCAGGCAATGACCTGATGGAAGGAGCACTGTGACCAGCTGAAAGGTGTGTGTGTGGGTGTGGGTGGGTGTGTGTGAATAAATAACCTCCTTTTAAATCCAGTTTGGCCTCACAAAATGATGAGACTTAGAGGTTCCTATCCTCATCCATAGGATGATAGACTTGCAGACAAAATGCCCAATGACCTCTTTCAGGTGATATGTGGAGAGCAACCGAGGCCAGTGGTCAATACAATCCCCAAGTCCCAGTGCAAAGAACCAGAATAGGAACTTGGAGGTATTAGTGGTAATTAAGAATGTGGTCAGCGACTTGCAATATCAGGGATTTTGCAAGGAAGGAATGACTAATCCCTGGGTAGGAGGAGAGGTGGACACCAAAGGCAGCCTTGGCCAGTAGCAGACAATTACTTTTTTATTCTTTGACAGGAGAAAGGTTTTCCAAAGGAGAATCCAAACAATTAAAAAAATATATATAACCATATTCTTTTCCAAATAGAGAGTTCTCCTAGTCATGTAATGGTTCTAGGGAGAGGTGTGAATAAGCAGAGGCTGGTTGAAGACAGCCAATACAATGTACAAAAAGAGAACCAGGGAGGCTAGGTGGCACAGCGAATAGGGCACTGGCCCTGGAGTCAGGAGGACCTGAGTTCAAATCTGGCCTTAGACACTTAACACAAAAATCAGCCGTGTGACCTTGGGCAAGTCACTTAATCCCAATTGCCCTCCAAAAAAGAACAAAAAAAGAAAAGAAAAAAGAGACAGAACTAGACTAGGAACCAGACTTCGATGATTCTGTTCCCATCCTAAAGACTAATTATTTGCATGACTTTAAACAAGTTACTTCTTTTTATCTAGGGACTAGGTTTTCTCATCTGTAAAATGGGTCTATAATAGATGACCTCTAAAGTCAAGACCTAGCTCTGAAATGTTATGGTAAAGGTTGATTTTTTTTTTAAAATCTCTACAAAGTTTTGAAGAATAGGAGGCAGTGTGGTTCAATGAATGGAGAACTGGCCTGGGAATCAAGAAGACCTGTATTCAGATCTTGCCAAAGACATATACTGGCTGCATGACCACAAGCAAATTCTTTAGCCTTTCTGGGCTCACAGTCAATTCACTAAGACTATAAATTGTATGAATTCCTGGTCTGTAACGATTGGATGGAATGAACCCCTTGCATCAATGAAATCATGGGATTAGGAATAACTAGACCTGGAGTCATAAGATCTGCACTCTGTAAATTTAACTGTTTCCAAGTTGTTTGTATTGGCTTTGTTTTCTTTTAGTCTCCTAATAAAGGTTCTTTTGGGGAAAAAAAATCAAATTTGGCCCCTTTAGGTTCTTAAAAATTGAGATACCCTCCAAAGAGCTTTAGTTTATATAGGTTATATCTATCAGTATTTACTGCATTAGAAATTAAAATATCAGGGCAGCTAGGTGGCATAGTGAAAAGAGCACCAGCCCTGAAGTCAGGAGGACCTGAGTTCAAATCCGCCCTCAGATACTTGACACTAGCTGTGTGACCTTGGGCAAGTCACTTAACCCCAACTGCCTTGCCTTCCCCCCTCCAAAAAAAAGAGAAGAAATTAAAATATCACATTTATCCCCTGACAGGGTATTAGGGACTTCTAGTACTCTGCAATAATCTGGTCTATATATTTTTATACATATCTGGAAGTAGGAGGCAAATATGCCCCTGAACCAAACTCATGCTCATTTTGAGCTAGCTGCATTTCTAAGAGATAGGAAGAATGCCTTCCCAAAGTAAAGTTGTGAGAGGTCAGCAAAATGAAGCAATATTTAATTCTTAAATTAGTACTTAAGTACTTAATTTGTGAAAAGACTTAATTTAGCACTTAAATCAGTATCCATAACCTGTGGTCCTTTCAATGGAGCCATAAGGCACATTGGCTCAATCGATTTTTTTTTTTTTGGAGGGCAATTGGGGTTAAGTAACTTGCCCAAGGTCACACGGCTAGGTTTTGTTTGTGTGTGCATTAAGTGTCTTGAGGCCGGATCCGAACTCAGGTCCTTCTGACTCCAGGGCCGACGCTCTACTCACTGCGCCACCTAGCCACCCCTCAATAAATTTTTTTAAGTGTAAATTCCACTTCTGTGACTAGATGATGTGAATTGTCTTATCCAAAGGTAAACCTTAGTTTCTTCTTTGTGCTTATATGATAGCAGGACTAGAAGAAAGATTGAGAAATAGTCTATCTATTCCCCAGCTAAGTGTAGCAAAGAATTATAAAATGGTTTATGTCAATCTTGAGTCCAGAGACCCCTAGGTCTATGGATAGATTTCAAGTGGTCTATGAACTTATATGAGAAAAAAATTCATACTATTTCAATATCATTGATTTCCTTTGTAATCCTGTGTATTTTCTTTTAGTCATTTAAAAGCATTATTCTGAGAAGACTTCCGTAGGTTTCACCAGACCACCAAAGGGGTCCATAACAACAACAAAAAGAAAGAAAAGGGTTAAGAACTGATCATTGTAAAAGGCTTTGAACTTCTCAAAAAAGGATATCAGATAAAGACTGGATTGACTATAATGGTTAATGGCATCTTTTACAATTTGACAAGGTAACTCCCTGGATATACTAAATTGGGCCAAGAAAAAAAAAATGCTTTGAAGAGAGCTTAAGAAGTCAAGGTAAACTCATGTGTGCGCGCGCGCGCGCACACACACGCACACACACACACACACACACACACACACACACTCAGTGACTGATAATTTGAAACTAAAATTGTTTTGGGGAGGGCCCTCCCTTTCATTCTATCCCTTCAGAGTTTTTCCTCCTCTTCCTCCCACCCCCTTGTCACTGACCCTTCCTGACCTGTCTTCAGTGTAATTCATCCCTTCGTTTCCTGGCAGTGTTTCTGAGGAATTAAAGACCCAGAAGTATCTATCATTACTCCTCTGGTGGTGCTCATTAAACTAGATGCTTGATAAAGTCGCCTTTTCTACCCAGAAGGTCATTCAATAAATAATTCATAGGCTAAGGTAATTCTCCTTACACAGAAGTTCAATCCCAGGTATCCCTTAGTCTCCAAGCAGTCACTCACAGATTTGGATTTGAATCTGTTAAGAGGCCAACAACTGTTTAACACGTGCTCATGTTTTACAATGCCATGTGCCTGGGATTGTGCCCAAAAATGTCCTATTAATACGCACTCTTGGTATCTATGACCCAGGGTGGGATACTGAACCTTATTCATTGATGTGGAACTTTGACAGCAAGGGTCTCTGCAGCCAATAGAGCCAGCCAAGAAGTAGAGCAGCAAATTTTAAGAACACCTTTGGCAAGAGAGACCATCTCAAAACAACTCTGGCCCATCCTGTCTGCATGCTTTGATCTGCTTTCAGTCTCTTTCCACAACTCTGACAGTCTAACCTTGAAATGTCATAAACACTTGTTCCTGGCTCTGTTCTGTGTACTGCTGATGTCATCACCATCAGGATTACCTTTCAGGGAATGGAGAGGACAGGCAAGGGACATGGGATTTATGCTTACACCACTGCATCAATATCTGGGGTGGGAAGCAAAGGTATCCTAGAACTAAACTGCCGTTGGCTTGGAAGTGTCTATATTTCCAAGAATCATTCATTCATTCACCCATTCATTCACTCAACATGAATTAAGAGACCATTAAGTACGAGGCAATGTGCTAACCACAAAGGGGATGCTTAGGTGCCTTGATGGGTCAGTGACCCCATCAAAGATGACTATCACAACCCCTGCATGCCCTCTCATCCTCTGTGACTCTAATTCACATCCTCCCATAATTTGGATGGGAGATTCCAAAATGCTGAATGCCTTCCACTGAATCAGGGATTCTCAACTTTTTTTGCATAATGGATCCCTTAGGCATTCTCAGAATCATATTTATATACATAAAGTTAAAAAATAAACCAGAATCACAAAGGAACCAATTATATTCAAATATGGTTATCAACTTCTTTTTAAGCTCACAGATGCCAGGTTAAGAATTCCCTACTCCAGATTATTTAATAACGTAGGGATACCAATGGAACTCATGGGCTATTGATCTTTTGCTTTTGCCACATGAGCTGACCTTCTTTTCCAGCACACATCTCTTTGATAATATTCTTTATTCCATTTCTTTGTTGGGAATGTGTTACAGTCTATTTACACCCACTACTCACCTCTCCATTTCATATTTTGCCTTTATCTTTAATCCTTTTGAGACTAGTTTACAGACACAGTATTCTTAAAAGAATATTTTTGTTTAAAAAAAAAAAAGATGGACCTTAGTTTCCCAGGAGTGATGAGGTTATTATAAACACTGAAAAATTTCCCAAAGGCCACTGTTTCCTTGTTTTAATTCTGGGCCTAGCATATTTTCCATGTATAATTTTTCCTCCAAGTTTATGTATAATGATGGATCAGCTTTATGGGTCATCTCTCCAATCACTTATTATTAGCCTAGAAAATAGATATTCTTCATTGAATTTTTATATATTTGTGCTATCCATATTTTTATATTTACTTGTATATTTACTCATTGTGAGTAGGGATTGTTTAATTCTTTGTGTATCTCCAGAACATAGCACAGGATCTGGCATTTAGAAGGCATTTAAACGGACTTGGTTGACTGATAAAAAGTTAAATAAGTCAGAGACCCTAAACTCAAGGAGCTTATAATATATCAGAGGAAAAAGGGAACATGCAAATAACTACTACAAAATGGGAACTAGGCTCACATTTTGCATAGAACTTTAAGGGTTACAAACTGCTTTCCTCACAATTCTACGAGGCAGGAAGTGAAGTATCATTATCCCCACTTTATAAATCAATTCAATAAACATTTACTAAGTATCTACTATATAGCAGGCACTATGCTAAGTGCTAGGGATACAAAAAAAGGCAAAAGATAGTCCTTGCCCACCATCTAATGGAGAACTATCATACACACAAATTTACACAAAGCAAGCTATATACAAGGCAAATAAGAAATAACTAAAAGAGGAAAAGTCCTGGCACTAAGAGGGCTTAGGGAAGGCTTTCTGTAGGAGATGAGATTTTAATTGGGACATAAAGGAGGTCAGGGGAATCATTAGAGCAGAAGAGGGACAGTGCTCCAGGCATCGGGAGGACATCCAGGGAAAATGCCCAGAGACAAGAGATTAAGTGTCTTGTTTGTGGAACAACGAGGAGGCCAATGTCACTGGATCAAAGGATACTTGGGGAGTAACATGTAAGGAGACTGAAAGGTAGGAGGGAACTACAAAGCATTTTGTATTTGCTTCTGGAGGTCATAGGGAGTCACTGGAGTTTACTGAGTGGGTGTGAAAACATGAGGTGACATGATTGAATCTGTGCACTTTAAGAAAATCACTTTGGCAGCTAAATGGAGAATGGATTGGAGTAGGGAGAGAGTTGAGGCAGACAAACCCGCCAAAAGGCTATTGCAGTAATCTAGATATGCAGTAATGAGGGCTTGTACCAGAGTCAGGACAGTCTCAGAGAAGGAGGCACATTCAAGAGAGGTTGCAAAGGTGAGATGGTCAGGCCTTGGCAAAATATTGGATGGGGAGAGGATAAAAGATAGTGAGGAATTCAGGATGACCCCTACATGAAGTTTGAGAGATGGGAAGGATGGTATTGCCCTCTAGAGTAATAGGGAAGACTGGGGATTGGGGGAGGTTTGGGGGAAAAAGATAATGAGTTCTTTTTTGGACACACTGAGTTTAAGATGTTTACTGAATGATTAAAAAAAAGTAGATAATTGATTTGCCTAAGGTTGTACAGCTAGTATGTATCAGAGTTGGGAACTGAACCTAGAACTTCTAATTATGAGTCTAGAAATCTTTCCTCTATATCATATAGCTGTTGAAAACAGAATAAGACAAGTGTGGAAAGGAGGTATGAAGAAGGTGTCATGAGAGTTCATAAGAGACAGATAGAGGTCTCATTTATGGCTTAGGAGATCAGGAAGTCTTCATGGAGGAGATGGGGGTTGTTTTGGTTGATTGTCTTGTTTTGTTATTTTTTAATCTAGGCCTTGAAGCAGTGATAAGATTTCACCAGATGAAGATAGTTGGGGGTTAGAGGTCAGAGAATGTTCTAGGCCCAAAGAATAATGTGAAATGTATTTTAGGATACATCAAATACTTCACTTTGGTCCATGGAATGTATAATGTATATGGTCTAGTTCATCATGATGGAAAGATAGCTAGGCTGAGTCAGGAAGACCTGAATTCAAGTTTTGATTATGGCAATACTGACCTTTCGTCCCTGGGTAAGTCCCAACCTCCCATGTCTCAGGAAATTCTCTAAGTTACCAGTCTACATTTAGTAGAGAAGTTTTCCTAACTAATAAAATCATAGGTATGTGCTCACAATGTCCTCCCCAAAATGAATGTATGGAGGAAAGTTAATTGAGATAAATCTGGAAAAATATAATGGAATCTGGTTGTGAAGGCCATGGAGTGCTACAGGTATCTGAAAGAGTTAATTCACCTGTAAGTCTTGTGTACCTGGATATATTTTGGGAAGATTTCTCACTCTTTTATACATGGACCCCCTCTACAATGTCTGGGAAATGCCCTGTATGGCATAATGAAACATCACCAATTTCTCTTGATGTTGATGTTGTATTGTATCACTTTCACTTGTACCTTTCATTTCACAGTTCCTCCTCCCACTGCTTAGCCATCCAAGGACACCTGAAACAAAGAGGACTAGCTCAGCATGACAGTTCCCAAATGCTGCCAATGGATTTATGACTTCCTGAAAGGTGTGTGTGTGTGTGTGTGTGTGTGTGTGTGTGTGTGTGTGTGTGTGTGTGTGTGTGTGTGAGAGAGAGAGAGAGAGAGAGATTGGGGGATGTAGGGAAGCATGTTATAGGGTTTTGTTGGCAAAGATACTGGAATGGTTTGCCATTTCTTTCTCCAGATCATTTTACAGATGAGGAAACCAAGGCAAACAGGGTTAAGTGACTTGCCCAGGGGCACAAAGCTCGTAAATGTCTGAGGCCTGATTTGAACTCAGGAGGTTGAGTCTTCCTTACTCCAGGCCCAATATGCTATCTACTGTGTCACCTAGCTGCCCAATTTCTCTTACAAGAACACAGCTAAAAACAAAGAAACAAAAATCTGTTAAAAGGGCTGTTTTATTGAAGATTAAAATAAAACTCACAAAAGAGCTCATGGAAGATAAAGATGCCTTCTAATAAATAACTGTTTTTCCAGAGACTTGACTAGAGTAGACTTCGGTGTCAGGTGGAAACATCAGTAAATGTTACCCCTTGTAGTTCCTCAAATGAGTTCTCCTATTATTCTATACAGTTCTGAACAGATAGTGTTGGTGATGGTAGCTTCCTATCCCAGGACCTCTAGCTATTCAGGGAGGGCAGTGGAGTTCTTCAGGGACAATGATAACTCTTTGCCAGAGAAGATCTCACCCACCCTGAGAGAGTAGAAAATTCTAGTTTCTCTTCCTTGGCAGGAGAGTACTGCCTGTCTTGTTTCACAACTCTAATGCAATATCAGAGAAAACAACTTGACTGGAGTTTCTCTCAAATACTACAGAATAGAAATATTGACCTCTGGCCTCACAGAAATTTGCACAGGAATCGGACTTCTCTCATCTTTAAATGTTTTGGAGTTTTGGTCACCAACAAGAAGTGCAGACATAGTAATTAAATCCTTCCTCTCTCTCTCTCTCTCTCTCTCTCTCTCTCTCTCTCTCTCTCTCTCTCTCTGTGTGTGTGTGTGTGTGTGTGTGTGTGTGTGTGTGTGTGTGTGTGTGTGTGTGTGTGTGTGTGTGTCTGTCTGTCTGTCTGTCTGTCTGTCTCCTGGACCTAGAGTGAGGAAGACTCAACCTGAGTTCAAATCTGGTCTCAGACACTTACTAAATGTGTGACCCTGGGCAAATTATTTAACCCCGTTTGCCGCAGTTTCCTTATCTGTAAAATGAGCTGGAGAACATACACACACATATGTATATGCATGTATACACACACAGCATAAGTGAAAATACATTTTTTCCACTCACACCTGGTTAGTGCAATCATTGAAATTAGTGCAATGACCCAGTGATCACCCCAGTCTAGAAGCTTGATAAGGCACCCTAGTTGCTCTGAATATTGTCCTTCAAGTACCAGTGAATCCCCCTGGATAAATTAAATGGGATTATATAAACTGTCACACTTAGATTAGAGAGAATGGGGCAAGAAGTCATACTCTCTCTGTCAGTAGAATGGGGTAAAGGACCACTCACTAACAGACATTTCTTCTGCTACTTCCTGAAGCCAGTGATTTTGAACCTGTTTTCATGAATTATTCTTCCCAGTCCTGGTCGAACCATATCTTGAGTATAGTGTTCAGTTGTGAATGTGTTTTGAGGTTGGATATTAACGTTCTACTATGTTCAGTGGAGAATAAGCTCTTGACTTCCTTGTCGATATCTCCCAGGAACCAGTGAGGATAGAACACAGACATTTTCACCCAGAATGTCTTCTGGTCCTCACTAATTTTAGGAGGGGGATAAAATTCAGCCTCTCTCATTGAGGAAAAGGAAGTATTTGGGATGTCTGCAATGTGCGATCAACACAGAGAAAAACGGGTCCCTCCCTGGAGGCCTTATGCAGACTTTTCCAGCACGGGACCCAGCTAGGTAAGGAACTGCATCCCATGGCAAGGAGAAACCTTAGGCACCAGGATATTGTGATGAAGAGATCAGATTTGAGAACATATGTGTGTTGGCTCTTGTCAGAGGACAGACAGTAAATTTATAGTATACGTTTTTCAGAAGATTTAGACTAGGAAGAGGAAAAGAGCAAAGGTGCTGTTGTTCATGGTATAGAGAAAAAAATCCTTTCACAGCTCATTCCAATGGGGAATCAACTGACATAAGGAATAGTTTCCTGAGACAGAATTTTCCACTGAGGTATTTAAGGGTGCTAGATAGTAGGAAAAAGGCTGATGCATACAGTGGTTGTGGTGGCAGGGACTGGCTTGACCAAACAGCTGTTATGTAGGGTACAGAAAGTCAACAGCAGGGAATGTATTATCTGATAGAGTGAGAACATTTTGTCAGAGTTGGGAAAGAGAGAATATTAGGGAAGTGACAGAATGATCTGTTGCTTTAGTGAATTTAGTCCCCACACTGTTGGACTAGACTATGCATACCTTTCTTTCTTTAGTGAATTTAGTCCCCACACTGTTGGACTGGACTATGCATACCTTATCATTTGATTAATGATAAGGCATTGAAGTAAGCACTGGAGAAACAAAGAAAGGCAAAAATACTTTCTTACCTAGCCTTAATCACACACAAAAAAAGATTCCCTGTTCTCCAAGAGTTTTCTTGCCAAAGATACTTGGAGTGGTTTGCCATTTCCTTCTCCAGCTCATTTTACAGATGAGGAAACTGAGGCAAGGAGGGTTAAGTGACTTGCCCAAGATCACACACCTAATACATGTCTAAAGCCCCATTTGAACTTAGGTCTTTCTGACTCCAGGCTAAGTGCTCTATCTACTTTGCCACCTAACTGCCCTACTAATGGGATTAGACAACACGTAAAAAAAAAAAATAGGTTTGTGGAATATGTCCAGAGGATCATTTGATCATATAATCAAAAGCTGGAAAAGGACCTCAGAGGCAATGGAAATCTCTAAAATCTCCATCTTAGAGATGGAGAAATGGAGGTTAAGTGATCTATTCAAGGTCTCACATGTAGTAAGTATAACAGGTTGGCTTTGAAGTAAACTTCTCTTAGTCATATCCCATGCCTGTCTTGTTCTAGGTTGTGCTTTGTTTTGCCACTGAGTCCATATACACATTTTGTAACAGTATAAAATTGATGGAAAATTATGCTATCAGATCCACTCAAATGCTATCCAGATTCCATCAGCTGAGCCAATAGGTCTTATTCCTAGAGTGGGGTTTCACCATTTTGTTGGCACCCTTGTACTCAGGCTACCTAACAGTATTACCCCCAAAGAGAGTTTGAAAATCAAAATGGCATCAAATTTCATGGATACTCAATGGTATCAAGTGGATTGTAGTTGAGAGCTGATACTAAAGACATTAGTTGCTTGACCTTAGACTTATGGGTAGGCAATAGTTTGGTGTGCCATCTTGAATATAACTTAGATCTCAACTGATAAACTTTATTTTCTTGAGATTCTTTTAGATCTGAATAGACTCTCAGGAATTAATTCATCATAATCAGTTTCATAAGAATACAGAATAAATGAGGGTATCAGTTTATGGACCTACAGTAGAAGATATGTCTTGGTACATATCTTTATCTTCCTTGAATAACCTCCTACAGGGTATAGACTGAGCTGTCAATCACCCTATATTCTGTGGGGGCCCTCTTCCCTTTTGGGAAGACATGGGTTTTCTTTCTCAGTAATTTATTTCCTGTCATCTCATGTAAATGAGTCTATCTTCCTTTTTTCAAAAATGTACTTCATATTAAATTCATTTTTTTAAATTTTGAGTTCCAAATTCTCTACCTCCTTTCAGTTTCTCCCTCATCCACTGAAAAGGCAAGCAATATGATATCAATTATACATGTGAAGGCACGTAAAATGTATTTTCATATTAGTTATGTTGTAAAAAAAAAAAGGCAAGAAAAAAGAGTAGAAAAAAGTATGCTTCAATATGCACTGGTAAGCCTATCTTTTCAAGGTTAGCTGGGACTGACCTAATGCTCCCGGTAAAAAGGAAAATGACTGGCCATCTTGCTTTCTCAACCATTTCCACTGACTCATAATATACAAGGAATATCAGGATTTCTCCATTATTTTTCTTTAATAAATGAGCTCTTGGGGCAGTTAGGTGGCACAGTGATGAAGAGAAAAGACAGTTTAGCCTGTTAGTGCTCATTGGGAAACAAGCCTTCACTTACATCTTGCTTTTCTATATCCTTACAAGTAACGTGGAGAAGGGGAACTCATTCCTTCTTGCCAATGGAGTGACCAGCCCTATAGTAGTTGTCTTTTTAAATGGTATTTTGAGAGTTTCTTGTTACATGTCTGAAAAAAAAAACTATATTGAACCTAAATAGCTAAATTAATCTGTCCCAGTTGTGCTTACTTGAATTTGGTGGAAGGCCTGGGGAGGAAAAGAGGAAATGCAAAGGAGAGGAGATATAAATTAGAGAGAGTGGATAAATCAAAATCAAGCTGCTAATGAAAACTTGCTGAGGGTTTGAGAGTTATACATTGAAAGGAGGTAAGAGCTCATTCATTCATTTATTTATTCATTTATTAATTCATTCATTTGCTTGTTTGTTTATTTATGGGAGGGGCAATTGGGGTTAAGTGACTTGCCCAAGATCATAGGCTAGTAAGTGTTAAGTGTCTCAGTCCAGATTTGAACTCAGGTCCTCCTGACTCCAGGGCCGGTGTTCTATTTACTGCAGAAACCAAGATATTTATTCAGATATAAAAATATGCTGGATATAACTCCCTTGATTATGTGGCTTTTCCAAGTGTCAAGAGAGGTAGGAAATGGATACAACAGAATGTTAGGGCTGAAAGAGTTCTTAGAGATAATTGAATCTATTACCCGTCTAAGTTCTTCCCCTCTGCCCTCTTCATATATGAACAGCTTGGAGACTGAAAAAGATAGAAAAAGAACATTTTATAAGAAAAAAATTATAGGGGCAGCTAGGTGGCACAGTAAATAGAGTACCAGCCCTGGAATCAGGATGACCTGAGTTCAGATTCAGCCTCAGACACTTAACACTTACTAGTCATGTGACCTTGGGCAAGTCACTTAACCCCAATTGCCCTGCCTTCCCCCTCCAAAAAAAAAAAAAAAGCCAAAAAAATTAGCATTTATATAGTGCTTTAAGTTATGTGTAGCAGTTATACTACAATACAATAAACATTTATCAAGCAGGTAGGGAAGCTAAAAAGTGGGGAATAGCAGAGAGATGCCAGACAATATCCCTCTCAGTGGCATAATGCAGATGGTAAAGTGAAAACCATGCAGAGCAGCTAATGTCGAACAAAGAATTGGTTGTACTTCCAACCTTCTATAAAGGGAGACTGGGAGACTATGGAAGGAGTTTTTTGTTCTGCCTTCCAGTCTTCCAACCAGAAGAGCAGAAGTAACTAAGGGTTCTGATAACGTACCAGTACCAAAGTTGAAGCAGTCTCCAAGATGATGATGGATGAGTTTTGTTTTCCTTTGGAGAGTGTGTGTGTGTGTGTGTGTGTGTGTGTGTGTGTGTGTGTGTGTGTGTGTGTGTGTGTGTGTGTAGGGCATGATGAAGGGAATGATGGTGAAGTCAAACCCAAGCAGAACAGCTGGTGGTAACTTTACAAACATCCTCACAACTGTGGGAAGTAGGTCTTATTATCTCCATTTTACAGTTGGAGAGACTGAGGCAGGCAGAGGTTAAATGATTTGCCCGAGGTCACATAGCTAGTAAGTGTGTAAGGCTGGGTTTGAACTCAGGTCTCCCTGACTCCTGGTCAAGCACTCTATCTACTGCACCATCTAGCTGCCTTTCATAAGGTAAAGATCACCCATTAACAGTGGCATGCTGGTAATTTTTTTAAAATTCTCTTTCTCAGGAGAAAAAAAAAAGTATGCATATATATGCATATATATATAAGTTTATTGCAGATTTTGCTAAATAGATAATACATAATTTTAAAATAGTAATAAAAATCTAATACTTTTAAGAATTCCATATAACTAAAAGTGGAATTACATCCCAATATACTAACTTTCCCTCCAAATAAATCCTTAAATCTGATACATGATAATACAGTTAAACAATTTCTCACCTTCTTATGAATGACATTCATTAAACTGAAACCTTTTGCAGCTTTAGCTCTTCTGACCTCAATATGTTAACTATCTTTTCAACTTTTTGCACAGCTGTAGGGATTGGAATATTGTTTGATTCTATATTATTATCTACAAAATCCTGAAAGTCACTCAAATCAATTATGTGTTTTAAAATTTCACTTAATGCTATGATGTTTTCATCAACTCACCATGGTGATGTTGGTTATTCATAAGGGAAGGTTCTAATAAGTCAGAATACTTAAATGCTTTCACCATTGTTTCTGTCTAATAAAATATAAAAGTTCTAATGTTGAATTATGTATTTTTGATACATACTCTTAGGAAGATCATTAAATGTATTCTTTTTATTGAATGAAATGTCTTTAAAGTCATCTTAGTCAAATCTTTACCTTGAAATGGAAACTTTCCAGTACCAATCTTTAATTTTTTCCAAGTTCTTAGGTTACATTTGATTAATTTTTACCTTACTGAATGTTAGCTGATCCTGACAACATTTCAGTTGAAAGTAATGAAAATTCTCCAAGAATGTCAATCATGAAAGCAAGGTGATGAAAGAAATTAATGTTAGCTAATCTCTTTGCCAAACCAGAATAAAAAGAAAAATGCAGAAATAACAAAGCATGTTTGCACCATGCATCAGTACAGCTCACAGACTATATGTTGCCCATCTTGATCCCAGAACTCAAACAATTTTAATATTTCAATTTCAAGGTCTTTGGCTACAGTTATTAATTTAGTTTTATATTCATTAGATTGGTGATAAACAGAATAAATTTTATCCAGAAATATTTTCAAATGATTAACTTATGTTTTTTTATATTAAATCAAATGATAATTGCCATTGATGATTTAAACAGTGCCAAATGATGACTTAAGAATTAACAACTCATAACTATTCTAGACTTTCTTCCTAGCATTTTATTAGCATCATCAGAACAAAATGTAATTGTGTTCACTTTCAAATATTCATTATTAAAGTCACAATCATTTAAAGTACACTATAATGTATTGACAATACACTCTGCTGCGGTTGACATCAATTCTTCTGAAGCAACAAATAATATTTACAGGGCAGGAGGTGATTAAACTGTGCACTGGCTATGTTTAACAACCAGTTTGCAAAATTACTGAAAAAAATTTAACAATCAGCTGTCATGAGTAATGCATGTACTCCAGCACACTATTGGTTCACTAACTAGAAACCTATGCTTTGAGGCTTAAGAGAGAAGACATTTCAAGAAGAAATTATACGAAGAGACAGATAGAAGCAAGGGAATATGCCAAGAAGAGAACTCATAAGAAGACAGAAAAAGACAGAATTTCCAGCTGAGACAATTGACTTTAGCTGAATTGCTGGGAATGTGCTGATTGACTGAAGAAAAGCTAGAGAAGCTTCTGGAAATCTCATGGAAGAGAACTGAATCCTGTTCCTCTATGTGAAGAGTGAGCTATCAGATATTGCTTTCTAGTGCCATCTACAGTTTGAGAGAGGGAACACATCTTATGGGTGCCTAGATTACCCTTTATTGCCCTTTTTTAGTTTGAGAGAGAAAAATAGAGAAGGGAAGACAAGCTTTGCATCTGGAGCTCATTAGACAAAGCCAAATCTTCTGCCATTCAGATCTGAAGAGCTTGGCACTTCTGACTGCTTAAGAGAACAGCTTGTTGCTACAATAGCATAACACTTCCTCAGCACCCTATTAAGGGTGGTTGTGTGCTTCAGTGACTTACGAAAGGAAGAGCAGCCTTTCCCAAAAGGAGAGAAGGAGAAACATAAAGGGAAAAACATACATAAAGAGCCTTTGCAGTATAGGTTGTTCCTAAAGGGATTAATCTGACCTATAGTCCAGAGTTGTGAGTTGTTCTGGGAGCATGAATTTCCATACTCATGTGCCTCCTTGTTAAATTTATATAAGGATTACCCACCCCACCCTACTCTACTGTATGAATTAGTGGCTGGGATATTTAAATAACATTCCTGTTTATGCCTTCTACTGAGTAAAAATATTATTTCTGCTTTTGTAGAAATTTTACAAAAATATTAAGTAAATGTTATAACCATTCTCACTTCAGTCTTATTGTTTAGTAGTAAATATTTTATGTTTGAGAGTTAATGGTGGTAGGGTGGCTAGGTGGCACAGTGAATAGAGCACCGGCCCTGGAGTCAGAAGGACCTAAGTTCAAATCCGACCTCAGGCACTTGACACACTAGCTGTGTGACCTTGGGCAAGTCTTAACACCAATTGCCCTGCCTTCTCCCCTCCAAAAAGCAAAAAGGAATGGTGTCATGGTGACTGATTTCATGTAAATGGGAAGCAGACAGATGTGGGCTCAGGAACTAGAGTAGAGAGTGGTAAGAATGTATCTCCTCTCTCCACCCACACTTGAAAGTTACCTTCGGTGACTGAGGGTTTTGAATGATAGAACAGTTACACTCTACTCTGAGAACCCAAGGTCTGGCAGCCTGAATGCAGTATGGGTGAACAAGCACCAAGAGCACGAGCACTGGGGTCCCCGACACATCTAGGTTATACACTGATTTGACACAGGAGGATATTGAGACTCAGAAGTAAGTTGTTCAAGGTGATGGAACCAGTTAGTGGCAGAACCTGGTCTAGCACCCACATTTTCTGATTCCAAGTTCAGTGCTCTTTAGTTGACTCTAGGTGAGGTCAGTGAACCAAAGAAAGATAGTGACTCATTTGAACACCACCAAGAATCATCTCCAAAATAAAACTTAGGGCATAGCTTGTATCTATTTTATTTATTTTGCCCAAAGTAGATGGGTCCCTGGCTCCTGTATAGGAACTTGATATACAATATGGGTATCAGGTATCAGGTATCAACACAAATTCATAAATTATAAAGGCCCATAGGAACCTATGAACAAATACAGAAATATAAAACATTCAAATATCCATGAGATTCCTTCCCATCTTTACCAAGATTCTTTGGGGGAATACTGAACCAATGCTTCCCCTTCATCTCAGATCTGCACTGTCCATTCATATAAGAAGCAGTTTTTTAAAAAAATAAGTTAAATGAATGAATATAGTTGCCATGGTCAACCTTCCCACCTGTAGGAATTTATATCAGTGACCTGCCTCCTTTTGGCCATTATCTTGTGACATTTCCTTGGCTGTCTAAAGAAAAAGCTGAAGAAGTCCCTGACTTGCCTAGAGTACAGGATTTAAAGCATCAACCATCTTATTTTATGGATGCAGAAACTGAGGCCCAGAGAAGGAAAGGCATGTGTTCAAGACCACATAGGTAGTAAGCAAGAGAGTCAACATTCCAACACAGATATTCTTACTGTTCTTTTTACAATCTCATATAATCTTTCCTGCTCAAAAAATTTAGGTGCAAGCTAGTAACAGCCCTGGATAAATTGGGCAGATATGAGAAGATGCAAAAAGAAAAAAAAAGTCATGATTACAAAAGGATATAATGTTATTCTTATTTCAAGTCAAATTAAGATAGAATCATATTTGTTTGTGATGTATTTTAAAATCCTTCTAAAATATAAATACACATATTCCCCTGAACTGCAAACAAAGCATTGATTCTGTGTTCTTTTTGCTGGACAAGGTTGTCTAGAATTATACCTGACTTAACCAGTGGAATGACTTTAGCATGCAGACTGAGTTCAATGCACCTACTTTTGTGATTAAGAATTCAGGGGCTTTTTCTCAAAAGTCCTGAAAATTACAATGTCACACTTCTATCATTCATCCATTCACCCATTCATTCCTCAAATATTTGTTGAGCAATTACTTGTTACCTGTGAGGAGTTCTGTGTGATTTTCATTTGAGTGAGAGGCTGAGCAAGATTTCAGCTTAAAATCATGTACATAGAATCACAGAATGTCAGAGTGGGAAAGAACCCTCGAGATTATCTGGCCTAAATCCTTTATTTTACAGAAATTGAAATCTGAGACCCAAAAATGGAAAGTCTCATCCTCTAGTACTGTACAAATGTGAGCACTCAGGCACCATTCCTGTTTTACATGTTGTTGTCATGTGGGTTTTTCCAGAAAGGTTAGGCAGAAGCTAAGCACTCAATGGGGGGGATAAGGAAGAGAGATTCAGACCTCAATTAGGGGATAGACTAGTCTTCTGCAGTTTCTTCCAGATCTAAGATTCTGTAATTCTACAACTTTAAGATTCTATGTAATAACTACTAGACCTGCGATTGACTGAAAGAGGGAACTCCCAGGAGAAGAAACTCCCTCTACCAATGTAAGTTAGCATCTTCACTGCAACTCATAGTCTGAAAGAGTTGGTTAGACTTGCAGAGGTGTTAAACTCGCCACCCACCGGCCGACAGGAAGCCCTGCAAAACTCAACCAAATTAGATTAAAATGTAATTGAAATATGCTTAGCAGAATAAATAAAAATGCAATAAAACAAGATAAGGTTAATTTGTGGCTTTTTAAGTAAATATGCAACCCACAGAGATGTTTCTGTTTGAGTTGGACACTACTGCCTGAAAATACTGAGATTATATGATTTGCCCAGGGTGGTACAGTATCTAGAGTTCTGGGTCTAGAATCAGGAAGTCCTAGGACAGCTAGGTTGCACAGTGAACAGAGCACTGGCCCTGGAGTCAGGAGAACCTGAGTTCAAATCCAGCCTCAGACACTTAAAACTTACTAGCTGCGTGACCTTGGGCAAGTCACTTAACCACAACTGCCATGCCTTTCCCCCTCCAAAAAAAAAAAGAATCAGGAAGTTCTGAGTTCAAAGCAGGCCTTAGATATTTAGGCCTGTGTGAGCCTGGGCAAGTCACTTAACATCTGTCTCAGTTTCCTCATCTGTCAAATGGGGATAATAATAGCACCTGCCTCTTGGAGTTGTTGTGAGGATCAAATAAGATAATTATTGTATAGTGCTTAGCACAATACCTGACACATAGTATTATATAATTGTTTGCTATTATTGTAATTACCATACAGACAGTGTTGTCAAAGTCAGAACTTGAATCTCAGTTTAGTTTTTTGTTTTGTTTTGTTTTTAGGTAATTGTTGTGTTTTTTTTCCTGGCTCTAAGACTATACCCCTCCTGACTCTATGATTCTATAGGGTGAAGGTACCAGAGAAGGACAGGATGTCTGGATCACCAGGGAATGTATACACAGGCCTGTACCTGAATGTAATGTTCAGTACACTTTGAGAACTTCATCCTTAGCCCTTTGAATGTGGGCTTTGGAGGCAGAGTGTGGGAAAATGTGGAAAAGGAGGCTTCGTTCCCAAGCTCAAACCCTTGGACAGGGACACAAAAGCCTCTGAAAGAGCAGCTGCTTCCCTCCCCCCTCCCAAGCCTGCTAGCATTGGAAAGATGACCTAAGAGGAAATTTGCTAAGTACATAACAAAGTTTATTAGCTTAGCAGATCCATTTGTTTAATGGGTGTCCCTCACTGAAGACAACATTCATCAGGTCCCCTGGGACTGACAGCTCTAGGAAAGACCTGCCTTGGGCACTTCAGAGCAGACTGGA
This sequence comes from Gymnobelideus leadbeateri, assembly GCA_011680675.1. Lineage (NCBI taxonomy): Eukaryota > Metazoa > Chordata > Mammalia > Diprotodontia > Petauridae > Gymnobelideus > Gymnobelideus leadbeateri. The sequence continues at coordinate 494,889 of WOXC01003645.1, read as the reverse complement.
AGAAGCCCAGGGATATTCAAAATAAACCCTCAAGATGGTTAAACAAGACTCCTAAAATGAAGGTGAGAGGCCACCTGCTGAAGCGGCTAGGAAGCTGGCTTTGAAGATGGGGAGAGAGACCTGGGTTCAGGTGCTGCCTTTGGCTAAGGGCCCCTGGGCATGCTGCCTAGCCTCTTACTGCATTCGGCAAACTTTCAAGACTAAAAGTTACATCCCTGGGGTGTTAAAATGAAAAAAATATGGTTTAGTCAGAGAGACAGAGACAGAAAGAGATAGAGATAAAGAGGGACAGAGAACGAAAACCAGTCCTGGAGTCAGGAGGACCTGAATTCAAATGTGATCTCAGACATTTGCTAGCTGTAGGACCTCGGACAAGTCACTTAAGCCTGTCTGCCTCAGTTTCCTCATCTGTAAAAAGATCCAGAGAAGGAAATGACAAACCACCCCAGTATCCTTTCCAGAAAAAAAACCAAATGAAGGCATGAAAAGTCAGACAGGACCAAATCAGCATAACAACAAGCATATCTATATCTACACATATGTGTATGGATGGATGGATGGATATGGATATGTATGTGTACACATATGTGTATATATGTGTATATAAATATAGATATTGTTACTAAGATTGATCTCCATCTCTGTATCTTGGTTCTGTTGCATATGATTTCTTCCAGGGCTTTGGCCTAGTTGTTATCATCTTTCTCTCATGAATCTTCAATTCTTTTCCTTTCCCTCTCCCTCTCCTCTGCCCCCTTCCCAGTGTCTTCTCATCTACCTTCTTTCTAAAGAAGAAAAAGTCTCCTCAATCCTAAAAAAATCTTCCCCTTGACACATTTGACCCCTAGACCCTCTGACTCCTATAATAAGCTAGCCACTAAGAATTTATTAAGTGCTTTCTATGTGGCAGGCACTGTGACCTTATGGAAAAATAAAACAGGGCAAAAAACAGTCCCTGCCTGGAAGAATCATATATTTTAATGAAAAAGACAGACATGTAAATAAGGAAGTCAGTGGACTATAAGTGTGTATGTGCATATGTGTACATATGTGTGTAATATATGTACACACCAAATATATATATATTCTGTGTATATAATATATATACATATATACACATGCACATATAGATAGATAGAGAGACATGCATACAGAATAAATGAAAATAAGCTGAAAGGGGATAGCATTCTCAGCTGAGAGTTATAAGGGATTAGGAAAGTTCTCTTGAAGGTGAGATTTGAGTTGAGCCTTAAAGTCAGGGAAACTAAGAGGCACGGGTAAGGGGGCTGGAAATTCCAGGCATGGTGGCCAACAATTTCAAAGGCATGGAGATGGAAAATGGAATTTTCTATTCCAAAAAGCGCAGTTATATATTTCCTAGTGTATGGAGGGGGGAATGGTATAAGAAACCTGGAACAGTAGGAAAAAAGCTGTAAATGCCAAACAGGGACCTTTATATTTAATTCTGGAGGTAATAAGCAGCTACTGAAATTCACTGAAAGAGGTGAGGGTAGTACAGAATGATATAGATATAAACTTAAGAAAAATCAACTTGGCAGAGAGTGGAGAGAGGCTTGAGACAGGGAGACCAGTTAGAAGCTTTTGCTAATGCAAGGATCTAATACAACTCCAAAAGACTTATGGTGGAAAAATACCACCCACATCCAGGTAGAGTCTGAATGTAGATCGAAGCAAACTATTTGCTCTCTCTCTCTCTCTCTCTCTCTCTCTCTCTCTCTCTCTCTCTCTCTCTGTTTCTTCTTTCTCATGGTTCCTCTCATTGGTCCTAATTCTTCTTTACAACATGGCTAATGTGAAAATATGCTTAATATGAATGTGTATGTAGAGCCTATATCAGATTGCATGCCTTCTTGGGGAGGGATGAGGGGAGAGAGGAAGAGAATTTAGAACTCAAAGTCTTATGAAAGTGAATGTTGAAAACTAAAAATAAATTAATAAAAAGAAGGTTTTTGCTATAATCCAGGCATGATTTGATGAAGTCCTGAACTAGAGTTGTAGCTTTATGAATAAAAATAAAGGATACACACAAGAAATCTAGGAAGGTAAAAATGGAAAGATTTGGCAATGGATTGGATATCCAAGATGAATGAGAGTGAGAAACTGAGTCTGACATTGAGGGTGCAATCCTGAGTGACAGGGAGGATGGTGGTTTCTTTGAGACTAATAGAGAAATTCACAACAGAGAATGATTTGAAGAAGATAAGGAGCCTTATTTTGGACATGTTGACTTTGAGATGCCTATGGGATACCAGTTTAAAATGTTCAAGAGGTATTTGAAGATCAGCTCAGCAGAGATCAGGGCAGGACTTATAGAACTGGGATTTATCTGCATGTAAATGATAGTTGAATACAAGGGAGCTGATGACATCACCAAGATAGTCAATAAGCATTTATTTTTGTTCAATTTTTTTCAGTTGTGTCTGACTCTTGGATTTGGAAACTAGGAGATCATTGGTAGCTTAGGAAAGGGCAGTTTCAAAGATTTTAAGCAAGATTTCAGGGACTTTAGAAAGGAGTGAAAAAAAGAGTAGAAACATTGATTATAGCTAGCTTTCTCAAGGAGTTTAGCTCTGAGAGTTAGGCACAATATAAGGCAAAGGCTAGAGAGCCTTCAGCAGGTCATAGATTTAGATCTGGAAAGGACCTTTTGTTGTTCAGTCATTTTTCAGGTGTGTCCAGCTTCTTGTGACTCTGGGGTTTTCTTGGCAAAGATGCTGCAGTGGTTTGCCACTTCCTTCTCCGGTTCATTTTACAGATGAGGAAACTGAGGCAAACAAGGTTAAGGGACTTGCCCAGGGTCACACAGTTAGTATGTGTCTGAGGCCAGATTAGAAATTGGAAGGATGAGTCTTCCTGCCTCCAGAAAGGACTGGCTTTAAGGACTGCCAGAAAAGACCTTAGGAATCATTAAGTCCAATCCCCTCATTTTATGTGAGAAAATTGAGACACAGAGAAGTTAAGGCTCTTGGCAGATTGTCAGTGCCTAAGTCAGGGTCTGAATCCAGGACTTCCTGAATTCAAGACCAGCACCCTTTCCTCCCTTAGCCCTTCCTCTTCAACTTCTTGTAATTGGTTCATTACTCTAATAATTTAGATGGCAAACTAGCATAATTAGACAATGAAATTGTAAAATCAAAGACAAGGAGATGATTTCCATTTATTTGATTCTTCCATCTATATCAAATAATACCTAATACAATGCTCAGCATGACACTGTGGAAAGATAAGTACAGCAGGAGTTAGATTTAGTTCCTAGTCTTGGTTTTGCCACTATCCAGCTTTGTGTCTATAAGAAACTAGTGTCATATTTCTTTTTCTTTCTTTTTCCTTCTTCCTTCCTTCTTTCCTTCCTCCCTTCCTCTCTTCCTTCCTTTTTCTTTCTTTCTTTCCTTCTTTCTTTCTTTCTTTCTTTCTTTCTTTCTTTCTTTCTTTCTTTCTTTCAAGGGGAAGATAGGGCAATTATATTTAAGTGACTTGACCAAGACCACATGGCTAGTAAGTGTTAAGTGTCTGAATCTAGATTTGAACTCAGGTCCTCCTGACTCCAGGGCTGGTGCTCTATTCACTGCCCCACCTAGCCACCCCATGTGTCATGTTTCTGCATCTTCATTTACCTGTTTGTGTCTCCAAGGCTCCTTTCATCTCTAATATTCTGAGTTATGTTTTAACATTTCACATTTTAAGGGTCCTTTGAGCTCTGACAGTCATTCTTCTATGATACTACCACAGTGAATGCTCGATGAATATTATTGATTAAACAGTCCTGGAAAGTGAGGGAGTCAGCATTAGGGTGATGCATGGGACATGGAGAAGGAGCAGAGCTTGGAGTTGTTGGTGATTTCCATGAGTTAGAATTCTCTCTCCTACTTCTTGCCACAACCCCTTTCCCCTGCCCTATCCCTCTTGTACCTACTCTACTCCATGGTTCCCTTCTAGGGCAGAAGTCACAGGGCTATCTAATGCAAGGAGACAGGTTGTTCAGTTCATTGAAATAGACATATTAGCTACTGGGAATTCATAGACATTATGACACAATCCCTCTGACTTCCTTTGAGATAACAGAATTGTATTCCTCATCCGGAAAGGAGATTCCCAGATGTTTGATTGAGGACAGTTTATATACAAATGTCTGTTTTATCACTCTAGGGGATCTACATGGGCTGTATATCCTACAGGAAAATGGGGGAATGGAGGTCACCCAGGCAGAGAGCCAAAGGTAAAGACACCAAGACTTCTATACATGGAAGGTCTTGGATTTCTCAAGAGTCAGATGCTTCCAAACAAGGAAACCCATTGAAGTGTGCAATTCTATTAGAGGAGGAACTTGGACAAAGTCATCATAGAAATATGGTATTTCCTTTGATCATTATGTTAGCCCTCTGAGTTCAGTAGCATAAGTCTGTTGCTCATCTAACAAGTCAAAAAACAAACAACTGAAGCCCAGAGAGTTTAAATGGGTTGCTCAGGGTGCTGCACCTATTAAGTGATAGAATTGGGAGTTGACTCTAAGTCTAGTACTTTTTGTACTGTGCCATGTGTTCTTGCTTAAGAACAGCAGCAAGTGCTGAGGAATAGAGTTTAATTCAGTCTGGTGAACAAAAAGGAAATTGGGTCAAGAAAAAGAAAATGGGTTTAGCAATATTTGATCCAAAGTCTAGCCAGTTTAATAAGATCCAGGTAGTTATCTTCTCCCTCTTCTCTTTTTCTTTCTCTTGCTCTCTTTATCCTTCTTCCTCTCCCTCCCCCTCCCCCTCTTTCTCTTCCTCCTCCTCTTCTTCCTTCTCCTCCTTCTCTTCCTCCTTCTATTCTCAGTGAGGAAACTCCATCACTGACAGTTTCAGAGTCCTGCCTAGGGACCTTGAGAGGATGAGAAATTTGTCCAAGATCACAGAGATAGTATTTCTCTTTCTCTCTCTCTCTCTCTCTCTCTCTCTCTCTCTCTCTCTCTCTCTCTCTCTCTCTCTCTCTCTCTCTCTCTTTCTCTCTCTCCCCCTCTCCCTCCATCCCTCTCTCTGTCTCTCTCCTTCCCTCCCTCTCTTTCTTTTGGTAAACAGTATTTTATTTTTTTCCAGTTACATATAAAGATAGTTTTCAACATTGTTTTTTTAAAATAAGATTGTGAGTTTCAAAGTTTTCTCCCTTCCTTCCTCTCCTCTCCCCTCCCCAACAAGCAATCTGATATAGGTTATACATGTGTAATCATGTAAACATATTTCCATGTTAGTCATGTTGTGAAAGAAGAAACAGAACAAAAGAGAAAAATCACACAAAAAAAGGTGAAATCTGAATTCAGACTCCACAGTTTTTTCACTGGATATGGATAGCATTTTCCATCATGAGTCTTCTGGAATTGCTTTGGATTATTGTATTGTCAGTCATAGTTAATCATTGCACAATGTTACTGGTACAATGTTCCCCTGCATCTGCTCACTTCACTCAGCATCAGTTCATGTAAGTCTTTCCAGGTTTTTCTTGAATCCTGTCATCATTTTTTTTTGCTTTCTGGAGGGCAACTGGGGTTAAGTAACTTGCCCAAGGTCACATGGCTAGTTTTTTTGTGCTAAGTGTCTGGGACCAGTTCCAAACTCAGGTCCTCCTGATTCCGGGGCCAGCACTCTACTCACTGTACCACCTAGTTGCCCCCTGTCATCATTTCTTAAAGTAAAATAGTATTCCATTAAATTAATATACCACAACTTGTTGAGCCTATAGTTGGGCATCCGCTCAATTTCCAATATTTTGCCACCATGAAAAGGGCTACTATAAATATTTTAGCCCAAGTAGGTACTTTTCCCTTTTTTATGTTATCTTTGGGATACAGACCTACTAGTGGTATTTCTGGATCAAAGGGTATGCACAGTTTGATTGCCCTTTGGGCATAGTTCCAAATTGCTCTCCAGAATGGTTAGATCAGTTTATAATTCCACCAAATGGTGCATTAGTAAGCCAATTTTCCCCCATCCTCTCCAATATTTATCATTTTCCTTTTTTGTCATATTACCCAATCTGATAGGTGTGAGGGGGTACTTCAGAGTTGTTTTGATTTGTATTTCTCTAATCAAAAGTGATTTGGAGCACTTCTTCATATACCTATAGATAGCTTTTACTTCTTCATCTGAAAATTGCTTGTTCATATCCTTCAACCATCTATCAGCTGGGAAATGGCTTGTATTATAAATTTGACTCAGTTCTCTATATATTTGAGGAATGAGGCCTTTATCAGAGACACTTGCAATAAAGATTGTTTCCCAACTTTCTGCTTTCCTTCTAATTTGTGTTGTATTGGTTTTGTTATATACAACCTTTTAAATTTAATATAGTAAAATTTATCTATTTTACATTTTGTAATGCTCTCTATCTCTTGCTTGTTTGTGAATTCTTCTCTTCCCCACTATTAGGTGGTCTATTCTTCATTCTTCTAATTTGTTTATGGTGTCACCCTTTATGCTTAAATCATGCAGCCATTTTGACCTTATCTTGGTTCACAGTGTGAGATGCTGGTCTTTTCCTAATTTGTGTCCTATTGTTTTCCAGTGTTCCCAGTGCTTTTTGTCAAATAGAGGGTTCTTACCCTGAAAGCTGGGGTCTTTGGGTTTATCAAACACTAGCTTACCATGGTCATTGATTAATGTGTCTTGTGTATGTATGTATTCTATTCCACTGATCCACTACTCTGTTTCTTAGCCAGTACCAGGTAGGTTTGATGATTACTACTTTATAATATAATATAATAATTTATAATATAGTTTAATATAATATAATAATTTATGATATAGTTTGAGGTCTGGTATTGCATACAACTTTTCTTTGTATTTTTTTTTCATTAATGCCCTCAATACTCTTGACCTTTTGATGTTCCAGATGAATTTTTTTGTTGTTTTTCTAGCTTTATAATTTTTTTTTTTTTTGCTAATTTGATGGGGATGGCACTGACTAAGAAAATTAGTTTAGACAGAATTGTCATTTTTTATTGCATTGGCTCAGCCTGTCCACAAACAATTAATTTATATGTGGGAAAATAATGTTTCATAGTGTTTTGTAATTATGTTTATATAGTCCCTGGATTTGTCTGGCAGGTAGACGTCTAAGTATTTTATATTGTCTCCAGTTATTTTAAATGGAATTTTTTGCTGCTGGGCTTTGTTGTTCATGAAAAGAAATGTTGCTGATTTATAAAGTTTTATTCTTTATCCTAAAACTTTGCTAAAGTTGTTAATTATTTCAAGTAATTTTTAGTGGATTCTCTAAGTATACCATCATATCACCTGCAAAGAGTGATAGTTTTGTTTCCTCCTTGCCTAGTCTATTCTTTTAATTACTTTTTCTTCTCATTGCTATAGCTAACATTTCTCTTTTTTCTCTTTTCTTCTTTTTTCTGTAATCTTTTTTATTTTATGTTTTTGTTTTTCAATTTATTTATTTATTTTTAGTTTTCAACATTCATTTCCATAAGATTTTGATTTACAAATTTTCTCCCTGTCTTTCCTCTACCCCCCACCCCAAGATAGCGAGCCTACTATACCCCTTCCCCCCATATGTTCTTTCTTCTATGCTCCCCCATTTCCCCTCCCATAACTTTCTAGTAGGTCAAGATGGATTTCTATACCCCCAGTGACTGTATATCTTATTTCCCAGTTGCATGTAAAAAAGGTTCTTTTTAATATTTGCTTTTAAAACTTTGATTTCCAGATGCTGTCCCTTCTTCCCTCCTCACCCACCCCTACTGGAAAGACAAGCAATTCAATATAGGTTGTATATATGTAGTTATGCAAAACATTTCCATGGTAGTTCTATAATGAAAGACTAACTATATTTCACTCCATCCTATCCTACCCCCTACTTATTCTATTTTCTACTTTGACCCTGTCCCTTTTCAAAAGTGTTTGCTTCTAACTACTCTCTCCCACAATCTGCCCTCTCTTCTATCATCCCCCCTCTTCTCCCCTTTCCCCGTACTTTCCTGTAGGGTAAGATACCCAATTGAATGTGTATGTTATTCCCTCCTTAAGCCAAATTCAAAGAGAGTAAGGTTGACCCATTCCATTTTACCATTCTGCTCTTCTCTCCATTGTAACAGTTTTCTTTGCCTTTTTTACATGAGATAATTCACCCTATTCTATCTCTCCCTTTCTCCTTCTCCCAATATATTCCTCTCTCACCTCTTAATTTATTTTTTTGGATATCATCCCTTCCTATTCAACTGATCCAGTGCCCTTTGTCTATGTATATATGTATACACATATACACACACTCACATATATATACACATACACCCTCCTATACATACATATATATGTATGTACATATATATATATATATATATATATATATATATATATATATATATATATATATATATGAACATATAGATTCCCTTCAACTCTCCTCATACTGAGAAAAGTCTCATAAGTTACAATTATTGTTTTTCCATATAGGAATGTAAATAGTTCAACTTTAATAAGTTCCTTGTGATTTTTTCCTGTTTACCTTCTCATGCTTCTCTTGCTTCTTGTATTTGAAAGTCAGATTTTCTGTTCAGCTCTGGTTTTTTCATCAAGAATGCTTGAGAGTCCTCAATTTCATCCAATGATCATATTTTTCCCTGAAGCATTATACTCAGGCTTGCTGGGTAGGTGATTCTTGGTTTTAATCCTAGCTCCTTTGACCTCTGGAATACCATATTCCAAGCCCTTTGATTACTTAATGTAGAATCTGCTAGACCTTATGTTATCCTGATTATGTTTCCACAATACTCAAATTGTTTCTTCCTGACTGCTTGTAATATTTTCTTCTTGACCTGGGAACTCTGGAATTTGACTATAACATTCCTAGGAAATTTCTTTTTGAGATCTTTTTCAAGAGATGATTGGTGAATTCTTTCAATTTCTATTTTGCCCTCTGGTTCTAGAATATCAGGGGAATTTTCCTTGATAATTTCTTGAAAGATGGTGTCTAGACTCTTTTTTTGATCATGGCTTTCAGGGAGACCAATAATTTTTAAATGATCTCTCCTTTGGCATTTATGGATTGAGAAGTCTGGAAACCACCACAGGTGGAATAAAAATGGCAAGGGTAGCAATACTGATCTCAGACACAGTAAAAGCAAAAATGGACCTATTTAAAAGAGATAAGGAATGAAACTACATCTTGCTAAAAGGTACCATAGAAATGAAGCAATATCAATACATGCACCAAGTGCTAAAATTCACTCATGAACCCATCTGGCCCTGGGGATTCATTCTCCTGAAGTCTGCTATGGCTGGTCTGGGACATTGGTCAGGGCTACCCTGGGTCTGAGCCCATGTAGTTCATGTGGGACTGCAACTCGGCTCCCAGCCAGGTGCAATAGACCCTTCCTGTCAGTCTGCCAGGCTGCCTTCAGAGGGAGATTTGTTTCTCTATATCACTTTGTGGGTTCTGTAGCTCTAAAATTTGTTTAGAGTCATTCTTTTATATAGGTATTGGAAGTGGTTGGAGTAGAAGCAAGTTCTTGCTTTTACTCTGCCATCATGGCTCTGCTCCCCTATAGCTAACATTTCTAGAACAATATTGAATAATAGTAGTAATAATGGCATACTTGTTTCAACACTGATCTTATTGGGAAGGCTTTTAGCTTATCCCATTATAGAGCTGGATTCCGCCTATTTCCCTGGGGAATGTGGGGTAGGGGGTAGTGAGGTGGTCCAGGTGTTGGTGTTTTCCTACTCCACTACACTAAGGCTCAGGAACTACCATTGTTTTGCTGAGGTGGGAGTTGCTGCTGGCTTTCTGGGATGCTTCCTGTCCTGGACTGTGCTCCTCTTTTACCTGAGTGACACACCTTTCCTACTGATCTTCCAAGTTTCTTGGGATCAAAGATTGTTTCATGCTGTCTTTTTGCTGGTTTGTCTGTTCCAAGATTTGTTTTGCAGTGCTTTTATGGTTGTTTTGGAGGTTAATATGGGAGAGCTACAGAGATTTACTGCTTACTCTACCATCTTGGTTCCTGGAAGCTGGAAAAATCTGCTTTCCTTCTAATCTTGGTTACATTGGTTTATTTGTATGAAAATGTTTTAACTTAATGTAATCAAAATTATCCATTTTGCATTTCATAATGTGCTCTATCTCCTGTTTGGTCATAAATTCTTTCCTTTTCCATAAATCTGACAGGTAAACTATTTCTTGCTCTACTAATTTGCTTAATGTATTAACATTATGTCTAAATCATTTACCCATTTTGACCTTATCTGGTATAAGGTATGAGAATGTTGGTCTCTGTCTACTTTCTTCCATACTTTTTTCCAGTTTTCCTAGCAGTTTTTGTCAAATAGTGAGTTCTTACCCCCAAAATTGGAGTCTTTAGGTTTATTACATAGTAGACTACTATAATCATGTACTACTGTGTCTTATGTACCTGATATATTCCACTGATCCACCACTCTATTCCTTAACCAGTACCAAATAGTTTTGTTTTGTTTTGTTTTTTCTTTTCTTTGGAGGGGGAAAGGTAGGGCAATTGGGGTTAGTGAGTTGTCAAAGGTCACATGGCTAGTTTTGTGTTAAGTCTGTTAAATCTGAGGCTGGATTTGAACTCAGGTCCCCCTGGCTCCAGGGCTGGTGCTCTATTCACTGCACCACCTGGCTGCCCCTGCCTAATAGTTTTGATGATTATTGCTTTATGATATTGTTTTAGATTTTATATGGCTAGGTCCCTTTCCTTTGCTTTTTTTTTTAATTTGCTTGATATTCTTGACTGGTTTTTTTTTTTTTAGATTAATTTTGTTAATTTTTCAAACTCTATAATCTTTTTGGTAGTCTGATTGGTATGGCACTGAATAAGTAAATTAATTTAGGTAGAAATATCACTCTTATTTTATTATATTAGCTCAGCCTACCAATGAGCTATTGATATTTTTCAATTGTTTAGCTCTGACTTTATGTGAAAAGTGTTTTGTAATTGTGCTCTTATAGTTCATGGACTTGTCTTGGCCAATAGACTTTCAAATATTTTATATTGTCTACAGTTATTTTAGATGGAATTTCTCTATCTGTTCTTGTTGAGCTTTGTTGATAATATATAGAAATGCTGATGATTTATATGGATTTATTGTATATTCTGCAACTTTGCTAAAGTGGTTAATTATTTCAAGTAATTTTCTAGTTGATTTTCTAGGATTCTACCATTATATGATCTGTTTCCTCATTGCCTAGTCTAATTTCTTCAATTTATTTTTCTTCTCTTGTTGCTAAAGCTAACACTTCTAGTACAATATTGAATAATAGTGGTAATAATGGGCATCCTTGTTTCACCCCTGATGTTACTGGGAAGGCCTCTAGCTTATTCCTATTATATAAAATGCTTGCTGTATAGAAACTACTTATCATTTTAAGAAAAATTCCATTTATTCCTATACATTCTCGTGTTTTTTTTTAATAGGAATGGGTGCTATATTTTGTTAAAAAGCTTTTTCTGCATCTGTTGAGATACTCATATGATTTCTGTTGGCTTCATTATTATCATCAATTATGCTAATAGATTTCCTAATATTGAACCATTCCTGCATTCCTGGTATAAATTCAGCCTAGTCATAGTATATTATTCTCATGATAAGTTTCCGTAAACTCTTTGTTACTATTTTATTTAAAATTTTTCCACCAATATTCATGAAGGAAATTGGTCTATACTTTTATTTTAGTTCTTCTTGATTTGGGTATCAGAGTCATATCTGTATCATAAAAAAATTAGTAGAAATTCTTCTTTATCTATTTTCCCAAATAGTTTATATAGTATTGGAATTAATTATTCTTTAAATGTTTGATAGAATTCATTTATAAATCCATCTGGCCTTGGAGAGTTTTTCTTAAGGAGTTCATTTTGTTCAATTTCTTTTTTAATTCCTTTTCTTAAAGTAGAGTTATTTTATTTCCTCTTCTGTTAATCTGGGCAATTTTTATTTTTACAAATATTCATCCATTTCACTTAGATTGTCAGATTTATTGGCATACAGTTGGGTAGTATAGTTCCTAATTATTGCTTTAATTTCCTCTTCATTGGTGCTGAATTCATCCTTTTTCATTTTTGATACTGCTAATTTGATTTTCTTTTTTCTTTTTTTAATCTAATTAACCAAAGATTTATCTATTTTATTGTTTTTTCCCATAAAACCAGTTCTTAGTTTTATTTATTAGTTCAATAGTTTTCTTAATTTCAATTTTATTAATCTCTCCTTTAATTTTCAGAATTTCTAATTTGGTACTTAGTTGGAAACTTTTAATTTGTTCTTTTTCTTGCTTTTTAAGTTGTATGCTCAATTCATTGATTTAGTCCTTCTCTATTTTATTCATGTAAGCATTTAGAGATATAAATTTTCCCCTAGCTACTGCTTTGGCTGCATCCCATACATTTTGATATGTTGTCTCATTATTGTCATTCTCTTGGATGAAATTATTGATTGTTTCTATGATTTGTTGTTTAGCCCACTCATTCTTTAGGATTAGATTATTTCATTTCCAATTAATTTTTAATTTATCTTTCCATGGCCTTTATTACATGTAATTTTTATTATATCGTGATCTGAAAAGAATGCATTTAATATTTCTGTTTTTCTGCATTGTATTTTGAGGTTTTATGCCCTAATACATGGTTAATTTGTGCGTAGATGCCACGCACAATAAGAAAAAGATATATTCCTGCCTATCCCCATTCAATTTTCTTCAGAGAGCTATCATATCCAATTTTTCTAAATTTCTATTCACCTCCTTAACTTCTTTCTTGTTTATTTTGTGGTTGGATTTGTCATGTTTTTAAAGGGTGAGTTTAATGTCCCTCCTGGTACAATGTTGCTGTCTATTTCTTCCTGTAACTCCTTTAACTTGTCTCAGAATTTGAATGCTATACTATTTGGTGTATAAATGCTTAGTATTGATATTGTTTCATTGTCCATGGTACCTTTTAGCAATATGTAGTTTCCTTCCTTGTCTCTTTCAATTAGGTCTGTTTTTTATTTTGCTTTGTCTGATATCAGGATTCCTACCCATGCTTTTTTTTCTTTTTGCTTCAGCTGAAGCATAATCGATTCTGCTTCAGCCTTTGCTTTGCTCTTTGTATGTCTCTCTGCTTCAAATGGGTTTCTTTTAAACAACACATTGTAGGATTATCATTTTTAATCCACTCTGTTACCCACTTCCATTTTATGAGAGAGCTTTTCCCATTCACATTCATTGTTATTACCATGTATTTCCCTCCATCCTATCCCCCCCTTTATACTTTTCTCTCTTTTTTTCACCCTGTCCCTCCTCACCAGTTTTTTGCTTCTGACTACTGCCTTCTCCAAACTGCCCTCCCTTCTAAAAGCATCATCCCCTACTTCCTTTTCTTACCCCTTTCTCCTCCTCCTACCCTACAAGTTAAGGTAACATACTCAACTGAGTATGTATGTTATTCTTTCTTTGAGCCAAATCCAATGAGAATAAAAACTCAAACAATGCTCACCTTCTCTCTTCTTTCCCTCTACTATAATAGTTCTTTTATGCCTCTTCATTTGATAAAATATTCCCCATTCTTCCTCCCCCTTTTCTCTTCTCCCAGTACAATCCTTTTTTTCACTTCTTAATTAATTATTTTTATTATCACACCAAAGTCAAATTATACCCCCACCCTCTAAGTACACTCCTTACAACTGCCTTAATAGAGATATCGTTCTTAAGAGTTACAAGCATCATTTTCCCATGTAGGGATGTGTAAACAGTTTAACCTTATTGAATAATATGTTTATTTTCTTTTTCTTTCCATTTACTTTATGTTTCTCTTGAGTCTTGTATTTAAAGATCAAATTTTCTGTTCAGCTCTGGTCTTTTCATCAGGAAAGTTTGAAAGCTTCCTATTTAATTGAATGTCTATCTTTTCCCTCAAAAGATTTTGTTCAGTTTTGCTGGGTAGTTGATTCTTGGTTGTAATCTAAGCTCCTTTACCTTCTAGAATATCATATTCTAACACTTCTGATCCTTTAATGTGGAAACTGCTAAATCCTATGTAATTCTGATTGTAGCTCCTTGATATTTGAATTGTTTCTTTCTGGCTGATTGCAGTATTTTGTCCTTGGTCTGATAGTTCTGGAATTTGGCTATAATATTTCTTGGATTTTTCATCTTGTGATCTCTTTCAGGGGGCAATTGGTGGATTCTTTCAATGACTGACTATGTTACCCTCTAGTTCTGGGATATTAGGACAGTTTGCCTTGATAATTCCTTGAAAGATGCTGTACAGGTTTGTTTTGTGATCATGACTTTCAGGTAATCCAACAATTCTTAAATTATCTCTCCTGGATCTATTTTTCAGGTCAGTTGTTTTCCCAATGAGGTATTTTACATTTTCTTCTATTATTTCATTATTTTGATTTTGTTTGACTGATTCTTGACGTCTTGTCATGAGCTTCCATTTGCCTAATTCTAATTTTTAAGGAATTATTTTCTTCAGTTAGCTTTGGGCCTCCTTTTCCATTTATCTAATTCTACTTTTAAAGGAGTGATTTTCTTCAATTGGTTTTCCCCACTAATTTGACCAATTCTATTTTTTAAGGAGTTGTTTTCTTCAGTAAATTTTTGTGTTTCCTTCCAAACTATTGACTCTTTTTTCATAATTTTCTTGCATATGGGGCATCCATGTGGTGCAGTGAATAGGGCACCAGCCCTGGAGTCAGGAGGACCTGAGTTCAAATCCAGCCTCACACACTTAACACTTACTAGCCCTGTGATGTTGGGCAAGTCACTTTACCCCAATTGCCCTGCTTTCCCCCCTGTAAAAAACAAAACAAAACAAAACAAAAAATTTTCTAGCATGTCTCTCACTTCTTTTCCCAATTTTTCTTCTATCTCTCTTACTTTATTTTTAACATCCTTTTTGAGCTCTTCCCAGAGGATTTTTTTGGGCTTGAGACCAATTCATATTCCCCTCTGAGGCTTTGCATGTAGGTATTTTCACATTGTTGTCCTCTTTTGTTTGTATTTTGATCTTCCCTGTCACCATAGTAGCTTTCTATTTATAGTCAGAGCTCTTTTTTCCCCCTCATTTTTAAAAGTTGAGCTCTGTTCCTGGGGCACAGGGGACAAGTTTCTTCTACTGGGGGCCAGAAGTCTGGTCACTGACTTCCTGCACTAAGTCCTCTGCAATTGGTGGCTTGCCTACTGCACTAAGGTGGTGTTAGTCACACCTGTTTCGCCCTGGGTTCAGGAGCTGGAAGTTGGCCTGCTGTGCTGTGTCTGGAGCCCTCATAGCTGGCCTGTTGTGCCACTGGCCTACTGAGCCAGAACTAAGGAGCTTCATTTGCTGATCTATGCTGTGACTAAGGACTTCTTGCTGACTTGCCCTAAGACTGGCTGTGCTGGGTTGTGCTCCTTTTTCACCCAAATGAAACAGACCTTTCTTGAAGTACTTCTAAATTATCTTGGACTGTAAAATTGTTTCACTCTATCTTTTTGTGGATTCTGTCGCTCTAGAATTCTTTTAGAGGTTTGATTTAATGTTGTTTCCAAGGGAAACTGGGGAGAACTCATGCAACTTCCTGGTTTCTCTCCATCATTTTGGCTCCAAATTTGATAGTATTTTTCTGAGCTGAACCTGAAAGCAAGTTTTCATTCTGTAACCTATGTTGCTTCCCTCCTTTCCTCTCTCCTCCTGCCCCAATCTCTATGTCTTTGTCTCTGTTTCTATCTCTGTCTTTCTCTGTCTGTGTCTCTCTGTCTCTATGTCTCTGTCTCTCTCTTTCTGAAATGCTCCCAGTAGAGGAGTCCATTTACTCAAGGAATTGTCTGTTATATTTGACTCTCTATAATTTCTTTAATTTCTATCTGCTTGGATTAAAAAAGTTTATAATTAAGGGGTGGCTACGTGGTGCAATGAGTAGAGTGCCGGCCCTGGAGTCAGAAGGACCGGAGTTCAGATCTGGCCTCAGACACTTAACACACACAAACAAAAAGCTAGCCATGTGACCTTGAGCATGTTACTTAACCCCAATTGCCCTCCAAAAAAAGCAAAAAAAAAGTTTACAATTAATTTAACATTTGGGATGGTCTTTTGTATTACTAGCATCTGGTATGAAATGGTCAAGTCTTTAGGATAAGCTAGGGTATCCCTTCATCTTTAAGGGACTGTGACCAAGAGAACAGGTTGAACCCAAGAAAAAATTTGCTCTTTTACAATAGCAATATGTAGGAGGACATACTGATAAAATTCTAATCCAGTACTTTCTCTCTGGGGAAGGCAGAGTAGTTGGCTTCATGGCCCAATTTTCTGCTTCCCTCCTAGCAGGAAGCAAAGTCCCCCTCCAGAGAAAGGAAAGCATGATTCTTAAGAGAGTCATCAAAGTCTCTCTCATGTATATATACATATATGTTTAATATTTGTCTATATGCATACACACACACACACACACACACACACACACATATATATGTATACACATATGTATGTATACATACTCACACAAATATCTAGTGGCACAGTGGAAAGCACACCAGCTCTGGCATCAAAAGAACTGACTTCAAATCACCCTTTAATATACCTGTGTGACTATGGGCATGTCAATAACTGTCATCCCAGTCTCAGTTTCTTCATCTATAAAATGAGAGAGCTGACATGGGTGGCCTCTGAGGTCCCTACCAGTTCTGCATCAATGATTCCAATGATTATCTAATTTAGTTTTGTTTCATCCTTTTAGTAAAATGTTCTTCTATAATCTTACAAGCTGCATGCTTTTGAGTAGGAAGTAAATCTAAATATGGTGGTAATGGTGGAGGGATGGATAGAATAGTATTCCTATAGAAAATATTCTGTCAAAGGATTTTATGCAATCTTTTTTTTTATTTTGTGCAATCTTCTCACACCATTTAAAGAAACTTTGAAAACACCATAAATCAAGGGGTGGATTTGTTATTGGAAGGACTGAACCACATCAATATTGACATTTTTTTTATCATAAATGAAACCAGAAGATATAAGGAAATTCCAGCTAAGTAGAAAATTCTTCTTGGAAAGACAAATAAAGGAATTGGCAGGGTTGATTTCATCATTCCCCAAAAGCAATAATAATCATAATTCCACTGCAGTCTTGGCCATCTTGCTTTGCAATGCTCATGGTAAGTATCAACAAAAAGACCACCATGAAGATAATTGCAGCTCTGTCACAGACAGCGTACCACAATAGATAGATTTGGATTAAGGAGACCTGAGTTCAAATACCCTTTTTGCTGTTTACTACTTATGTGACCATAGGAAAATTACCTAACGTTTCAAAATGTATTTTCTTGGCTACAAAATTAGAAAATGAAATACTTAAAAGTAACAAATATCCTGTCTACCTACCAGAACTGTAAGGAAAGCATTTTGTGAAATATACTATATAGATATGAGTTTTCATTATGTCAACATCTCTTACAGTAGGTGGCACAACGGATAGAGTGTTGGGCCTGGAGTCAGAAAGACTCATCTTCCTGAATTCCTATCTAGCCTCAGATACTTTCTAGCTGTGTGACCTTGAGCAAGTCAGTTAACCCTGTTTGCCTCAGTTTCCTTATATATAAAAGTAGCTGGAGAAAGAAATAACAAATCACTCCAGTATCTTGGCCAAGAAAAGAACCCCAAATAGGATCACAAAGAATTGGATCTGACTGAAAAATGACTGAACAACATGAAGAACTTTGTTAGATCCTCCAAACTATATCTAAGTAAGATGGACCCATAATAGGGGAGGGTTATTTTAAATGGTTGTAGACTCAGGCATAAGTCTTTTTCATTTTCTATCACATTAAATAACATTTGTCCTATATTTGAGTCTTATTTTGAGTATTTGCTTGGTAGCTGAGAGCTATTTTAGGGAATGACACAAAGGGAGTTCCGGTGTTCTCCCAGGAGAAATGCTAGATGGGGTTATGAATCAGAGAGATCTCCAAGACTGAACAAGCTCCTGTGAGCTCAAAGCTATAGTTCTAAGCCATGAGTTATGTTTTATTAGTAACTTTAATATGATGGTGGGCAAAGGAAAAGATAGTAAAAAAGCATATTGGAAAATATGGTGCAAATTGAAGAAACAAAGGAAGTCAAAGGCTCATAGAGTAATGAGAAGCCATTTTAAAATATCACGAATACCTCATCTAAGAAGAAAGTCAAAAGGTAATAGCCAAGACAAGTCTGAATATTATCACCTAAAAATGGAATGGAATATCTCTTAGAAAAATGACTGGTTACTAAATCATTTCATAATCAGTTGTCAATATATAATCAGATCATCAATTAGAGCAAAAGTCAAGTTAATACCAAATTAGAAGGATAAGATAAGAAAAAGACACGGATCCAATGATATCTTCCATCTGACCTATTCAAACAAGGTGAAAAGGCTAAAAAAAAAAGGGAAATAGAAGAAAAAATATAAAGATATTGGTTTCATTACCATTTTCTGAATAATTTTAATCCATGTAAAGCAATCACCACTACAAATTAGGCCAAAAGAAGGCAGAAAAAAATTCGTTAGTTCTTGATCTCCTTGCTAAACAGAGAGGCAGGGCAACTGAGGACAGGATTTTTAGAATGCAAAGTCATTTATGGGGCATCTAAGTAGCATATAGAGTGCTGGCCTGAAGTCAGGAAAACTCACCTTCCTGGGTTCAAATGTAGCTTTAGATACTTACTAGCTGTGTGACCCTAGGCAAGTCACTTACCCCTTTTTGCCTCAGTTCCTCATCTATAAAATGAAATGGAAAAAAAGACAGCAAACCATTCCTATATCTTTGCCAAAAAAACAACAAAATAAAACAAAAGGGGTCACAAAGAATTGGACACAATTAAATTGACTGAACAACAAGTCAATTGTGAAACATTAGAGAAGATCTTGAAAGATTGTAAGCAACCATATCATCTCATAAAATATTGATAAATCAGTTCAGGTAAAAACAAGCTTGCAAAAAAACTTGACTTGAGATCTAATTAAGTCAAATCATCTCAAAAGCATTTTAGATGAAATTGGAAACAGAATAACAAATTAATGGAAAATTCCACAAATTGGCCAGCATTTGTTTTTCTTTTCCTCTTTTTTCTTTTTTTTAAGACTTCAGTTTTCTTATTTCCTCCAAGCTGGAAGTATAAGGGCTACCCATTCTAAATACATAGGAGTTTTGGCCTCCATATCCAGCTTGGGCTGGTTCATCCCTCCTTAAGACAACCTGGTGGTCACCACTCCTTTGAGTTCACCAGCAGAACTCAGTATGGATATACAATTAGCTAAGCCCACTATAGCTCAGAAATCCTGAGCTCAGTCTGCCAGCTTCAATCTCCCTAATTATAGGGATTACACCACCCTGTCCAATAGCATTACTTAACTGTTATATTTTCATCAGTGATAGTGGTATCATTGGAATTAGACTTTAACACCTACTACCTTGTGTACTTTTTTTATGAAAGTAGAAATGGTATTGAAGGCAAAGTTAGAAAGATCAGTCATACTAGATCAAAAGCACACTGAGAAAATCCATTCACCACCTTGAAAACATAATCATTTTACAAGATATTTATGGAATGAGAATACCTCCCAAAAGAATGGGGAAAATTAGAATGTCATTATTGTCAAAATAAAGGTGATTGAGATTTACCTCCATTTACTTCTTCTCTCATTTACACATAATCTTTGTGAGAATGATTTAGCCTCAAAATGAGGCTCTCCAAATGAAAATCTGAGAGGGAAAATCAGCAGACTTTTGAATATTTTCTATAGAAAACTCCACTTTTCCATTCATACAGTTGACTGGAAAATATAGTGTTGATTATTTGCTAATTACAAAAACAAAACAAAACAAAGAAACACTTGGTTTAGTAGAGGCATCTTCAAATGCTTCCTTCCAACATTTTTTTCCTTTGTATGTAAAGAATTTCTTGGCTACCTAGATCAGTGCAACTGTAGAAGTCATTCTAAACAATCCTGAAAAACAGTATGGTATGCAAGATGATGCACTGACCTTAACATCAGGAAACCTAGGCTGAAATCTTGCCTAAGACACTGGCTTGCTATGCAACCCTGGATGAGTCACTTACCTTCTCTCTTTCCTTATCAGTAAAGTGAGGACAATAACAGTCACTCTCCCTAGCTTACATGGTTCTGGTATGTGGAGCATTTTGCCAACCTCTAAGCACAATGGAAATAGAAATAATTATTGTTCAATGCTTCTATGATATTGATAATATCAAGGGAGACATTAAAACTGGGAGAAGTTAATGTTAGTCATCACTTTCATAGAAAGATATTTATGAAATGTTGTATTTGCTTTAGGATCCTATGGGCTTTGCATTTCAGTGTGGTCATCTATTGGGAAATGACAGGCTTTGGCAATCAGAGAGATGAATTAGATCTCTGCTTCAGGGATGTGATTTTTCCACTTGGATATAGGCTGCATGAAGTAAAGACCTGGGTAACACAGATATGGTGCTTCTATAATCCTTAGTAAAATAACGAACCTTTCATAAGGAATAAAGACCTACAGGTTAGTGGGATCCACAATGACTCAGAAGAGATAGGCTTACTAATATAGGAGAACAAAAAAAAACAAATAGGTTTTAAAAATGCCTGTTGTTGAGATTATGACATGTAGTTAGATGGGCAGTCCATCAAGTGAATCCATCAGTCTAAATGTCTAGGAGAGGCTTTGAGGGCAGGTAATGCATAGAACCCAGAATTCAATTAGAGGAACAGAATGGTTTTTAATTTGTGGGCTATCCAGCACTACCTGGGCATCATGGACAGTAATTCTAATAATTTGTAGAGGGATTATGAAGCTAAAAAAGAAAAGCATTTAATATATCTTTTCCATGGAAAGAAGACTTTTCTTCCCATAGAAATTGTTGTCTCGTCATTTTAGCTTACTTAGCATCATGCTCTTTTAAGGACTGGAATTCATCTTGTGGGGCTGGTCCCCTGAGCTCCAGGTATTTATTATTGAAATATTGATGCTGGTAGTAAAGATGCACTCAGAAGAATTTATCCCATGGAGCCACCATCCAAAACATTACACACCAGAGAGGCAGCCTCCCTTGGCTGAGCTCATGTAAGGCCTGAATCCTGAAATCCGACAACTTGTTGCTAGAGTTTGTTTAAACAGTTCCAGACTTTTCTCACTGTGGGCGGTGAGCGTGGGATCATAGAGAACTCTCCTTATTTAATGAATTCTGGGGAAAACAAGTGGTGAAGGTATCACTGGGAAGTGAAACCAAAGACCACAGGAAAACTTGGCATGTGTTTATCATGGCAATTATATATTTGCTTTTGTATCCTGTGTTCTTTGTATTTCAGTGTGGTCATCTATTGGGAAGTGACAGGTTTGGAAGTCAGAGAAATGAATCAGATCTCTGCTTTTGGGATGTGATTTTTTTTTAATGTGGATACTAAGTAAAGACTTGGGAAACATAGACATGGCACTATTGGCATCTTTAGTAAAACAACAATTCTTTTGTTAGGAATAAAGACTTCTAGATTCACATCCCCCCACCCCTTAACCTGGACAAACAAAAAAGTGATAGGTGGTTCAGTGAATAGAGTACAAGACCTGGAGTCAGGAAGACATTAGCTGTGTGACCCTTGGCAGGTCACTTAACCTCTGCTTGAGTTTCTTCAACTGGAACTAGGGAGGATAATTGTACCTATCTTTTGGGGTTGTAATAAGGATAAAATCAAATAATATTTGTAGGGGTGGCTAGGTGGCACAGTGAATAGAGCATCAGCCCTGGAGTCAGGAGGACCTGAGTTCAAACCCAGCCTCAGACACTTAACACTTACTAGCTGTGTGACCTTGGGCAAGTCACTTAACCCCAATTGCCCAGCCTTCCTTCCTCCAAAAAGCTAATAATAATATTTGTAAAACATTTTGCAAACATTAAAGCACTATATAAATGCTAGGCATTGTTGTTATCATTTTCTCCCCACTTTCTTGGTAACCTGATCAAATGATCAAATGAAAGCTGAAGCTCTCAGCCCAGTAACATTATCTACATGAGTTAATTTGAAGCTCTCATCAATATTCAAAAGCCAGGGGGAAACTGAGTTCACCAGTCACCAGCTATTCCCAAACAAGGCAATTTGTATGAACCAGAGAGACCACTCATTTGTAAATGAGTTAACTAGTAATCAACCAACAAATATTTATTGAGAATCTACTATATGTTCAACATTATATTGGAAACTGTTGGGGGCAAGTCTGTGATACAGATATGGGAGACATATAACAATAATAACAGCTAACATTTATATAACGTATTACAATCTGTAAAGCACTCCTCCTACAGTATCTACTTTGACCTTCATAATGACCCTTTGAAGTAGATGCTGATATGATTCCTATTTTACAGATGAGGAAAATGAGGTTCCATGAGGTTCAGTGATCTGCCCAGTAGGTGTGGGACAGGATTCAAATCTAGTTCAACACAGTGTTCAATGAGTATTTTTGAGACCTCAAACAATACCTCTGCCCAAACCGAGCTACTGGTTAAACCTGACATCTTCAAAGTCCATCAATAATTTTTAAATTATAACATCTAATCTGAACTGTTCTGCTTGGCTTTCATGGCCCTCCACAACCACAATCCAGTTGTCAGAAACTATAGGTAGCCAGTCATTAGAGTATCCCCAAACATAGAGAAAAAATAGTTCAGAACTCACAGTTCAGAACTAAATCAGAAGCTAGAGGAGAGACAGAAGTGGGTAGAAAGAAATACCCAACAATGAAGTAATGGTTCCAAGTGAGGGAAGCCTACATGGAGTTAGTATATACATTTTATTAAGGGTTTTAGTGAAATACTAGTTTGCATAAGACAGTGTGAAAAGATTGGCAGCTGTTTCCCTTACACACACACACATACACGCACACACACACACACACACACACACACACACACACACAGCAAAACTTTTAGAGGAAATGTTGCGATCTATTGGAGACTATCCCATATTTTTGAGTGTCCACAAAATATGCTGGGTTCCATATGTAAAAGAATAGAAAACATTATTTCCAGTGTTATTATTACCCCTGTTTTGCAACTGAGGAAACTGAGGCAGACAAAGTTAAGTGCTGACTTGCCAAGGTTAGAAATTAAAAATATTTATTCACGGAACTTAAATGTTAAATTCAGGTTACATCCCATGAGGTGTTGGCTGAGAGGATAATGATTTATAAAAGGGTTTGACAGCTGACTAAAGGACTCTTTTGGGTACCAGTTGAGCAGAGGTGTGGACTTATAAGAGGACTTATAAAAGAGCTGAAAGAAGTATTGATTAGCTTTAGGAAAGTTTGTTGGATGACCTCACAGCAGAGCAATGACATTCACTTCAAGGTAATAGTCACCCCAGCAGCTGATGAGAGCTTTAACAGATGATGGTGGCAGCTCAGTAGAGAAGAATAACTCCAAGAGCAGATGACAGCTTGTGGACAGGAATCCCAGCTCCTTATGCACAGTAGGGAAGCATCAATAAGGCACAGCCAGTTGCTGGGAGACAGAACTCTGAGTCTTTAAGCAGGAAACCAACTCTAGTATCAGAGTTTTCTGGGGAAGGCTCCCTCTCCCATGAGCATCATTGAAAACTGGAGGAAACTGTACCTTTTTGCATGTACAGGTTGACATACTCTTATTATTTATAGAACTAAAAGCTTTGCTGCTTTGGTTTAAGGTTCCTGTGGTCTGTTGGTATAAAATGCCCTAACTAGGGGCTTTAGCCATATTTGCATAGCTTATTAGTTTGTTGTTGAGTCGTTTCCGTCCTGTCCCATTCTTTGTGACCCCATTTGGGGTTTCCCTGGCAAAGGTACTGGAGTGGTTTGCCACTTCCTTCTCCAGCTCATTTTACAGGTAATGAAACTGAGACAAATAGGGTTAAGTGACAGGGTTACACAGCTAGCAAGTATCTGAGGCCAGATTTGAACTCAGGAAGATAAATCAACACTACATTCCCTATGCCACATAGCTGTCTCTAAGTTATCAGTTATTGCTAATTAAAATACCATACCCCACAGTAAACCTAAGATACTTAGGATTGCCAGAATCATATGAGAATTATACTATACTATACATGGAGATACCCTTAATAAGAGTTGTTGAAATGGACTCAGAGTTCATCTTGGAAGAATCCTCAATTAAATCGGGTAATTGATTAATTTCTATTATCCTTCACTTTTTAGAAGGAAATAGAAATCAGACAAGCTGACACTTTTAAGATTTCATAGCATCATAGAACTGTCAGAGTTGGAAGGACCATCACATTTCTCATTTAACAGAGGAAGAGATTGAAGGAGTTTAATTGACTTGATCAAGGTCGTGAAGGGGAGGAGGTAGTATTCAGGACCCAGACCAGGCCTTTTGACTCCAAGTTCACCATGTTATTATATAGGAGTCAGACCCTGACTAAAAGTTAAGACTGAAGGATCAGACCGGGACCCTCTCTAATGTTCCAGAAACACAGAGCTGAAATCAACTAAGTGTGTTTGCTCCTAAAGATGTCTACTGATCACAGATCCTGCCCATCTGCTTAAATGAGTTTAATGAATGAGAGCATATTTGTTTTCATGAGCCTGTCCCTCCTAGTTTCAGGTTACCTCCCACTGGTTAATGTAAACTTCTGAGGCTAGAAAGGAATTTTCTGGGTTAGTGAGCTGAGATGTTAAAATGGGCCAAACTTGACTGCAATTAATTAGAATCAAGGTAGAATGGGAAGAAGACAAGTGGGGTATTGGCAGGAGAGGGGTACGTGTGGGGTGGGGGGGGGTAGATAGTAATGAAGACTCTTGTCACTTTTAAGGTTTCTCATGACTGGAAATTAGTACCTTGTCTTTTTTCTGGTACTTAGCCTGGTCTAGATTCCTACCAGTATTCAAGGATGTTTTTTTTCCCCCTAAATAAAAAAGTTGCCTTAAAAACCTATTAGATGCAGGGATGGATGGGATCAGTAGGTATCCACTAATTCCACCTTTCTCATCTCCTTTACCTCACCCATCCCCAGGAGGGGCAAGAAGTTCCTTCTATACTCTTCTGTTATTTGGTCACCACTTGATTGTCTGGGTATGTCCTGAGCTCAATACAGGATCAAAAACCTAGAGCCTAAAGGGAGTTTAGCAGTCATCTGGTCTGACTCCTTCCTGCATTTTGCAAGTGAAGAAACTGAGGCCCAACAAGATCAAGTGACTTGCCCAACCTCACAGAAGGATCAGAAGAAGGATTTGAATCCAGGTTCTCTTATTCTAGAGTCATTCTATCCACTGCATTATACTGACTCCCTATAATTTTAGGTCAAGCTTTTTCCTCTTCTACGTTAGGTCTTACTAAAAGGTAGCCTTCAGCTCAAAGCCCAGCTCTTTCATTTACTATCTATGTGATCTTGGACAAGACGTTTAACTTCTCTGGGCCTTGGTCTTTTAGTCATTCAAAATGAAGAGGTGTGCCAAAACAAACCCAAAACCTATATGAACATAACTATAAAACACTTCTCACACAAATAAAATCAGATCTAAATAATTGGAAAAATATCAATTGCTCGTGGCTGGGTCAAGCTAATATAATAAAAATGACAATTTTATCCAAACTAAACTATATATTTAGTGCCACACCAATCAATTTACCAAAAAACTACTTTTTAGAGTTAGACAAAATAATAACAAAATTTATTTGGAAAAACAAATGGTCTAGAATATCAAGGGAATTAATGAAAAGAAATGCTAGGGAAGGTGGACTAGCTATGCCAGATCTTAATCTGTATTATACAGCAGCAGTCATCAAAACTGCTTGGTACTGGCAGAGGTGTAGAGTAGTGGATCAATGGAATAGATTGGGTGCAGGAGACCCAGCAGTTAATGAATATAGCAATCTATTGTTCGATAAACCCAAAGACCCCAGTTTTTGGGATAAGAGTGTACTATTTGACAAAAGCTGCTGGGAAAACTGAAATACAGTATGGCAGAAACTGGGCATAGATCATTATCTAACACCATATACCAAAATCAAATCTAAATGGGTGCATGATCTAGGTGTAAAGGATGATACTGTAAGCAATCTGGAAAAGCAAGGAATAGTTTACCTGACAGATTTGTGGAGAGGGGAAGACTTTAGAACCAAACAAGAATTAGAGAGCATTATAAAATGCAAAATGGATAACTTTGATTACATTAAATTGAAAAGCTTCTGTACGAACAAAGCCCATGTAACCAAGATCAAGAGGGAGGTGGGAAATTGGGAAAGAATTTTTACAACCTATATCTCTGATAAAGGACTCATCTCTAAAATTTATAGAGAATTGAGCCAAATCTATATGAATACAAGTCATTCCCCAATTGATGAATGGTCAAAGGATATGAACAGGCAGTTTTCAGAGAAAGAAATTAAAGATATCTATAAGCATATGAAGAAATGCTCTAAATCACTATTGATTAGAGAAATGCAAATCAAAACAATTCTGAGGTAACATATCTCTCCAGTCAGATTGGCTAAGATGACAAAACAAAAAAGTGACAAATGCTGGAGAGGATGTGGACAAATTGGAACACTAATGCATTGCTGGTGGAGTTGTGAACTTATCCAACCATTCTGGAGAGCAATCTGGAATTATGCCCAAAGGGCTATAAATAATTTCGTACCCTTTGACCCAGCAATACCACTTCTAGGGTTATATCTCAAAGAGATCATAGAAGTGGGAGGAAGACCCAAATGTACCAAAATATTTATAGCAGCTCTTTTCGTGATTGCAAAGAATTGGAAACTGAAGGGGTGCCCATCAATTGGAGAATGGCTAAACAAGTTGTGGTATATGAATATAATGGAATATTATTGTGCTATAAGAAATGAGGAGACAGATTTCATATTTACCTGGAGAGGCTTATACAGACTGATGCTGAGTGAGAAGAGTAGAATCAAAAGAAATTTGTATACAATCATAGACACTTCATATGTGTGATGGCCATCTATGACAGACTGGACTCTTCTCAGCAATGCAGTGATATAAGTTAATCCCAAAAGTCTCATGAAAGAGAGAAATGCGACATCCAGAGATATAACTAGAAAGAACTGAGCTTGAATCCTGATGGAAGGAAACTAGTTAATCTTTTTCTTTTCATTGTTTGGTTTTATTTCTTCCTTACCATCTTTCATCCCACCTAGTACTATATGCTTTTGTAATTGGACTAATGTCTAATATGAATGTATTTGCAGATCCTATACTGGACTATATGCTGTCGCGGGGGGAAGGGGGAGGGAAGTAAAGGAAATTTGAAAATCAAGGAACTATGGAATTGAATCTTGTTAACTGAAACTAAAATAATAAATTAATTTTTAAAAACGAAGAGGAGTGAACTACCTATATAATCAGGAATGTGCCAGTAAAAATTTAACAACTGGCTCTCTCTCTTCCCCTCTCTCTGAGAAAAAAAAAAGGAGGCTACACTTTTAAGTTTTTTCTATGTTATTAACATTTTCTTCATCACTTTATTAAGTCCAAACCATCAAAAAACAATAAATGAAGTCCTGCTTTTTACATTTGTGGATTTCCAAAATATAAATAATCACACTGAAAATTTAACAACCAGCTTTCCTCTAACTCAAACTGTCTCTAGCACATCCTTGACTCTAAAGTCTCTTCCAACTCTAATTCTATGAAACTGTCATCTATATCTATTCTTCCATAGGAACCCTAAGGCTGTGAAGTACCATCATTAATAAGAAAGATTCTATTTTCTATATTTACTAAGACAGGGAATCAGACAAATTTATTTCAGGTAGATTTCCCACAAGAGAGTGTTTTAAAAACAATTAACCCCAAACCCTATCATTGCCCATTCACTGAACTCTCTGATTAACTGGGGCTTTGTTGTACACAAAGAGTATAAAGAACAAGAAGGGGATAAGAATTTATATAGTCCTTACAATGTGCCAATGTGCTAAGCACTTTCTATGAATATTATTTCATTTGATCACATATCAACAGATTTAGAGTCAGAGCAACTAAGCTTAAACTTGAGCAAGTTATTTGATTTTTCTGGGCCTTACTTTCCTGATTTCTAAAACAAGGAGTTTTGAGTAAATTTATCTTTTATCTCCTTTCTAGATCTAAATCTACAGGATGAAGGGACTGAGTGAATAGAGTGCTGGACCAGGAGTCAGGAAGACTCATCTTTGTGAGTTTAAATCTGACCTCAGATACTTACTAGCTGTGTGACTCTGGGCAAATCATTTAACCCTGTTTGCCTCAGTTCCTTCATCTGCAAATGAGCTGGAGAAGATAACAGCAAACCACTCCAGTATCTTTGCCAAGAAAACCCCAAAGGGGGTCATGAAAAGTCAGACACAATTGAAACAACTCAACAGCAACAAAGAAATTAGACAGTGAAAACTTAGGTCTTGGGGACATGCACAGTGTTCTCTGCTTAAAGCAATCTCAGGCAATGTGGAGGCTGGATAAGTTTGCTTCTGGACAAAAAGTAATGGAGGAACCTCTACCAGCATGCACAAGTATCCCATGACTGTTTTTAGTTGGCTTTCTGGGTGATGAAGAAGGGCCTTTTGGCTGGCTATTGGGTCAGAACTAAGAGTACATACAAAAGGGCTGGGTGGTGCAGTGGATAAAATGCTGGGCCTCGAGCCAAGAAGACCTGAATTCAAATTTAGCTTCAGACATACTAGCTGTGTGATCCTAGACAAATCACCTAACCTCTGTCTGCCTCTGTTTACTCAACTGTAAGATGGAAATAATAATGTCACCTACCTCCCAGGGCTGTTGCAAGGATCAAATGAGTGATGTTGGTAAAGTGCTCAGCACTGAAACTACAACATAATGTTGTTGTTCAGTTGTGTTTGACTCTTCATGATCCCATTTGTGATTTTCTTGGCAAAGAATCTGGAGTGGTTTGCCATTTCCTTTGCCAGCTCATTTTACAGAAGAGGAATGGAGGCAAATAGGGTGAAATGACTTGTCCAAGGTCACATAGATAATAAGAGTCTAAGGCCAAATTTGAACTCATGAAAATGAGTATTCCTGATTCCAAACCCAGTACTCTAACTACTGTGCCACCTCGCTGCCAGAATATAGTAGGCATTAATAAATGTTTATTCCATGCCACACAGAAGAGCTCTTTCTTTTTTTTTCTTCTTTCTGACCACAAAGTATAAAGATTGTTCTCTGAGCTCTGGGGGCCCAGTTGGAAGGTCAGAGTAAGTATCCTCCCCCTAAATGGGTCAGCCTATTAGCATAGTATTAGTATTAGTATAGATCTTTTAAGCAAGCCTGTTTCTGGGGTAGAGACAGGCTTTTATTTCTTCTTTCCTTTGGTACACAGCCTTGTGAGATCTCAAAAGATCTAGGAACCTGAGTCTATGCCAGAGTTTGCCAGCTTCTAAGCCCTATTCAGTCTTAAAGAGCAAACTACTTGAATCATCCCCATAGTGCATCAACCCAGTAGCCAAAGGATTATTTATGGCAGTATGGGAAGGACTTGTCTAGTATTTGTGCCATATTCAGAAGTGAACTTGATGGGGCAAGGGCTCTGTAGCAACTGTTTGAAGTGTGAGTCCACTTATCCCTGGAATCAAAGTGGTAAAGAGAAGAATGTGTGGTTCAGAGGGATATGTTTGTATTTCTATTATTGCTATATATCTTCTTAGTAAATATTCCCGTGTAAAAGCTAATTGTTAATTGTTACCAATGATATTAAGGAGAAAGCAAATGGTCGAGCTATCAGGCAGTAATTGCTGAGAATGATATAGCAGAGATATTAAGTATAACTGGCAACTTAAAGAAGGGTGAAAATACTGAAATGGAGACTTGAACTAATAGTTTTAAAAGAACACTCCCAACCCCTCAGGAGTATGCCTAGAACCTACCAACTTGCCATTCCAAGTCAGAGTTAAGAGAGCAGCTCCAACATCTATATATTACTAAAATTCTATGAAATGGAGAGAACTAAATAGTCATTGGGGAAGAAGAATATGGAGACCAATTTCCACAAAGAATTTGGCATGTCAAATGCCCTGGAGATGAGTAATTGTATAAACTGTAACTGAAATTCTTGCTCTGTTGTTCAGTTTTATTTCAAGGTCTTGCCATTTTCCCTACCAAGGATGATCAGCTCTTCCCATGGTACAAATATAGTGTGGGTTTATTGCTGTTTTATTTATTTCAAAACCCTTTTCTACTTCCCCCTTTGGGAGAATTCAGACTCTAATTTCCCATTCCCATACAATCCCAAGATCAGAATTATGGTGGAAACCACAAAAACACTTGGAGCAGGGATTCCCAACTTCCATGAAACCGTGACCTGATTTCAAGACATTCTATTAATTGGACTGAAATACATATATTTATTTTTCAAAAATTCAAGGGACCCCAAATTCACTAAAATTAAAAGATTTTTGTTGAGGACTTCATGAAATCCTTCCCCACCCCACCCCCAACTCTCCCCTTTTCTTTTTAAAGATAACTGGAGACATCCTGTAGTGTTACAAAATGGTAGCTGGCAATTCTTTATCCTAACCAAAATAACAGGGTTAGTGCATATCAAGTATTTCAAATGTAGATATCATCTAGCTAAAACAGTGATCCACCCATTCATTTAATAAACATGTACTATATGCGTCCAGTGTGTTAGAGCAATGAAAGACAAAGTTTAGGGGGAAAATGGCCCCCAATCTTCACAGGAGAAGATGAAACAGGTAACTGAAATATACAATGACTTGTGATATATACCTTAGGAAGATACAGAACAAAACACTATGTTAGATTGAAGGTGAAAGACTGTTATCAACAAGGACACTGGGGGAAGGCTACATGGAGGAAATAGCATTTGAGTTAGACTTTGGATAGATATTAAGCAGACCAAAACAGGGAGAAAAGAAAATCAAAGAAGAGGGAAGATCAATAGCAAAGGGAAAGAGGTTAGAAGATGTAGGGAACATTTAAAGCATAGAGAGGGGTCCAGTTTGGCTAAATAATAGAGAACTTGGAGAAGAGTAAATATGAGACAAGGTTGGGAAGACAGAGCATTACCAGCTGGTAGAGGGCCCTGAATGCCAGGCAAAACAAAAAGTTAAATTTACATGTTCAACAACATTTATTCAACAAACAACGATCAGTTATCTATTGACACTTAAATAATCTGCTTGGAACTCTAGAATACACAAAGTTTAGGTAAGATAGGGTATACACCTTTATTATAACAACAATAATACAATATTACATTCTGGGTGCGTCAGAAGAAGCAAAGGAAGGAAAGAAACAAAAATTTAAGTTCTATGTGCTAGATACTGTCCACGAAAGCAGTGTACAATACTATTTCATTTGATCCTTACAAACGCCCCACTAGGTTCTTGCTATTATTTTTCCCATTTAAAAATTGAGCAAACCAAGGCAGACAAAGGATAAGTGACTTGCCCAGGGACAAAGCACTAGTAAGTATCTGAAGTAGGATTTGAATGCAGCTCCTGGACTCTACACCCTTGGTTCTGTCACAGGAAAGAGTAAAATTGTTCCCTGGGACATTAATACTAAGGAAAATATAACTTTTCTATCAAAGTAAGCATTAAAATCTGATCAAGGGGTCTCACTTCTTTGTAGCTTGATGAAGAAGCTCTAAAATATCACGGAATGGAAAACATGCTGGGCTTTGAGTCAAGACATCTGGAAATTAGTTCATTAGTTCCATCTGCATTTCAATGTTGGCTTTGTCACTAATGTGCTTTGTGAGCTAAGATAAATGACAAAAGTTTCTGACCTTAGTTTATTCATCTGTAGTATGGGAATAATAATTGCCACCTGACCTACTTCATTTGTGAAGGTCAAAAGAGAAAATGTGTTAAAAAAATATAAAAGTTTTATGAAATTATATGGTATTATAATAATATTTCACAGGGTCTGTGTTTCAGAGAATACATTTTTACATCTAGAAGAGTCCTCCGGAATCACCTAGACCAACTCTTTCAATTTACAGATGAATACAGATATTAAGGTAAACTTTTCACTCTGTGTCTAAGTCCATATCAAATAGTCATGGCTCTGAGGAAAATCCTTCAAAGATAATTCAGCAAACCATGCCTCCCTATCTACTGGTTCATTCCCAGTTGCCTACAAACATACCCAGAAAAATGACTCTTTTAAATGCCAGCCTGCATTTTCCAGTTAATTTGACAGCTACAAGAAAAATTGGGTTTTCTCCCCTTTCCTCTTTCCTTTTCCCCCTGCTGATAGGGTATGGGAGTATCAGAGATTGGTTCAGACTGGTAAATGGAGGCTAACTCACTTACACTGGAATGAAGAAAGGGAAAATAAAAACGTTGAGAATTCTATACATTTGTTTTACCAGCCTTTCCATGATTTTCTGTCTCTAGTCATGTACAATTTCTTGTCTGAGTCTCAATGATGTCCCCCAGAATTCCCCAGGCAGGCAAAGGCCATCAGCCACTACATTGCTGCTTATTTGGAAATGTCAGCATGAAATGCAGCATGGGTCTCCATCTGGACTCCTAGTCTCTCTAACACTTAAATCCAATTCCTGCATAAGTCAAGACAATACCTTTGTGATGTCATTGGTCTTTGAGCATGAAGGACCAGCAACAACTCTCCAATATGGTTTCCCTTCTTTAGGTTCTGAGTCATGGACACTTGGGGAACTCATGAATGTCCGTATGCCCATGAACAGGCACTTCTGGTGCCTCAAGTTTCTGGGGAAGAGTGAGAAACAGGATCACCCCATTTTCTAAGTGAGAAGACTGAGGTTTACCAAGTTTAAGTGACTTTCTCATGGTAACATACCTAATAAATGTCATGGCTGGGAATCAAGCCCAAGTACTCTCTCTCCAGATCCAATACACACTTGCTGCTATACTAGATTCCCTCTTATTTGCATATTATTTCCACTTCTAGAAGGTTTCCTTGGCTTCTTGTCCCTACCCCAAAACCCAGGAATTCCTGTCTGACATCTCCCTTTTTATTGTCACCAGTTCCTCTTACAAGATCCCGGTTCACAAGCATATATAACAAAGGACATCATATGACCCAGAGCAATAATACCCCACTGTTACAGTCTCAGTGATTTGTACAACTTAGAGGGTACTTTACCCAGTGCAACTCTTTCATGTGGCTTCTCCATATTATTTTTCCTACTAAAGGTTTCATAGTTTTTGTTTGTTTTTTGTTTTTTCTGGCTAGGCTGAATTCTCCAGGCTACTCTGTATGAAGGTCTTCTTCTCCCCTGGCAGATAGTGCTTTTAAGCTCCCTTCCACTGCTCAGTCTGTTACTGAATATCCATTTTGGCCTCTTCTGATAGAATTCCTCTTGTAGTCTTTCACCACTCTCATTAGCAGGTCTCCTAGTCCCATCGTCCTATAGGAGACTCTCCTTCTCAAGGATCAGGGAATGTTCCCAGAGTTAGTTTTTTTCTGTGCTGAGGTCTCCAGGATTTCCTTCCATACCTCCATGTCCAATTTTCCCAGTAGGAAAGGTATCTAATCATTAAAGACTCCTTCAGGAACTTTTGCTTTCCTCCTATAAGGAGGAAAAAAGCCTTCAATTTTTAATTATAGGACCTGAGTTCAAATCCTGGCTCAGCCATATTTTCATCATCTATAAAATAAGGGGGTTAGGCAAGATAAGCTCAAAGGCCACTTCAAGATCTAGATATTATCCTATATATGTGCCTTTATCAGAAATTGGGCTTAAAGGGGTGGCCAGGTGGCACAGTGAATAGAGCACCAGCCCTGGAGTCAGGAGGACCTGAGTTCAAATCTGGCCTCAGACACTTAACACAAAAAAGCTAGCCATGTGACTTTGGGCAAGTCACTTAATCCCAATTGTACTACCTTTCCCCCTCCAAAAAAAGAAAAGAAAAGAAAAGGAAAGAAAGAAATTGGGCTTAAAAACACACACACACACACACACACACACACACACACACACACACACACACACACACACAACACATCCTTGTCAGTCAGCCTGTTATTGATAATGCCCTCTATTCCCTAAGAATATACTATTATAGGAGTGATTATCTCAGTCTGTCATGCAGAAAACTGGGGTTTTCTTACTTGAGGGGGGGACCTAGTGGTTCTCAGAATGACAATATTTCATAAGGTAAAAAACACAATGCTGGAAGTCAGGGGTACCTGAGTATAGTCCTGGCTTTTTCACTATTAAACCACTGGTGGTCTTTGAGCTTCAGCCTTTCCATGTGGAAATGAGTCAATCAATAGTATTGCAGGTGTCTATTTAAGAGAGACTTCAGAGGCCAATTTTTTCATTTTATAGATGAGTAAACTGAGGCCTACGGAGGTAAATGGCTTTCTCAAAATTACACAGGTAGTCAGTGTCATTGTTGGGATTTGAACTGAGGTCCCCTGACTACAGAGCCAGCATTCTTTCCACTATTTGACTCTGTCAATCAGGTGATCTTTAAGGTAAACATTGAGACATTCTATGATTTTAAAATTTAGTCAATAAGCATTTATTAAGCATATAGTATGTTCCAGGTACTCTGCTAAATTCTGGGGATACAAAGAAAAGCAAAACCCAGACCCTGCCCATGGGAAGTTCACAGCCTATTGAGGGGACAATATGCAAATAACTACACAGAAACAATATGGAGGTAAACTACTTGGACCCTAGTGGATGATTACTTCCTAGAGTTGTCCAGGAAGGACTTTCTTTGCTGTTCAGGTGGTGGAGGTGGCCAGATGTCGACAGAATGGCTGAACTTCACGTGCCTTCCTGGGGTGGGGATCACTATTGTTGAGGGGTTGGGACAGTTGTCCTGCCAAGACTGATCTAATGACTTGTACTGCCATACGTTAGTCTGGTACGGCTGTTTGTCATTCTCTAATTGTTTCCTTCTGTGTCAGGAGTCAGTGTGTCCCATTTCCTGTCCCTGAGTACAGTCTGAGACAGAATAGAGTTACTGAGGCCATGCTGTTAGGGACACTGGCGCCTAGGGACTGATGTGTCTTGGGAATAAGGAGGTGGGCGTGCTAAACATTTGGCTTCTAAATATTTGGGGCTGTCTAGATTCTGGGAAAAGAACAAGGCTGATGCTGTTGGCAGCTATAAGAGGCGCCTGTATACTTTACATTCTATTGGGACTCCTTTTCCCAGAATAAAATTCAAACATCATGAGTGGTTTGAGGGACTCATCCATTCACACATATTTATTACCCATTGTGTTCATCATGGTAATAGAACAAAGCTCAGCAATGGCAAATAACCTCAAAAACAGTATGAGATTTAATCACAAATGTCATGAGTAGAGGATAACATGCTGATCAGTCACTTTTCAGTCATGTATGACTCTTTGTGACCCCATTTATCCTGTTATCTTGACCCATCCTTCCTTTCTTCTATTTCAGAGAACAAGCTGGCTCTACTCTTTTCAAAGGGAAACCCTTTCACCTATGACCTTGATTCCATATCCTACTACTTACTCTGAGTCATTTCTCCCTTAGTCATCCCCTTGCCCTTTCTCATATCTTTAGCACCTTCCTCTTTACCAAACCTTTTGATGCTGTCCATAAATGAATGAAGGCCTCTCATCAAGTAAATAAATAAACAAATAAACAAGCAAATAGATAGATAAATAAACAAACAAATAAATTTAAAATAAACTTTTAAAAATTGAAAAAATATTTTAAATTTGTATTCAGGCTTGCCATGGCTTCATTCTATAGACCTATGTCTCTCAAATTTCTCTCTTCCCTACTACTCACCCTTAACCCTTTAAAGTATGGTTTCCATCTTTACCATTCTGTTGAAACTGTTCTTTCCAAGGTCACCAGGGACCTTCCAATAGTTAACTCCAGTGGCCTTCCCAGGAGTGTGTGTATACATAAATGTGTGTATGTACAGATACACACACACACACACACACACATATATATATATATTCATATACACACATATTCATATATGTACATGTGTATTCAAACCTCAATTTGTAGTGTTTGACAATATTCGAGGTGTAAATGTTCATAATGAACATTTAAAAATCAGCTCCCAAACCAGTTGGAGCTGGCTGTATCAAACCCTCTTTCTTATCCTCTCATTTCCTGACCTTTCTGCAATATGTGGTCCTGTTGATGACTCTTTCCTGCTTGAAAAATTGCCCTTGATGCTGCAGTATCAAGACTTTCCCTCTTCCCCTCAGGTGACTCCTTCTACTATCTTACATGTGGATTGTTAGTGAGATAGTATGTTATGTATATTATGTTATATATTTAATTATTATATTATGGAGTTAAATGGTAGAGTGATTTCTGAATTAAAAGTGGCCAATAATATTGAAGATATACTCTGCTCTCACCCCTTACTGATATCTGGTGCAACTTTCAATTTGACAGTGAGCAGCATTCTTATAAAGCTTGATAACCACATGTGAAGTGATTCAGATTCAACTACTACCACAAAACAATTGAACCCAGATGGTCACCACTCGGAGAAAAATGGCTTCTCTGCTTTGTTGAGAAATTTGACGTTACGGCATTATAGGCCCTAAAACTGGAAGGGACTTTAAGGGGAAAAAATGACTTAGTAGCAATAAATATAAAATGTTATGTCTGGGATAAAAAACAAAACAAAAAAAATAACTTTGTAAATTTAAAATGTCTAAAGAACACATGACTGGATGTCAATTTTTCTGAAAAATAATAGGGGGGCCGGTTATAGTAATACAAGTTCAATTTGAGTCAATATTGAGCTGCAACAGATAAAAACAATGTTATCCTGGTATTCGTGCAGAGTGGAATTGTCTAGAACAAGGAATGTCATGTCCTAGTCAGAGCTCATATGCAGTATTGTGTTCAATTCTTGGTATCTCATTTTAGGAAGTACATTGATAAGGAAAGAGTGTCCAAAGGATGTGAATCAGGATGGTGAGGGACCTTGGGCTCATTCGATTTGAAGATCCTTGAAGCAATGCTTATCCTGGAGAAGAGGTGATTTAGAGAGACAATACAGTTGTCTTTGAGTATCTGAAAAAGGGATTATTATAGGTCTTTTGTTTGGGTTTAAAATGAGGTGCATTGGATAGAAGCACCAGGGAGGCAAGTTCAGGCTTATATAAAAAAAAAGTTTCTTAACTTTTAGAGTTATACTAAAGTAAAAATGGACTGCTTGAGAATGGAGGGGGTTCCCCAAACCCACTGGAGGTCCTCAAGCAAAGGTTAACCAAATACTGGTTTGGGAATTGTCGAGGCCACTCTTGGTCAGGGTTAGGTTGGACCTGGGGACCTCCAAGATCCCTTCCAACTCTGACATTTTGTCATCTAACCTGGCTCCCTTCTGTTTTTCCAATTCAATATCACCACCCATTTTCATCATCAGTATTATTATTTGCATTTCTTAAGTTCTCCTCCCCTTAACAGTAATTAAATGGAAGTATCATTAGTGGAGGTCTCAAAAGAGGAAGAAGGCAGGCAGCCAGGGAATCTCCAGAGACCGAAGGTCACACAAGCAAATCCTGGCTACCCTAGGCCCCCTCATTTTAAAGATATAGAAACTGAAGCCCAGAGAGTTTAAGTGACTCTTGAAAAGTTACACAGGCAGAAAGAACCAAGATTCAAACCCATAACCTCTGATTCAAAATCCAACTTCTTTTCCCATTTATCATGCTGCTTCTCTCTATATCATGAGGCCTATAGTGTCTTTCAGTCACGTTTCTTGGAAAACTTGTGAATTCTTGTGAACTTTTATGAATAAAGAAATTCCTTCAATCTTGAAACAAATAAGAAAGAAAAGCATGAATTTTTAAAATGTGACATATTCCTAATAGTCTATGAGGCTTACATATATGCCATAAGCAGTGTAACCATAGGTAAAACATAGTCTTGGTGGATGGGCCTTCCTTGCCTTAGCTTTAAAATCAGGGTGGTAATAATATCTTATTTACCCAAAGATTAAAGAGCCTGGATAACCTCTCACAGAGATACATTCATAGAGTTTTAGAGCTAGAGAGGACTTGAAATTACATAAATGAAAATTACATAAATTACATAAATGAAATTACATAATCTGACACCTTCAATTTAATTAAAAATATTTATTAAGTACACACCACATGCAAGGCTTTATGCTGGGTTTTAGGTACAAAATGAAATAGTACTTGCCCACAAGAAGCTTATATTCCACCGATTGTTTAACATATTCCTTTACAGAGTCCTACTTCCACAAAGTAGGACTCTAGGAAACTAAGGAAACTGAGACCCAGGGAGGAGAAATAAAGGTCAAGATCAAAAAACAAGTTAGTGGTAGAAGTTGAACTGACCCAGGCCTACTTTATCCCAGTCCATCAATCTTCAAACCATTCCCAGCCCCTTCCAGATTTGTGATAAGAGCAAAGGGATGCTGTGTTCCACTTTTCTTGATTGGTCGGTATTCCCTTGGAGCTCGTCCTAGCACAGAATTCTACTGGGACCATTTCTAAGGGAAATAGGTCTAGCAACAATGAGTGCAAAGCTCTGGAGACCCAAAGTAATTAGGTTCTTGGACTTTGAGTCAAGTTGTATCTTCCAAGGTGGGTCCTGCATAGCCATTACTATTTTTAGGCACAACCCTTACAATGATATCAACAATATTTTTCAGAATTATGGACATTCAGTCTTTTGAAACATGTTTTAAGGAAGTTGTGTTATGAACAGAGCTATATATAGAGCATGGAAAATTATGAGATTTGTGGCAATTTCTCCAGCCCTAAGCAATTCTGCAGCTAGGCAGTGACTCAGAGAGATTGTTGGTGGGAATAGACTTTGTTCCTTAGTAAATGGTCAAAGAATAAAAACAGGCAATTTTCATATGAAGAAATGAAAACCATCAGCCACCACATAAAGATGCTCCAAATCACTGAGAGAGAAATTAAAATTAAAATCAATTTGAGGTTTCATCTGACATGGATCAGATTGGTACATGTGACCAAAAGAAAGGACATTGAGAATTGTTGTGGGGACTATTAAAGGAGAGGTACACCAATGCACTTAGTAAAATAATAAACTGGTCCAACCATTCTGAAAGGCAATTTGGAACTATAGCCAAAAAGTCACTGAACTATGCATAGTCTTTGACTCAGCAATACCACTTCTAGTATATACTCCAACAAGACCAAAGATGAAAGGAAAGGACCCACATGCACAAAAAATGTTTGTATCAGTATTTTTTGTTATTGCACAGACTTAAAGGGTGTTCATCATTTGCAGAATGACTAAACACACTGTGTTATATCCACATCTGAGCCAAGCTCACACCCTATCCATCTTTTTACCAGCTATCTCTTCAACTTCCTCATCCCCGATCAATGGCCTAGAAGCCTAAACCCTTTCACTCAACTCCTCCAGCTTCCGGACTCAGCTCTCATGATTAGTGACTGCCTCCCTTGCCAACTATATTTAGGCCCACGATCCCTCCATGCTTTTATTCAGTCCATGGACATCTTGTCAACCACTCTTACACTTAGCACCCGTATTCTTGTCCCTTTCTTCTTATTCCCCACTTCCTTCCCTGTAGCTTTTCATTTCTGCAACTATAATCAAATAAACTCTGTCGTTGATCCTGGGAAGGGCATGTCAGCCTATTCCCATATAGCCCTCCCCACCATCTCTGCAACTTTCCAAACTGAAGTACCCTCCCTGGACATCATTCTTTTATGTGTTGTTTCTCTCTATTGAAATGTAAGCACCTTGGGGGCAGGGACTGTCTTACATTTTAAATTTGTATCCCTAGCACTTAGCACATTGCTTGGCAGGCAGTAAAGCGTTAATGGATACTTTTTTATTCATTCATTCATACAAATCTAGTAGAGCATTATCACCATATTAGAAATGACAAATATGAAGGATTCCAGGAAACCTGAGAAGACTCCAGAATAAGAAAGGAGGAGGAGGAGGAAGGAGGAAGAGGATGAAGGGGGGAAAAGGGAGGAGAGAAGAGAAGGAAGGGTAGGAGAAGGGGAAGGGAGTAGGGGAAGATGAGGGAGAGGAGAAGGAGGGAAGAGGAGCCCTTCAATTAGACCTTTTTTTCCCAAAGATGGTTTTACTAGCTGAGACTCATAACACTTGACCCTTAAAGCCAAGAAAAGGGAGCGACCACCCTTCTGCCTTTCAAGAGCTCCCTCATACTGGCTGTTGCCCTTCTGGAACTCTTTTCCTTTCCTTTTCTCCTCCAAGCCTCCTGTGGGTGTTAATTTTAACTTTATTTCATTTTACAATATATGATACTTGAAAAATCTCTTTCAATTAAAAATCATTTCATTTCTCTCCAGCCCCCTCTCCCATTAGAAAACAAAAGCACAATCACTTGCAGAGTGAAGTGAACCAAAAAATAATTCAGACTATGACAGCAACAGTGTAAAAACAACTTTAAAAACCTTAAAAACTCTGACCAGTGCAATGACCAACCTGAATCCAGAATGTACATGACACTTTACTGGTGACACAGCGTTTCTGTCATCTCATTTTGTCCTGAAACAACTCTTTGATGTTGTTGGGACCAAGTGATGTTATCTTTGTTTTATAGAGAAGGAAATAAGAAAGGGTCCTCTCTGTCAGAGTGTGGAGGCAGCGTTTACTAAGGTGAAAACTTCTTCACTTTCCTCCCTCCTCGACCCTTCCTTCCTTCCGCTGCTAATAAGCACTCCTTTATCCTGTGTCTTTATGCTGTAAGGCCCTTAGTGATCCTTCCTTTTGTCCCACTTCTCTCTGGTTCGGGGGCTCTTGACCTTTTTCAGGCCCTGTGTCCCTTGGATTTCAGCAAACTTCCCACGTTCTTTTTGTTACTGAGTTGTTCCAGTTGTTTCAATTCTACTCTTCATGACCCCATTTGAGGCTTTCTTGGCAAAGATACTGGAGTGGTTTGTCATTTCCTTCTTCAGCTCATATTATAGATGAGGAACTGAAGCAAACAGGGTTAAGTGACTTGCCCAGGGTCCCACAGCTGCTAAATATCTGAAGCCAAATTTGAACTCAGGAAGATAAGTCCTCCTAAGTCCAGGCCTGGCACTCTATCCACTGTGACACCTAGCTGCCCAAATGGTTTCTAAATTCATATAACTGTCCCTAACATCTTACCTGAATATGATCCCACATCATCACTTGCCTGCTCCAAATCTGTCATTGGATGTCCCATGGCTATTTCAAACTACACATGTCCAAAATGAATCTCACTTATCACCACTACGCCCCCTTCAAAATTGCCTTGGTCACTAGCATCATTATCTTTCCAGGT
This sequence comes from Gymnobelideus leadbeateri, assembly GCA_011680675.1. NCBI lineage: Eukaryota > Metazoa > Chordata > Mammalia > Diprotodontia > Petauridae > Gymnobelideus > Gymnobelideus leadbeateri. The sequence continues at coordinate 453,639 of WOXC01003645.1, read as the reverse complement.
ACTGAAGTTTGGAACCTTGATGGCTTCTTTGACTCTTGCCTCTTCCCATCCTTTATATCCAACTAGTTATGAAGCTGTCAATTTTCCTTTTATAACATCTCTTATGTCCATCTCATTACTCACACAACTTTTCTTTTTGGAGGGGGAAAAGCAGGGCAATTGGGTTTAAGTGACTTGCCCAAGATCACACAGCTAGTAAGTAGTAAGTGTCTGAGGCCAAATTTGAACTCAGGTCCTCCTGTACCACCTAGCCGCCCCCTCACACAACTCCTGTTGTAATTCAGGCCTTCCTCACCCCTCACTTGCTTTGTTGCATTAGTCTCTTAATTTGTCTCTCTGCTTTCAGTATCTCTCTCATCTACTTTATGCCTGCTAAATAATATTCCTAAAACACAAATCTATCTTAATCCTCTTCAAAAATCCTCAATGGCTTCCTTTTGTCTCTAGGATAAAATATAAAACTTTAACCCTATCATTTGAAGACTTTATTATGCTTAAGCCTTTTCGGTATTATTTCATGTTACCACTCTGTGCATTTTGGTTCTAGTCAAAATGGCCTCCTCAGGCTTCCCCTATGCATAACATTTTATCTGCCACCCCCATGCCATTACCAGCACTTCTGCATGCCTGAAATATCCTCTTCCTCCTCTTCATTTCTTTAAATTTCTTCTTTCAAAGCAAGGTGTAACCTCTTTTGTGAGGCCTTTCCTAATTTGTCATCATTATTAACTCTCTGGCCTTCTTGGTATTATCTTTATGACTTTGTAGCATTAACTTATTTGTAAACACGTTATATTCTCTCAGTAGAGTGTAAGCAGTGGGCAGGGTCCATTTCATTTTTTTCTCTGTATTCCCTTCTCCCAGAATAGTGCCTGACACTAATAGGTGTCAAATAAGTATTTATTGAATTTGTTGACGTGACTGTGCCCAATCACCAGCAGTCAGCTGTGGAAGACCCCAGGTGTTTTACCTTGAAATCTAGTATTCTTTCTATGATGCCGTGTTGCCTATCATCTTTACAAAAATTTTGGGATTTGGGATGGGGAGGGGTAGAATGTGATTGAAAGGATTCATTTACGGAAAAGTAATGTGTGAGAAAATGCCATTAGGATTAGAGTCTAACACGTCAAATTATTTGGGTTATTTGGTAAATATTAGGTTTTGTTACTATGTTAAACATGTGTTCTAAGTGTAAACCCTCTGGAGCCTATCTTGTGGCCTTAAAATGTTTTAAATAAAACCAGATAGACTAAAGTCCATAGAGACACTTAAAGAAATGTTTTGGAAACTTCAATTTTAAAAACTAGGTCAGTTACAATGTTGAAGTGACCAACCCTCTTCCTCTCCCACCCACTCAGAGACTCTCTGATTTATTCTCTCTCTCTCTTTCATTCTTTGTCTTTCTTTGCCTCTGTATCTCTTGTCTCTCTACTCTTGTCTTTCTCTCTCTCATTCTCTCTCTCTCTCTGTCTCTCTCTGTCTCCCCCCCCATATCTCTCTGTCTCTCTAACTCTTGTGTCTCTCTCTCATTTTCTGTCTCTCTATCTCTCTCTCCTCAAATTCTATTTTACCACTTGACCTCAAAAATAGGTTAATGAGCTTGAAACAAGCATGTCCTGTGTTTTCTTTTTCTTCCTGGATAGATTTTTAAATTTTTTAATCTCTAGCACACATTTTGTTTTTTCTTACTCCACCAAAAATGATGTTTCTCCTCTCACTGTGCAGGAAGATTCACTAAAGCTGCCATAAATCTTTAAGAGGAAGCAAAGATCTCAGTGTGTTGACCTGTAACTGATCATTAATTTATGAAATTATGGAATAGGACAGGCACGCCTGATACTTTGGGTACTCTCAGGTAAAGACCGTGTCTGACAGTGGGAAACATTTTAATTGGGTACAGTATTGTGGGGGCAAAAAAAGCATAAAAAGTACATAGACAAACAGTGAAAGGTACAGAGGCAGACCACATAGGGACAGGGGATGGGGTGGTGAAAGGTGGGCAGTAGTGGAGAATAGGATGGGGAGAGGGAGAGGAAGAGAGCATCATTCATGTATGTGACCAGGATTAGATTTGGGAACACTAGGCATCAGGGACCTCAGTGGAGATAGAGTGCTGGGGTGGGAGAGCGGGGGTGGGCAGGAGTTCAGCATCTCATTTTATAAGGTTTGGGGGGGGACATAGACTCTTATCTGTGCCACCTTGAAGTTTCTTCATTTTAATACAAACAAGTCATTTCAAAGTGTCCAGTAAAACTTTAATGTGAATGTGTCTGCATCATCTCAAAATTATCAGCGCTTTTTGCTGATCTGTTGGTCTCCTGGAATTTGTCTGAAGTTTGAGAACTTGTCTGATACAGCAGTGCCTAGATGGCTTCCCAGGGCCACTGCTCTATTCACTGCACCACCTAGCTGCCCCTGAAATGCCCAGTTTTAAAGTTGGAAGAAGGAAGGGACCTCTACAGACATCCAGTCTAGTTTTATCCCCTCAAAAAAAAATCTACAATACACCCAACAACTAGTCACCCAGACTTTGCTTGAAGATCTTCAATGAGGGAAAACTCACTACCCTCCTCCCATTCATTCAAGGCATTTCAGCAAAGACTACATACCATACTCACACACCCTACAGACTTGACAGAGACAGCATGCTATATAAAAGAGCAAGCCCCTCAAATTGGATGGATTTCCAGTTTTTATTTTTTTTATCTCTAGCACCCAATATAGTATTTAAAGACATAGCTCCATATTATAAAGAACTTGTCATTTCATTCACAAGGATACTCCTTCCCCAGATGTAGATACTCACTTCCTCCATTATTTAGTAAGTGGTTTCATGAATTGTTCTGTCACGTGAGTGTATATGTATATATACACATACCTATATATATAATGCATACATATATGTGTATATATACATACAAATATGCACATACATGTACTCATACATATATATGCATGCATATATACAGATACAACTATAGATATACATACACACACACACACACACACACACACACACACACATATATATATATATTCCTTCATGGTCACTTCTGATGAGGAGCCTCTCTGAAAGGTAGGTCTAGATTTGAAGGCCTCCCAGATTACTCAGACATTGCAGAACTCCACTCTTTATGCCACAATCAGGAATAAGATTTTAGTGGGGACATACCATCTCTGTTTCTTACTAGCCGTGTGATCTTAGACGAGTCACTTACCTTCTGGGAGTCTCAGTTTCATTTATAAAAGGGCAATAGTGATACCTATTGTACTTCCCTTGCGGTATTGTGATGAGGCTCAAAGATCCAGTCATACATATAAGATAAAGTTTTAATAGACTAAAATGGCACTAAGATTTTTTACTTTGCTGAATAAAGGACTTTGCCAACTTCGAGGTGCTATATAAAAATGTAAGTTATTTTTAAAGTACAGGTGGAAACTAGATGGTTTCACAGGTCCTCATAAAACTGTGGTTCTGCAACCATTGGTGATGGGGAATTCATGACCTCCTTTGAGATATACAACAGTCTCTACTCTCTACTCCCTTCCTTCTTTACATCTAACAGGGAGAGAAAATACACCCACATACATACATACATACATACATATAATGGTAATGCAAGGGACAATGTGATAAAGGAGAGGCCCAGACAAAAATTTAAGGATGGAGGGATCATTTTCACTGGCGTTGAGAGAAATAAGTTTGGGAAGGCTTCATAGAGCAAATGTCACATACCTCCCTGTAACTTTCACCCGGTGTTCCAAAAACTTCTCTCTTGGACCAAGAAGAATAAATCCAATCCCACTTTCCCATGACAACCCTTGTCTTTAAGATAGTTATGTCACCCCACCTTATCCTGATACCTGCTGTTCTCTTCTTTGGACTGAATATTTTTTATTCCTTCAAAATTTATTTAGAAAGCATGTTCCCCAAGCCCCCCACCATCATAGTTCCTCTATTTGCTGTACTCCTCCAGCCCTCAGTGATCCTTTCTTCTTGTAAACTCTGATGCATTTACCCTATGTCCCACACACTTGACGTTTAGAATGGGTTAGTTGGCATTTTTAAGTCCCCATCCTTTCTTTTTTTTTGGCAAATGTCCTGTTTTCAAATAGACTATAAGAAGCCCCTTGAAAGCAGAGATTTTGCCTTGGCTGCTGTGTGTCCCAAGTTCCTCTTACAACAGGTAAAACAGTGTTCATTTTTGATGATGAACTTGACATAGGACCTTTCTTGTACAACCTTCAGATCACCTCATTTATGTAGGTAACTGCCTACTCTAACAATTTGTTCCACCTATCCTCCCTCTTGAATGTTCTCCCTCCTTATCTTTACCTCACAACTTTTACATGTATGTAGGGCACATGTACGTCAAAAGGAAAATAGTTACTGTGGTAGTTACCTCACAGGGCTGCCCCAGGCTCAACTGAGATGATGTTTGTGATATACTTTGCAAACTTTAAAACAATAAATAAATTATACGTTATTGTGGATTAATTGATGGATGGATTGGGGTGGGCAAAGGACCTAACCCTTACATTTCTGTTTCTTTTGTATATTTTGCATCTGCTGCCCTGCCTGTTGCAACTCTATGGAATGAGATGCCTACATTCCTGGTACCCCTTGTACCCTTCTGTCCCCTTTTCTTTGTTGTCTACCCCAGCCAGATTATAAACTCCTTGAAAATAGGGACTATCTTCATATCTCCAGCACTTAGTAAACAGTAGGTTATTAATAAATGTTTATCAGATGAGATTATTATATCTGCTTGTATAAAAATTGTTGCCCCAGTGGAATATAAGCTTTTTAAAGGCAAAGACTGCTTCAGGTTTTTGTCTGTTTCATTGTTTTGTTTTGTCTTTGTATCACTAGGACTTTGCATGATGCCAGATACATAGCTGACACTTAATATATGTTTGTTAATTTAAATCAAATTGGATTGAATCAATATGAGAAGACAAGGTATACAAACCTGGGGTGAGTGTATCAGTCTTGATGGGGTTAACCCATGGAACCATAGTGCTGCTGGAAAGAGCTAGTCTCACTCTAAGAGGAATTCCTCCTAAACCCCATAAGCAGGCAAAAAAAAAAATACATCTTCTTTTTAATAACTATCACCTCCACCTAATAGGGCATTCTGCTCAGAGAAGACATTTGACAAGCAAAGTTAAGTAGCTGAATGAATTCTTCACGCTGGCGTTGAGGTCAGTTTCCTCTTGTTCTCTCTTCAGGGAAGACTGACAACAGGTGGTCCCCATTCTCTGTCCGAGAGCTTTTTCTTGATCTGAAAATGGTTGTTAATCACTACCCTGCCTTCTTCCAACTTAGTGATCCAGTTCCTTTAACCTCCCCTCCTAAGTCTGACTCACCCTCCTATTATTTATGGAAAACAAAAATCTGAACTTGAAGGGACCATAGAAACTGTCTAGTTCCACCCCTTCATTTTACAAATGGGGAAACTGAGAACTACAGGAAGGAGGTGACTTGTCCTAAGTCAAACAGACAGTATAGATCTAGGACTCAAATCCCCATCTTCTGACTCCCATTCAGTATTTTTCTGTTACATCAATGGTTCTCAACCTTTTTTGAGGATGAGGACCCCATTTAATTTTTTTTTAATTACAGATTTCTATGTGATAATTCCATTGACTAAGAAGATGTAGGGTAGCAGAAAGCTATTATAAATGGATGAATACTTTTAAATTGATTTTTATTTTTCTAACTAGGTACAAATGAAACATCAATAACATCAAGGCATCTACACAAGACCCATTTCTTTTTTTTTTTAAACAAATACTTTATTAACTTCTGTTTTACATCATTCATTTCCGCCAGATTTTGAGTTACAATCATTTTCCCCCCATTATTCCCCTACCCAACCTCCCAGAATAGCAGTCCCACAAGATATCGCTTCCTCCAATCTGCTCTCTCCCATACCTTCTCCCATACCCCCATCAACTTTTCCATTAGAGGAAAATGAATCTTTGTGTCCCAATGCCTGCACATCTTATCTCCCAATTATAGGCAAAAGAGTATTAATAATAGTATTTATATATATATTTGAAACATTTAATGTTACGACCTTGAATTTCAGATCCCTTTCCTTCCTCCCTTGTCACCCATTCCTTCTTGGGATATAAGTAATTCAGTATATGTTGTACATGTCTAGCTATGCAAAACATTATCATAGTAGATATATTGTACAAGGCTGCTTATAATTCCCTCCCACTCATCCCACCCCCCACCTGGTCCATTCCCTACATGATCCTGTCCCTCTTCTATAGTGGGTACTTCCAACCTCCCCTCACCCCAAGGATGCCCTCCCATCCATCATCTCTCCTCTCATCCCCCTTCCCCCTATCCTGCTGCAGGTTGAGATATCCCATTTAGTATGTATGTCATTTTCTCCCTGAACCAAATTCAATGTGAATGTGGTTTTGCCTTTTTAGCCTTCCTTATTCTCCCCCTCCTTTGCAACCACTTCCCCTTGCTTCTTCTACATGGGATAGTTTACCCTACCCTGTCTCTCCCCATCTCCTCTTGCCACTTTCCTCTCTCACCTCATAATTTCATCCCTTGAGTATTCTCCCTTCCCAACAAATTCAACCTATGCCCTCTATCCATATATAACTGTAACCATATACACACACATTCACATATGTATTCATATGACCACACCCCTTCTTCCATTATTTTCATAGTGAGAAAGATATCATCAGTCACAGTTATTGCTTTTCCATATAGGAATGTAAATAGTTCAACTTTGATAAGTTCCTTTTGATTTCTTTTCCCTGATTACCTTCTCAGGCATCTCTTCCTTCTTGTGTCTGGATGTCAAATTTTCTATTCAACTCTGGTTTTTTCCTCAAGAATGCTTGAAAGTCCTCTATTCCACTGAATGACCATATTTTCCCCTGAAACAAAATACTCAGTTTTGCTGGGTAGGTGACCCTTGGGTTCATTCCCAGTTCTTTTGCCCTCTGGAATATCATATTCCATGCCCTTCGATCCCTCAGTGTAGAAGCTGCCAGGTCCTGGGCTATTCTGATTGTGTTTCCACAATATTGAAATTGTTTCTTCCTGGCTGCTTGTAGTATTTTCTCCTTGATCTGGGGATTCTGGAACCTGGCTATAATATTCCTGGGAGTTTTCTTTTTGGGATCTTTTTCAGGAGGTGATCGGTGGATTCTTTCAACCTCTATTTTGCCCTCTGGATCTAAAACATCAGGGCAGTTTTCCTTGAGAATTTCTTGAAGGGTGATTTCTAGGTTCTTTCTTTGATCATGGCTTTCAGGTAGTCCAATAATTTTTAAATTGTCTCTCCTGGATCTATTTTCCAGGTCAGTGGTTTTTCCCATGAGATATTTCACATTGCCTTCTAATCTTTCATTTGTTTGGATCTGCTTAACAGCATCTTGATTTCTCATAAAGTCATTAGCTTCCATTTGCTCCAGTCTAACTCTGAAGGAATGAATCTCCTCAGTGAACTTTTGAGATTCTTTTTCCATCTGGCAAATTCGACTTTTTAAGGCATTCTTCTCCTCATTGCCCTTTTGGGCCTCCTTTGCCATTTGAGCTAGTCTATTTTTTAAGGTGTTGTTTTCCTCAGTCAGGCTGTTGACCCTCATTTCATACTTTTCCTGCATCCTTCTAATTTCTCTTTCTAATTTTTCCTCCACTTCTCTTATTTGATTTTTAAAGTCCTTCTTAAGGTCCTCTATGGCCTGCAACCCGCTCATGTTTTCCCCTGGGGCTTTTGGAGCAGGACTTCTGACCTCACAGTCCTTTTCCCGCTCTCTGCCCCCAAAATAGGAGTCTAGGGTTGCATTTTTCTGTTTCCTTTGCCTTGGCATGTTGCCACTTAATTGCTTGACTTTTGGGCTTGTTGCCACACTATGGCTTTAAGGCCAGATAGAGGAATTTTCGTCCCGAACGTGTGGGGGGCAACTTCCGTTTCTGGCAAGCTGTAAACCACCCACGACTTCCACCCTAGATCACAATCCAGATCCAGGGAGGTTAAAGCAAGAGCGATTACCCCCCAAGACTGATCGCTGGATCTCCCCACGATTTGTAGGCTGGGAGCCGGAAATGCCTCTGAAAACTACACAGTGGCGTCTCCTCAGCAGCTTCTAGCCCCCAGGGGAGGGAGCTGACGCATTCCCCAAATACGGGTCCCAAAGTCCATAGGACACTAACCTCTTACTTTGTCCTAGGCAAGTCTATGTTGATAATTCTGGCGTCTCCACAGTTCCTGGTGTTCTGGGGTTCCTCCAGCCGGCTGCTGGCCCTGCCGCCCTGGGGCTAAAACCTCGGCTCACGTGGACCTGGGCTCGGCTCGGCTCCTGGCTCTGCGCGCTGCCGGCTCCCAGACCACTGCGCTGGTCCTTCCTGCAGGGTGCTGGGCTGTCCTCAGCGGGAGGTTAGCTTCTCTGTGTCGTTCTGTGAGTGCTGGGGCTCCAGAAGATTTTCAGAGTCCTTTTTTACATAGTTTGTGGAGAATCTGGGGGCAGAGAGGCTTGGATGAGCTGTTTCTACTCCGCCATCTTGGCTCCGCCCCCCACCCATTTCTTATTAATGCTGCATATTAGTAAGAGCTGAAGATCCAGATGATAGTGCTTGCCATACATATTGATTCATAACTTGTAATAACTGTGGCTTCCCAGGTGGGGACCACTACATTAAAAATAGTCTACCATTTACATAGTGTTTTAAGGTGTACAAAGCACTTTACACATATATCATGCAGGAAACCTACGTAGTAGATGCCCCCATTATTATTTCTTCCTTTTCTCATTAGTAGATGAAGAAACCAAAGTTCAGTAACTTGTCCATGGTCACACCTAGTAAATATTGGAGGTGAGATTTTAACTTAGGACTTTCTGACTCTATCAGTATATTCACAACACCCTGGGACCTCCCTCAATGTGCATCCTTCCTTTAAACCTACTAAAGGCATGGATCCCAGAACTAGATAGAACCTTCCTGTTGGTCTGAGGATGAAGGGAGGAAATTACCTGGAAGTTCCTTCTTTCTGCACTTCTACCCATGCATTATAGTAGTGGGCTTGTTTTGTTCATTTAGGCACTTTGAGATTTACTTATGGTTGACTTGAATCCCACTATGAATTTTTTCTGTTCTCATTGTAATTTTCATGTATGTCTCTTCTCTATTAAATCAATAACATCAAGAAGGCCTACCAATTTCACTACTGCTGGCTTCTGGTAGTCTGGAGACCAGAAGGTCACTCAGTGCTCTTCAGTGTTTCAGTGCTGAGCTGGCTGTAATATTAGTCCAAATTCCCAGACTCTCAGATTCCTGTGGCTTATACTCCTGGCCTTTGAAACTCCTAAGGTTAGACAATCCACCTAATCCACCTAGAATAGAAAAGAATGAATAAAAATCCCACAGATCCAGGACCATTTCTTGGGCACTATATGACCTGGGGTGGGAGGAGAGATGCCCCACGATCCTTCCCCTTATCCACATGGTCTCTTTGGGTATCCTTAGTGAATGAATCACCTCACTCCTTCAAATGTCACTTAATAATGGTGGACATGAGAGAAAGAGGATCAAATGAGGTAATATCTATAATGCTCTTAAGACCGTATCAAGCACATAGTAGGTGTTATATAAATTAGCCATTAATATCACTAGCAGCCTTTCCTCCTCACACTCACATGGTGCTTTTCTTTGTAGTTTTCTAATGCATTTATTGGGGCACCTAGGTGGTGCATTAGTGTGCCAGGTCTAGAGTAAGGAAAACCTGAATTCAAATTTGACCTCAGACACTTAGCTGAGTGACCCTAGGCATGCCACTTCACCCTTTTTGCCTCAGTTTTCTCATGTGTATGATGAGCTGGAGAAGGAAATGGCAAACCATTCCAGTATCTTTGCCAAGAAAACCCCAAATGTACTCATGAAGAGCTGGACATGACTGAACAACAACAATGCATATTATTATTATTTCATATTAGAATTACTTGTGTTTGTCTTATCCTTTTATCAGACTATTCTCTAGGAAAGAAGGTACTGTTTCCTGTCTAAATTTTTCACTGAACAGAGTGCTCTGCACAGCATCGTAAATGTATGAAAATGAACCAAATTTCATACTTTTGCTACAAAATGGGAAAGAGTTAGAAATACTGCAAGTAGGTGAGTCCATGTACACGCCATAATCATCAGCTTTCCTTGATAACTGAATTCTTAATCCTGTATACAATGATTCACCAACAATCAATGGCCATGTTAATCAGAATATATATCTATTCTGAGTGCCTTTTTGTGTCATGAAGATGATCCTGGATGCTGGAAGATTATATCAATGGAACACAGGCTCTGTCAGTTCCTGACAGTAAAAAGCAGAGAGAAAAGGCAAGAGAAATATGCCATTAAATAATAGGCATTCTAACGGAAATGGAACTTTAAAGCTAATGAGAAGACTATTCTAGCACCCTCTTCCTCTCTACAACATGCCTATCAAATAGTTATCTAGTATTGCTCAAAGACATCCAATAAGGGGGAGCCACTATTTTAGGAGGAAACCCATTCATTCTGGGATAACCATTTATTAATAAGGTCATCCTCATTTTTAACTCTCAAATTTTTCCCATTGCTCTAGTTTTGTCCTCTGAGTTGATCGTGCAAAGAACACCTAATCCTCCTTCCATAAAAACCACTCAAATGCTTGAAGTGACTACTCTGGCTCCCTAAAGTTTCCTCCAAGCTTACTTATCGTCAGTTACTTCAAACCATCCTTGTATGGTATAATCTACCATTTTGGAAAGTAGAGATCTAAAAGGTGGAGAGGACAGGTAGAAAGAATAATCAGAGCATAGCTGTAGAGGCGAAGACAAACATGTTATATGTCAGGGAACATTGAATAAACTGGTCTAGGTGGAATAGATGGTTTCTAAAGAAGAGTGATGAAGCTGGAAGAAAAAGGGCCAGATAGCACAGATGCTCGTCTGTCAGGCTAAGAAATTCGGGCCCTAGATCTTGTGGATAATGAGGAGCTTTGTGTTTTAGACAGGTTAATATGAAGTTTTGTTCAGATGGATGAGTGATATGGAGCCTGGAGGAGGGGAGGTCACTAATACAAATGCTGTGGACACTACTCCATTAGATGAATTTCCCCAACAGCATATACAGCCAGCAAAAGCAGCATGAAACAAATATTGCCTGGCAGGCCCTGGATTGGCTTGGTACCCTGCTCTCTCTCCTAGATTAGTGGTGAGTGGTTGTTTAGTGGTTAACAATAGGCCCTCTTTATTCTTTGCCATCTTAAACAAAACAAAACAAAACACTCCTTTCTTCCAAAGGCATTTTGAGAAATTCATATTGCAAAACTTTCTTTGAAAATTCAGTAATTCCTAGAGTCAGAAATGCTTAGAATAAACTAGAGAAATATGAAAAGGAAAAGAAAACATTGGTCTGGTTTAGGATAGAAGGGCTACCATTTAACTGAACAATGAGTGACTTTTCTGGCCTTGAGTCACATGAGCTTTAATGCATTGCAAAGCAAAACAACCAAGGGAAAACTCTTTTTTTAAAAAACCTTTAAACTTTTTTTTTACATATGAATTTGTCAACCATGAACAAACACAAGCATTTCCATATAAAAAGAACAGAAAAGAGGAGTGTATATGAAACTAAGAACTTCCATTAAGTTTTTTTAAAAATGTATATTAAATTTAACAAGCCAGTACCAATACCATCCTATTTATCTATGTCTTTTGCTATACCTTCTACTCCCTTTTGTGAATTTAAAAAATTTTAACATTCTTTTTTTTAATTTTGAAATCCAGATTTTTCCCTCTCTCCCAATCCTGCCCCACCCATTTAGAAGGCAAACAATATGATATCAATTATACATGTGAAATAATGTAAAACATATTTCCATATTAGCCATCTTACAAAACAAAAGAAAAATAAAGAAAGCAAGAAAATTATACTTCAATTTGCACTCCAGATTCATCAGTTCTCTCTCTCTGGAGGTGGAGAGTATTTTTTTTTTTCATTATCAATAAGTCCTTTGGAACTGTCTTGAGCTGTTGTATTGATCAGAGTAGCTAAGTCTCACACCTGATCGTCATTACATTACTGTTACTGTGCACAATGATCTCCCAGCTCTTTTCACTTCACTTTGGATCAATTCATATAGTCTTGCTATGTTTTTTTTTTCTGAAACCACTCCATCATCATTTTTCATAGCACAATAGTACTCCATGATAATCATATGTCATACCCTGTTCAGCCATTCCCCAAATGATAAGCATTCCCTCAACTTCCAATTCTTCACCACCACAAAAAAGAGGATTTTTTTGGTATGCCTACTTGCTTTTCCTTTACTTTTTCTCTCTTTGGGGTATAGACACAGTAGTAGTATTGTGGATCAAAGGGCATGCATAGTTTTATAGCCCTTCGGAAATAGTTCCAGATTGTTCTCCAGAATGACTGGACCAGTTTACTAGTCCACCAACAGTTCATCAAGGTACCCATTTTTCCATCATCCTCTCCAGCATTTGTCTTTGCCAATAGGTATGAGTTAGTACTTTAAAATAGTTTTAATGTACATTTCTCTAATTAATCATGATTTAGAGCATTTTATTCATATGATGATAGATAGCTTTGATTTCTTTTTTCTTTTGAAAACTGCCCATTAATATCCTTTGACCATTTATCAATTGGGGAATGGCTCTTATTTTCATAAATTTGACTGAGTTCCCCATATATTTGAAAAAATGAGGCATTTATCACAGACACCCACTGTAAAAATGTTTACTATTACTTCATTATCTATGGTATCTTTTAGAAAAATGTAGCTTCCCTGATTATTTATTTTAATTAGGTCTATTTTTGCTTTTGCTTTGTCTGAGATCATGATTGCTACCCCTGCCTTTTTTTTTTTGCTTCAGCTGAAGCTTGATAGATTCTACTCCAGCCCTTTATTTTAAGTCTTTCTGTGTTGTGTCTTTCTGATTCAAGTGAGTCTCTTGTAAACAACATGATTGTATTCTGGATTCTAATTCATTCTGTTATCTGCTTTCATTTTATGGGTGAACTCATCCCATTCAGATTTACAGTTATGATTACTATCCATCTATTTCCCTCCATTTTATTTTCTTCTGTTTCTCTCTCTCTCTCTCTCTCTCTCTCTCTCTCTCTCTCTCTCTCTCTCTCGTCCCTCCTCAAAAGTCTATTTTGTTTCTCACTGATGTCTACCTTAATCTTCTCTCCCTTTTGTCATTCTCCCTACCCACATCTCTTATCCCCTTCCCTTCCTTTTTCCCTATTGCTTAAGACAGATTTTTATTCCCAACTGAGTGTGGATATATATTCCTCTTTGAAACAATCCAATGGAAGTGAGGTTCAAGCATTCACTGCCACCTCCTCATTTTCCCATCCACTATAAAAGCTCTTACTTGCATGCTCCTTTCATGTGAGAAAAATTTTCCTGATTCTTCTCCTTCCTTCTTCCTTCTCCTTTTTCTCATCCCCACATTATTTTTTTAGATCATTGCAACATAATCAACTCATACCCATGCCCTTTATCTATGTAGATACCTGCTAACCACCCTAATAATGACTCTTACAAATATCATCTTCCCATATGGGAATGTAAACACTTCAGCTCCATTGGGTCCCTCATGATTATTACTCTTTCTTGTTTACCTTTTTATGCTTCTCTTGAATCTTCTGTTTGAATATAAAAATTTCTATTCAACTCTGATCTTTCTATCAGGAATGCTTGAAGTCCTGTATTTCATTAAATGTCCATTTTCCCTCCTGTAGGATTATACTGTTTCCCTGGGTAGGTTATTTTTTATTGTAATCCTAGCTCCTTTGTCTTCCAAAATATCATATTATAAACCTACTGTTCCTTTAATGTAGAAGCTGTTAAATCCAATGCAATCCTAACTGTGGCTCCATGACATTTGAATTGTTTCTTTCTGGCTTCTTACAATATTTTCTTCTTGGCCTGAAGGCTCTGGAATTTCACTGTAATATTTCTGGGAGTTTTCATTTTGGAATCTCTTTTGATATCCTTAATATAAAATAACAGTATTCTAAAATCTGTTCTAATCTGGTAAGGAAATTATCCACTTTTCCATTTCTCTGTTTACAGATCATGGCAGCCTACTTACCAGTTGGGGAATGACTGAACAAGTTGTGGCATATGATTGTGATGGAATACTATTGGGATATAAGAAATGACAAGGCAGGATGGTTTTAGGAGAAAAAAAAACATGGCAATACCTATATGAACCAATACAAAGTAAATCAGAACCAGGAGATCATTGTGCACAGTAAGAGCATTGTTATAATGATGATCAAAAGTAAAAGGCTTAGTTACTCTGATCTATACAGTGATCCACAATGTTTCCAAAGGATTCATAATGAAAAATACTATCCACCCTCAGAGAGAGAACTAATTAACTCCAAGTGCAGATTGAGACATATTTTTTCAATTTATTTTTCTTGGTCTTTTTGGCAACATGTCTATTATGGAAATATGTTTTGAATGACTTCACATGTACAATGGATATCATATTATTTGCCTTTGCAATGAATTGTTCATCCTTCATTCACAACGTTGCGGGTAAAATAGTGGATAATAGGTAATGTCTTGAATCGTGTGTGAATTGGATTTAAGTGAAGTAGAGTTACCCAAAGTTGTTGGCCTCGTTCTATCTTCCAGAGTCATCAAAGTCCAGGAGCAGGACAAAAGTCAAGTTAATTAGCAATGGTCTGGAATATAGTGAATGACCTTGTCATCTTCTCAATTAGTAGGGAAGGGACTGAAGGGATGGAAAGAATTTAGAACTCAAAATTTTTTTAATGTTAAAAAACTTAAAGTATACCAAAAATATATCAAATCATAAAGGTAGCATGTCAGCTGAATTTTAAAGGAGACAAGGATTTCTAAAAAACAAAGTTGAAGAGCATGTGCATTTGAGGTATGGGAGTGAGGGGAGAGCCAATGCAAAATCACAGAGATAGAAAATGGAGCATATGAAACAATAAGTTCCTTTTGACTACATGACAGGGAATGAGAAACACAACCAGGCTGGAAAAATAAGCTAGTACTAGCTCTAGTAGCAAGCACCCTAGCATACCCAGGATGACCTGTTAGCACAGGTTCTTTGATCTGCTTTTCTAGGAATGACTGCTCAAAAAGGGGTTAACAATCCTATTTTTATTTACATTCACCAGTTTAGGGGAAAGGTCAGCACCCTGAACTTCAGAGAAAATACAAACAAAGAAATAAAGACCAACAGACAGGGCTCTGACTGCCTGAATCAAAGCAATATTGCTATATACTTTACATACACCACTGGATCTAGGGAACCTTTACATCTGAGCAGTCAGGGGGTCTGAACATATGGCTACTCAGAGTCTCAACCAGGAAATCAAATAGTCCTTCTCATAAGCGAAAACCCAAAACAAAATACCAACTCAGAGTATATATACACTTCTCAGAGCCATAAGACATCACAACCCTTATGACTCAGAGCCTAATCAACTTAGTACCAAAAGGTATGGAAGCCTTCATACAAGCAAGCCTCCCCTAAGCAAGCTTCTCTTTAAGCAAGTTCCTCCCCCAATGGACTCTATGTGATTCAGGATGTATTACAGCTGAGCACATAGGCCTATTAATGGGCAGAGAAGATCTTATATCTCATTAACCTTACACTAGCATATGAAGATCTTTGAATGCTAAACATAGAAGCTTAAATTTGATCCTACAGATAGTAAGGGAGTAACTAGAGTTAACTAGAGGAATGACAGATCCCTCTAACATGGTCACTAATGGCAACTCTATGGAAAGATGGATTGGAGAAAGACTTGAGGGAAGAAAATAGTTACTGCAATAGAGGAGGCAATGAGAGGATGAGCTAGTATGGTGGCTACATGTGAGGAGAGGAGGGGACATGTGAGAGAGATGTGTAGATTAAAATGACAAATTTATAACTGATTGCATATGTGAAAGGGAAAGTTGTCCCTAAAGGCTCTGTTCTGGGGTCTTTACTTTTTTCACTCTAGACCCTAGATTCTTAACCTAGGAGTCCACAGACCACATGAGGAATTGGTAGATAGATTTCAGGAAGTCTAAGAATTTGGATAGGGAAAAAATTACATATTTATTTTCACTAACCTCTAACTGAAATTTAGCATTTTCTTCCATTATGAATGTAGACAACAAACCACAGTATTGTTACCAGCACCTGTGACTTTTTCAAGACTAGAAATCACTTCTATTTTAATATTACATGACAGTTGAAGATATCTCAAAATATCATTTAGAACTCTCACTTCTTCAAACTTACTATGTAAAACCTGCTGCTAGGTCACACTTGATTGCAGTTTCACTGTCTACAGATACTTGAAAGAAGACTCCTAGTAAGTAAGTTATGGAAGCTTTAGTTTCATTCATAATGGCATATTCTTGCAAATTAGAATTTTCAGCATGTAACTATCAAAACAAAATATCAAAATTCATTAGATGTCAAACATGACATATGTGTTGCCTTGTCAAAGAACCTCGTAGTTTAATCTTCTTATTCAAGCTAAGCAACAATAACCTTCATACCAATATGTCTGTAAAAATGAAAATTTAATTTTAATCTGTCTATATTTAAGTGTACTTTCTTGTCATTTAACTTGTGTCAATAAAAAGCACATATACATACACCTGTATATATATACATACACGATATATTATGTACATGTATGTACATAATATAGATATACAAATATAACTACCTCACAATTTTAAAAATATTTTGATAGCTATTTTTCAATATTTTTGTTCCTTTTACATTAATACCTATTTCATTTTATTGATTTAAAGACATTATTCTGAGAAGGCATCCATAAACAAAGGGGTTCATGACACCCCAAAGGTGAAGCATTCATTCTCTAGAATATCTCCATTGATGATCTCATCAGCTCCCATGAGTTCAATTATCATCTCTATGCAGATGACTTCCAGATTTATATATCCAGCCCTAGAATCTCTCCTGAGCTACTATCCCACAACAACCAACTGCCTTTTGGGCATCTTGAACTAAATATCCTCCAGATATCTCAAAACCAACATGATCAAAACAGAATTCATTATCTTCCCCCACCCCAACCCTCTTCTCTTCCAAATTTCCCCTTTGCTGTCAAGGACACCACCATCCTCTCAGTCACCTTGCTCTGTGTCATTCTTAATTATTCGTTCACTCATATCTAATCTGTTGTCAAATCTTGTCATTTCAATTTTGTGATAACTCTATCCCCACATGCTTCTTTACTATCTTATTTTTTTATACATTTTTCTCTAAAGCAGGTATACACACAGAGATATATACCAAATCATAAAAACCAGAACTTCTATTTTGTGGCATGATGAAAATTTGGTCACCATTTTCACTTCCACCTCTTCATTTCCCTGACATTGTCATAACTCAACTTAAGTCCCACTTTCAGTAGTAGACTTGTCCTGGTCCCTACTTCTCTCTTCCAATATATTCCCCTCTCAAATTACCTTTATATTTACCTGTATACGTAAATTACCTTTATAATTACCTGTATATGCCTTGTTTGTACCTAGCTAAGTTCTTTACATAGTCTCCCCCATTTGAATGTATCCTACTTGAGGAAAGAGATTAATTTTCTTTTGAGAGGAATTTGGAGGGGAGGGAGACTTTTTTGGCTTTTGTATCCCTAGGACTTAACATATTTCTTGGCACATAATAAGCACTTGCTAAATACTCATTGACTTACTAAGAGAGAAGAGTTAAGGAGATTGCAAATCTGAGTGATCAGAAGAATGGTAGTAAAACATTCAGAAGAATGGCAGTTTGAACTCCCCTCCCCCTGCCCCCAGGTTACTTCTGAATTTCATAGACTCTTCTTTGCATGTCTTTACATAAATGCCTGAGAATTAGGGAATCATCTCTTGAAAAGAATTTAATAGTTTTTTAAACATTTCTTTAATTTTTCACTCATCATAATCATCATAACTAACATTTGTAAAATCATATAAGATTTATAAATATATGTCCACTTTAGACACTCACTGCCTTGTTCTAACTTTTTTGACCTCTAAAAAAAATCTGCTCTTAGGGGAGAGTCTGATTCAGTCATTTTTACTTTAAAGTAAATATTAGTCATAAATTAAGGGTGTGGAACAATGTCTATGGGGAAAGTGATAGTTTCTTGGAATCTTCCCTGCTCATCTGGAGTATTGGCTTCTATTTGGAGAACAAAATTTTAGGAACTGACAAGCAGGAGGGGATCTAGGGGAAGCCATTTAGGATGGAGAGAAGCTTGGAGAACTGCTGAAGTAACAGAGGTTGTATAGCATGGAGGAGAGAACCTGGGTTGAGGAGGTGTTGCACAGGTAGATAGATAGATAGATAGATAGATAGATAGATAGATAGATAGATAAAGATATGTGTGTATACACACATATATATATATTTATATATGTGTGTGAATATATGTATATGCATATATATTTATACACAATTGCAATATATTTTGATTTTGAAAGGCTGTCCTATGGAAGAGAGATTAGACTTGTTCTTTTTTGTTTTGTTTTGTTTTGTTTTGTTTTGTCCTAGATGACAAAACTAGAAGAGATGGAAATTACAGAAAGGTATATTTTGACTCAATAAAATGAAAATCCTCTTTACAAATAGCTGTCCAAAAGTGAAATGTACTATGGGAATCTTCCATTACTAGAGATATTCAGGTGAAGACTAGCTACTTAGTGTATGACTTCTAAGGGCTCAGGTCTTTCTGAGCTCTGAAATGGGAGGTGAACTTCAGCCTTTTCTCTAATTAGCAATACCCAAAGCTCTGGTTTCTCTGCTTTTAAGCAGATATGGGGTTTGGGGGACCAAAACAATCTGATCATCTGTTAATGCAGTGATACCATGGAAGATAGTGATGGAAGTAACTATAGGAGATAGTTATGAAAATGACACACTTTGTGGAGATGGAAAATATTCTGGATTATAAATTAGAATGTCTGAGATTCTATAAATGTGATTCTTCCATAGTCTCTTTACCAACAATATTTTACCAGGGCGTGGTGTCTTTTATATCACCCACACTAAAGAGTATCCTGTGGAGAAAATTCCTGATCCTCCCTGCCTCAGTTGATGTTATTTGTGTTTTGTGATGACTGACTCCCCAACCCATGTCAGGAAAGCCACCGCTGTCTTCCACTTCACCCTTTCTCTTTCCACAGCTTCCCACCTCAAATTCTAGAACCATGCATTATGTTCTAAGTAATTCTGTCATTGTTACTTGATGAAGCATGTCAATCCACTCCTTTATTGTCCCGCCTTACCATCACTAACTTAGGATCAAAGTGCCCCTCTAGCCAAACTGATTTGTATTATTGTCTCTTACATTAGAATATGTTCTTTGAAGGCAATTACTGTTTTTGCTTCTGAATTTGTAGCCCCATCTCTTAGCATTTTGACTGGCACATAGGAAGTACTTAATTGATATTTTTATTCTTTTGTTCATTCTTATGTTCCCTGAGGAATTTGGTGTTTTTTTGTTTTGTTTTGTTTTTACTGTGTAGCAGAAGGCTTTATACCAGTAAAGGCTTTATACGATCAAGGAGTAGTGTATAGGGATTTTTCTTTTGGATAAGAGGATCTTCTTAGCTCCCCAACATTAGGAAGTGTAGATGTCTCTATTCTGCCCATAAAGCAGTCTCCCTGCTGCTCACAGGAGCTGGAAGGCTGATCCTGTGGGAGGCAGTGGGAGTGGTGTTGCACAATTTAAAGAAGTGGTTTATTAACAGCCTTCCTGTCCTGTAGCCAAGAGTGTACAGAGGCAGAAGCACATGTATGTGGCAATAAATGGCAACTCATTTGCCCCCTGAGGGGACCCCAATGTACTAATTATGCCCTGCCATAGGAGCCAAGGGGGAGAAGTGTCTTACACTCCCTAGCTGCATGATGGCTAGAAGCAGGATTTGATTGTATCACTCGAGAGCTGCCAAAACTCAACCCCTGTTTGTGTGTACGTGATTGGTGTCCAGTGATGGTCCCTGAGGACCATACTTTCTGCCCCCCTTCTTGATTCTGGGCAGCAGAGGATAGCAGCTACAGCACATTTATAAGCTGAGGTCTGTCTTGAAGATAACAATCACCATTACCATCATCATCATCACCAAATATGGTGGTCTTTTCTCAGCCCTCCTTCATGACCTCTTTGTAGTATTTGACATTGTTGATGCCATTCTCCCAGATCTTCTCTCTTCTCGGGGTTCTCATGGCACTGCTCTTTCTTGACTCTCTGTCTACTTCTCTTGAGTATCCTTGGCTGGGTCATCTTCTACACCATGCCCCTTTACTGTGGATGTTAACAACATACTTATTTACATGCTCTCTCCTAGATATAATACAAGCATCTTAAGGAGCTGTAATATTTCATTTTTGTCTTTGATTCTAAGTGCCAAGCATAATGCTTGGCACAGAGTCAGTGCTTGTTGACCAGCTGATTAACTGACATTTTCATTCCACTGGGAAATCTGTAGAGTTCTTTACCTTCATCATCTCTTTTCAGCCTCACAATGCCTCTGTGAAGTTAATTATTATTATTCTGATTTTACAAATAATAACAATACCTAACATTTATACAGGGCTTTCTTTTGTGTGTTGTCCTCCAAGGCAGCTAGGTGACACAGTGAAGTGAGCATTAGGCCTGGATGAATTAAAATACATTCTCAAAGGCTAGCTAGTTGTGTGACTTTGGGTGAGTCCCTTAACCACAGTTTCTTCAATTGGAGATAATAATAGCACCTAACTCCCAGTCTGGTTATGAAGATCAAATGAGATCATATTTGTCAAATGCTTAGGTAGTATATAAATGCTAGTGATCAGTATCATGTCTTACCCCTTCAGAATGTAAGCTGTTTGAGGACAGACACTATCTTTCTTTTTTTTTTCATTTTATTTTTATCCTCACCTGCTTATCCCAATGCCTAGCACACAGTAAATTTTTTTAAAGATGCCCTCGGGGCAGCTAGGTGGTGCAGGGAATAGAGCACCAGCCCTGGAATCAGGAGGACATGGGTTCAAATCTGGCCTCAGACACTTAACATTTATTAGCTGTGTGACCTTGGGCAAGTCACTTAACCCCAATTGCCCTGGCTTTCCCTCTCCAAAAAGACAAAAAAAATATTAAAAATGCTCTCTATTGTAATCCCTGATCTGCTAATAACTAGCTGGATAACCTGGGGAAGATAATTTCCCCTCTCTGGGCAGATTTAAAGCTATTAGTTCTTCTAAACTACTAAGGGTGAGGAAGTAGGAAAGGTTCACCTTAGGTGTGAGCAATAAAAGGGGATGACATAGAAAATTGAGAAATAATAAGCATTGTGTTTTACCTGAAAATTATCAGAGAATGCCCTCTTATGTAGTAAGCCCCTACAGATAGATACAGTGATACATTGTGGGAGAAGAAATACCTGAGGGCAGCTAGGTGGCACAGTACATAGAGTGCTGAATCTGGGGTCAGGAGACTCATCTTCCTGAGTTCAAATATGGCCTCAGATACTTATTAGTTCCATGACTCTGGGCAAGTCACTTAAGTCTGTTTGCCTCAGTTTCCTCATATGTAAAATGAGCTAGAGAAGGAAATGGCAAACCATTCCAGTATCTTTTCCAAGAAAACCCCAAACGGAGTCACAAAGAGTCAGATGTGACTAAAATTGCTTAACAACAATGGTAGAGTTCTCTATGATGTGGTTCTTCTCTCCAACCCTGTGATACTACATATTTCTGTGTTTAGATAGTAGTTATAACATGAACAATGATTGTAAAGATAAAGAACTAGGACTTGAGATACATCAGTTCTATTATTTTATGGGATCACTTGGAGTTTTTATTTGTGGCAAATCTTTGTGATATTGAAATATGTACAAAACTACTATAGTAGATTTAAGGTCTACCTTCTCTATAAAGTCATCCTCCCTTAGTCATTAGTGTTTGCTGACCCCTCACATTGCTTTGTATTTACTTATCTGTGCACATGTTATTTATAGTACAATGGAAGAATGAGAAATGATTGAAGTGCTTACTCTGTCCCAAGAAAAGTGCTAAGTTCTATTGAGACAAATACCAATGCAAAGTCATAAGGTGCTAACACGTTTCCCTCTAATAAGAGGAGACCACATACATAGGCAAGTGGTAGCTAAGGAAGGATATTTTGGTCTGGGAAATCTTAGGAGATAGTGAGAACATTGTTGTTATCATTGTTGAGTCATTTCAGTCACATCCTACTTCTCATGAGTCCATTTAGGATTTTCTTGACAGAGATACTGGAGTTGTTTGCTATTTCCTTCTCCTGCTCATTTTACAGATGAGGAAACTGAGGAAAACAGGGTCAAGTGACTTGCCCAGGTTCATATAGCTATTAAGTGTCTAAGGCTGAATTCAGGTCTTCCTGACTCTGGGACTGACATTCTATCCACTGCACTACCTTAGCTGAGAAGAAGATTGTAAATGTCAATTAGCCTACTCTTTCTAGAGATAATGATAGTATTAATTTGCTTACAATTCTCAGAGAAAAGAGGTATAAAGGGTGTATGTGGGACACATAGCAGCAGGGCAGAAAATGACCAGAAAAAGGTAAGAACAAATAGTCCCAAGAAGTGCAGAGTTTGTGGCTTAGTTCCCCTTGGTATAAATATTTGGAGGTCCAGAGTGAAAGGAGGAGCAGCAATAGAAGGGAAGAAAATTTAAATGTAAACTTGAGTTCAGGGACTGCTCCATTCTTACCTTTTCTTCCATGACACCTAGCACAGTGTCTTGCACAGGGTAGCTGTTTAATAAATATGAATTGATTTGATTTGTTCAAATGGAACCATTTCTGCCCTCATGGAACTTAATTCTATGGCTTAGATTTCTCCTCTATCATCTTATCTCTAGGTGAAGATGAAATAGAGTCTCCCTATGATGAATTAGCACATGTTAAGATTTGCTCTGGATCAATGAGAAAGTGGGAAGGATTATGCCTAGTGTTGTTTTGTTTGGATCTGAGGTTGAGAAGTTGTGTCACAGGAGAAATGAATATTTCAGGTATAAAGGGTAAAGCAACAACTACTGCTGAATAGCAAAACTAAAAAAAATGTATGAGGAGCTTGGCTGTTGGTTGGGCTTTAGTCTCCACTTCCTTGGACTGTGTTGCAGATGGCACAGAATAAGATACTTTAATCATGCATAAATTTTGACTGGCTTGGAACCAAACAAAATATCAATTGGACAGAATTCTTCATTATAACTATATCAATAAAGCCCAATTCTTATGGGTTGTCTTTGGTAACATGAAAATAACTTAATTTTCCAGAACTCTACCTTATAATAGTAGACATAAGTCCAATGGGGATTTTACCCAAAGTATGGTATTTAAATTTTCCATGCTGACCTAGACAACATAAGACCTACTCTTTAGTGATTCTTGATAGAGCTTGTACTTACATCCATATTCATCCAGTGATTTGAATAGGACCATTCCATATTATAAAAATCACATGATAGTAAGCCAATCAATAAGCACTTAGTAAGCACCGACTGTGTGTCAGACACTGTGCACATTCTGAAGATGTCATTTTTTTTAGAGAAACAATCTCTACTTCCTAGGAGCTTAGGGCAAACAATATATACATATTTAAGAATATACACTATAAAGATACAGAATTAATACAAGTCAGTTAGAGAGGGAAGGCACTAAGAGTTAGATACTACATTTGTAGGGCAGCTAGATGTCACAATGGATAGAGCACTGGCCCTGGAGTCAGGAGGACCTGAATTCAAATCCAGCCTCATACACTTACTAGCTGTGTGACCCTGGGAAGTCACTTTACCCTGTTTGCCTGAGTTCCTCTAACTATAAAATGAGCTAGAGAAGGAAATGGCAGATCATTCTAGTATCTTTGTGAAGAAAATCTCAAATAGAGTCATAAAGAGTTGGACCCTCCAATAAGCTGTAAGCTCCATGAAGGCAAGAACCTTCATATATCCCTTAGTATTTAGCATAGTACCCTATACACAGCAGACATATAATAAAGGTTCCCTTCTGCTATTCTCATGCCTCTCTAGTAATAAAGCAACTGTACTGTGTGCTGAGGAGACAATAACTTAGTTTTACATTCAAGTCATTGAATCACAGACCTAGAACTTAAAGAGATTCCAAATGCCTTCTAAACTTAATTCCTTCATTTTATAGATGAGAAAATTGAAGCCTAAGGTCATTTTGGTAGTAAGCCAAAAAGCTGGGATTTGAATCCAAGTCCTTCCTGTGGCATCTACAACACTGATTCCAAAACCTGCACATTTTCCCACTGCAACATGATGCCTCTCCACCCACAAACATGGGGCCACATTTTTAAAGGATCATAAATAGTAAAATGTCCAGCATACATGTACAGTATGGTGAAGGAACCTAAAACTGTGGTATATGAGGAATGTTGGAAGAACCTGGAGGTGTTTTGACTGGAAAATGTACCACCCACAGTGCTAAGCACTTGGGATAGAAAGATAGACAAAAACATGATCCCTGTCCTCAAAAGGGGAATGAAGAATTCCTCTAATGTGGAAGATGACATATCAATAACTAAATACGTACTAGAGTTATAAAGAATGGATAAAGGTACTCTGAAAGGGCATTAGCAAATGGTGGAACCAACTGGTGGAAAGGTAATCTGAATATGGCATTAGCAACTGGTGGAACCAAGACAGGCCTTCTGAATAAGATGGGATTTGGGCTAAACCTTAAATGAAGTCAGGGAAGTCAAGAGGTAGAGATTAGGGGGCAGAGCATTCTAGGCATCCTAGGATAGCCCAGGGCAAAAGCAAGGAGACAGATCATGTAATGCCATATTCAAGGAACAGCAAGAAAGCTAGTGTAGCTGTTCCATGTAATATATGGAAGGTGAAAGATTAGAAAGACAGAAAGTGCCTAGAGTATGAAAAGTTTTTGATGCCAGACAAAAGACTTTATATTTGATCCCAAATGTAATAGGGAGCTACTGCAATTGGTTCAGAGTTATGCTCTAGAAAAGTTGCCTTGGCAGCAGTGGAGCATGGATTAGGCTCAGGGGAGTCTTGAGGAAGGGAGAGCAGTAAGAAGGCTCTTACGGTATTCTAACCTAGGTAAGAGGTGATGAGGGCTTGAACTAGAATGGAGGCTTTGCAAGTGGAGATACATTCAGAAGGTAGAAATAGTACCAATGTTTAGAAGCTGCAGAAAATCAGTTTGGGGCTCAAAAGGAGAAGGACTTTGTAGTAACTTCTCTTTGAAGTCTCCTTTGATCTACCCAGTAAGAAAAGATTTCTCTACATGTCTGAGCCTTTCTCAAGTTTTGGGTCTCCCTTGAGACACTCACCTACTCCTGTGTATTATAATATTTTTTTGTTGTAAGCTTCTCTATGGCAAGGATTGAGATACAGTTGGATCAGGAAGGTGAAAATTATGGTCTCTGGGTTACCTTTCCTGTTCTAAAATCCTGGAACAACATGCTTTGTAAACTATAACATGCCATTTATCATTCATAGTGCATGGGGCATTATAGTATAGAACAAATACCAAATACTCAGTAAATACTGCTTAATGAATAAAGTGCCCCTGACAACCATCCCAGCAATTGCTTTATCACTGAAAGTGGCTGAACAGAGGTAGAATGAACACTTGTAAGAGATGTTTTAAACAGTGTTTTCAAACTCAAAATATTCAAATAGAAACAGGGATCCACTAAACAAATGGATTCCTCTGGGTCTCATGTTGACTTAAGAAAACCAAGTATCAATATGATCCATATCCTTCCTGTATTTTTATTTATTTTGCTAAATACTCCCCAATTACTTTCTCAGATCATACTTAGGAATGCTGTAGACCACATATTTTATACCTCTGCTTTAAAACATATCCTTGGAAGGGCAAAGCCAAGATGGCAGAAAAAAGGCAGGGACTCATCTGAGCTCTTGCAAATTCTCTTCCAAATAATTTAAATAATGCCTTGAAATGAATTCTGGAATGGCAGAACTCACAAAAGGGTGGGGTGAAACAATTTTCCAGGCTAAGACAACTCAGAAGGTTGGCAAGAAAGATCTGTTGCATGGGGGTGAGAGTGGAGCTCAGTACCAGTACAGGGAGTACCAGTGCAAGCTTTGCCCCAACAAACAAGTAGCAGACCTTGGGAATAACTGAATCAGCAGTAGCATCCCAGCTTTCAGAGCTCTCAGCCCACAGACAGTAAGGATCGTTAGAAGGCGTTCCTTTGTTGACACTGGGCACAAGACTCTATCTTATTGCCCATATGTGGATCCAGGTCACAGTCCTGGGTCATAGTCCTAGGTCACAGTCTCAGGGTGAGGAGGAGCAGTAGCACACCAGAGCTTGCCACTGTAGGGGAGTGTAGCAGCAAGAATCCTAGTATGCCCAGGATGGCTGCTAGCACAGGTTCTTAGATCTGCTTTTCTAAGGGAAAATAACTCAAAATGGGTTAACAATCTTACTTTAATCAATCAAACATATATCATTTGCCTAGTTCAGGGAAAAAGTCAGCACCCTGAACTTCAGAGAATACAAACAGAAGTTACAAGGAGACAAAAAAATACAGACAGAGAAACAGATCAGCAGACAGGGCTTCCAACTGTCTGACCACTACATCCATACCTAGTTAGTTACTAGAGAGAGAAGCACCAACATCTGGGTTTTCAAAGCCAGGGCCTCAAGGGCTGCCCAGAGTCTCAACTGGCCAAATCACACAACTCTTCCCAAAGTAAGCCCCAAAGCAAAACCTCACATGATGATATATATAGCCTTCTCCTGGGTCAAAGAATGTCACAACTGTCTTGACCCACTGCTCAATCACAAAGTAACAAGGTGTGGGCATTCCTGAAAAACAAGCCTCCTGCCATAGGCTCCATGTGACCACATTCAGCCTATTAGGGGGCAGAGTATATTTTCAAATCAAGGAGGGTACTCAGAGTCACTTAAGCCTATCAAAGGGCCAAAGGGTGGGGAAAATCTTCAGATTCCCATTCCCATAACAGGGAGTAGGGGATCCTGGTCATAGTTCTAGGGCAGAAAGGAATGAAGATAAAAGCATAGACCACAACAGTAGTAAACACACTTCTAGGATCTACTACTTTGGAAGAATTGAAATTTATAGATCCCCCAGAACTAGTTCTGAAAACAGCTGCACAAAAAACCTAAAGTCCCCTATAACCCAGAGGCAAAAGTAAAGAAATAGGCTGGAAAAAAAAGAGCAAAGAGCAAACAACAACAGCAGCAACAAAGAACCTGATCATAGAAAGTTACTATAGTGACAGGGAAGAACAAAAAACAAACTCAGAAGAAGACAAGCTGATATATCCAAATCTTCAAAAAAATATATATGAATTGGTCTTAAACCAAAAAGAATACCTGGAAGAGCTCAAAAAGAATTTTAAATATCAATAGAGGTAGAGGAAAAATTGGGAAAAGAAATTATAGTGATGTAAGAAATTCATGAAGAGAATCAACAGCTTGGTAAAGGAGGCATTAAAAATACCAATGAAAATAACACCATAAAAACAAGAATAGGTCAAATGGTAAAAGATATACAAAAATTCACTGAAGAGAACTCCTTAAGAAGCTGAATTGACCAAATAGAAAAGGATGTACCAAAGCTCACAAAAGAAAATATGCCTTAAAAATTAGAATTGGGCAAGTGGAAGTTAATGACCCTATGAAACACCATAGAACAATTAAAAAAACACAAGAATGAAAAAATAGAAGTGTGAAACATCTCATTGGAAAAAAAAACAATTGACCTGGATAATAAAGCCAAGAGAGCTAATTTAAGGACTATTGGATTATTTTGACCATGGTCAAAAAAAGAACCTACACATCATCTTTCAAAAAATGATGAAGTAAAAATGCCCTGATATTCTAGATCCAGAGGGTAAAATAGTATTTTGCAAGCCACTAAAAAGAAACAATCCAAATTTCCTGGAGCAACAGTCAGTATAACACAAAATTTAGCAGCTTCTACATCAGAGGATAGAGTATTTGAAATATAATATTGCAGAAAGCAAAAGAGCTAGGATTACAACTAAGAATCGCCTATCCAGAAAAATTGAGTATAATCTTTTGGGGGCAAAATAGATATCTAATGAAATAGAGGACTTTCAAAAATTCCTGAGCTAAATAGAAAGTTGACTTTCAAATACAAGACTCAAGCAAGAGAAGCATAAAAAGGTAAAGAGCAAAGAGAAAACATAAGGTATTTAATAAGGTTAAACTACTTCAGTTTAAGATGATACATGGAACTCCTAACAACTTTCTTCTTATTAGAGCATTTAGAAGGAGGATACGTAGACAGAAGACATGGGTATAAGGTGAATATGGTAGGATGATATTTTTCTAATTAAATTAAAGAGTGAGAAAGATGAATGCACTGGGAAAAGGGGAAAGGGAGAATTAGAATGGGATAAATTATCTGACATAAAAGAGGTGTAAAAGAGCTTTTACAGTGGAGGGGAAGATAAAAGGTGGTGGGGAGCACTTGAACTTTACTTTCATTGGAATTGTCTCAGAGAGGGATAACATACACACTCAGTTGGGTATAGAAATCTATTTTAGTCTACATAAAAGTAGAAGGGGAAGGGGGTAAGAGAAGAGGGTGTGGGCCGATAGAATTGAAAGAGGCAGTAGTCAAAAGCAAAATACTTTTGAGTATAAGTAGGGTGAAAGAAGAGAGAGTAGGATAAATGGGGGGGGTGGATTAGGGTGGAGTGAAATACTCAGTAAACATCATTGTGAATAAAATTATAATAAACTTTTCTGATAAAGGCCTCGTTCCTCAATTATGTAGAAAACTGAGTCAAATTTATAAAAATAAGAGCCATTTCCCAATTCATAGGTGGTCAAAGAAAGTGAATAAGCAGTTTTCAGATGAAGTAATCAAAGCTATTTATGAAAAATGCTGTAAGTCACTTTTTTCTAGGGAAATGCAAATTAAAAATAGCTCTGATGTACTATCTCATACCTATCAGATTGACTAACATGACAGAAAAGGAAAATGATGAATGTTGGAGGGGATATGGGAAAATTTAAACTGCATTGTTGATGGAGTTGTAAACTGATCCAACTATTCTGGAGAACAATTTGGAACTATGCCCAAAAGGCTTTAAAACCATGTATACCCTTGGACCCAGCAATACTACTACTAGGTTTGTACCCTAAAAAGGTTTTTTTAAAAATCCAAAAAGAAAAGGCATCTATATATACAAAAATATTTATAGCAGCTCTTTTGTGGTGGCAAAGAATAAAAAATTGAGGAGATGCTCATCAATTGGGCAATGACTGAACAAGTTATGGTGAATGATTGTGATGGAATACTATTATGCTATAAGAAATGATTAGTGCCATGATTTCAGAAAAACTTGGAAAGACTTACATGAACCTATACAAAGTTAAATGAGCAGAACCAAGAGAACATTGTACACAGTAACAGCACCTGTTCTACAATTGTGATCAACTATGAATAACTTAGCTATTCTCAGCATTACAGTTATTTAAGACAATTTTTAAGGATTTGACAAAAAATGCTATTCATCTCCAGAGAAAGAACTGATAGAGTCTGAATGCAGATCAAAGCATAATTTTTTTAAACTTTATTTTTCTTGGGGGTTTTTGGTCTGTTTTCTTTTACAACATGACTAATTGCTTTCTCCATGACAGGGGGAGGGGAGGTAGGGATGGAGAGAATTTGGAACTCAAAATTTGAAAAAAAAAAAAGAATGTTAAAAATTGTTTTCATATGTATTTTAAGGGAAATAAAATATTATATCAATATTTTTTAAAAGATGTGTCTAAAAGTTCTGCCAGTTCAACCATCTAAGATTCTCTCATTCTCTTCTGGATTAAAGAGGGCAGAGTCTCCCCATCCAGATATCAACCATACCATCCTCAATCCCTAGTACTATCTCCTCTCACCAGAGCTTTATCAGGAAATCTTGCATGCAAGTTAAATTCCATTGTAATTACTGAACCTGGATTGGGGTGCGGGGCAGTTTGGGCACAGGGAGGGAGGGCAGATGACAAATTATGAAGATACCATCACACCTAGAGAGAAGGTGGCCTATTCTCTAGAAAGTCTAGTCTATACCTTCATAGTATGGACAATGGTCCCCTGCCCTCCAAACCCCAGAGAGGTTGAGGGAAATATCGGGGGCCATTATTAAGGCAAGACAAAGGAGAGAGTCATTCTATTCATAAAAAAAGGAGACGTGACAACCCAGGGCTGGGGGAGGGAAGAAGGGTGAACGGGTATAAGCGGGAGAAAGCAAGGACTATAACAGAAAGAAAAAAATCCTTCCCTTCATTCCCAGGTGTGAGCGCTCTGGGGTAAAGCTTTAATTCTTGCTTCCATTACAGCCTTGTTATTCACACATTGGAAGGAATGCTAACATACCCAGGCCTGGATGGATGAGCAGCTCTAGGTATTGGTCCCATGAATACCTGAAGCCTCTGGTCATTCCCCATTTCAACTTATCCATAGGCAGTTTCCAGGCATCAGAGCAGTGTGATCTCGTCTGTAAAGACACTATCGCTATGAAAGAAAGGGCTAGTGTTGTATTATAAATCAAAAGAGTCAGGTTCTCGTATCTCTGCTACCAAAAGCATTGTGTAGACCTGTACAAGTCACTTCCCTGCCCTTATCTGTTTTATGATTTTGTTTTTTTCTGTAAAATTGGGGGTCAAGCCAGTTGATCTCTAAGGTTACTTCCAGCTCTAAATATTCCATGGAAAAGCATTGGACCTGCAGTTATTGATAAAGAAAAGTCCCAAAGGAAGGCAATCCCTCTAACAATTCAGGTCATTGTCTTCTATATAACACCACATTAGAGAGAAGCCTCGAGCCCATAGAGGTTAAATAGCTTGCCAAGTCACAAAGTCAATATGTGTCAGAAGCAGAATTTGAATTCAGGTCTTCCATTCCAAGGCAAGTGCTCTACCCACCACATCACACTGCCTCTCATGTTCCCTGACTTAGCTAGATTGCTCCCTGTATATTGAAGTCCATGGTTCTCATATGCTAATTGAGACTGAAAATATTTGAGCAAAAGTTGCTTGGGAAAAGACATTGAACAGGTTTTGATATATCCTGTGTGAGACATTATTATGAAATGAATGATGCTCATGGGCTCCATACTGACATACCTTTAGGTCTACCTCACCTACCAAGGGCTTATCTACAGGTGATGTTTAAACCAGAGACCATTTGTGGATAGGAAAAATCTCTGGTGTCTAGACACATGTAACAACATAAATGAAGGAAAGTGACTTTTCTGGGAATGTTTGTGCAGTTGACTCTTTAAAAAAAATAATTGTGGACATAATTTGTTCTTATATCTCCTTCATTTCCCAATAAGTTCCTTTACCTTCTCTTACCCAGAGCTATTCCTTATAATAAAAGGAGAAGGAGGGGCAGCTAGGTGGTGCAATGAATAGAGCACTGACCCTGGAATCAGGAGGACCTGAGTTCAAATTCTGCCTCAAACACTTGATTACACTTTCTAGCTGTGTGACCTTGGGCAAGTCACTTAACCCCAATTGCCTTGCCTTCTCCCCTCCAGAAAAAAATAAAATAAAATAAAAAGAGGAGAAGAAGCTTTAGCCAAACTAGCCAACACATCAGTTACATGTATTAGTATACAGACATCCCTAGTGTCCTACCTCTGCAAAAAAAGTGGGGAATGGGGAGGTAAAGGGTGGATTCTCACCTCTTTTTCACAGTCAATACTGATCATCACAAAGTACTCTGTTTGGATTTATTGTCCTTGTTGCTGATTTCCATACACACTGGTAATTTTATAGGACATTTTCCTTTATTTTGTGGGCACTTTAGGGCAGTTAACGCCTGTTCATGTGGAATTTATTTCCCATCTGCATGGTTAGAATTCTCTTGGAAGATTGGTTAATTTCATTTATCAGATCCTCTTTCACCTAAAGAGATGTCTCCAGATTTCTTGGCCAGAAATATGGAAATTTCTTGACTAGGATGCCCAAGGGAGGGGAGGTTGGATATCTGGAAAGAATTTGATCTAACAGGGTAGATTGTGAAAGTTTGTTTGTTTTTTTCAGAGAATTGCATAGTACCATCCTGTTTGAGTATAACTGCTTTTTAAAATAAGGTTAAAAAAATTAACTTCATATGATTTGCTTAATTGCATTAATTCTCTAGCACTATTTGTAAGGGAGAGGGTATAGAAATTATAACAACATTTCCATCAAACTTTTCAAAACTTTTTCCTGTCTATTACCAGACTTGAATCTCACAATAGCTCTATGAATAGTCAAAATGGGCATTATTAACCCCATTTTACAGATGAAGAAGCTAAGGCTCAAACAGGTGAAATGATTTAGGAGCATAGAATCACACATTTAGAGCTGAAAATGACCTGTGATAATAGGGTTAGGGAGTGATGGAGTGAGGACTAATAAGGAAGTTAAAAATGATTTCATGTTTGCAATGGGCGGTTAGGTGACTCAGTGGACAGAGTGCTGGGACTGGAGTCAGGAAGACTCATCTTCCTGAGTTCAAATCTGACCTCAGATACTTATTACCTATGTGACTCTGGGCCAGTCACTTAACCTTGTTTGCCTCAGTTTCCTCATCTGTAAAATGAGCTGGAGAAGGAAATGACAAACTACTCCAGTATCTTTACCAAGAATATCCCTAATGAGGTCACAAGGGTCAGACATGACTGAAATGACTGAACAACAACAACAACAACAACAACAACCTTTGCAAAGCACTCTGCAGACATTATCTAATTTGAGTTTTACAATACCCCTATGAGGAAGGTGCTATAGTTAACATCTCCATTGTACATTTTTAAAACCTGAGGCTCGGAAAGATTGAATAACTTATCCAAGTTTACAAAGTCCAGTGTCAAAATGGCTGAACAAGTTGTAGTCTATGATTGTGATCAAATTCCATTGTACTAGAAGTGACAAGCAGGATGATTTCAGAAAAACCTGAAAAGACTTGTTTGAACTGATTCAAAGTGAGGTGAGAAGAACTAAGGGAACATTGTACATGGTAACACCAGTATTGTACAAGGATCAACAGTGAAAGATTTACTCTAATGTAATCAAATCTAACTCTGGAGAGAGAACTGATGAACTCCTAATGCAGATAGAAGCATACTTTTTAAACTTTTCCTTAGTTGTTTTGTCTATCTTCCTTTGCAACATAGCTTAAATGGAAATATGTTTTGCATGACAGCATGTGTATAATCTTTATCAGACTGCTTGCTTTCTTAAGCATGAGGGAGGGGAAGGAAGGAGGTAGAGAATTTGGAACCCAAAATATTAGCAAAAATCACCGTTAAAATTTTTTACATGTCAATGAGCCTTGGAATCAGAAAGACCTGAGTTCAATCTGACCTCAGATACTTACTTGCTATGTGACTCCGGTCAAGTCACTTAACCCTGTTTGCCTCAGTTTCCTCCTCTATAAAATGACCTGGAGAAGGAAATAGCAAACCACTACAGTATCTTTGCCAAGAAAACTCCAAGTGGGATCACAGTGTCAAACATGATTGAAAATGACTGAATAACAACATTCTTGATTCCAAATTCAATCCTCCATCCTCTATCCCATGGTACTGCTCCATTGTAATTTAGTGGGATTGGGTTTATTTTTTCCCATTTTACCCTTTACATACATACCATAACGGAAAGTCAAAGTGAATATATTCACCTACTTTCTGATCATGAGAGGTTATCCCATCTCTTCCTTTCCACCACTCATTATTAGGACCTATATGCATCTGATAAAAATGTGCTGGCTCACAGGGCTACCCTGGGCTTTGGATTTCTCAGAGGTTTCATTTAATTATTGTATTTCCTTAATTGTTATCAGACAAAGATTTTGCAAGGATTACTAGTGCCTATGAAAATCTACCAGATTATAAAAAAAAACCCACCCCATCCTCAACTCTAATTACAGAAAGAGCTTTAGAGGAAAAAGGAAAAACAAAAACAGGGTTGCTAGTTCTAGGTTGGCCAGAATAATTGCTAAACCTAAATCCCTATATCAGGTATTCATTTGCTTCATTTAAGTCAATATGCATTTATTAAGAGTTTATTATATGGCAGGATTGTGCTAAACACTTAGGGATCTTTTTTTAAAGACCAAAAAAAACCCCAAACCCACCCTCAAGCATTTCACAATCTAATGGAGGAGACAATGCCCAAATGACCATGTATTTACAAGTTACCTCCAGCACAAATGGGAGATTATCTCAAAGGGAAGGGAGCCAGGGAAAGGTGCTCAGAGAGAAGGAAGCCTAGGAAACTGGGAAGCAAGGGAGAGCTATAACAGGGTACCAGTTCCTCCCCCTCTCCAAGTTTTATCAAGGCCTAGATTTTATACTTTCCTCTTCCTGCCAAGGATTAGCTTACCTTAAAGGGGGCAAAACTGCCCCTTCCTCACCTGATTAAACTGTGACTGCTTCCTTTCCTCAACATGAGGTAGGCCCAAGCCTAAAATCCTGCCCTTCTCCAACAAGGATTAGCTTTTCTTACCTAAAAGGATATACAGTTATCTTTGGGACTTGATTGGTCCTGGCCCTTCTGATTCAGCTTTCCTTGTAATCTACAGGCTTAAAATGTCCCTAGACCTTTCAGACTCAGAGGCCTAACATTAGCAACTCACCATCACCTGCTGATCAGAAAGCTGAAGATATCTGTCACTGTATCCTTTTTGTATATCCTTGCTGGGTTAGGGCAGAGTGAATGAATCTCCTTTATATCAACTTTCAATGATTAACAAAGGCCTCAATTCATCCCTAAATTAAAACTGAACTAAAAGAGTACTGGTGTCAGGCAAACCCTTTAAAAGAGCATTCTAGGGACAGGGGAGAGCCAGTGAAAAACCATGGAAATGGGAATCAAAATCAAAATCAAACTAGTGTTTCTAGATTGTAGATACAGGTTGAGGAGTAAAGTGTATCTAGCCTAAAGGGCATTAAAAATCAAAGACAACATTTTATATTTCACTATGGATCATGGAGACAGTAGCGAGTCACTGAAATTTGTTGAGTGGAGGAGAAAATATGGTATACCTACATTTTAGGAAGATTACTTTGGCACCTGAGGGGAGGACACCCAGGTCTGGTCTCCTACTAGAGTTTGGCATTTATAGACATGCCTTGAAGGCTCTCCAACCTCCAATCCATTGATTACACAAAAACACAATTTTAGCTAGGGATAGTTAGTACCATAATTAGACCATCTGATTTGCTATTTGGGCATTTGGCCAAAGAGTGTTTACAATGGAGTTTGTCAACTTTATAACACAGAATGGGCAGCCTCTTAAGGTAGTGAGTTTACCCCCTCATTAAATGGTCTAAGGTAAAGGCTGGATAACCACTTGTTGAGTGTGCTTTTGTGGGTTTTCTCTTTTGAGTCCCTTCCTATAATGAAATGCTATAATGAGATTCTGGGTTGATTATAATCAGTCCTAAGTACCATTGCTAGTTAATAGTAATAATAATAGCTAGCATTTATATAGTGAAGCTCTTAACATAAATCATCTGAGTCAATCCTCACAACAACCCTAGAAGGTAGGTTAGATTGTTCTGCCCATTTCACAGACAGGGAAGCTGAGGCAGACATAAGTTCAGTGATTTGCTCAGGGACCCACAGCAAGTGTCTGAAGCTGTATTTGTTTGTGACAGAGTTGCAACATACAGAAGTAAAAACCTATGTTCCTAAAAAAGGCAAAACCTGCTCCCTATAAAATATGGAGCTTGAATCTGGAGTAGTGATGCAGGCCTGGACAAGCTGAGACTGGCAGATCTCTTGCGTTCTGAAGTTCCAAGCAGCCATGAGTTAAGCTGAACTTAGCTTGGATTGGATCCAATATTGATATGATGAGGGAGGACAAGAGCATCCAGTCACCTAAGGCAACTCAGTGGTGAAGTAGATAGAACTGGGGCCTTGAGCCTGAAGTCAAGAAGACCTGAGCTCAGATTTGACCTTATATACTTA
Organism: Gymnobelideus leadbeateri; assembly: GCA_011680675.1. Lineage (NCBI taxonomy): Eukaryota > Metazoa > Chordata > Mammalia > Diprotodontia > Petauridae > Gymnobelideus > Gymnobelideus leadbeateri. The sequence continues at coordinate 417,569 of WOXC01003645.1, read as the reverse complement.
CTAACTGGGTATAATAGCAAGTACCCCAATATACTTAGGGTAGCTGCCAACACAGGTTCTTAGATCTGCTTTTCTAAAGGAAAGGAACTCAAAATAGGTTAACAATCTTTAATCAAACATATATCATTTACTTAGCTCAGGGGAAAAAAGTCAGCACCCCAAACTTCAGAGAATACAAACAAGTTACAAGCAGAAGTTACAAGAAGACAGAGAAACAGATCAAGCAGACAGGCCTCCAACTGTCTGACCATTACATCCATACCTGGTCACAGTTCCCAGAGAGGGAAGCACCAACATCTGGGTTTTCAAAGCCAGGGTCTCAACAGCTGCCCAGAGTCTCATCTGGTCAAATCACACAACACTTCTCAAAGTTAGCCCCAAAACAAAGCCTCACATCAGGGTTTATATAGCCTTCTCCTGGCTCAGAGAATGTCACAACCCTCTTGACCCACTGCCCAATCACAGAGCACCAAGGTGTGGGCCTCCTGCCACAGGCTCCAGGTGCACTTAAGCCTATCAAAGGGCCAAGGGGCAGAGAAGATCTTAAATTCACATTCCCTAACACTGGACAAATCACATCATCTTGGTTTACCTCAGTTTCCTTAAGATCTAAAATAGGAATAATAATAGTACCTACTTCCCAGGGCTGTTCTGATGATCAAATGAGATAATATTTATAAAGTTAGCACAGTGCCTGATACATGGTAAGCATTTAATGAATGTCTGTTTCCTTCCTTCCTTTTTAAGGAGAGGAGAACCAGCCCAGTTTGAAAAATGGGACCAGTCAATGCTTTCATGCCAATCAGGAGAGACATCCAGGTCCATGAGTAGTCTTTGCACTTCCAGCCTTGGAAAGATAGGGAGAACCAGCCTAACACACACACAAACACACACACAGCTCATGGAAACTCATAAAAGTCATATAGTAGTTAGTAGTATCTCAAGCCATGTATTTCAGATGCACAAGAATTCTAATCTAAGCTAAGTTGCATAAGCTCTATTCTCTCTATTTCCTGCAGTGGTTAGATCTCCCTGGTACCTTGACCCATCTTGTTGACTCATCATACCTGCTCATCCTTGTCTGGAAAAAAATGCCCTTTGATTGCTTTCTACTATAGTCATGTTCTCATTCCCAGAACTATGAGGTATAGGAGACAAAGTATAAATAATAGAAAACAAAAAGGTAGAATGTGGATAGGCAGAGAGGAAAAGAAGAGGAATCATGGACCATCAGAACTGGGAAGAACTCCAGAAGTCATCCAGTCCAAACCCAGACCTAAACAGTAATCCTCTCTACAGCATCTAAACAAAGGACCATTCAGACTCCACTCAGAGATCTTCACTTACAAGGAACTCACTCAGGCTATTCCATTTGGGGACAGCTGCCTCTCTGCCATTTTCATTATTGGTCCTAGGTCTATTCCGAGAGGATGGGCAGAACAAAACAAATTTCTCTTCCATGTGACAACTGGTCAACAAATATATCAAGGCACATATCATTTTCTCTAGTTATCTCTTCTTCAGGCTAAATATCCCCAATTTCTACAACTGCTTTTCTTATGATGTGGTTTCAAGTCCCATTACCATTAGGGTTATACACATTTGGACACATTCCAGATGTTCAATGTTTTTTTCACCATTGAACACTACTCCAAATATGATCTATCCAAGGCACACCTTCCTCATTTGGGACATTTTCTCTCTCTTAATTCAGCCAAAGATAATGTTAGCCTTTCTTTTTTTGGAGGGGGAGGAGGGTATGTCATTCTATTGACCCATATCGAGTTTTCAGCCAAATTAATAAGCACTAATTAAACAACTAACCATTAGGCACTGGATATTCAAAGGTAGGAAGAAAATGATGCAGTTTCTACCTTCAAAGAATTTTCATTTTACCCACATGAACTCTTTTAAAGTCACACCTCCCTCATTACTGAGAATCTCACTGAATTTGTAGAATTTGAATTTAGTGCTTATAATCAGTTTAAGGAACATGTTTTAAGAAATCTAATTGTATTAAGTTTACATAGATATAGTAGATAGAATGATGCTAGAAATAGAAGAGCTCCTTAAGGAGACTTACCTTGATGAATAAATTACAATTATTTATAGTTAACATGCCAATTGTTACGTGTAAGTGGATGCTCCTAAAACATTTAACAAATTTTTTTTTTCTTTTATGCATTAAACAACTGCCCTGACATCTCATTTACTAGTTATATACTGAGAAAATTCTTTTGGGAATGGGTAGCAGGGAAACCTCAGGTTAGTTTCTGTCTCATTTATCAAAACGCACCAATAAATAAATCCAGAATTAAGGAGGTGCTCTGTATAAAATAGATGCAAGTAACAGAATTATCAAGTATCTTACATCTCCCAGTGTACCACTCAGGACACTGAAGAAAAAAAAGTATTTTTGTATCATTGGAGAAATCTGACTAATATGGCACAGGACAGGACAGCATGGAGGGATCAGAACCTTCTGTGGAAGAAATCCCCAAGCTGATGAAATCACTTGCATCAAAGTATCATGTGTCTCCCACTCCAACCCACTCCACCCCCACTTCCCCTCCGAGAGAAGGCACTCTTTCCATTTCCCTCTGCTCAGCTGGGAGAGCAGCCAGACCCCACGATGGAAAGAGCATTTCTTTTTTTAGCAGCTGGGCCCCTGAGTGGGGAAGGAAGAAGCATGAGAAAGCTTCCGGGGCTTGGTCTTTTTCTTAGAGATGTGGTGAAGACTCTTTCCTTGAAGTGTGAGGGACCTAGGATTAATAATAGTAAATGAGGAGGGGCTTACTTAGGAGGAACTCTGTGACCCTCAAGGAACAGGAGGTAAAGTCTGAAGAGAGAACAGGTGATTGTCACAGTGAGTGGGTTGGACTAATCACCCAAATTGGCAGGATCTCTGTTCTCATCTGAAAAAAGTAACAATACCTTTTTCCTTACCTGCTTTATGGGGAGTTTGTTTAAATTAATTAGCTCATATCCTTACAAAAGCACTGAGAGAAAGTTGTCATATAAACACAAAGTGGAAATTCATTAACTTCATTATTTTGGCTGAATTTAAAACAACTTAGAAAAATGTGTTATACAAATATAACTTTGCAACATAAGTCAACAATTATTTACTAAACCTTACTAGGTGTAGAGCACTGTCGTAGTGGCTAAGGGAGACAAGTTTTGATAAGACATGGTGCCTACGCTTCAGGGAATTAATAATCTAGAAGGAGGATAAGGCACAAATAACTATAATATACAATATTACATGAAAAGCCTATTGTTTGTTGTTCAGTCATTTTTTTTTCATTTGTGTCCAACTCTTCATGACTCCATTTGGGGTTTACTTGGCAAAGATACTGGAATGATTTGCCATTTCCTTCTCAGCTCATCTTACAGATGAGGAAACTGAGGCAAACAGGGTTAAGTGACTTACCTAGAGTCACACAGCTAGTAAGTGTGTGAGGCCAGATTTCGATTCAGGAAGATGAGTCTTCCTGACTTCAGGCCTAGCATTATATCTAATGTGCCTAGGACCCAGCTGCTGCAACATCTGCCTGAATTGACTTCTCATTCTCCTTCACAATGTGCTCTCCCCTCCAAAACTATCTCATATTTAACTACTTTGTATATATTATATTTCTCAAATTTGTATTATCCTGTACATATTTATATACTTAACTTGGCTCCCTCATTTGAATGTAAGCCTTACATGTAGGGGTCGTTTCATTCTTTAAATTTGTATCTCTAGAACCTAACACAGTACTGGGACTACACCTGGGGGCAGTGGAACTAGAGAACAGAGAATAAATGACAAAATATGTTGTGCTTGGTAATCAGCCAATATAAGAGGTCAGAATCCAAGAAAATTTCAAGGTATAGAAGTTAAGTCAGCAAGCATTTATTATACAGTCAGGTTCTGTGCTAAGTGCTCCAGATACAAGTAGAAGCAAGAAGAAAGCCCCTGCCCTCAAGGAGTTTATAGTGTAATTCGAGAAAAGAACATGTAAAAACTAACTAAAAGGAAGAGGGGGTGTCCAGAAGGGACATCTTGGAGAAAGATATCTAGAAAACCAGGAATGGAGCTCAGAAAGGAAGCAAGTAGTGAACATTGCTGGCCTGGGGACCCTATCCTAAAATGGAGGCTCCCAATCAGAGAAAGGGGCCTCAGAGGCAAAGAGATATTCCAAGATGAAAAGCTGGTGGAAAATGGAGGCAAAGTCAGCTTCCAGAGTGAGAAGGCTGCTAGAGAAAAGCTGGTTCACAGGCTCCAGATGAAGATGGAATGTGGGAAGCACTGAACTGTAAGCATAAAAAGATTCAGTTTGGACTGTGTTCAGCTCAAAATGAAGCTGGAAAGACAAGGTAGGGATGTCCTCTGTGAAGCTGGATATACAGACCTGGTTAGGTTTATAAGAGGTTAAGTCTAGAGACACAGAGTTTTGGAATCCAAGAATCCCAGAATTAGAAGGGATATCAGCATTCATTTAACCCAATCTTGGACATGAACAAGAATATACTTGACATGTGACTCAAAGAACCTTTATTGAGGAAGAACTGTTAGAGGCCACCCAATCTAGCCTATAGCACAAAACCATTTGTCCTGACATCAAACTTGAATATGTCTTGACGTCAAACCTAAATTTTCTTCTTTGTACCTTTTACCTACCTCTGCCCTTTGGGATCAAGCAGAATAAGACTAATTTCTCTTCCACTAGACAAACCCTTTAAGAACTTGAAGATAGTACATCTCTAATGAAACTCAACAAGAGATAGAAAGAGAAATCCCATTTAAAGTCACTGTAGACATTATAAAATATTTGGGAATCTACTTGCCAAAACAAACCCAGAATCTATATGATCACAACTACAAAACACTTCTCACACAAATAAGATCAGATCTAAATAGTTGGAAAAATATCAATTGCTAGTGGCTGGGTCGAGCTAATATAATAAAAATGACAATTTTACCCAAACTAAACTATATATTTAGTGCCATACCAATCAATTTACCAAAAAACTACTTTCTAGAGTTAGAAAAAATAATACAAAATTTATTTGGAAAAACAAACGGTCTAGAATATCAAGGGAATTAATGAAAAGAAACGCTAGGGAAGATGGACTAGCTATGCCAGATCTTAATCTGTTTTATACAGCAGCAGTCATCAAAACTGCTTGGTACTGGCAGAGGTGTAGAGTAGTGGATCAATGGAATAGATTGGGTGCAGGAGACCCAGCAGTTAATGAATATAGTAATCTATTGTTCGATAAACCCAAAGACCCCAGTTTTTGGGATTAGAATGCACTGTTTGACAAAAACTGCTGGGAAAACTGGAATTCAGTATGGCAGAAAGTGGGCATAGATCACTATCTAACACCATATACCAAAATCAAGTCTAAATGGGTGCATGATCTAGGTGTAAAGGATGATACTGTAAGCAATTTGGGAAAGCAAGGAATAGTTTACCTGACAGACTTGTGGAGAGGGGAAGATTTTAGGACCAAACAAGAATTAGAGTGCATTATAAAATGCAAAATGGATAATTTTGATTACATTAAATTGAAAAGCTTCTATACAAACAAAGCCAATGTAACCAAGATCAAGAGGGAGGTGGGAAATTGGGAAAGAATTTTTACAACTTGCGTCTCTGATAAAGGACTCATTTCTAAAATTTATAGAGAATTGAGCCAAATATATATGAATACAAGTCACTCCCCAATTGATAAATGGTCAAAGATATGAATAGGCAGTTTTCAGAGAAAGAAATTAAAGATACCTATAAACATATGAAGAAATGCTCTAAATCACTATTAATTAGAGAAATGCAAATCAAAACAATTCTGAGATACCACATCCCTCCAGTCAGATCGGCTAAGATGACAAAACAGGAAAGTGACAAATGCTGGAGAGGATGTGGACAAATTGGAACACTAATGCATTGCTGGTGGAGTTGTGAACTTATCCAACCATTCTGGAGAGCAATCTGGAATTATGCCCAAAGGATTATAAATAATTTCATACCCTTTGCCCCATCCATACCACTTCTGGGGTTGTATCCCAAAGAGATCATAGAAGTGAGAGGAAGACCCATATGTACAAAAATATTTTAGCAGCCCTTTTTGTGGTTGCAAAGAATTGGAAACTAAAGGGGTGCCCATCAATTGGGGAATGGCTGAACAAGTTGTGGTATATGAATGTAATGGAATATTATTGTGCTATAAGAAATGAGGAGTTGATGGATTTCACAATTACCTGGAGAGACTTATACAAACTGATGCTGAGCGAGAAGAGTAGAATCAGAAGAAATTTGTATACAATCACAGACATACCATATCTGTGATGACCAACTATGACAGACTGGACTCTTTTTGGCAATTCAGTGATATAAGTCAATCCCGAAAGACTCAAGAAAGTGAGAAAAGCGCCATCCAGAGATATAACTAGAAAGAACTGAGCCTGAATCCTGATGGAAGCAAACTAAATGATATTTTTCTTTTCGTTGTTTGGTTTTTTTTCTTCCTTATCATCTTTCATCCCACCTAGTACAATACGCCTTTGTAATTGGAATAATGTCTAATATGAATGCATTTGCAGATCTTATACTGGCTGTCGTGGGGGTGGGGGGGAGGGAAGGAAAGGGAATTTGAAAATCAAGGAACTATAGAATTGAATCTTGTTAGCTGAAACTAAGCTAATAAATTAATTTAAAAAAAAAGAACTTGAAGATATCATGTTCCCACTAAGACTTTTCTTCTCTATTGACACCAATCTCTTCAGGGGATATATCATGATCTATTTGTCCTTCATAATCTTTTTGTCCTCCTCCAACCCCTTTTCTGCTTATAAATGACCCTCTTCAAATGTGGTGCCCAATACCAAACCCAACACATCACATGTAATGTGACTGAATGGACTACAATAAATCTATCGACTCTGTTGTCCTGGTCACAGTCTTCAATGCAGCCTATGGCATTACCTCTTTTGGCATCCAGACTTCTCTGTGTTGACTCATCTTAGATTTGCACTAAAACTACCCAATATATTCTTTTTTTTCAGATGAACCAACATATAGCTATGTTTTCCCTACCTTCTATTTGTAAAGTTGATTTTTTTTTTATTAAACACAAATATAAGACTTTGCACTGCAGGGCTGCATCTGGGATTTCATCAGTCTGTAGGGAATCCTTCCATAGGCACAAATCAACAACATCCTACAACTTCTGGCCTTGGAGAATTGCCCACAACATAGAGGTCAAGTCACTTGCTTATGAAAATAATGTTGTGTGTACCAAAGCCAGCACTTGAACCTGAGTCTTCTTAATTCTAAAGTCAGCCCTCAATCCACTATGCCAAGCTACCTCTCAGACTTTATATCTATCCCTATTGAAGTTCAATGTATTTTATTCATTTAACTAATTAATTGATTAAAGTCATTGATAGAAGTTTTGACAGCACAGGGCCAAGGCCAGATCCTTGGAGTACTCCATTGGAGACTTTCTTCTAAGTTGGCATCAAGTCATTGATGAACATGCTTTGGGGCTATTCATTCAACTGGTTTCCAATCCACCTAACTGTAATATCACCTATCCTATGACTCTCCATAGGAAAGCATTGAACAGCATTGAAAAATGCTTTTCTATAATCTAGGTTAAACTATATCTTTGGAATTCCCTTGATTTACAAGCCAAGATGCCCTATCAAAAAAACAAAAAAGGAAATGAGGTTAATGTGGAATGACCTGTTCTTATTATTAAAGCCATGCTAGCTTGGCTGTGATCAGTTCTAACCATCCTAGTAATAATGTGCTCTAAAATTTCACCAGGACTAAAGTCAAACTCAATGGGACATACTTCACAGACTCTTATTCTTGAAACTTGTAATAAAATGTATATACTAGTCTTTCAGTGCTTCTCTCATTTGTCATGATCTTTTAAAATAGATGGATAGTTTTTGTTTTTGTACCATAGTCACCTCCAGACTCTAACTTATAACAAAGGAAAAAAAAGATAAGGAATACTAGCTGACTCATAGACCTAGCTGGACAGCTCATGCCATACCATAATCCCCCATCTCTCTAACAAAAGAAGGGAGGTGGATTTCTTCATCTTTTTTCCAGTTGTCAGGATCTTTGAAGGTCATTAACAATATCTCTATAATCAAATCTACTGGTTCTTTCATCACCCTGAGATGTAATTTGTATGAGTTCTACCACATTAATTCAAGAAAGGAAGCTAGATGATCCCATACTATCTTCCTATTTATCTAGGATTTCTCCTTGTGGACCAGCCATTTCTGTTTTGTCTTTTCCAATCTAAAAATCATTCTTCTTTGCAAAGGAAATAGAAATTGACTAGCTCACCATTTTCTCTGTCATATAATATTGACACAGTCATAATCATCATCCCATTCCTGTGGACAAGTAGACCTGCTCTTTTCTTGACCCTCATCTTTTCCTCAAATTAGCTAGAAAAAAAAGCCCTCCCTTTAATTCCTTGGCATTATTCAGCAATCTCATCTCAATTTGAGTTTCAGTGTTTCTAATACTATTCTTACTAAATCCATGCAATGCTTTCTACTCATGGCACACCACCTATCCTTTATTCCATGTTCTATAATTGTCTTTTGAAAAAAAATCTAAGTTGGTATACCAGCAAACTGTGTCGCCCAAGGCTGTCCTGGGTCCTCTTCTCTTTTCCCTCTATACTCTAACTTGATAATCTTATCAGGTTCTATGGATTCAATATGATCTATATATAGATGTTTCCCAGATTTATATATCTAGCCCTAGTATCTCTCCAGTTCCACATCACCAAACTGCCCTATGGACATTTCAAATTGGATATCCTATAGGCATCTCTGACTTAACATGTTCAAAAGAGAAGTCATCTTTTGATGACAAAGTCCCCTCCCCTTTCAAACTTCTCTGTTACATCAAGGGTACAACCATCCTTCTAGTCACCTGGGCTGGAAGCTGCAGTCTCATTCTTGATTCCTCAGATATGTTAATATCATTTATCCAGTCTATTACCAATTATTGTCATTTCTACCTCCACATTTCTTCATATTCCTCCACTCAGTCACCCCTTTAGCTCAGGCCCTCATCAATTCTCACCTAAACTATTGAAATAGCCCTCCCTAATTTAACTGCCAAAGTAATTTTTTTCTAAAGCCTATGTTTAAACATGTCACACCTTGCTCAGTAAACTCCCTTGACTGAGGGTCAAATATGAACTCTTCTGTTTGGTATTTAAAGATCTTCATAATCTGGCCTCTTCCTTACCTTTCCAAGTTTTTGACACTTTACTCTTCTTAACCCCCTCTACCATGCATATACACTGTCTACTTGCTATCCCTTGAATGGGACACCCCTCCCATCTCCCCTGTCTGGTCCTTTGTAGAAACCTTGTCCTCCCTGTCTAAAATACTTTACCTCTTTATCTCTACCTGTCAGTTTTCTCAGTTTCCTTTAAGGCTTGGTTCTCTTTCCTCCTCTACAGATGCTAAAGATTATTTTCTATCCTAGATAGATGGGTAAACAGATAAGAGATAGATAGATAGATAGATAGATAGATAGATAGATAGATAGATAGATACACATTCCAGGCACATAATGAGTGTTCAATAAATACTTGTTGATTGACTACAATTGACTGATTATTGGGGCTAGAATGCTGGTTTACTAGACAGTAATGTCTGGATCCCAGTCCTCCCTTTAACAAATGCTGGTTCTGTGACTTATGTAAAAAAAAAGTGTAAATCACTTAACTTTTTCCTTTCTTTCTTTTTTTTATTTTTTAAATTTATTTGTTTATTTTTAGTTTACAAGATTCAACTCCATATTTCCTTGAGTTTCAAATTTCCCTTCCCTTCCTCCCCCCAACCCCCATAATGGCATATAATCCAGTATAGGATCTGCAAATGCTTTCACAATAGACATTAGTCAAGTTACAAAGGACTATATAAATGTGAGCGTATTGTACTAGATGGGATGAAAAATGGTAAAGAAGAAATAAAACCAAACAATGAAAAGAAAAAGATCAATTAGTTTTCTTCCATCAGGATTCAAGTTCAGTTCTTTCTAGTTATTTCTCTGGATGTCGCATCTCTCTCCTTCATGAGTCTTTTGGGGTTGACTTATATCACTACGTTGCTGAGAAGAGTCCAGTCTGTCATAGTTGGTCATCACACATATGTTGTGTCTGTGATTGTATACAAATTTCTCTTGGTTCTACTCTTCTCACTCAGCATCAGTTTGTAGAAGCCTCTCCAGGTAAATATGAAAACCTTCTCCTCCTCATTTCTTATAGCACAATAATATTCCATTACATGCATATACCACAACTTGTTTAGCCATTCCCCAATTGATGGGCACCCCTTTAATTTCCAATTCTTTGCAACCACAAAAAGAACTGCTATAAATATTTTTGTACATATAGGTCTTCCTCCCAAACTTTTTGGAGCTTCTATTTCCTCATCTGTAAAATGAGGCTAATAAGTGGGGATCAATGAAGATGATTTATATAAGACACTTTGCAAAACAGAAAGTACCTATAGAAGGAGAGGGCTAGAGTCTGGACCTATGATTTCACTGATATAAGGAAGTTCTTCTAGATGAGGAAGTTCTCTCTCATGGCGCAGGTCTGCATTTTATAATCTTTGCAAGTTGACTAGAGAGGTTCAGTGTCTTCCGCAGGGTCATACAGCCAATTAGACGTTTGAGGTAAGATCTGAATGAAGTTATTCCTGCATGCTAAACCAACTCCCTACCCACTTGATCATGCTGCTTCTTCAAAGGACTATATAAATGTGAGCTATTATAATTATTAATGAGTCCCCTGTGCTTACGCATCAGTGTCTTCAGACAACTCCATCTTTTCCTCTTCATTAAAATGATTTATCTTTATGTCTTTAGAATTGTATGAGCCTAGAGGGACTTCTGGTTTAAGAAGTGGTGACCATGAGAGATGAGTGAGGATAGTCACAAGATTATAAATTTAGAGATAATTGAAAGCAACTTAGAGTACATCCAGTCCAACCCCAGTTTGCATAACTATACAAGTAAGCAAGCAAGTCATTGAGTTAGTTATCCTTTGAGGATATTCTTTCCTTGGACTTAAGAGGATGGTAGTCAAGAGACCTTGGTTCACCGAGTGAAGGTTCTAGGACACTATTCTATAACATTCTAACCACCTTTATTTGTAGCACTGGAAATACTCAAAATATCATTGAGGGAATAGGAGAAATAACTATTTCTACCTTCATCTGCCACTTGGGAGCAGGCTCACCCTTCTGTGTCTAGAAATGAGTTTGTGTGTTTTACCAGGCATTAACTACGTAAACAATATTTGGAAATAAGATGAATCTCAATTCTTTTTCTATATCAGCTAAAGGATCTGCCTTGAGTCATTGCCATATTGTCTGGTTTTAAATCAATACGGAACTCTCAAGTTTGGGGAATAGAGATGGCTTAGAGGATCCATGCTAAATAAGGTCCATGAGTCAGAAATCTCAGTCTTATGGCAGAGATCCCGATCATGTTGATAGCAATAAATCTTGAAGGCTTACCTGGAAAATTGGAGTCAGGATGCTCTGGGTCCAAATCCATCTCCTCATTACTATTAACTGTGTGAACATGCAAATAATTATCTAATTACCTGTGCTTGAGTTTTCTTATCTATCAAATAGAACTAAGAATATCTGGAGGATCTACCTGACACATTTTCTGTGAAACTCAAATGAGAACACACACACACACACACACGCACACACACACTGCAAACTGCAAAACATAAAATATACTTCTTATTATTTGGTGATTGTGATTTCATTGGCTTAGGGATCTTCTGGGGAGGAAGTTCCCTTTCTCGGTGTTATCAGTGCAGCATGAGCTATGTGGTAACCCCATCAGAGAAAGTTTGGAGAAGTCACGTTATCAAAATTGCGAAGGGGACACCTTCCAAAACAAACAGCAAAGTGCTCCAGGCCAATCAGTCCGATGGGAGTGAAACGTCACTGGGCAGCAGCAAGTGTATGAATACCTGGGGCTCTGCATGGGATCAAGTATAAAACATGGTTGTTTCAGACATCCCTGTGCTTGCCATGCCTGGTAGGTCAATGATGTTGACTTTCTATGAGAGATGATTAGCCTAGGCAAAGCACTAATGAGAACCATGATGATGTTCCCCCCCAATAAACCACATGTCAAAGATAGTCAATAGCATTTTAGAAAGACAACATTTTTTTAAAAAGAAGTGAATAGAGCTCATTACTAGGCGAGATAGGGGATTGCAGAATTCAAAGCCCTAGCTCTCAATGCAGGAGGATAGGACAGCAAAAATACATTTAGATGTCACGGAATCTCAGAATTGGAAGTGACCTCAATGACGGTCTGATTCACCTCATACACAGAAAAGAATGCCCCTTAAAATAAACCTGCCAAGTGACCAGCTACCCTCTACTTAACCTCCAGTGGAGGAGCATATAAACTCATGACAGCTCTCTCCTAGTTCTGATCCATACCTTATGGTTCATTCTCAGTCTGCCTTGATGGATCTTCATTGATGTCGTGCCTGCTAACTTTGGATGCCTCACAGGGCTCTGTCCTGGGCTCTCTTCTCTTCTCCCTCTATGTTTTATTTGTTGGTCTCATTAGCTCTCAATTCAATTATAATCCATATGCTGTTGATTCTCAGATTTAACCTTTCCTGACCTCCAGTCTTGAATCTCCAACTGCCTCTTGAATATCTCACAACCTGATGTAACTTAAACATCTTAAACTCAACATGACCAAAACTGAACTCATTGTCTTTTCACCCCAAATCCTCTTCTCTTCCCCACTTCTCTATTACTGTCCTACTCTCTCTATTATTTACTACTATGGCTACCATCCTCCTAGTCACCGAGGCTCACAAACTAGGTGACTCCCTACTCCCTCTCACCCCATTTTCAATCTGTTGCCAAGGCCTATTGATTTTACCTTTATAATATTTCTCATATGGGCCCCCTTCTCTCCTCTGACACTGTCACCACACGTCCTCATGCAGGACCTCATTACCTCATGCCTAGACCACTATAATAGCCTGCTGGTTGTCTGCCTGCCACAAGTCTCTCCCTACAATAATATGTCTTCCATTTAGCTGCCCAAATCCTCTTCTTAAAGTACAGACCAGATGAGTTCAAACCCTTCCCACTTACCACACTTATAAACTCCATTGACTCCTTATCACCTCCTTGATCAACTTGAAAATCCTCTGTTTGACTTTCAAAGCCCTTCATAACCTAGCCACCCTCTACTTGTCCCATATTCTTACACCTTACATCCCTCATCCCTACTTACTTTGTGGCCCTATGATAAAGTGACACTGGCCTCCTTGCTGTTCTTCAAACAAAATGCTCTATCTTCCGATTTTGGCATTTTCCCTGGTGGTCTTTCATGCCTGGAATGTTCTTCCTCCTCATCTTTGCCTCCTGGCTTCTCTGGCTTCCTTTAAGTCCAAGCTAAAATCCCACCTTCTTAGGAAGCATTTCCCATTCCCCCAAATTCTAATGTCTTCCCTCTTGATTATCTCCAATTCATTCTGTCTTTATCCTATATATGGCTGTTTGCATGTTGTCTCCCCTGTTAGACTGAGCTCCTTGAGAGCAGTGACTGTGTAAGCCCCAGCTTTTGAAGAATGGCTAGTCGTTACAATTGTATTTTGCCTTTCTCTATATCACCAGAGTTTAGCCCAATGCCTTGCACATAGTGGGCACTTTTAATAAATGTTTATTGACAGGCAATTGCTAAGCACACACCTTACAAAGGTTAAAATGCAAAAGATCATGTGTCCAAGAGAAATCACATGAAGTACTTTAATTGGAAAGTAGACTTAAAGGCAAGAGAAGTGGATTTGGGGCGGCTAGGTGGTGTAGTGAATAGAGCACCAGCCCTGGAGTCAGGAGCACCTGAGTTCAAAGTCGACCTCAGATACTTAACACAAAAACTAGCAAGTCACTTAAACTCAATTGCCATCCAAAAAGCAAAAAAAAAATTTTTTAAAAGAGAAGTGGATTTAAATTCTGCCTCTTACTCTTGTCATTTATATGGCCATGGACAAGTCACTTTATGTCTGTAAGCTTTAGGTTCCTCAACTCTAAAGTGGATATATTAATAACACTCAAGATGATACATTATCCTCACTGACCACCTTAGCATTCATTGGAATTGGAAGAATTTGCACTTTCATCCCACAGAGTCTATGATTCCAGATAGTCCATTAGATTGTACACAGGTCTAGAAAGTTTGATGGGGGAAGAACAAGGGGAGAAAATCCTAGGCTGAGGACTATGAGAGTGCCTAGAGAATTCAAGCCTTAGGAAAAAGTCTAATGTGAGACCTTAGGGAAACTGCCGAAGGAGTGCATGAGGGCATTGAGTCACTGGAGATGGGGGATGTGAGTTTGCAGTTGCCAAGGACACACCCTACAAAGGCAGCTTCCGGAATATAAAGCTGAGCCCTCTGGAATCACTGGAAGCTCTCAAGGTAACCAAATCAGACCATGTTACAATTGTGAGGTAAGAGTTCCCTCTGCAGGCAGCATATTGAAATGCATGAAGAAGCCCGTCTTCTCCCTCATGGTCCCTTCTTCCTTCTTCAGCCATTAACTTATAACAGTTAGTAATCCAATTATTTATTGAACATTTGTTTACTGAACATCTCTTAGCTGTGCCTAATATCATGCTAGGTCCCTTGTGGGGTCCTCAAGAGGAGGATACAATAAGATCCCTGATTTTTGGCAGCTTAACGTTTATCTGGGTAGACAAATCAATCCAAGTAGCAGACATTTGAAGACCGATCAAGCTACTCTTGATTTCTCTCTACCCTCACTTCCCAACCTCCTTTGCTGCAAATTCTGCCATTATGCTCACTTTTGCTTTATTTTGTTGGCAGATATGTAAAATTAAGGCAGGAATATGAACTGGGAGAGAAGAGGGCAATGACCTTGCCTTCTTTTCTGATATTTTACATTTTCTTCTTGCTCAATATTATTTGCAATTCAATCAAGGAAGTTTGTAGAGCAAAATTATGCAACACCCTCTTACAATATTTAGCTTATTTAAGTATAGAGGGCAACAGCACGGCCCCTAAGGTATCCTTGGGTTGCCTCTTCTTCAGCTGTAGGGAGTTTTAGACAAAAAGTTTTAAGTTCAGTCATAATTTCTCAAGCCCCCCAGTTGGGGAAATTCTTAACACAGAGCCAGAGGTTGGGCTCTCTGCCTGGCCTTGTGTTTTTATCTGTCATTAGTAACCCCTGGTCTTCCTGTGGTTGAGACAAAATTCCATTTCCTGGAAATACTTGGATAATGAAACAATATATTATATGATAGTGCCTGTGGATAGATAGGCATTGGAAGGAGAAATTAAGGAAAGAGCTGACTTTGCCTTGTGACTTCCCCTAGCCTTGTCCTCCATTCTGAGATACTTTTAGAGAAATGACTCTTTGTTTTCTCCCCTGTATGTCACAGCTTAGGCCTTCCTTTGTTATCATGCTTGCTCCACCTCTGGAATCCAGATGTTCTGAATCTCTTTTTCCTTAATGTCTGTGATAGTCTCCTTTTTGTATAATTTGCTTAAGTTATTGACCCATTCTTTCATAAAAAGACTTCAATTAATTAAAGGAGGTATATAGTCCCTGCTCTAATTCATTGCTAATCTTTGGTTAAATCAAAAGGTATTTGCGCCTAGTTGAGGCTCCAGAGCCAAAAAGTATGATTTTTAACCCCACCCTTACAAGTGGTATTCATAGCCTAGCTTTGACATAATTCCTAAGGAGGCTTTTTTATTTCTTTTTTGGCAGTAACCTCAGAGTTATATAGTGATTGAAGGCTTACAACCTGACAACCCTATTTGGTACCTACTACCAATATTCTTATGGACATTTGGCAGATTAGGAAATTGAGGCTCAGCAAAATGAAGTAACTTTCTAAAATCACACAACTTAGTAAATGGAAGAACCAGCCAGTCAATCAGTCAATAAGCATTCATTAAGTGCCTGCTATGTTCTAGGCACTGTTCCAAGTGCTGGGGATACAAATAAAGGCAAAAGACAGCCATTGCTGAAGCAGCTAAGGTGACTCAATGAATAGAGCATCAGCCCTGGAGTCAGGAGGACCTGAATTCAAATCCCTCCTCAGACACTTGACCACACTTACTAGCTAGGTGACCTTGGGCAAGTCATTTAGCCCCAATTGCCCTGCCTTCCTTCCTCCAAAAAAATTAGTCCTCGCTCTTTCAGAGCTTGAAATTATAGCCAGAATACCATGTGCAAAAAAAAAAAAACTATGTACAAACCAGTTGGTGGGTTGTTGTCCTTCACTCTCAAAGAGGACCAAGGTTACATTATGATGTTGGGGTCAAGGTATCTGACTGTGGCTGATCAGACCAATAGGAGCTTGGAAGACTCACCAACAGGTTGGGCACAAGTAGCCCATATGAACATTTGGGTTGGAGATATCTCTAAATTTGCACATCTCATGTTTCTTTTGAGCTGCTGTAATTCTGCTTCATTCATAGATATGTATGGGATAAACTGGAGATAATCAATAGAGGGAAAGCACTAGAATTAAAGGAATTTAGGTATTGGGAAAGACTTCTGGGAGAAGATGGGATTTTAGCTGAGATTTGAAGGAAATCAGAGAGGCCAGGAGGCAGAGCACAAGAGGGAGAGAGATTCATATATCAGGAAATGCCAGGAAATGCCACAGAAAGCCAGGGAAAATTCGTGCAATGTCTTGTTCGAGGAACATCATGGAAGCCACTGTTACCAGACTGCAATGACAGACGAAAGACTTCTGACTCCCAAGTCCAGCATCTTTTCCTTCAGGCCATGGTGATCTGCAACTTTTCTGAAGTTTTTGTGCATTTATAATCAATGTGCCTCATGGTTTAGTGCTGCTTTTTTCCCTAATAATCCCTTAAGAGTAGGCACCTTTCTTATTACTCAGCACAGTGCTGGGCACTTAGCATGAATTCCATTCAGACATATAGACTTCTTTTTTTTTTTTTGGAGGGCAATTGGGGTTAAGTGACTTGCCCAAGGTCACACTTGCCCAAGTAACTGTTAAGTATCTGAGACCGGATTTGAACTCAGGTCCTCCTGATTCCAGGGCCAGTGCTCTATTCACTGTGCCACCTAGCCTCCCCTACACATATACTTTTAGCTTACTTATTACTATAGTAGCTAACATGTTTATAGTATCTTTAGGTTTGTATAGCACTTTACACACATCTTGTTTAACTTTATAAATGCCCTATGACTTAGACATTACTGATATTATTATTCTCACTTTATAGATAAAGAATTTCAACTCAAGGAGGTTGCCTATGATGATAAAATTAATGTATTGAAGGAAGATTCACTATAGAACTGAGGTTTTATGTGACTCCAAGCTCAGAGCTCAGCCTCTCTAGCTCTCTCTGCCTGTCTGCAAAATGAAAGCGTTGGACTAGCTTATCATTAAGGCCCCTTCCAACCATAAAGCCTATGCTCTTCACCATTCTATGATCTGCCATCCCCTTGTTACTTTGAAGTTGAGCTGGGCATCAAATACTATTCACTGAATGTCTGTATGCTGGACACTGGGAATTAGATACTGGGGGGTGGGAATCAGGGAGGAGGGGTGAAACGTGGAAAATAAAAGATTCATCTCAATTTGCAGTCAAGTATAAACACAAGAATCAATTGAAGTGTCAGCCTTAGGCTGATTTTATGGCTCACAGAGGGCTTTACAGTGAGTAGATCTGCCTTTGATTAACCTTGAGATCCTTCTTTCTTCCTCCAAGTTTTTGCAGAAACTGGAAGGGGGGGAAGAAGGAGGAGGAGAAGGAGGAAGAGGAAGAGGAGGAGGAGGAAGAAGAAAAGGAGGAGGATGAGGAGGGAAGGAAGAGGAAGGGGAAGATGGAGAGGGGGAGGATGAGGAGACCAAGGATGTGGACAAGAAGAAGGAGAAGAAAGCATTTATATA
Source organism: Gymnobelideus leadbeateri (assembly GCA_011680675.1). Lineage (NCBI taxonomy): Eukaryota > Metazoa > Chordata > Mammalia > Diprotodontia > Petauridae > Gymnobelideus > Gymnobelideus leadbeateri. Next base: position 399,568 of record WOXC01003645.1, on the reverse strand, counting down.
ATACTTTTAAGTTTTGCATCTGGTCTTCACAACATCCAACCTGGGAGGTAGGTGCTATTATTATCCTTACTTTACAGATGAGGAAACTGAGGCAGACAAAGGTTAAGTGACTTTTCCAGGATCACATAGCTAATAAGTGTATAGAGGAAATGTGAACTCAGGTCTTCCTGACTCCAGGTCCAGTACCACTTACCTGACTGTGTAGATAGTTAATATATTTTATAGCAAGGGGGAAATGACTTGCCTATGAATCATATGATTAATGAGAGTAGAAGTCTAGAATAGAACCCAGCTCTCTTACTACACCAAGTGCAGCACATGAATGAATCCTTACTGACAAGCTCCTGAGAGTAGGGGCTAGTTCATTTTTCTTTTCATATCACCAGTCGCTATCACAATGGTTGGCATATAGAAGCCACTTAAATGCTTTGTGACTGACTGATTGATTGGTTGGTTGGTTGATTGTTAAATAAGATCTTTTTTATATACTGTGTTCCATTTTGTAATGATGTTAGAAATGTGATTTACTCAAAGGTAGCACAAGGCCCCCATAGGCTTCCTTCCAGCCTAATGTGGTACTTAAGACTCCCAAATGATCATTCCTTTTGTTAAAATACTTTATCCATCGTTGTTGTTGTAAATTCGTTTTTCCAGTTGTGTCCAACTCTTCATGATCCTAGTTGGGGTTTTCTTGGCAGAGAAACTGGAGTGGTTTGTCACTTCCTTCTCTAGCACATTTTAAAGGTGAGGAAACTGAGGCAAATAGGATTAAGTGACTTGACCAGGGTCACACAGCTAGTAAGTGCCCCAGACCAGATATGAACTCAGGAGTCTCCCTGACTCCAGCCTGGACACTCCATCCGCTGCACCATTTAGCTGCCCACTGTATACTTTAGGCTACTGTTGGTAGAAATACATAGTTATCTGGAAGGGGAGAGAGGGTTAGGTCAGGTATTATCTCGAAGAGAAAGGAACATGGATCACTACAAAAGGAAGCAAGATTGGAACTAGGGAAAATATCACAAGAAAATTCTAGGCTAGGGATTACTGCCACCAAAACACAAACCTAAGAGCTGTGTTCAGGTGTTACTGTGGTTAAGTCTGTACTCATCCCACTAGATGGGGGTAGGGTCAGATTCCTCACAGACCAGCCTCTCACTGCCTACTGGGACAGGCTTAGTTGTGGCACTTTCCTTCTTAGCCTCTCCATACTCTTGTCTTTCTTTCCTGCCCTGATCCCTCTGGCATCAGGGACAGGGGGACCGCCCCGAGAACATCACTGTTCCTACTGATCTTCATACAGTTACAATGAAAAAATCATTTTCTCCAAGTGCATGTGGAATTCTCTCTGTGTTCTTTGGGAGATTAAAGGGTTTTCAAAGTTGTGATAAAACTGGCTTGCCCCTAGGCAGTACCTTTGACTGACAAGCCAGTACAGAAGAGATCTAACTTCACAGTGTCTATGAAAAACCAAACCTCCTCAGTGCTGCCCCCCTTGCCCTCTCAGACTTAAAGACATACTCAGTGCAAGACAATGAAGAACAAATATTTAATCAAAAGATTAATCCGGCTTCCAGAATATTTCATCAGTAAAAAGTCAATGTGAATAATAACAGGATAAATCTCCATGAGGAGGTGGGAAAAGGAGAGGGAATGTAGATGCCCCTCAACCATTTGACTTAAAATCTGTTAACCCTCAGGCTGCAATACTCTCAGCCCCCTCTGCTGCTGAGGCTCTTTTCCTCCCTTGTCTGTCCAATACCCCTGTGCCCTTAAACCTTTCAAGGCTACAAGATCTCATACTGTCCCAACCCAACAAGTGGGAATGACCTCTCCAAAGAAGGCTGTGCAATCAATACCCAGAAACTTATGGAAGGGGATACAATAGGATGATAGGGGTTTTAGACTTGGAAGAATATTAGGACTCATTTAGTCTAATCATTAAATTTTAGAAATGAGGAAAATGCAGCCAAATGAGGTAAAATGACTTATCTAAGGTAACACAGATAGTAAAAGGCTAGGATGAGACTGAAAGCCAGTAAGGGTCAGAGAACTGACCTAAACCTAAGTCTTCCGGTCCCTGAGGCTTGCCTTCTATCCACTATACTAGAGGTGTCCCATATGAGGTTCACAACACTCCCAAGTGTGACCTGAACCACAGCAAAATATAATTGGAAAATAGTTAAGAAAATAAATAAAATACAATAAAAATAGGAGCATTTAAAAACTAAGCCAATATGTAACCCCAGGAATCCTTATTTAGGTTCTGTTGTTGTTGTTCAGCCATGAACTCTTCATGAGTCCATTTATGTGGGTTTTTTTTCCCTCCAGAATTTATTTATTTATTTTTAGTTTTTAACATTCATTTCCACAAGATTTTGAGTTTCAAATTTTCTTCTTATCTCTCCCTAGCCCCCACCCCAGAATGGCAAGCATACTGATTACCCCTTTCCCTAGTCTGCCCTCCTTTCCATGCTCCCATCTCCCCCCTCTTGCCTCCTTCCCCCTTACTTTCCTGTAGGACAAGATAGATTTCTATACCCCATTGCCTGTATATCTTATTTCCCGGTTGCATGTAAAAACTGTTTTTAACATTTGTTTTTAAAACTTTTGAGTTCTAGATTCTCTCCCTTCCTCCATTCTCATCCACTCCCATTGAGGAGACAAGCAATTCAACATGGACTGTACATGTGTAATGATGGAAAACATTTCCATGGTAGTCATATTGTGAAAGATTAACTTAACTATATTTCCCTCCATCCTATCCCACCCACCATTTATTCTATTTTCTCCTTTGACCTTTTCAAAGGAGTGTTTGCTTCTGACTATCCTCTCCCCCAATCTACCCTCCCTTCTATCACCCCCCTTCTTATCTCCTTCCTCCCTATTTCCCTGAAGGGTAAGATACCCAATTGAGTGTGCATGTTATTCCTTCCTTAAGCCAAATCCAATGAGAGTAAGGTTGACTCATTCCCTTTCACCTCACCACTCTTCTCCATTGTAACAGCTTTCTCTTGCCTCTTTTATGTGAGATCATTTACCCTATTCAATCTCTTCCTTTCTCCTCCCAATATATTCCTCTCCCATCCCTTAATTTTATTTTTAGATATCATCCATTTGGGGTTTTCTTAACAAAGATACTGGAGTATCCATCTACATGGATACATGGAGTAGCCATTTCCTTCTCCAGCTCATTTTATAGTTGAGGAAACTGAGGCAAACAGGGTTAGGTGACTTGTCTGGAGTCACACAGCCAGTAAGTGTGTGAGGCTAGATTTGAATTCAGGAAGATGAGTCTTCCTGACTCCAGACCCAACATTCTATCTACTGAGCCACCTGGCTCCCCAGCATAGGTTTAATGGCCCCTGTTTCTAGAGTTTTATGCCTCTGACTATACCATGCTACTTTTTAACCCTCGTCTATATCCTTCCATAAATCTTCCATAGAGAATGTACCAGGGACTTTCTTCTATGTCTTTTCATATGTCATGGATTCTGGTAAAGCATTCAAGCTCATTACATGAGAAATTAGCCTTGCTCTACTCTACCCCAAAGGACAGAGTTAGGAGCAATCACCAAGATTGTTATGTTTCTAGATCTGAAATCTCAGTTCATACTGACAACCAAGAGAATGAGAGAGCTAGAGACCATGCCATGACACCTTGGGAACATTAAATGAGGAAACTCAAATTGTTTACCCCAGAAAAGATTTTGAAGTGTGATGAGGTTGGGGGCATGTGAGCAGAAAGGAGCGGGTATAAGAATAGGAAAACTGTCTTCAAGTATAAGTACTTGAAACCTACCAGGTGTGGAAGAGGTAGAAAAAAAATAAGCTTGTTCTGTTTGGCCAAAATGGGCTGAACTAGGAACAATAAATAAGATTACAGAGAAGCAGCTCATATGTAGGTCAGCATAAAGAAAAACTTTATGACTAGAACTATCCAAAAGGGACATGGTTTTCCCTCACCCCAGTGCTCTTCAAATAGCACCTGGATAACTACTCATATATACTGTAGAGGAAACTCTTGTTCAGATCAGGATGGACTAGGTAGCCTCTATAGCCCCTTCTAAACAGCTATGATTCTCTGATTTCATCATCATCATCATCATCATAATAGATAACATATATATATATATATATATCACTTACTATGATACTGCGCTAAGCACTTTGCAATTATTATCTTATTTGAACCTTACAACAACTCTGGGATGTATGTTCTATTATTATCATCCATATTTTACAAATGAAGAAACAGACAAACATTAAGTGACTCACCCAGGGTCACACAGAAAATAAGTGTCTCAAGTTAGATTTGAACTCAAATCTTCCTGATACCTGGTCCACCTCTGTCTAGCTGCCTCATGATTAAATTTAGAGCAAATAGTGAGTTCATCTGCTGGAATGAAAAAAAAAAAACACAGGTAATTAGCTTGGTATTTAAGCCTCGTGTTATTTAGGAGGACTTCTCAATGGGTATGGCCTGGTGAGAAACAGTATGGTCATATGTGGATATAAAATGTAATTGACAGATGTGACATTTATCAAGAAAATGGACTAGGTCTTTAATGAGAATTAGCAAGAAAACTAACTCTCTAATCTATTGTATATGTATATATATATATATATATATTCATATTTGGCTTTGAAAATGTGTTGTCAAATTTTCTGGCAGAGAAAGGAAATATGCCAGGAATTCTGTAGTAACCCCCTAATTCTCACTATCTCCAGTCAAGCTCTCCTCTGTTTTTCCAAACATCCTGAGCAGGATGCCAAATTAAATTTTCCTAAAGCTCAAAAATCTTTCATGACTGCTCTGCTGATAGGATGAAGTCCTTATCTAGAAATATAACTTCCCGCATAATCTTACCCTAACCCATATTTTTAGACTTATGTTCAACCACTTTCCCAACTCAGACCTTTGTCTCCTGTCAGATCTGTCTCTTCAAATGCCCCTGTGTGTGCCTTTTACATTACCACCTTGTCCTTTCTGTGACCATTTCCCTAGACTTCTACTTCCAAGCCATACTTGTTATCTTTCTATGAATATTGGATTTGTCATCAGAGGTTCTGAGTTCAAACCTCAGCTCTGTCACTTACTATATTGTGACCTTGGAAAATCACTTGACTTCTCAGTATCTCAGTCCCCTTACCTGGAAAATGGAGGAATGTGTAAATTGGATGATTCCTAAGGTTCTTTCCAACTCTAACTTCTCTGAGCCTAGGAATCGAATGAAACTGCTCAACCCTTACTCATCCTTCAGGATCCATAGCAAGTCCCATCTCTTCCATGAACAGTTCTCTTTCTCCTCCTAGATTGGCAATGTTGTCGGCCTCCTCGGAGTTCTCATTAACATTCGCTACTCAGTTAGCACGTCTGTATTGTGACCAGACTTTACATATGGGAATGTCTTCTCTCCCGAATTAGCCTAAAAACTCATGAACAGCAGGGAAAACATGTTCTACTGGTCTGCATCCTTTATAGTCACTAGTATATAACTGGTCACTAGTAGATAGTAAAGTCAAGAACTTTTATTAATTACTTATAACATGGCAGGTACCGTGTTAAGTACCTGGGGAATCAAAGAAAGGCAAAAGGAAAGACAATCCCCAACTTGAAGGAGCTTTATGTTCTTCTTGGGGGAAGATGCTGCATAAAAGAATGCTGAAATGGGGAATGAGAAGGGTCAGAAGCTTACTAAAGCTCCAGACCCTTATTTCCAGTTTTCTACTGGACACCTCTGCTCTAGCAACTCATTTACAATATTTCCAAAACGGATTCCATACTCTTTTTTTTTTTTTGGAGGGGGGAGGGCAGGGCAATTGGGGTTAAGTGATTTGCCCAAGGTCACTTAAACACAGCTAGTATTGTGTGTGTGTGTCTGTGTGTGTGTGTGTGTGTGTGTGTTTGTATGTTAAGTGTCTGAGGCTGAACTTGAACTCAGGTCCTCCTAACTCCAGGGCTGGTGCTCCATTTACTGTGCAACCTAGCCTCTCCTCCATACTCTTTTCTTATAAATTAGCTTTCCATGCTGACTTGCCCATTTCTGTTAAAGACATTACCATCCTTCAAATTATGCACACTAGACATTTGAGTGATTTTTCCCTCTTCATTGACCCCACATCCAAGAGTTTACTTCACACCCTTTTTTTACTCCCCTTCCCCTCACTCTCTGCCACTGCAATTGCTTTCTAATAGACCTTCCTTCCTTTCTGCAGTCTTTCCTGATATACCTCAATCCATCCTATATATCATTGCCAAATTAAGTTTTCTAATCCATGGTTTCTATCTTTTTTAACCCTGTGCTCAAAAACTTTCAATGGTTTTCTATTACTAAAGACTTAAGTCCAAATTCCTTAGCATGGCATTTGATATTCTCCAAGATCTAGCCACAATCTACTTTTCCTACTGCTTTCACCCCAGGAACACTACCTAAACTCAAAGTGTTGTGTCCATATTTGCAGATATCTTATCTCCCTTAGTACATCATTAGCTATTTGAGGATAGAAGTATTTCTCTTTTTTTAATCTTCTATAGTGCCCAACATAGGTTCTTGCACATGATGGGCCCTGAATAAAAGTTTATTGAATTGAAATGGATGAGAGGAAATCATTAAATGAGGTAAATAAGACTTCAAACAATAACTAGCATTATATAGCACTTTAAGACTTGCAAAATATTTTAGGAATAGTGTCTCATTTGATCCTTACAACATCCTTACTGGGAGGCTAATTGCTATTATTATGTCCATTTTACAGATGAGGAAACTTAGGCAGACAAAAGTTAAGACACTTGCCCAGAATCACACAGCTCGTTAAGTATCTAAGACCAAATTCTAACTTGTCTTCCTGACTCCAGGCCCAGTCACCTGTCCAGTACATCCAACATGTAGATGTCTCCAGGCAAAACAAGGTACTATTTTTCTTATGTCCCTCCCAACTGACCCTAGTTACATTGCATGATACATCTTCATCATTTGCAAGAGGGGATTATAAATTGCCTTTATCTTCACAGTAGGTCATTTTCTTAATGAGCACTGCAAGGTCAGATGACCAAGTGTCCCACGAAATGATGTTTTATGTTGCCTTGAGACAAAGGATGAGCCTAGCACCTCCAACTCCATTATTTGCCTTTCAGAATCTGAGTCAACCTTCCATTTAACTGCCCCTTCTTTATGTTTCTGGTTTCTTGACAGTGCGAATATTAATATTGGTAAGGCTCTTATCCTACAGTAGTCTATCAACCCTCTCATCACTGAACAAAGGCCTCCCTCTCAACGCTCTTATAGCCTTTGAGAATTCTCTTTGCTCCTCACTTCATTCATTACTTATGGTCAGAGCAATAATGAATAGAAATCGAACTATTGGGATGGAACATAATTATGTGAAGAAAATTAACTAAGTGTAAGAGAACATCTATTACATATGAGATTAACAAGAAATAATTGTATCTCTTATGACCCTTTTATACCCTCTCATAAAACAGTGCTTTATGAGATCTTACTGAGTTTTTTTCCTCCTAAATCTTGGACATCTCTGCTTTTCTCTAAGTGGTATTAATAGGTGGGCTCAGACACTCACTTCAATTTTCAAAGCATCATTGATTTTCTTGTTGAAAGAGAGCCCCCTCCCCCATTTTGCAGATGAGGAAACTCAGGCCAAAGCGTCAAAGGTGAGATTAAAATGCAGATACTCTGACTCTACATCCCCAGTTGTTTCACTTACCAAACTTCATCCTAGAGATAGCATCTCTAGAGATTCTGTAAATACTAAGGAAGAAGCGGAGGCCACATCAAGGAACTAAGCACAGTAGCCACACTCTTTTTATTTCAATGATGTTAGCACCAACACTCCCACCCCACTAGGAGTGTGCTGGAACAGCTTATATAGTCTCCGATGAGCAGATTGTTAAATTTTCAACATGAGCATTTACCCATAAGAAACCAACACACTACAAATCAGGGTTTGTTTTGTTATTTTATTGATTGCCTAGACTTAAGAAAGTGATGTAGAAAATGGAAATAATGCAAATTAAAATTAAGTGTGTTGTATGCATATTTTTTCCAGAAAGTTGGTTATTAAACCTTTACCAGATTTTCCCTCCAATTTCCAAGATTATGATCAAGTCACTTCACACTTCAATTAATAAAAACAATGGACAATTAGTAAGACAATATACAAGATGTGAAAATAAAATCAGTCCTGGAATTAAAACTGAGCTCTGCTGGAAATTCATATTCATGGAGTTCCAGAAATACAACAACTCTGCAAGGTAGGTGCTTGGTTATCCCCATTTTACAATTGAGGAAACTGAGACAGAGAGAGGTTAAGTGACTTGCCCAGGGTCACATAGCTAGTAAGTTTCTGAGACCAAATTTGAACTCAGGTCTTCCTGACTCCAAGCCCAGTGCTCTGCAATACCGGCTGCCTTTACACTGTTTCTTTTTTCAGCATTCTCTCTTAGCTTCTATAACATTATGTTCTTCCTGCTCTGCTGCCTCCAAGATAATTCCTTCTTCATTTCTGGCTTCTTTTTTTTCACTTGCTTCTTTAATATGGGCGATCCACACTGTTTTGTCTTCGACCCTCTTCTTTCCTTTTTCTACCCTCTGTCCTTTGGTAATCTCATCTAGTCTGACAGCTTTGTTAACCACATGTATGCAAATCTCTATTTCCAGCTCTACATTTGAGTCTCTATTTCTAAATAAATCTCTATTTTTCAAGCTCCCCAGAGCTCTAGTCCTGTATTTTTGTCTGCCTTTCCTGATCCCTCCAGACTTTAGTGCCTTTTCCTCAAGAATCCCCTTGTATTTATTTTGGAATGATCCTGGGTCTGTGACTTTATTGGAATGAAAAACTCCCAGGCAAGAAAACTTCCTAATTAACACAAGACTGCACTGTCTCTGCAATCTATAGTCTTGCAGAGTAGTCCTTGGGTGTGAAGTAACTTGCCCAGGGTCATAGAGTCAGTATGGGTCTGAAGCAGGGCTTGAATCCAGGGCTTTCTGATCCTGAGACCAGCTCTACACATGAAACCATACTGCCTCTCCATTTTTTATATTCTTATGTATTTAGATTTTATCTCCCTAAGTAGAATGTAAGCTCCTTGAGGACACAGATTGCTTAATTTTGCCTTTGTGTTCCTGGTGCTTGGTACAATATGAAGCCCTTAGTAAGCAATTAATAAATGCTTGTTGGTGGCTGATTGATTGTCTACTTTCAGTAAGATCAAAGCCTTCCCTTTTTTTTTTTGGAGGAGGTAAGACAGGGCAAATGGGGTTAAGTGACTTGCTCAAGGTCACATGGCTAGTAAGTGTTAAGTGTCTGAGGTCACATTTGAACTCAGGTCTTCCTGACTCTAGGGCTATTCACTGCACCACCTAGCCACCCCAAGGCCTCCTTTCTTTACTCAAGACAATTTATAACCATTGTCGCACAGCCCATCTCTCCTTTCAATCACTCACCAAATCAGTGTGTAGCATAGGGTATATCTGTTGTTAGTCATTTTCAGTCGTGTTTGACTCTTCATGACCCCTTTTGGGGTTTTCTTGGCAGAGATACTGGGTGTACGGGGGTCCAGGGAGGACTAGAAGTTCTAGTATGAGGACTACCGAGTCCCATTTCAGGGCTGCTCACATACCTTTGGTGTCTACCTACTTTTGTGTTCACCCAAGAAACTGTACCACAAGCAGCAGCCACACCCCAGTAAAATGTCTGGGCAGACAGGCTACACCAAGTGGAAGGTAATCAACAGACCTCAAACCTGTCAGTGAGTTAGGGTGATATCTACCCCAAGCAAGGGAAAACTTTCCCCATGGAATGAATGGATGAGAACAATTTGTTCCAAGGTCTTGAAGACAGCTGAAGCCAGCTCTATAGAGCATTTAGAGCTTGGTCAGACATCAAAGAGGCTAAGGTCATTCGCTGAACCCTGGGACATTGCCAGTCATCTTGACTTTTGTCTTGCCACTGGACTTCGATGACTCAGTAAGAAAATGAGGTTGATGACTTTGAACAATTCTGCCTCACTTAAATCCAGTTCATGTGAGAGTCAAGACATCACCCATGTAATTGGTCCTCTTCAAAAAATGAAGGGCCAACAATGAACAACTGGAGTGGTTTTGCCATATCCTTCTCCAGCTCATTTTACAGTTGAGAAAACTGAAGCAGACAGAGTCAAGTGATTTGACCAGGGTCACACAGCTAGTAAGAGTCTGAGGCCAGATTTGAACTCAGGAAGGTGAGTCTTCCTGACTCCAGGCCTGGCACTCTATCCACTGCATCACATAGCTGTCTGTAGGTTATATATAATAGGGGTTGAATAAATATTCTGATTTAGGTGTCTTCAGGAAGGACATTGACAAGCTGCTGGAGGTCCAGAGAAGGATAACCAGAATGATGGGACTTAAGTTCTTATGAAGGAACTAAGGATTTTTAACCCAGAAAAGAGAAGGTTCAGGAAGACCCAAAAGGCTGCCATGTGGAAGATGCTATGATATGCTGTAACTCACTGATATGCTATGCTTTACCCAAAAGGGAGGAACTAGGAACAAGGGTCAGACATTACAGAGGATGTTATTTTCTTTGACATGAATAAAATCTTCTACCAAGTAACAAGTAACATGACATCGAATGAGCCACAACAATGGGTAGTGAGATTCCCATCACCTGAGACATTCAAGTAGAGAATGGATGGCTGCTTGTTAGAGGGCTATGGCACAGATTCCTATTCTGTACTGGTTGGATTAGATAGCTTCTTGGGCCCCTTGCTTCCCTGAGATTCTGTGATTTCATTATTTAAAGGTTAATTCTGATGAATGAGGAATGAGGCATAAAAGAAGAGATTGATTAGTAAAGGTCTGGGCCCTGATGGAGGACCTATAGGGAAAAGAACTAAAGACAAATCTCAACCACTTTGCAATTTTGCCTAAGGCTTCTCAGAAAAAAAGGCCTGTGGAATTAAGTGCTGAGGCTATAGCCTGTATTCTACTGACCTCTTCTGGACATAATCAGCTACTACCACATTAATGCAAGGTATTAATACCTACTGGTTTCTTAGAATCCTGGGATTGAAGCATTCTTTTTCAATTCGTTTCAATTGAACAAACATTTTCTAAGCATCTGCTATGCATTAATAGCAAGGTACTGTGCTAAGAACTGGAAATGCCAGGAAATGTTCCTCTCAGAACTTGAAAAATAATTTCATTTACAAATATAGACCCAAATGTAGAGCTGGAAATGAGATTTGACAGATATGATTAACAAAACCTAATGATAGTCAAGAATTATTTGAAATATGACTGACAAAAGGGTAGATTGGAAAGGACTAAATAACATCCTCTGTGGAGGGATTTGAATGCTAGAATAAAGATTTTGAACTTGATTTGGTCAACAATAGGGAGCCACAGAGGGTTTATGAGTCAAAGAGTGACATGATCAAAGCTGTGAATTACTATGACAATTCAGACAATATTGAAAAAGATGGATTAGAGAGGGGAGAGACTTGAGGAAGAAACTGAGATCCTGCCTCAGTTCCTATCAGTTAGGAGTCTATTAGAATAGTGTCTACAAAGACTCTAGCTGAGGTTGAACAGCATGAGTTTATAGAGGACCTAGATTGCACCGGTTTTGCTACTTCCTCAGTCACAGGAGCAAGGAAGGCAGGTAATAGTGGGGGAGAGGGGTGACCAGGTGGGAGCCACATCCTCCCCCTCCCTGAGCAATTGTTCAAGTGGGTCCTATAGTAGAAATGGGAGTATCAATAAGCAAAAGCATTAAGATGTAAAGTAATCATCATAATCATTGCTTCCACATATGACATATTTATTGACAGGAAGTCTTTGGAATCAATAAGAGTTGGGTTCAGATCCTACAACTGACACATAATAGAGGTGTGACATTGTGCAAATATTCAGAGTCTCTCAGTCCCCACCTGTATAATGGGGATAGTAAACCTGGTAGTGTCAGCTTTACAGGGCTATGAAGAGCTTCTAATGAGACAATATAGGATGTCCCAAAAGTCTTGGTGAGATTTTACTCTATAATAGTTTGAAACTGCACTAAGACTTTTGGGACTCCCTGTACATGTTTAAAAAGACTTAAGAACTTTAATTTTTTTAAATAAATAACATCATAAAAGTCCAATATTATCCTTTGCAAGTATAGGTGTCAGCAGGCAAGCGCTGAACAGAAATGAATAATGGATAGAAAGAATGTTTATCTCCATATAAATATAAATGGATGTGTAGTATTCCAGCCTTCTTGTCCAAATGGATTCATAAAACTGCCATTTGCCTTTTCAAAGGACAGCAAAAGAAAGTCACATTTCACCCCAGCATTCCTTGAGTTTCAGCTCAAAACCAAGTCGGACTACTTTTAGCAGTACTCTGATGAATGCAAGCACTGTGTATGTATCTCATCTGCCTGGCATCCACCAGGGGGCACAGTGGGCCTGAAGCCAGGGAGATGCAAATTCAAATGCTTAGCAGTTATATAACTCTGGGCAAGTCACTTAAACCTTTCTCTGCCTCAGTTTCCTCAGCTATCAAATGGAGTAATAGAACCTATTAGAGGAGATGTTTGTAAAGCACTTATTATAGTGCTTGGTACATGATGCTTAATGAATATTTGTTTCCTTCCTTCTCCAGTCTTGCTATTGAGAAGGAAGGTTTCTTTCCACCAAACGAAAATCATTCTGGAACTTTCAGAAACACTCAAATCCTAAGTACCCAACTTACCAAGAGTTCTGTCCTAAAGGTAGCAAAAATCTCTGTTTCATGGGTCTCTGTAGCCAGATATCATTGTGTACTGGCCATTTCCTGGTGGTAAGCCTCATTACCAATGACGACTTCATGCAAAGGTGGAGTAAGAGGGAGGGAAAGGGGAGAAGAGCATGTGGACAAGAACGTCTCCTATGGCAAATTCTACATCAAAGGAGCCAGTTCTAGTACTGGGATGAAGGCCATCTGGCCTTGTTATATTTATAAAGAGCCCCACACAATGCCAGGCACTCCTCCCCACCCTATCATCAATAAATCTCTATTTTTTCCTTCTCCTTCCTTGAATCAGAGTTGACTTTTTTGAACTACAATCAATTTTCTTCTTTTTTCTGTTTATCCTCTTGATTATATAATGAAACATATTAAAGGACCTTAAATCCCAAGAAGGTTAAACATCACAGGTCGAAGGACAGATCCCTCAGTCTATCTTACTGGAGATATTTTCATGTTTTATATCTATTAACAAGATTTATTAATGACTACTCTTAGCAGCCGGGTGGTATAGTGGATCAGGTGCTAGGCATAGAGTCAGGAAGATTTGAGTTCAAATCTGACCTCAGACACTTACTAGCCCTATGTGACCCTAGGCAAGTCACTCAGCCCTGTTTGTCCCAGTTTCCTCTCTGTAAAATGATCTGGGGAAGGAAATGGCAAACCACTCCAGTATCTCTGCCAAGAAAACCCCAAATGGGGTCATGAAGAGCCATACATTATTGAAACAACTGAACAACAATGAATTCTTAGAGTCTAGTCATTTAACCAGCTTTGAATCTACCTAATTGTATCAGTCAACTGTATCTATCAGTCAATAGTCATTTATTAAGTGCCTACTAAGTGCCCAGCACTGTGATCCAATGGAAATCCAAAGCAAAGCAATAGATAGTTCCTGCCTTCCCTTTACTCTAATGGGGGAGACAATACACAAACAACCATGTTCAAGCATGCTATATACAGACTAAATGGAAAATAAAGGCTTCCTAGAGAAGGTGGGGTTTTAGCTGAGACTTGAAGGAAGCCAGAAGTAGGGAGAGCATTCCAGCCATGGGTGACAGCCTATGAAAATACCCAGAGTTGATACACTCAAGGCTTTTGTTCCTGGACTTAACTGCGACTGCCCAGGTTGGACCCCTTCCTTTGATCATCTTCCTTAAAACATGACCTCCAGCTCTCACTCACATCAATGCCAGCCCTGCTGTCCTAAAGGTGGTGCCAGTTACCCTTATAACACCTGCATCTCCACATCCCAGCCAGAGCCATTTACCTCCCCAAGCCTGTACTCTAATTTCCAAGTACAAAGTCTGGAAAAACTAGCCAAGCACAGAAATTTTATCCTCCTCCTTCATCCATGGATATGTTTATTCAAGATATTCCTGACTGCCACTAGCCCAACTTCAAATAACCTTTCCTCCCAGAACAAGCCCAAGACGCATCAGGGAAAAGAAGATCAGAGTCTGGTCAAAAAACCTAAGATGAGGACAGTATTCTCTGAGGCTTAACTAAATGTACTCAACAGCAGATTCGTGGAGCAAAAATACCTCAGTCCACAGTAGATCTGAAATGTGGCTGAGAATTTGAACTTTACTTACAAACAGGTCAAGACCTGGTTTCAGAACCAGAGAATGAAGTCAATGAGATGGCAGAAAGTTACCATGTGGTCAAAGAATGGCAGCAGTATGAGCACGGTTCAGAACGGATCAGCTATTGGGGAGTACATAAGCTTCTACTCTCCCTTTCACCAGGACTATATGATGAATCCTTCTGGAAACCTTCCAGTATAGAGCAACCAGACTTGGAATAACCAGTTCCAGAATGGTGGAGAAGGTGCCTATTAACACCAGATGTTTCAGCACCCCTGCCCTGCCAATGACTCGGGGGCTACCTTTGGAAATAATACTAGGGAGGCCTATTCCATGAAAGCATAGACTACTATGAGTTTTAATGCCCCCACACACACTGTGGAATATCTCCCAGACTTCCACAAACATGCAGCTGAACCACAGCAAGTCAGAAGAGGTCTATGATTACAGGCAGGCCAGTCATGCTCAAACACAATTCTCCAATCCCGGTGGGGTGCCTATATTCCAGTCATAATCTGGGCAGCTAATTCCCCCCCGCCCAAAAAAAGTACTCTTTACAAGGCTCTACCACTGGTTTCTTTCCCTGCCTTTTTAGTATCTCTGTTATGTGACTATTGTGGTTGGTTGGTTTTATATGAGTGAAAGCATATCAACGTACAGAGGGTCACTATTCTCTTTTGATTTTGCTGGCTGGTTCTAGGTTTAGGCACTATTGGACTATGTATAGAAAGACTGTAAGTTTTAGAGTCCTGATCTTAAGTGACAAGAGGAAACCCAGTATCAGTTAAAGAAAAAGGTATGAAAAAGCATGTAATAAGAAAAGTCAGATCGGTGGGATTTGATGCCTTTGAATTTTAAACTATGGTTTGGGTAAAATTATGGTTAGGATAGTAAGTTAAAGCTAGTTGTCTTTCTGGGTTTTTATCCTTAATATATTCTTTTAATAGAAATAGATACAAGTTTATGCTTGTGCCTTCCCTCTGAGATTATCCCCCAACTTGTCCCTGTATATGTTTTATTTGTTCATAGTTGTTTGAATGTTCTCCCATTAGATTGTGAGCTCATTTGAGGACAGAAGCCATCCTTTACCTTTCTTTTTATCCAAAGTGCCTGATACATAGGAAGCTCCTTAATAAATACTTGTTCATTTAAAAAAGAAAAGAAAATACCCAGAGTCAGGAGAAGGAGTATCTTGTTTGAGGAACAGTAAGGAGGCCAATGTCACTGAATCAAAGAGTGAGTGAGTGAGGAGGGTAGAAAAAGACTGGAAAGGTGGAGGGAGGAGAATAACTGGATTATGAAAGGCTTTGAACCCCATACAGAAGATTTTGTGAAAATAATAGTAGAGTTTAGTGAGAAGAAGAGTGACACAGTCAAACCTGTGCTTTTAACTTAACTTTCGTGACTGAACGAAGGATGGATTGGAGTGGGGAGAGAGGTTATTGCCATAATTCAGTCAGTCACGACGGGGAAAGGGCTGGCATCCAAATGCTGTCAGAGGAGAGAAGGGGACATATTTGAGGGATGTTGGAAAGGTGAAATACAAAGGCCTTGGCAACAGCTTAGATATGGAGAGACTGGAAATCAGCTGAAAGGTTAAAGTAGGATAGGTAGATTTGAGAATTGTGAGCATAGAGATCAGAGTTGAATCCATGGGAGTTGAAGAGATGGATAAATGATCCTATTGTATAGAAGGAAAAGAGAAGAGGGCCCAAGACAAAGCACTATGGGTTGCCCACAGCTAGCAGGCGTGAGCTGGATGAAGATCCATCAAAGGAAATGAATAAGGAATAGTGGGCAGATAGATAGGAGGTGGCCAGATTCAGACTCAAGAAGATGCATCTTCCTGACTTCAGGCCTCACACTCTATCCACTGTGCTGACTAGCTGCCCCAATTAAGCACTTACTATACTCCAGATCAGGGATGGGGAACCTGTGGCCTCAGGAGGTCACATATGGCCCTCTAGGTTCTTGTATTCAGCCTTTGATTGAATACAAACTTCACAGAACCAACCCCCTTAATAAAAGAATTTGTTCTGTAAAACTTGGACTCAGTCAAAAGGTCACAGAACCTAGAAGGTCACAGGTGACCTCAACACTAAAGGTTCCCCACCCCTGTGCCAGATATTGTGCTATGCAAAGAAAAAGAAAAGATAATCCCTTCCCTCAAGGAGCTTACATTCTAATGTAGTAAGATAATGTATATAGAAATCACTTCATATAAAATACCCCCAGAATATTTGAAAGGTAATCTCTGTATAAGAGGTATTAATAGCTGGGGCACCATGATAGGCTTCCTGTAGAAGGGGGAATTTGAGGTGAATCTTAAAGTAAGCCAAGGATTTTACTAGAGAAGAAAAGGGAATATTTCAAGTATGGGTGGCCCCTAGTGCAAAAGTATGGAACAGGGAGATGGGGCCCTGTGTCGGAGGAGTGGCAAGTAGGCCAGTGAGGATGGAGGTAGTGTGTATACAGTAAGGACCACTCCATTTGCTGCAGTTTAATTTTGAAGGAATTAATTTGAAGCTTTTCAGTGAGCTTTTGAGATTCTTTTTCCATCTGGCAAATTTGGCTTTTTAAGGCATTCTTATGCTCATTGGCTTTTTGAACCTCTTTTGCCATTTGAGTTAATCTATTTTTAAGGTGTTATTATCTTCAGTCAGGTTATTGACTCTCTTTTCATGATTTTCTTGCATCATTCTCATTTCTATTCCCGATTTTTCCACCACTTCTCTTTCTTGAGCTCCTCTATTACCTGTAACCAATTCATATTTTTCTTGGAAGCTTTTGGTGCAGGAGTTCTGACTTCACTGTCTTCTTCCCATTCCATGCTTTGATCCTTTTTGCCGCCCCCCCAAAAGGAATCTAAAGTTGAATTGATATGCTTGCTTTGCTTCCTTTGCTTGCTCATGTTGCCACTCAATTACTTGAGTTTTGAGCTCTTTGACACAGTAGAACTCTGCTTCGAGAGCGGAGAGTTTTGTCCCAAAGCACTGGGGTTTTCACAGCTCCTGGAGCTATTAGGAGGGCACCATCTCTACCATCTCTACCTCCCCCACATGCTATGGCTCACTACCTCAGGACCACCACCCAAGACTGAGATCCAGAGTCAGGCAGGTAAAAGCAAGAGCGCTTACCCTCTGAATGGTCACTTGGCCCCCCTACAATCCACAGGCCAGGAGCTCTGAAGCAACCACATGGAGGCGACTGCACAGTGGTACCTCCTCCACTTCTCACTCAGGGGGCAGAGGCCAGATGCATTCCTCCACATCCCCTAGTTCCAACAGAATTCTACACTGACATTTTACTTTGTCTTTGGCATTTATGGGTTGATATTTCTGGAAACTGCCATAGATGCTGGTGATCCCCTCTCCTGAAGTCCCTCCAGTCGGGGGCTGGTTGAGGCTGCCCTGAGGCTAAAACCTTGAGCTCAGTTCCCAGTGTGCCACAGTGGACCCTTTCTCCCAGCCTGCCTGGCTGCCTTCAGCGGGAGATTTGTTTCTCTCTGTCACTTTATGGCACTTTATAGCTCTAAAATTTGTTTAGAGTCATATTTTATAGGTATTTGAAGTGGTTATGGGGGGAGTTCACAGAGTTTTCCTGTTTTTATGCTGCCATCTTGGCTCCGCCCTGCAATTAATCTTTTCAATGACCTCAGAAAGCAAATCCTCCCTTCTCTCTACCAGGAAACTTTTGATCATTTGTTGGTCTTTCTCTGAAACTTCTCCAACTAACTTAAAGATTATGTCTTTGTTAAGGAATCTAGTAATCCAGGTATGCCCATACCATGGTTTTATAGAATATACTTGCTTTTGTTTAGTTTCTAATACTCTTCCTGACCCATACTCAATATTTCATTGCCCAATTGGAGTATAGTAGCTATTAGGCCAAGGTCTTCAACTTGAATCAATTTCCTTTAATTAGCCATACTAGAGTGGTGAACCCCAGTCCTCTGGCAGGTCACTTCACCCTTTTTGCCTCAGTTTCCTCATCTGTAAAATGAGCTGGAGAAGGAGATGGAAAACCATTCCAGTATCTTTGCCAAGAAAACTTGAAATGGGGTCATGAAGAGTTAGACTCAACTGAAATGATTGAACAACAGCAAAGGGTGTGATGCATTCATTGCACAAATTCTTCTCTGGCTTCCTTTCTGATCCCAGCTGAACCCAGTTAACAGAAATCCAACCTTGAATTTCTGGCCTCAGAATCTAGAAGACCTAGGTTTCAGTCCTACCTTTGACCCATATTGACTTGATGACCTGGGAAAGTCTCAGTGTTCAAGGCAATTCTTTATGACTATAAACTGTAGTTCATTTACCAATATGCATTGGTAGAGAGGGTTTCTTCATCAGAATTTTCTCCTATTAATGAAATCTCAGATCTGGACAAAAAAGAGGAGGGGAGGGGTGGCTAGGTGGTGCAGTGAGTAAGAGCACCAGCCTTGGAGTTGGGAGGACCCAGGATCAGTTCCAGCCTCAGAAAATGAGCACCCACACATAAATAATGACTGGCCATGTAACCTTGAGCAACTTACTTAACCCCAACTCCTTATAAAAAAAAAAAGAGGAGGGGAGAGGGATATGCAGGGAAAGGAAGGTCTATTGTACCAATGGTAAGTATTTAGTGGAGAGAGAGATTCTCAGACCTAGAAAACTGGGTGAATCTCTGTTCTGGTAGAGTTTGTAAATGACTTCAGATACTTAAATAGAGATTACTGTGGGCGGTGAGGAAGATTTTTGTGCAATAAATCTAACCAGGCTATTGATCAGAAATGCAACAATTATCCATCATCTATCTGTGGAAAAACATGATGGATTTGGAGTCAGAGACCTGGGTTTATAGCCTAGCTCTACTTCCTGTGTGACCTTTTGAAAGACATTTATCTTTTTCTAAGTCTTCTAAGGCATTCTATAAAATGCCTTCTAATATCTACTAATCTATTAGACAAGAAGTTTGGGACAGAGTGTTTCTTTTTTAAATAGATTTTTATTATTATCAATTTCCTTACATTGTCTAGATTCCCTATTATGACTCTCTCCCCTCTGAGATTCATCATTATGACAAACAAATTTAAAAGAAAAAGACTAGGAAAAATCATCACAATCAACCAATAAAACAACAACAACAACAACAACAAATGATCTCTTACACAATGTTCTACACCCATGTGATCCTCCTTTCTCTACAAAGGGTCATGTAAAAGTAACTTATAACTCTTTTCAGGGGCCAGGCTTGTTCTTTATAGTTTCACAGTTTTCATTTTTCAATTGTTTTGGTGTGGTTACTTCTTTCTCTTTGCATGATTATAGTCATTGTGTATATTGTCTTGCTAGCAGTGCCTACTTCACTCTGTAACAGTTGGTATAGATCTTTCCCATGTTTCTCTGGACTCATCATGTTCGTCATTTCTTACAGAATAATAATATTCCATACATTCGTTTACCACATTTACTTAGCTTTGTTTTAACTTCTTTCCTACATGAGAAATGCTGCTTAAAAAAAAAATCTTGGTCTATATGGAGCCTGTCTTTTTGTCAGTTACTTCCTTGGAGCTTAACCATGGAATTTCTTGTCAAAGGGTATTTGACATTTTAGTCAGTCTGTTTGCATAATTCCAAATACTTTCCAAAATGCTTGTAATAATTCATAGTTCCCCCACCCCCTACCCTAAGGCATGAGTGTGCCTATCATTCCACAAGCCTTCAACATTGATTATCCCCATCTTTTGTCCTCTTTGCTAATTTGCTGGGGACGAGGTAAAATTTCAGGATTGCTTTGATTTGCATTTTTCTTATTATTATGATTTGGAGCACTCTTTCATATGGTTGTTAATGAATGAGATCATTTCTAAGGAACATTCTAACTCTAATTCTATCATCCTATCGTCCTACTTAAAATCCTCAATCGCTCCCAACTACTCGCAAGATAAAATGTAACCTTTAGTCTAGCATTCAAAACCCTCTACAATCTAATCCTTATCTACCTCTCCCATCTTATTTCCCACTACTTCCCTACATAAACCTTCTGCCCAAGCCAAATTTGTCTCCTCATCCTTTCCCAAATATGCCATTTATATTCCTACTTCCCCATCTTTACTCATTCTTGCCTGGAATGCTCTCCTCATTCTTGTGTATTTCATTTTTACCCTTCCTTCAAGCCCAGCTGACCTATCTCCTCCATGAAGCTTTTCTTGGTTGCTCCAGCCCTTAACAATCATTGACTCACAGAAACACAGTATTTATCCTCTGAACCCCTTCTGCATTACTTATTGGTATATACTATTCATTTGTCAATAATGGTGCAATTAAGGTTAATTGGGTACTTATGGGAGATAGCCTGACAGAGGATAGACTTGGATTCAGGAAGACCAGAAAAGTCATTTACATTCCCTCAGTTTACTCATCTGTAAAGTAGAGATAATAATACACCTACCTCACAGAGTTACTGTGAGAATCAAATGACATAATATATGCAAACTCCTGTACAACCTTAAAGCATTATATAAATGGCAGTTAGCTAGTATTATTATCACTTAAAGGATGCTACTTGGTATTTTGAAAAAAATGTGTGTTCCTGTCCTGTTTCTTAACTAGATTGTGAGCTCTTTGGGGACAGGAATCATGCCTTATGCTCTAGAACTTATAACCTCTATGTATTGCAGGTGCTCAATAAATGTTCTAGATGCTGATGGGATAAAAAGTCTTAATAATGATTATATTCATATGCATTTTTTTATATAGAGAGCTTGAAAGGACAGGACTGTGTTAGGTAATAAATATACAGGTTGTTGGTAAATATTTTTCCATTTCACTTTAATTGTTAAATTTTTGGCATATAATTAGGCAAAATAACTCCTTATAATTGTTTTTAATCCATCTTCATTGGTGGTAGATTCACCCTTTTCATTTTTAATAAGTGATTTGGACTTTTTTCTCTCTTTTTAAATCATATTAACCAATGGTTTATCTATTTTATTGGGTTTTTCTCCATAAAACCAACTCCTTGCTTTATTAATTTGATGGTTTTCACAAGTGTGAAAATTTTCTCATCACCAATTGTGTTGTTTCACTGTAGATTTCTGGGCATGCTTTTTTTCACTTCTTGAGATACTTAAAATTAAGGCTTCTACTATTGTGTCTAATGAAAAGAGCTCCAGATTTGAAGCCAAAAGCTTTAGATTCTCATATCAGCATCTACTCACTGCTTATGTGACCTTGGGCAAGTCACTTCAATCTTCTTGGTAAAATGAGTTCTGACAAGGTGATTGCTAAGGTCCTGTCCATTTCTAAATCCTCTGTTCTCTTTGAAAATAGTGAAAGCATAAGGGGCTTGAGCTGTAAGAGTTCCAGGATAATGATGCCATGTGCATAGTGGTGAAATCTATTTTACTGTTGTAAGTTCAGAAAGAGAAAAAGATGCATGGCTAGGATATAATATTTGTAAAGTTCTTAGCATGGGGCCTGGCACACAGTTGGCATTAAATATTTGTTAACTATCATTATTATTATGAAATAGACAGTAAGACCCATAAGTAGCCTTCTCAACTCAGCCAGAAAAGGCCAGATGGGAGTATGTTAAATGAGAAAAACCAGCTGCCACCAAAGGCTAGAAACGAAGGCAACACATTGGGAATGCCCTTGAATTACATGGCAATGAGCACAGTAGGCAGCCATTTCTCTTCCTTGTGCCTCTGGACAATGTGTGAATTCTCTTTGTGAACTGCCCCAGAACAAAGCCTTTGGTCTGGCATTAACTCAGATTCCCGATTTCCAAGCTGCTACATCCCTGAGGATCAACTCAGGGATGATAAGATGAGATCTAACACATCCCTGGGATCCTAAAATCTTAGACTGGAATTGTAAAGACCTTAGAGGTCATCCAGTCCAACCCTTTCATTTTATAGATAAAAGGCTTCAGGCCCAGCGAGAGAAATAACTTGCCCACAATGATAGGAAGTAGGCAAATGAAGTAAGCCAGAATGAACCTATTATGTGTTTTTTGGGGTTACATTAAATAAAACATGTCCTACATCCAAAACTGAAGCCCTTTTGGAGTAAATTAACTAGATATCAATGTTCCCAGGGTTTTCTTGAGCTAGACAGATTTTGTAACAAACCTCCCACATTCCCTTAAAAAAATATATAAATGTACCTGGGTCCACTGTGTCAATGACTAGAGCACAACTGTAGCACGTTGGTGCTATGTATGAAAAGCAGTCGGGTCCAGTATAGGATGGGAACCCAATAAGAACAAAGGCCCATTGTGCTGTCTGGTTACCTCCTTATAATTAGTGGTCTCCCTGCACCTTCCTCCAACAACCTTTAGCAAAGGATGGCACTGCTCATATTGAATTGGCTTCATGATAGCGTTGTAAGGTGGGAATCACCTCCCTACCCCCTAACTGGAAAGATGGGTCAAGGAAAGTATCTGAAGGAAAAGGCAATTGGCTTAATAGAAGCTAATTGGTCTCATTGGCTTAATAGAAGCCACAGGTCTCAGTTCTTTCCTTCCCAGGTGGCGATAGAAAGGGAAGAAGAGTCCCAGGACAGTTTGTCCCAGTACAGAAGGCATTTTGTTCTGTATCCTTCAAGATCGGACTTTTCAAGGAAAGAGAAGAGAGAGATCTATGTGGAGCAATGCCCAACGGGTTCCGAAAGCAGAAGCCTCCTTTTCTCCCACTATTCTTCACTTTCTGCTTCCTCTTCACTGCCCTCACTCAGGGGAAATTCCCTTTGGGACTTCTGCATTCTGTGGATCTTAGTCTCCATTGGGCATTCCTGGGTCAAAATTGCCTGTAGAAAAAGACAGAAAGAGAAAATCCTATCACTTTGTCTATAAACCTTACTTCTCACCCACCCTTCAACTATCCCCAAAGTCTCTGCAAAGTGAATTTTGAGGGGCAGGTAAGTGGCACAGTGAATAGAGCACTGGCCCTGGAGTCAGGAGGACCTGAGTTCAAATCTGACCTTAGACATTTAACACTTACTAGTCATGTGACCTTGGGCAAGTCATTTAACCCCAATTGCCCTGCCTTCCCCCCTCCAAAAAGCAAATACACACACACACACACACACACACACATATATATTATATTATTATATAATATATAACATATTACGTTATTATATGATATATATTATATATTATAATATATTTATATATTACATCATTATATTATATATTATATTATTATACACATTATATATTATTATATTATATATAATACAATGTATTGCATATATTATATAATATATTATATACATTATATTACATATACTATTATAGTATATATAATTATATTATATATAATATATATTATATATCTATTGCACAGTGTGCACCAATATAATATATATGTCATATATTATATATAATATAATATATAATATAGTATATTATATACAATTATTATATTATATAATTATATATTATATATTATATGATATAATTATATATTACATTATATATTATATTATATAATTATATATTATATTATATTTTATATTATATTATATTATATATATTATATATCTATTGCAAAGTGTGCACTAATATAATATATATTGCATATATTATATAATATAGAATATAGTATATTATATACAATTATTATATTATTATTATATTATACATAATATAATTATATATACTATAATAGTATATGTAACATAATGTATATATTATATTATATATAATATAGTATATATAATATAGTATATATCATTATATTTTTATATATTATGTGTTAATATAATATCATAATATGTGCTATATAATATATTGTATATTAATATAATATATACGTGTATATATGTGTGTGTGTGTGTGTGTATATGTGTCAAAGCCTGAAAGGGCCCAAGATCTTTTTTAGGCTTCTTGCATACACTCAAAGCTCAATTAAATTCATGATTAGCAGTCAGTCTGCAGATGTCACTGAGATGTACTTCTATGCTCTGTGCACCTTCAGGGAAAGATAGAAAAAGGAAAAGAGGCAATAATATGAACCTTGAAGGAGAAAGGTAGAAACTTTCAACAGAAAGGCAAATTATTATTGTCATAATAGTTCCTATCATAGATCTGTGATTTCATCAGTGTGGGTTCCCAATGTGCAAACTCCATATACCCCTATATCTCAGCCACTCCTGGGTAATTTACTGTCATGAGTTGCCTGGAAACTCAAAAATTAAATGACTTTTCCATGGATCACACACAAGTAGTATGTGTCACAGATAGGGATCGATCCCAGAACTTCCTCACTATAAGACCAACCCTCCATCCACTAATCCATGATGCCTCTCCTCATAATTATCATGAAAAGGGGAAAATAGTTCATGAGAGAAGAGAGAAAGAATTGAAAAGGAGGAAGGCAGAGAAACATGAGGGAAAGGGAAGAAGAGGAAAAAAGAAAAGAAAAAGAGAAAAGAGGGGCTCTTTCAGCGTAGTTGGAATCCGTCTCTTACAATATTTTCTTCCTTGGCTGGGGGGCTTCGAAGGAAGTAGCAGAGTGGAGCATAGGCAATATTGATGACTCCAATGATGACCATGAGCCAGGGAAAACCAATAGCATGGACGATAGCACCTCCAGTAGATGGACCTGCAAGGGTTAAATCGGGCATTTATTGTAGATCCATGAGACAGATCAGAAAGAGGCGAGTACTGTGCTATTGGGAAGTAGGAAGGATACAGAAAGGAGACCATGAGAAAGGTCAGCCATGAGAAACAAAAAATGCTTTGGATACTCTACCTCAGTTTAAAACTGACTGACTAATCAAAGTGGGAATGAGGAGATGGAAGAGGGATAAGAGCTTATGGGGAAGCAGTCTAGAACATTGTAACTATAGGGGCCATACCAATAGCAAATCCCATGCAGAAAGCCACATCAGCAATGGCATAGACACTCCCATAGACGGATGTGTGGCGAAGGTCCACCAGGTGTGCCATGATGGGCATCATGGAAGAGTCCACCATGCCTGTGGTCAAAGCAAGCAGCACAGTTAGTTACTATCGTCCCTTCTGGTCTACTGGACTCTGTTCAACCCACCCTTCTTCCTTCTGCATTTTGCCTACTCTGCATTTTTCCACTTTCTTCTTTGAGTACTCTTTTTCATTTTATCTCTACTCTATCCTCTTTCTCACTCAATTCTTTCCTTCCTCCTCTCCTCTACCTTCCCTCCCCCAGGAACTAAAAGACCTTTCCCAAACAGCAACTCCCCACTACTGCTTTCACCTCATCTCCTCTTTCTCCCTCATTCTCTCCCCACACCCATATGGGATCAGAGGGAGGATCAGGAAAGCCAGGCTGACCCAGAACCCAGTATCAAGGTGAATTCCCAGACCTAGGAAAGCTACAATAAGGAGGAGAGGTAAGGGAGACAGGATGGAGGAAGAATTGCATGCTTGGCCTCCTTTGAGAGAAAGTCCTTACCAATAGCAAAGCCTAGTCCTCCATTGGGGCCAATAAGACCAAAAATATTCTGAGCAAGAGGAACCTATGAGGAAAAACAAAAGCAGAGAGAGTATTCAGGGAGTGACACCCTATGAGTGTTATCCAAAGGGCTCTGATGGTTTTATAAAGGGACTAGCAAGCTCTATACCACACTCTTCCCACATCTAAACCTTCACACACCTTCTTATTTTCCATTGTTATTGTTATCATCGAAAAGTTTTCATTAATTTCCTAAGAGTGTGTGTGTGTGTGTGTGTGTGTGTGTGTGTGTGTGTGTGTGTGTGTGTGTGTGTGTGTGTGTGTAAGGGGATTAGGTAGGTAGGTCTTCAACAAACACTGGGCCAAGAGAACTATACAGAGCAGGGGCTGATAGCCTATGGCAACTCATACTAAAAATAGAATGAAAGATGATTTCATGGTACAAAGTGACCCTGGGAAAAATGGTTAGAGAGAAATTCAACTTTGACGTACCACCTGTATGGCCTATAACAGAGATTCTTTTTTTTCTTTTTTTTGATGGGGAAGGGCAGGGCAATTGGTGTTAAGTGACTTGCCCAAGGTCACACAGCTAGTAAGTGTGTCAAGTGTCTAAGGCCAGATTTGAACTCAGGTCCTCCTAATTCCCAGGCCAGTGCTCTGTGCCACCTAGCAGCCCCCTAGCAGAGATTCTTAACCTGGGGTCAGTGGATAGATTTTTTTTTGGGGGGGGTCCATGAACTGCAAAATATTACAACTTTATTTTAATATCATTTACTTCTTTAGCAATCCTATGTGTTTTATTTTATGTATCTAAAAATACTATTACGAAAAGAGGTCCATTGGTTGCACTAAATAGCTAAGAGTCACCATAGCATAAAAAAATTTAGAACCTTTAACAGCACACACACACACACACACAAACACACACACATACACACACACATACACACACACACACACTTACACACACTCACAAACTTCTCAGTGCTAGTTCCCTCTCTTAGTCTTTGTCCCCTTCTTTTGAGGATATACTAATCTCCAATGACACATTAACTAATGAGTAAAGTTTTAACCACTGATAACTTATCAGGTACATTTGCATTTAAAAAGGAGATTCCTTCAAAAAGAACAATCATTTTCCCATTTCTCTTATCTGTTTGCAATGTTGTTCCAATGGATTACTTAGGGGTGGAAGGGACCTTTCTATTTTAGCTATTATCACTGTTCTCCTAGCCTTGGAAGGGACTGAATAAAGGACATCTTGGTATGACTCCTCCGAAAGGTTGCCAACACCTGAAACATCATTAACCCATAGGCCCCAGGCTATACCAAACTGATTCTCAGTCATTCTGGCTTTTTCTTCCCTCAGTAAGTTATCCCCTTCTTATCTCTCCCCTTCCACCTTCAAGTCTCATGTTGAATAGTGACAGGAGAGTTATAATTTATGGTTACCCAAGCCAGTTTTAACCTGTGTCATCACCTCTTGCCCAGATCTTGAGCCCCTAAATAAGGCTTTTGTTTCAATGAAGTTTTTTTCACCAGGGGATAGAAGATGGACATTTGTTATCTTGCCTTGTTTCTCAAAATAATTGGTTTTGAAGCCTGGTCCCCAGGGGCTGGCCTAGACCAAAGACTCCTAGTTATACTCACACAGAGCAGGCTGGTGCCTACTACTAACATCCCAATCAGAGAACATAGCCACCTATGAAAAGGAAGCAAAGCAACCATATTAGGCAGACATCATTGACCTTCAGGCCAACCCCAGTTGCATCACTACCAAGGATGGTCAATAAGGACACTATTTGAGTACCGTTTTCAGAAACTACTTCCCATCTAAGAAGCATTTCTATACCTGACTAGATGCAGACATTGCTTTACCCGATGGAAAGAAGGATACTCTTCTCTCTTTTTCTTTTTAGATAGGGTGTGGTGTATATCTGAGTTATATCTTGAGCCTTTGCTCACGTCATTCCCCTACCTGAAATGCCCTCCCTCTCCCCTCATTGATTTAAATCCTAATCATTCTTCAATACCCATACGGTCCTCAATAAGTCCTTCCCAGATCACCTTAACCCATGATGTACTTTTCCTTTTTGCCTTCCTATAAACTTACTACACTACTTCTTTTGGCATTTTCCAGTCATGCCCTGCCTTGTGTTATTAGTGATCTATTTATATGAGTATGTCTTTACCCCCCACTCCACTCCCAACTAGGTCATAAGGTCCTAAAGAACAAGGACTGTGTCTTATATTTCCAACATGCCCCTCTTAGGTCTTAGTACAATGCAATGAACATAGTAGGTGCTCAATAAATACATCAATGGACAAATTCTCCATCCTTATGTGGCCTCCCCATCAATCACGGTGACTTTGATAGTCTACAATGGAAAATCTTGTTGATTAGAAGAAGCTCCAAAATTTCAGAGCTAAAAGTCAGAGTCCATCAATATCTGAACAAAAATCCCCTGTAATATATCTCAGACAAGTGGCCATCCACCCTTTGCTTGAAGATGTTGAGTGATG
The DNA here is from genome assembly GCA_011680675.1 of Gymnobelideus leadbeateri. Classification (NCBI taxonomy): domain Eukaryota; kingdom Metazoa; phylum Chordata; class Mammalia; order Diprotodontia; family Petauridae; genus Gymnobelideus; species Gymnobelideus leadbeateri. The sequence continues at coordinate 371,264 of WOXC01003645.1, read as the reverse complement.
GAAAAACCCAATACTTCCCGAGGGAATTCATTCCACATTTTGGGTAGTTCTAGTAGAAGACGGCAGCTATGTGGTTAAGTGAATAAAATGCCAGACCTGAAGTCAGGAAGTCTCCTCTTCCTAAATTCAAATCTGGCCTTAGACACTTACTAGCTGTGCTCGTGGGTGAGCCACTTAACCCCATTTGTCTCAGTTTCCTCACCTGTAAAAATGAGCTGGAGAAGAAAATGGCAAACTGCAACAATATCTTTGCTAAAAAAAACTCAAATGGAGTCATGAGGAGTTGGACATGACTGAAATGATTAAAGAACAACCACAAAGTTGTTAGGAAGCATTTCCTTACATTATTCCTTTCAGTTCTAACTTAGTGTGATTCCATGATCTCCTTATCAGATGCTACAACCACTATCTTGCCTTTTCACATCCTCTCCAAATCCACAGACTACTTACCGACCCATCTTGTTGGCCAATACCCCAAAGAGATTGGTGCCAATGAGATAGGACACACTGGCAGGCAGGAAGGCTAGACCTATAGGGAGAAAAACACTTCTTTGGGCTTCCTCAGTTTTTTGTGCCAATAGGAATTTCTCCCCTTGAGAGAAGAATGAACTTATCCTACACTTTACTCTCTAGGATAGTCAGAGAAAACTTTTTCTCTATTTTACAAACCCCATCCATTCTGGTCCCCATACAACAAAAGGAGTCCCTGTGCAAAGCAGGAATGTGTTGCCTTCCCACCCTTACCTTGCCCTGTGGCGTAAAATGAATGATACACAGGAAGATACTATCTCAGGCACTGTGGTTCTTGCCTCAAACCATAGGTGAAATGGGTAAAAAGAGAAAGGAGAAAGGAAGAGAACATCCTGCTTAGGAGGCAGAGGAAAATACTTATTATTCATGTTAACTATTACCATTTTGTAGAGTGAAGAACATTTATTCAGGGATCTGATCTCTGTACCTTGATAATTTTTATTTTTATTTTTGTTATCCAGATATTAAATGGAACTGAAGTCACTGGCCTTTTAGAGCCTCAGTTTCTTAATCTGTAGAATGGGGTGATAATAGCACAGGTCTGACCATGTTACTCCATCCTCTGTTACCCCGGGGGCCAAATATAAAATCCTCTGTTTGGCTTTTTAAAGCCCTTCATAACCCATCCCCTTCCTATCTTTCCAGGTTTCTTATACCTTCACAATCCAGCAACACTGACCTCCTTGCTGTTCCTCTAAAAAGGCTCTCCATCACCTTACTCTGGGCATTTTCATTGACTGTTCCCTAAAATCTGTAATTCTCTGTCTCCTTGTTGCCACATCTTGGCTTCCTTCAGGTCTCAACTAGTGTCCCAACTTCTTCAAGAAGCCTTCCCAATCCCCCTTAATGTTAGTGCCTTCTTTCTGAGATCATCTCTAATTTCTCCAGTCTATGTTTTATGTGTACATTGTTCCCTCCCACACACACACATGCACACATTAAACTGGGCTTCTTGAAAACAGGGATTTTGGGGGAAACATAGAAAGTGTATGGCTAATAGTAGGTGCTTAACAATTGCTTTTTGGCTTGGCTAATTAGTAGCACTTTCTTTTTCATGGAGTTGTTATGAGGATCAAATGAGGTATGAATTGTACAAATATTTTATAAATGGAAAGGCACTATACAAATATCAGTTATTATTTTTTCCTCTTCTGATGTCTCTGGATCTATGGTCCTCAAGAACACCTCCATTTATGAAGGTGATGTCCTTGGCTCAGAAGCAGCAAAGCTCAGAGCTTTAAGTAACACCCCACTTTCCAAACCCCGGCATTATCCACTTTTCTTCCTGGCTATGCTTGTATAAAAGGGCACATCCTTACCAGATAGCTGTTCAGAGCTAGGGCTAAGAGAAACCATACTAAATAGGAAGTGTCAGGGTCTTAAGCAAATGACACTTCTCTCCTCTGTCCAATGTTCTCCCAATCTGAGCTGACCCAAAAGGGCAGCAGCAGCACCCAGAGAAAGACATAGCCTTAGAATTCAAGGCTGGGAAAAGCAGTAGCACATTAACCTGTGCTCAGAACTCAGTAACCTTTATTGGGTCCTATGCTGTCTAGCACTTTCTTGAGGAAATAGGATACTGTGTGTGGGAGAGAGAGAGAGGGAGAGGGGATGAGAGAGAGAGATACCATGATGCCATCAGTCCTTTTGGACTATAAACACCAGGAATAAATAAGCAGGCCAAATCAGGGGCTGGGTTTCCTCCTCTGTGTCTTAGGCCCCATTTTCTACTTCTCTCTGGGTCAAGGGGAAGCAATATTGCTATACTTTAAAAGATAAATAAGCACTGAAATTATAATTAAACCAGAGGTAAATATTTCACGAGTTACTAGGTATGACTTATTTATTTTTAATATATACTTTCAATAGACAGGAAACAGTGCCTCTGGCATGGTTTGTCTACACTAAATGACAGCTGTTTTAGCTGATCCTGTTGGTCTATAATAATTCTCCTTTTTAATAAAGTCAATAGCTATCCTATTGTGCCTTGGGTGAAGTTACTTCCTGGAAACCTGGTCTCTTAGATACATCTCTGACATCTCGGTTATGGCTTCATCCTACTCCATAAACCTGAAGTCTCTCCGTCAAACAGAATTTGGAGACATCTTACAAGATATAATTCATTCTCTTTTGACCAGCATTGAGTGACTAAAGAGGCTCTAGTCAGGGTGGGAGGATTCTACTTATAGCCATGGACAGACTGCACAGCAAACCCTTTTTAGTGGTAGGACATTACTTTTTTGTGTGCCTCAGATAGTCAGGCACAATTGATTGTATCACAAGCATATTTCCTTTAGGCTGAATTCAGGGTAAAATGTTAGAGAAAGGGCTTATAAGAGGTAAATGCTTCCTACTTTGGCAATCTGCAAATGTACCAACGTCCTTCTCATTCAACAAAATGACAGCAGTGTCCAGAAGGCCAAAGGTGGTGTGATGTGGTGAGGAAAATATTGAAATGGGAATCAGGAATTCCTGGGTTCTAATTCTAGTTCTGTTTCTCACTCACTGTGTGACCTTAGGCAAGTCACTTTCCCTCCCTGGGGCTTAGTGTCTTCCTCTGGAAGATGAAGGAGTTCTATAAGAGGAGCCTTGAGGTGCCTTCCTGTTCTAAAATTCTATGTGCTAATCTAGAATAAAAACACTGCCTCTGGAATTCCAGAAAATGGATTCAAATTCTATTTCTGTGTGACCAAGGGAAGGTCTCCTCACATCCCTGTTCCTCAGTTTTCTCATCTATGATCCTATGGTTTTTCAAAATGCATTCTCAGGCCTTCCCATGACTTGTTCCCAAGCAGGGTGGCCACAGCTCAGTGAAGTTTGCATCTGTCACTCACCCTCCACCAGGAGCCAAAAGAGCCAGGGGGAATATTATCTGTTATGAATGGTACCTCCTGAATAGGACCTAACTTGATTAACAGTCATGGCCAGAGCCAGCCTCTGGTGAGGGAAATTCAATTGAGAGGTAAGAGGGGAATACAGATGGGAGCCTAACTTCACATTGTCCCCCCAGAAAATTAGATTTGGAACATTATACTGGGCACTCAGCAAACATCGTATCTTTGTCAGCTTCTCCCCTCCCTATTGCCACCACCCTCTACTCCCAGCAGCTGTGACTAATTGGCACGTAGCCTTCCCTGTTCTTTTGCCTTGGACTTCCTGGAAAAGACTGGAACCCCACTTATGACCCAAAGTGTGTCACAGAGGTTTCTTCCTGAAAGGTAGTCAAAGGACCAGAGGCATGGGGAAATAGGGTCTACTAGCTCTGGACCCACAGCTTTGCCTAAGGGAGAACAGGATGTCAGACCAGGAAACCTACCCCCTTCTCACTGAATCCCATCCCTTTTCCCTGGCATTTTCACACAGGCAAGATGAACTTGGGGGAAAAAAATCAGGGTCTAACTTGAAGGAGAAAAGAAGTCACAATGCAGTCACCTAAGGGTCTAGGCCTAACAAGAAGAGCTTATATTTTTAATAAAACACTTTGAAAAGTACTTTACATTTATTATTTCATTCGATCCTCACAACAATCCTGTGAGAAAGGTACTATTATTTATCCCAATTTTATACATGAGTAAACTGAGGCTCTATAACAGTTTAATTGACATGTCCAGGGTCACACAACTAGTAAGTGTCTGAGGCAGGATTTGAACTCTGGTCTTTCTGATGTTAAATCCACTATGCCACTTAGATGCAATAACATGAAGGGAGGAGGGGGCAGATGAAGGAAAGGGGAGGGTTACTTAGTGATATGAATAGACAGAGAGGAAAAAAAGAAAGAAATAATGGAATGCTGACATGAACATAAGCCTTAGTACTCCCTACCATCTATCAGTTTGCAGTAAACACCTCCTTGTCCTGCACTCTCCTTCTCACTGGCCCCTTATATTTAGCTTTCATTTGACTGGGGCTTATTCTTACTTTATTGAAAATCCTTGTTCTTCTTTCCAGCAGCTAGGAACCACTTCATTTTTGCTTCCTTTCCCAAAAATCCAAAATCTAGGCCCAGATATGTCCTATTCCTCCTTCCTAATGTACTTAGATTTAGCTCACATATACCAGGCACAGGAGAGAATTCGGTTCAAGAAAACACAATTCTACTGTTCATCTCTTAAAGTACAGCTAGAGAGACTGACCTCTGGGCCATTTGGGAAGTGTCCAGTCAACAACAGACCAGCACTCCCCTCACCACCTCCTTCACATTCCCGTTAACATGGTTTGAGGATCTGATACTTACCCAGCTGCCACTTGGGAGAACACATGGTCTGCATCATCCATATAGGCAGTGTGGGCTCCAGTATAGCCACTCCCATGTTGGCAAAGCAGAGGGAACCTGCAGAGATAGTCCTGATGAGTTGTCCAGATGCCTCAGCCAAAGCCCCCAATTCCCTTTCCATCCCAGCTAGCAAGGTTACCTGCAGCCACCAGGATGTAAGGGTCTCTCAGAAGAGTTAAGATGGGAGTGCCTTTGGAACTCTGGAGGAAATAAAAAATTCTTCTGAAGGAAATAAAAATTCCTTCTGATCATACAGCAATTGTATTTTCTTAAAACGTCTACATCTATAATCTTTGTATAAACTAGATAAAACAGGCTGCATTATTCCTATTTGACCAAGGAACAAAGTGAAGCTCACAGTGAGTAAGTGAAGGGTCATTTGTCAGTCCTTTCATTCATTTATTCAACAAATGTTTAGTAGGTATCTATCATGAACAAGATGCCAGGCTTCCTAGGTATTATGAGCAATGTGGAGATTGTAAAGACCTAGTCCCAGCCCCAAAGGATTTTTAAATCTCACAGAAACTACAATATGATAGGTCACATAGCTAGTTATTGACAGAGCCAGGATAATGTTTAGTCCAGGGGTGGGGAAACTGTGGCCTTGAGGGCACATGCCAAACCTCAGGCCACAGGTTCCCCACCCCTGGACTAGTCCCAAACTCCTACAGCAGCATAGAAAAATGGATGGAGTACTCTACTTGGGAGTCAGGCAGCTGCCTGCTAACAGCTAGATTGCACCTGGAGTCAGGAAGTTCAAATCCAACCTCAGAAACTAGCTCTAAATGACAATTCTACCTCAGTTTCCTTACCTGTAAAATGAACATAACAATAACACTTACCCTCCCTGGGTAGTAAGTAGTGAGGACAAAAAGAGATAATGTTTGTAAAGTGCTTTTTCAGACCTTAAAGCCTATATAAATGTTAGATATTATTGTTATTATTACATAGACCTAGGGACAAATTCTGCCTTTGATATTTACTAGCTTACTAGCTGTATGACCACTGGGAGATCCTGCTGGGTGAGTGCCTTACCAGTGGCCCATATTAGGTAGATCTAGCCCAGGTTTCTGTTTCCTCCCCACCCTACCCTCTAGCCACCTTCTACCTTAGTTGACAAACACTCCTCCTCCCCCTCCTCCCACATTCTTTTCTTTTCTGTAGCCAAAATCAAATCAATAATTTCCATTGTTTCTAGAAAGGGTGTGTCTATCCACTCCTATCTCTATTTGTCTATTTATCCCAGAAGTTCTACTCACCAGTTCAAGACTTTCTGAACAAAATGCCCCTCTGGACCACCACTGCCCTGTTGGTGTTTTCCCCTTCTGTTGCAATGTAAACTCTTTTAGGGCAAAGACAATCTTTGTTTTGTATTTGTATCCCTAGTGTTCATTAGCTCAGTGGTTGGCATGTAGAAACACTTAAATCCTTTATCGTTCTTTTAACTTACCTACTCTAAAGGGCAGCTAGATGGCACAATGGATAGAGCATTGGTACTGGAGTCAGGAACACCTGCATTCAAATCCAGCCTTAGACATTTACTAGCTGTATGACCCTGGGTAAGCCACTTAACCTCTCTCTGCCTCAGTTTCCTCATATATGAAATGTACCGGAGAAGGAAATGGCAAACCACTCCAGTATCTTTGCCAAGAAAACCCCACAGCGAGTCGAAAAGAGTCAGATATGACCGAAATGACTGAATAACAATACCTACTGTAAGGGAGTAATGAAACACATAATGCCTACCTCACTACATTATTGTCAGTTTCATATGATTAATGTAGGTAAACTGTACCATAGCTTATCTAAATGTTGATTACTATTATCCCAGAGGGCAATGTGAGGGGCACTTGGAGGGAGCTGCTATGGAGTCCTTTGACCTCTGTATGGTGAAATGTCTCCATTGTCGCTGAACTAAGGTCGAAGTTTATGACTTTTTGAGGTCTCTAGTTTCATGTGTGGATAGATAGCCCACAGAGACCTGAACTTAGCTGCTTACAATTCTGCCCTGGTTAGAATCCAGTAAGGGAACTGGTTTGCATTTTAATCATGCTATTATGCCCTCCAGACATTCCACCTAGCCATTTTAGAATCATAGAATGTTTCAGCAGGAAGGGAACTTAGAGTTCAAGTAATTCAACACTCCTATTTTAAAAGGAGCAGACTGAGGGCCAGGAAAAGTGACATCGTCAAGGTCACATGGCCAATAAGTAGGAGAGCCAAAGCCAGAACCCAGGCCCGGGTCTTCTGACTCCTGGGCCAGTCACGTTTTTCCCCTCCAGGATACCCTAGTGTCTTGCTTCTTGGGAGTACTCTGGCAAAGTGGAAGAACTGATACCCATCAAACCATTAGTCATGAAAAGGTCACTCCCTACCAGACACAGCCTGATAAATCGCTTTGGGGCACTTTTAATTGTAGGGTACAATTGTGGGGGGGGGGGGGGCGGTGAGAAACTGGAGAACAATTTTATCTTTTGTCCAGCCTTTAGATGGGGGGCGGGTTACATAAGTTAACTTTCCAAAGGAGCCCATTACAATTTGTTGAGCCTTTGTAGGGGTCGTCAGTTTGCTTCTCTGCTATGGACACAGGTTTCGGATGCTTGTTACCTCCCCACTCCCTTGTACCTTAGGCACTACCCCACACAGAATTCTAAAAGAAAAATGTCTATTTCCTAGGAGTTGTCATCTAAATGTCAATTACTATTATCCTAGAAGGCAATGTGAAGGGCACTTGGAGGGAGCCCTTGTTTTTTCCCCTAGTTTTTTCCCCTTTCAGTACTGACCCCTCTCTGTGCCTTTTCCCTACAGCTATGTAATGTTAATGGAATTTAAGATCTTCCCCTACTATTAATATGCCTCACTGGAGCTCATTAAGGGCAGCTTACTTAGGGGAGGCTTGCTTGTCGGAAAACTTCCACACCTTTTGCTAATTTCTAATTAGGCACTGAGGGTTGTGATGCCTTCTAGCTCTGAGAAATGTATATATACACTGAGCTGGTATTTTGCTTTGGGGGCCTCACTTATGAGAAGGATCTTGTGATTCCCTGGTAGGGATTCTGAGTGACCTTATGTTCAGAGCTCCTCAAATGCTCAGATGTAAAGTCTCTATCCAGGGATGTATGTAAAGTATATAGTTGATTCAGGCAGTCAGAACCCTATCTGTTGGTCTTTATTTCTCTGCTTTTATTTTCTTTGTTTGTATTTTCTCTGAAGTTCAAGGTACTGACTTTTCCCTTGAACTAGTGAGTGTAATTTTAAAAGATTGTTGACCCCTTAAAAAACTATCTTTCCTAGTAAAGCAGATCTAAGGACCTGTGCTCGAGCCATCCCGGGTCTGCCAGTGTGGTTGCCACTACAAGGTACAATAGCATTGATATCCTATGTCACAGAGTTATGACATAAGCCAGCAGGCTGTTGTAATATCAATTTGTGCTCATCTGGAGTTCTCAGCAAAGTCAAAGCATTCTTGACTGAGTGAACTCTCTCAAACCTGCCTCTTCCCAGCAACGTCTCCCGTCTTCTGAAACCTACAAATTTACACAACCTCCTACTCTCCTTTTTTCTTATCTGAAGCTACCCCCGGTTCAAAAACACCGGTCACTCCCACTTTCTTCATCTCCCAAGCACCAGCATTCTCTGCCTCCTTTCACCATATTCAGCTGTGGTTGGATAGAAGTACTGCAGTGATTGAGTTAGTATGATCTTCCCAGCATATCAGCTACCCAATGTACATCCTGCAATGACTAATGAAGAGTTTGTAGTAAAAGATCAGTCATCTAATGGCAAGAGTACTAGGCACAGTCAGGAGACCTGGATACTTTTTAACCTCAGTTTCATCATTTATAAACAGAGGATGCTAAGGTGGGCAGAGATTGTTTCATTTTTATGCTTGTGTGTCCAGAGCTTAGCACAGTGCCTGGCACATAGTAGGCACTTAATGATTGATTAATATAATCACGTTACCTACCTGAGAAGGGGGAAAGAAAGCACTCTATGAACTGCAAAATGCTATATAAATTTGAATTGGTATTGTCCCCAATAGTAACAATAATGACATCCTATCTGCTACTGGAATTGTCACAAAGATGCTTTTAGTCAGCCTAAAGAGGATGAGCTGACTATGACTCAGTAGAATCCTAGAGGGACTGACCATAAAAGGCCATTAAATTAAATTTCTTCAGGTGGGTAAAGTAAGGTCCAAGGAGTTTAAATGCCTTGTCTGAGTTGACACTGGTACTGTCAGAGGCAGGATTTAAAACCAAATCCTCTGACTCTGGGGCCAAGTTCCTTTCAGCCACACCATGAAATATCACTACTTTTATTTACTTACAAAAAAAAAAAGCAATTCTTTTATGCACCTGTGAAATTGTCCATAGATAAATGGAATATAGGATGGGAGCAGAGATGAGACCCTCTCCCTTGCTTTATTCTCTAGTCTTTTCTGTATATGTAATATACAGAAAATAATAGTCATAAATCATAATAGCAGAATAATGACTTTTCCAAGGAAATTTCCATCTGAACTCCATACATAAAAGATAAGAATAAGATGACTAGTTATAGCAATGACAACAACAACACAAGTACACTTACCTCAGGGCAGATCTTGGAGGGTTGTAGAATACAGAGTTGTAGAGCTAAAATGGGGAAAGAAAGTTTTCCTTGAGATTTCAGTGGGCACTAGAGTCAATGGCATTTTCAGTGATCTACTTCCTTCTTCCCTGGTTGGCTCTAGCTGTAATTTTTTGTCAAAATGTATTAGTAGTGACTTCTTATAACCCATGACTGGCACCATAACCCAAAATATTTCTAACCCACCAGGCTCACTCACCTCCATCCATCAGGGCCAGCAATGCCAGAATAAGGAAGGGAGCAGGTTTGCCAACAAACTCATACATCAGGCTTCCAAAGGGAGCCCCTACTGAAAAGCAAAGGGACAGCAATCAAGTAGAACAGAGACTGGGTTGAAAGGTACCACTTAATAGTGTTTTGTGTCTGTGTGAATAGATCTATCTCTTTCAACATCCCCATTAGACTTTAGGCTCCCTGGGGATAGAGACTATGTCTTTTTTTTTTCATACCGAATACAGTGTTGGACACAACAAATCTTCAAATATTTATTTGCTGTACTACAGTCTAATAGAACCATAAGGCAGAGGTGTCAAAGATGAAGTCTATACATGGGCTAAAACACTCAAATTCCCTAAAATTGAAATGTGATTGGGGAATATTTAACAAAATAAATTAAAATATAGTAAAACATAGATAACATTACATTAACAACAACAAAAAAAGTAAAAATGCAGCCAGAAGGGATTATTTGGGTACAGATTAGTGGCCCCCATTTCTATTTGAATTTGATACCACTGTTGTAAAGTACCTTAGGTCTCATCTTCCAAATTTTTCATTTTATAGATGAGATAATGAAGGCTTAGAAAGATGAGGGTATTTGCTCTCAGGGCCATACAACTAATAAAAACTGATCAGAACTTAAACCTAGATCTCCTGAAACATGTCCCCTGACCTTGCCACAAGAGAAATATTTAAGGAATAAGCTAGAAGAAGTTCTGGTTTAAAAACAAACAAACAAACTGACAGAGATGACAAGCAAAAGGGGAAGGACCTGGGGGTAGATATAGGACCAGGATCTAATATCTAGATTATAGATTTAGACCTTCAAGGGACCTTGATAAACAATAAGTACAACCTCCTTATTTTACAAATGAAGAAACTGAACCTCAGAGAGAAGTGGAAAAAAAAACAAACCTTGCCAGTGGTCAAGTAGGTAACTAAGTAGCAGTGTTATCATTTGGGGGGGACATTACATTGCTTAGGAGAAGGAAGAAATCTGAGGAGAGATCTTGGGTTATAAGGTCAGGATTCAATAATTTTATGGTGTTTTTTGTTCTTTTTAAAGGTATTCTATTTCTTTGTTTTTGTTTTTTTATACAACAGGGAAGATTAATCAAAATATTGGGGGGAATTAATATTAATCAAAATAGAGGGAAGACTGTAGCTCCTGACTTACCTACCCATTCCATGCAGGACCTACCCTGACCTTGGCTGAATATGGGAATGACTCAGTCGGTGTAGCCCAGGGCCTAAGCAGTCATTAGTTTTCTAACCAATATTTGAAAATAAAGAGGTATTTACCTAACACCCCCAAAGCCAGACCACCCAGGGCAATGCCCATAGCACTCCCTCTTTCATAATCATCTGTGTATACACTGGCCAGCATCCCAAGTCCTGGAGATGGAGAAACAAAAAGGATAAGAAAGCAGATTCCTAGCACCTAGGAAACTGTGGGATGGGGGAGATTATGGGTAAAGAACAACAGGTGAAGGGGGTGGATGTTGAAAGTTGTAGTACTGAAGTGGAGGGGTTGGAGGATAGGAGAAGGAGGCATGCTAAAGGTAAATTTGACAATCTTGCCTCAAGCCAATCCTGTCCATTTAAATTAGGGGGGAAAAAAAAGAATTTCAATATTCCATTCTTGATACCTCCCACCAGGCTTTACCCCAATACTTTTTCCAAATCAAGATTTCCTTTGCATCATAGGATTTAAAGTTGACAGGGACCTCACAAGTCATTTAGCTTCACCACCTCATTTTACAGATGAGGAAGCTGGGACCCAGGGAGGTTGTGACTTCCCTTGATCATACAGCTAATTCAAAACTAGGTCGTCTCTGTCTCCAGATTCAATGCTCTTTCTTCTGCTGGAGATGCAGAGGTCTCTAGCTTCTATCCTACTGAAAATAGGTAGGGATCTGAATTCCATGGTTGGGAAAGAGAACTGAAGGGAAAGGGAGGAGGGGACTACAGATAAAGGGAAGCAGAGAGCAAGGGAAGGTTGAGGAAGAATGAGGGAAGTGTTGGATATACCTGCAACTGATGAAAAAGAAGATCCAATGCCTTGAAGGGTACGGGCCAAGAAAAGAAGTGTGTAGGTGCCTGAAAAAGCAAACACTGGGTAGAGAGAAGAGACCACCAAGAATGGCAAATCAGTAAATGGATCCAAGCCCTTGAGCCATTATAAGAACAATCACATGGCCTTCATGCCCAGCCCTGCTTTATAATGGAAGATCTTTTAACAAGATCAGACCAAAGGGGGTTTGTTTCTTTTATGTGGGCAGATCTATGCCATGAATTGTGAGCAATACAAGACAGTTCAGGAATTTAAGAAGCTTCCAACCTAATGTAGGGGAGATCTATTCATGTGAAAAAATTCAAGAGTAAAGTGCTACAATGGTTAGTTTATGTGACACATAAAAGACCATGACAATGACCTTTCTAGCTTATGCTCAATTTTTCCTAGTGAAGAGGAGCTAATGAAAAGAACACTGAATATTAAACCAGAAGATATGAGTTAAAATTCCAGCTCTACAACTTAATAATGATGTGACTTTTGAGCCTTGATTTCCTCATCTATAAAATGGGGACAATAAGAAATTTTTACTCCTTTTACCCCCACAATATTGTTATGAAGATGAAATGAACTCAAAAGCCCTTAGTAACCAAAATTACTATAGAAGTAAGAATCATGTAAAAGAATGATCCAAATCACTAATAAGAGAAATGAAAACCAAAACAAGCCTGTGATTTTACCTCACAAAATGTCAAAAATAACAAAAGATGGGAATAGACAATGTTACAGGTCTCATAGAGATATAGGTGGACTGAGGTACACCTGTGAACTATTAAAACTATTCTCGAAAGAAATTTGAAATTAGGCAAATACAATGAATCAGATGCCCATAAGCTTTGACCCAGAGATTGTCTTGTTAGACATATACTCCAAGAAAGTAGTTGACAAAAAGAAAGTGCACATATGTACCCAAATATTGATAGCAGTATTTTTTATGATAGTAAAGGACTAGAATCAAAGTTGATGGTTATCAGTTGGAGAATGGCTAAACAAATTGTAGTACATGATTCTAGAAGACACAATGAAGTGTACTACTCACCTGATAGATTGGTGAAATAGCTAAGAGTATAGAATAAGTCATTTTTTTTTATACATGAGTAATTTCTTTTGCTTGACTATAGATGTTTTAATGGGTTTTGTATTATTGAATTCCCAAGAATGTTTTGGGATCGGTATTTGTAGTATGGGCATTTGTTGTCTGTTAAATTACAAAAGATAACAGACTGCTGGTATATAATTCTAGTCACCTGATCATGTTTTTCTAGATATCCCATAGATGCAAAATTTTCATGATGTACAGTGACATGTTGCACAGTGCCATCACATCACTGCACAATCTTCATCAATCAACAGGTCTGGAGCCCTTATAGATATCATTTTTGAAATTTCTGGTGGCAATGACATAATCTTAAATCACTATCATAAACCCTTCCATTTCCATAAATGAATCTTGCATGACTAAGCCATTTGACTTATGCCTCTTTGTCAACGACTTGTTGCTTGAGTTTATGTGAATGTCATCTATGGAACAGCTTACGATTTTGGTCTGGGATCATAGCTATTTCATAGGCATATGGAGATAAGCCACTTTCAGTTGCAACCTAGGACTCATCATTGAGTCCCCAATCTCACCTTGCACATCCAGTCTGTTGCCAAATCCTGTCAATTCTACCTACACAACATTTCACTTATACTTCCATTTCTCTCTCCTCTGGCACTGCTACAACCCTGGTTAAGGTCCCCATCACCTCACATTTGGACTATTACAATCTATTCCATCCTCTACTCAACTATCAAAGTGATCTTCCAAAAGAGTATCTATGATCCCATCACACACACACACACACACACACACACACACACACATTTGATACACTCCAGTTGTTCCCTATTGCTTCCAATATAGAATATAAAAGTCTCTATCATATGATGAAGAACTGTGAATAATTTAGCTATTCTCAGCAAGACAGTCTCAAAGGACTCATGATGAAGGAAGCTATCCACCTCCAGAGAAAGAACTGATACTGTCTGAATAAATACTGAAGCATGCTATTTTTCTCTTTCTCCCTTCTTTTCTTCCTTCCTTCCTTCTTCTTTTTCATTTGAGTCTCTTACAAAATGACTAATATAAAAATATTTTATATGATTGCACATGTATAACCTATATCAGATTGCTTACTGTCTCAGGAAGGCAGGAGGGGAAGGAGGGATAGAATTTGGAACTCAAGATTTTTTTTAATGTTAAAATTATTTTAACATATAATTGGGGGAAATATTATATGTGTATATATACATATACATACACATGTACATATATCTGTGTGTGTGAATACATATGTATACACACACATATAAACGAAAGCCTCTATTTAGCTTTCAAAACCCTTCATAAACCAGCTCCTTCCTACCTTTCCAGCCTTCTTATACTTTATTTTACTGCATTTGCTCCATAATCTGGTGACACTGGACTCCTTTCTGTTCCTCTTAAAAGATTCTCCATCTCCTAACACTGAACATTTTCATTAGTTGTTCCCTAAAGTCTGGATTTCTCTCTCCTTTTTACAGCTCCTGGCTTTCCCAGCTTCCTTAATATCTCAGCTAAAATCGCACCTCCTTCAAGAAGTCCCCTTTAATGGTAGTTTAATGCTAGTATTTTCCTTCTAAGATCATCTCAGGTTTCTCTGGTATTTTGTTTCTACACAGTTTTGTTTTGTTTTTTTCAAACATGTCTCCATTAGATTCTGAGTTACTTGAGAGTGGGGACTGTTTTTTTTTCTTTTTTTGACTTAAAAAGAAATATTTCCAGTATTTAGCAGTGCCTGGTACATAGTAGGCACTTAATAAATATTTGTTAATTTGATTTGACATTTTTTTGTATCCCCAGTTCTTAACACAATGCCTGGCCCATACAAAGTGCTTAAATACTTATTGAATAATGACTGACATTTGACAAAATACCTAATTTTAATCGTTATCATTGCTTTGTGAAGTTATAGGTCTATTTGTTCCAAAAGTATTTCTGTACATTTTTAACATCTTTGTTCATCATGCTTAATATATTCATTATTATAGTTTTTATTATTATAGAAATGACTTATAGCTAAGGGTTAGCTTTAGTCTCTTTATTCACTCATATCTTCATCCCATTCTGAATATCCTTTCCCCCTTCTCTGCCCACATTTCAAATCTTACCCATTCTTTAAGGATTAGGTGAAATTTCATCTTCTCTGTGAAATTTCCCCCTAACTCTTCCATTTCAGTCACCTGTCAGGTTCTCTCAACTTCCGTGCCACTTAACATCTGGCAGGGTTGTCAACTCTGCTGCCTACTGGCAAATTAGGCTTCTTGCCATCTCCAAGGTACATTATCTGTTCCTTT
The DNA here is from genome assembly GCA_011680675.1 of Gymnobelideus leadbeateri. Lineage (NCBI taxonomy): Eukaryota > Metazoa > Chordata > Mammalia > Diprotodontia > Petauridae > Gymnobelideus > Gymnobelideus leadbeateri. The sequence goes on along the minus strand of WOXC01003645.1, from coordinate 356,157 downwards.
GCTCAGACTAATATTTAATTATATTGGTAAATCAAAGAGAACTAGAATTTAAGAGATCAGTAGCACCAATAAAAAAAGAATTATAAACTCAAAAAAATGCACCATTTGAATTTGAAACTATCTGAGATTGAGTGATATACTCTTTCCCCTAGTAGTAACAAGCACAGTTGAGGGCACAGCAGATGTTCAATTAAATCAACAAACATTTATTAAGCATGTAGTGTGTATGAGAGGAGAAGCCTCATGTAGCAGACAGGAGAGCCAGGAGACAGAGAGTCAACCTTGGAGTTAGGAAAACCTGGGTTTGAGTTCAGTTTCTGACACTGACTGGCTGTTTGAAAATGGTTAAATTACTTAGCCTCTCATGCCCCAGGTAACTATCTAAGACTGTAAGTCTACAGGTGACATTAATCTGCATCAGTGAAAGAAATTTGTATATGAGAAGTTTCCCGTGCCAATGAAATCACAGGTTCCTACTATTTTTTTTTTTAAGCAATTGGAGTTAAGTAACTTGCTCAGTCATTATGTGTGGGTGCTCATTTTCTGAGGCCGGGACTGATCCCGGGGTCATCCCGACTCCATGGCTAGTGCTCTTACTCACTGTACCACCTAGCTGCCCCAGGTTCCTACAATTTTTTTTTTTAAGTCGGAGGAGGAAGGAAAAGGTATTGTTCTAAGTTCTGGGGATACAGAGAAGTAAAAATGGTAAAATGCTCTGCACATAGTAGGTGATCAATAAATGTTTGTGAAAGTTGATTTTTTGAGGGAAGGTGAAAATGGAAAATGGGGGATGAAATAACATAGAAAGCTGAGGTGGGGAGAAGAAAAAGGAGAAAATGGATTGGGTAAGGGAGCTAATATTAACTCACATTTGTATAGTGCTTTTAGGTAAAGGGATTTAGATGAATTAATTTCTTTAATCCTTAGTCCAACCCTGTGCAGTAGGTGTTATTATTAACTCCACTATACATATGAGGAAACAGACTTCTGAAGGCTAAGAGACTTGCCCAGCACTGCTCAACTCTTAAGTGTTTGAGAGAGGAATTCAAACCCTTTTGGACTCCAAGTCCAGCACTCAATCCACCACAGCTGATTCACTTTTCAAGCTTACCAACAATGCCCTCAGTTGCCCCTTGGTAGTACCTGTATTAAAGTCTGGCTATTCACAAATTAATCACCCGGTCTTTGACTCTTACCATTTCTTTTCATTTATTTCATTTACTGTCTTCCTTGAATCTCCTTTTTATTAGGAATACATGCCATATTTATTTCTTGGAGGTTATTTGTCTTTGTCTCATTTTTTATTGTACTTCAGCTGCCTATAACCTTTATCAACTTTATTTTGACTATTGGTAGACTCTCTGGAAATTAACCATTAGCTATAATTTCATCCTCTGTTCATCAACCATCACTTTAAACATAAACCTATAATGTGCCCTTTCCAAAGATGTAATATTCTTATATTAACCCTGTCCAAGGTATTAAATAAACAGCTGTGAGCTCACACAGACAACTGACACATAGGTTCCACATTTTAACGGTGATTATGATTTTGTAAGTCAAAGGTAATGGAGTTCTTGTTGCCCCTCCCCACTTCCCACTCCCACTTTCTATCCCCTAATGTCCCTCCTTTATTCCAGAATTGGGCAAGTTCTACCAAAGTCCCAGGATGCTCCATTGCCAGAATGGGTTTGCAGATATGGCAAACCTTTGCTACTCTCTTCCTGCCAGGACCCAGCCCTCCAATCTCTCTCCACACACACACACACACACACACACACACACACACACACATATACAGTTCAGAAATGTGTGTTCAAGGACCCTGAATTATAATTCCTGATTCTCCTCTGAGAGAATCTGAGCCTGCCTCATTACCTGTTGTTCACAAGACAGAATTGAAGAATGGCAAAGAAGAGAAGCCCAGGACTTACTGACTGTAGAGAGAAACATGATGACAAAGCCAGCAAACATGGGGATGTGATAGCCAATCCTAAGAGGGAAGCAAAAACAACAACTGTAAGAGATTAATGTGTTTCATGTTAGACTAAATTCAGATATTTTGTAGATATGTCCATGCATGCACATGTATACATTTAAAATGGAAAAGAGTCGGTATGATGATAATGAGGGATATCTACATCTACTATCTATCAATATCTACATTATATATGCCACCTTGTCATGCTGACCCTTTGGAGGTAGAGGGATGACAAACTCTGAGGATATCCTATGCACTTCTTCATACTCATGCACTTATATCCCAGGCAAGGTTAGCATATCCATTTGCAAATGTGCATGAGCGACCATCCAGTACACAAATCTAGATTCAGGCTCAAATTTTTGCTATTTACCTATATAATTACATATTCTTCCCTCACTAGCATCACAGTTACTTATCTATCTATCTCTACATATATAGATGTGTGTATATATACGCATGTAAATATATACTTTTGTATAGCTCTATATGTATATATACACATATGTATATATGTGTTTGTGTGTATGTATCTATGAAAGTTCAGAATAATTTTATTCATGTTGGCCAACACTCCAGGTCATGACAGTGGAATCCCTACTATTCCCACCCCTTGCTGTTTAAAGGTTATACTCTAGAGCAGGAGTGAGGAGCTACATATGGACCTTTGACTAATTAGGGCTGCACTTGAGGACCTAGAGGGTCACATGTAGCCTCGAGGCTGCAGGTTCCCCACCTCTTCTCTAGAGCATTAGCATGATATGGACACATCCTATGTCTTCTCCCTTCTTGGTTCATACCTGATTAGGGGCTTAGAAGGCATCAAGTCACTGGATACTGCAAATAGATATGGGACTCAGACTTATGACTTGAATATTTCATTTCTTGATTATAAATATTCAGAGTTTTCTTCCCCCCCCCCCAGGGACCAGAAATGCTGAAATTCCACAATTTCCTCTCTAGTTTAAAAGTAATATCTCTTGATAGAAATAGGTGGTATCCATGCCCTACCCGAGCTCTCAAACACCTTAGGGATGTTAGGGTCTCCATTAAAATATACCTGTTTGTGAGAAGCCCCACAAAGGGGTTGATCAGAAGCTGCATTATAGCCTTCGAGGCAAAGAGAAGTCCAACCCGTAAGTTTTCCTCCTCCAGAAACTCAGTACCTTGCAGACAATTGTTCCTAGGTGCCAAGCTGGGTCCAATGACTTGTGGAGGTTGAGTGCCAAAGGTACCATTCATCCATTCCTTTTCTGAGTGTTTGCTTTCTTTAACCACAATTGTAGTATTATCGAAGTAGGAGAAGATAGAAGAAAAGTTCGCTTGGTGGAGAATCCCTGGGGCATTGTTGCCAAAGGGCAAAGTCTTGGATACACTGGCACCTTTGAATTCAGTTGCATAAAGGAAGGTAGGTATGATGGGCACTAGAATCCAATTAAAGACAGATGGTAGGCGAAAGGGTAGGTGATAGATGACAGAGCAGGTTGTGATTCTGCCACTCTCTGGTCCAGATTCAAAGCCAGAAAAGTAGGCCACTTGTGCATGTAAAATAGGACTACATGATGAGATTTGAGAGGGTTCCTGCAACAACAGCTTGCCTACCTAAAACCATTCTGACTGCCACTGTGCCTAAAAACATCCACCTTTAAAGTTGTTCCTTTAGACTTAAATAAGATGTTTTAATAAAAGGTTTTTTTAATAAAATATCTAGGAGGCCACTGTTCAAAAGTATGTTACCCAGAAGTGACAACATATTGGCCTATTTTGCTGCATGGGAACAGACTAAGTCACACCAGATTTTTTTACTGTAATCTGGAGTGGGGAAGCAAAGCACAGTGGGAATGGAAAGCTAGACAAATAATTTAATGAGATGGCAACTGGGAAGATCCAGAGAATAGGACAGGTGATCTCTGTTGGGGTGCCACATTGGGAAGTAATAGGCAGCTGGGGTGTGGGTGGGAAGAGAGTGTAAACCAACAGGGCACCTTTAGAGGATAATGAAGGAAAGATAATAAAAGGGTGAGTATGGAATAGTTGGTGAACTCCACAATTCTGTCTAGGGCCAGGCTTTTCTTTAATCCCTTCTCCTGTTCTCTAAAGTTCCCCTTATGTCCATCTCCCTTGATGCTGACTCCCTCCATTTGGGATACACCAGTCTCGGGACAGCTAGGTGGTACAGTGAATAGAGCACCAGCCCCGGACTTAAGAGGACTTGAATTCAAATCTGACCTCAGACACTTAACACTACTTGTGTGACCTTGGGCAAATCATAACCTCAATTGCCCTGCCTTCCTCCCCCCCCGCCAAAAAAAAGCAAAAAAAAAAAAAAAGGCACCAGCCTTCATCCTTCTCTCCTAAACCACAGCACCCTCTGGGCCAGTATTCCTACAGAGTTGAGACCGCAGGACAACATTACCCTGCCCACAGATGACCCCAGAACATACCCACCACGGTCAGTAACATGTTGTCCAGCAGGAGTGCCACAAATACCACCACTAGCACCAGCTTTCGGGATTCTCTTCCCTCCTTCAGCCATTGGCAGGAAGTACAGAAGATAGCCTAGACCATGGTAGAAAGTCCAATGTGCTGTTGTCTTTCCCCCTCATCCTTACCCCCAAATAATTAGTTTTTTTCAGAGCCACAGGTTTCCCATTTTGTTTGTGGGAATGGGAAAAAAAAACCTACTACTGACAAAATTTTCTGTTAGATATCTATCCAAAGTATAATGAACCCCAAGTTCATTAGTTTAACTTTATTTTTATATATTTAGCTTTAAATTTCTAACTAAACTAATTTCTGACTTTCTATATTCTAGTTCCTCCATAATTACCATTTACTTGAATTTCAGAGCACCCTCCAGGTAAGCAATTGATGCAGACTAATCCTACATACTGAGGAATCTGAGACATCAAGATTAGTCAATAATGGCTTAGATCATAAAGTTCATTATAGAATGTGAACATTGGGGAGAATCTCAGCAGTCATCTTGTCCGCCCTTCTCCCATCCCATTCTACAAGTGAGAAAGCTAAGACTTAGAGAAGGGAAATGATGTGCCAAAGGACACACAGCTACTTAGGGGCAGAGTTAAAACAAAAATCCAGGGCTTCTTCCTCTTGGCCCTATTATCTTTTCATTTCTTGGTGCTTCTCTCCTTGGTAATAAGAAAGCTACAAGCAGAGACCAAGAATCTCAGCTCCTTGTTTTTACCATAAGACCCTACTCAGATACATTCTGTTATCTGGTGTAGCTAAAATACAGAATTTCATGGTCAGTTTTTTTTTTTAAAATATAAGTAGATTTCACATAATTATCCTGTACTGGCTCATAATCACACATTATATCTTTGCTGATTGAATAGTTTCTGGTACAAATTTCATTTTCTTTGTGAGTCTTTTTATTTTAAAAATTGAGGTAGGATCAATTATATAATTTTAAAATGAAAAATAAGATCAATGTTAGGGTTTTTCAGGGACTAATACTAACTATTTGTTTGGGCAGGGATCCAAATGAATAAGGAAGTCCCAAACTTGCATTAGATTTCCCCTAAGATCCAACAATAATTTATTTTCCTCAAACACAAATATAGTCTGTTCTAAAAAGTGAAAGGAAAGTGGAACATTCCTGAATCTGTAGAATACTTACTGTATCAATTGATTTACAAACTGACTGATACAGGATCATAGACTCAGACCTAGAAGGGATCTAAAAAGACATCTAGTCCAATCCACTCATTTGAAGCATCCTAATCTCAGAGAAGTCAAGTGACTTGTCCGTGGTCATACATCTAATAAAACTCAGAGGCAGGATCTGAACAAAAGCCTTCCTGACTTCAAGTCTAACAGTCTATACCCACTATGTGACAATGTTGGCATTAACTTCAGTGCCAGAAGCAGAATCCTTTCCATGATAAAAATAAAGTTTAATAAATTTTTCAGAGAACTCTATGAATTCAGTTATGATTTTCATAAATATGTTGAGATCAGGCTTCAAAAAATTTGCCCAAGAGATACAGCAACATAAAACAGAGAGACACAAGAAAAGAGAGAAAGAAAAGTGAGAGAAGAAATACCTGAATAAAGGGAACAAGGGTGAATTAGGTAACAAGCAAAAGAGTGACATAGATTTTAAGTCAAATCCTTCTTGTGTTTTGGATGGGCAATCACAAACAAAGATCACATTATATAGAAGAGAATAAAACTCTTACCTTAAAGCACATTGTGACCTGAAGTACTAGCTGTTAATAACAGAAAATGTGTTCTGTGAAACTGGCAGTATGGATGGATGTATTATTGCCTTTTATCTGACAGTGAGTGTCTCTCTCCCACAAAGAATTAATTGCAACCTCCAACAGGTTCCCTTTAGACTCTCAGCATCCTACGTCAGAGGCAGGAAGGCAGGAAGGCAGGATCAGGGAAAAGAAAAAAAAGGAGTAATTATCCTAAGCAAAGATACACTGACTCTCAGCTGGCTTTCATCAATGTTTATCTATCATCAGCCTCCTAACCAATGCCTAAGTCCCTCTCCATACAGGTTTTTAGAATAGATGAGATGTTTTAGGGGTTCAACTGCCCTCATAGGCAATCACTGAACCACCAGTGAAAATGAATTTACACAGTTTTGCCTAAGAATAAAAACGTCCTCAAATAATTGTCTACCCACAATTAGCTTGAGCTATAAATTCAAAAAGCTTGAGCAGGATATGGTTTACAAAATCCCAAAACTGGAAGAGATGTTGGAGATAATCTAGTTCAAATTATATTTGCACAGTAGTCCCCTTTTGCAGCATGTCTGACAAGAGGTCATTTTACCCCAGTTCGAAGACATCAATGAGAGTGGACCTGATCTTTTCCAAAATATCATTGGACTTTGAAATTGCATGGAAGTGTTGCCTTCTGTTGAACTTAACTCTATCTCTGCAGCTTTCATGGCTGCACCCAGCTCTGCCCTCTGGGGCCAAATAGAATAAGATTATTTCCTCTTCCACATAAGAGCCCTTCAAATATTTGAAGGCTGTTATTATGTGTCTGCTATTTCTTCTTCAAAAATACTAGCAGCTTAGTCCCTACTTACTTTCATATAGGTGAAGAAAACAGAATCAAATATATACATATATATATACATATATATGTATATATACACATATGTGTATATATATGGGGGGGCATTCGTTTCTTCTTTCATTCACCCTTCATTTTTCAAGAGGACCAATGACATTACAGAGTGATGTCTTGACTTGCATGTGAATTGGATTTAAGTAAGGCAGAGTTGCACAAATTCATCAACCTCACTCTCTCTTCCAGAATCATCTATGTCCAACGGCAGGATAAAAATCAAGACAACTGATGATGGCCCAGAACACAGCATTATGATCTTGGTATCTTTGATATCTAACCCAGCTCCAAGCTCTCAACTACTTCTTCAGTCACCTTTATGGCCACTGGTTCTCTTTTTTTTTTCCTCTTGGAGGCAACTGCTAGAGTCTAGTGACTTGCCAAGGGTCACATAGCTAGTAAGTATCTCATTTGAGCTCAGGCCTTCCTGACTTCAGGGTCAGTACTCTATCCACTGTGCCACTTAACTGCCCCCTTCATGGCGACTGGAACAAATTGTTTTCCTTCATCCATTCCACCAAAGGAAGTCTCTGCATGCTTGAGGTATGCATCCCCCTAATTCACCATAGGTTTGAAATCTGATGGTTACCCTCAACATGGTCTAGCCTGTCTACTGAACCAGCAAATGGCAATACCACTAAAACTTAGATTCCTTGCAATGAACCATCGTGATTCTGAAGAACAAGTATTTAACATATTCTCCCTCTTGCTAGAGTGGTGGAGAACTATAGGGGAAGGATGTTATAGGCACTGTCTGACTTGATTCTTGTCTTGTTTCTTCATGCTTAACTTTTCCTTTGTCACAGTGAAGGGTTCAATGTGATGTGGAAATGAAGGGTGGATAGTGGAAGATGGCCATGAGTTTTTTTTTTTAAAGACATCAATTACAAAAGAGGGGGTGGAATATGACTCACAGTAGTACCTGCAGGTGTTTCTATACTTGCAGATATCAATAGTTCATTCACTCAATAAGCAATAATTAAACATCTAGATGTTTGACACCTGGGCAGCTGGTAGTACAGTGGACAGAAAATGCTAACTCTGTAATCAGAAAGACCTGAGTAAATACAGAATCAGCCACTTCCTAGGTGTGATTCTGGGCATTTAATCTGTCTACCTCAGTTTCCTTAACTAAAAAAAAAAAAACAAAAAAGCCAGAGATAATAATGGCACCTACTTCACAGGATTGCTGTGAGGACCAAGTGAGATAATCAAATGAGAGACTATTTTAAAGTACTTAGCACCATGCCTGGCTCATAGTAGGTAATGGACAAATGCTTATTCCCTTACTCTTCTGTGTGCCAAGACCTCTGTGCTAGACACTCGGCATAAAAAAGATGGAAATGAAACAGTCCCTACCCTCCAGGAGTTTACATTTTATTGGGGGAAAACAATATGTTAGCAGATGAATGGATAAAGCATTTATTCGGTACTTACCTAAATATAAATAACTGTGTAAGCTGTGGGGATGCAAACTGAAAAGTCAAATAGGTCCCCCCATTCACAAGGAACTCACATTCTAATGGGGGAGACAAACATATGGAAGGTTTCACCCATAAGTCCCATGGAATGGTCTCGTCCTCCTTAAGGTACAGCAGCAAAGTAGATAGAAATATCTTTTCTTTAATGTCATTCCCATTGATCAAATCATGCCGGTTTCTGATGTATGTAGATGAACACAAACTATAAACAAATGAAATATACAATCATGTTGAGGGGGAGGAGGGCACTAGTGAATGGTGGCATCAGGATAGGCTTTATTTAGAAAGTGACATCTGAGCTGAGGTTTGAGGAAAGCTTAGGAAGTGAAGGTGAAGAGGGATGGCATTTCATGCCTTGAGAATGAATGTTGGGAATAGTTCTCATTGTGATTCTGTAAATTCTTACTTTGAGCTCAAAGGCTCAATCTCAGCACATACTGAACTATTTGCTTGCATGGGGATTAATTGTCAGAGCAAGAGCTTTGCTGGTCCTTTTTCAGGAAGTTCAGACGTTCAATTACCAGTCCTCCATGTAGGTGGAGAGGTTTGGGTGTTTTAGCAGCTGAGGTAATTCATATGGTATTCTCAGAGGAGTCTCTTCCTCCCAAGCCTGGCAACGTGTTTGACGGGATTACACTCACCTCTAGCTTTAATTGATACAGTCTCTGCCAAACTTTGCTGAGTAAATGACTATCTTGCTTAGATCAGGAGTTACACTCTTGTGCCTTATTATTTCCTGCTGCTGCTAGTCAAATATTTAGCCGGACGCTTGGATTTCCCCTTATAGCAACAAGCAGATGTCCATGACCCCGACTCTGGCTGTGGGCAACAAAAGATAGCTTTGACCACCAAAAAGATGATTAGGTGATGTGACATCAAATTGCACTGACATAGGCATTGAGCTGCACCAGAAGGGGAAGGGAAAGCTGCTAGGTGAATGAAGCACTTCTGAGCAAGTTGAGTTCATTAAAATAATCTGGGATTTTTCAGTCTGGGTAGGGGAATGAGAGTGGATAGACTGAAAATACAAGAAAAGGTCACCAAAAAAGTAAAAAAAAAATAATGATAAAACTTTATATACACTTGGGAGAATCACAGATTTGAAGCCAAAAGAGAACTTTGAGGCCATTTAGTCTAATGCTCTCATTTTATAGATAAGGAAACTGAGGCACCAAGCCTGTATACAACTATTATTTCTATGCAGATGATTCTCAGCTCTATTTATTCTAGCCCTACCTCTCTCTTGCCCCTTACTTTCATATCAAATCCCTATTGGATATTTCAAACTGGATGACCCATAGACATCTTGAATTCAACATGTCAAAAACTGCACTGGTTATCTTTCTTTCCAGACTTTCCCTACTTCTTAAATTCCCTATTACTATATAAGGCACCACCATACATCCTTCTGTCACCCAGGCTCAGATGTCATCCTCAAATTCTTCCTCTCTCTCGGCCTCTATATACAATCTGTTGCCAAGTCTTATCAATTCAAACTTTACAACATCTCTTTTAAATGATTCTCACCTCTAACATTGCATCTATCCTGGTGCAGGCCCTCATTACCTTATACATAGTTAATGCTTCCATACTGTGGGGGTTAGGGATTTGGAAACTCTGCTTTAAATATTTTGGCCTTCCCTTCATACCAGAAAAGAAGTCTGATTTTTTTTTTCTTTTATGGGCTGTTTATAGCACTTTATTGTAAAATTCAGGTTAAGTATTTGGTCATAGGTTCTGTGTCATCTGCTGGCCATAACATGTCATCTGCAGCTTCCACAAAACTCCCCCAAATTCCCATTTAATTTCTTATTCCCATGTACCATATATCAAAACTGAGATGAAGAAAGTGGCAATGTAGAAGGGATAACTGTAATAGCTTTCTAGTTGTTCTCCCTGTCTTAAGTTTCTCTCTCTGAAACTTCTATCCTCCATTCAAAAAGATTTCCCTAAAACTCAGGTCTGACTATGTCACTCCCTGTTCAATAAAGACCAATGAATCTCTACTACTTTAAGGATCAAACATAAAATCCTTTGTTTAACTTTTAAAACCATCAGCCTTTATGACCTGGTCCCTTTCTACCTTGCCAGCATTTTTTTATATTGACCCTCATGCCTAGAAGTCTTTCCCTCCTTCCCTCTGCTTCCTACCTTTCCTGGCTTCCTTAAAGTCTCAGCTAAAGTCCTACCTTCTGCAAGAAACCTTTCCCAGTCCTTAATTTTAGTTCCTTCCCCCTAAGATTCCCTGTCTTCTTTTAGTTTCCTCATTTGTAAAACAAAGATAATAGCACCTACTTCACACACAGGTTTGTTGTAAGGATAAAACAAGGTCATATTTGCAAAGTACTTTGTAAAAGCTAAAGCACCATATAAATATTATTATTATTGTTACACAGTTGTTTGCATGTTCTCTCCCTCATTAGAGTGTGAGAGTTTGAAAGCAGGGAATGCTTTTTGCCTTTTTGTGTAGCCCCAGTACTTAGCACAGTGCCTGTAACATATTAAGTAGTTTAATAAGTAAAGCTGACTCAGGCTCCTCCTTGAACTTCCTGTTCCAATGTGCTTAAATAGCATGTTGTATTCTCTGCTGAAGTTTGCAAAATCAAGCTTGAGACTTCAATGAGAGCTCTAGTATTAACTGAGTAGTTTCCTGTTTTCCATGATGTGGAAATATTGATCTTCTCCTTCTGCTATCTGTAAAATTCCATTGAACCCATACCTTTGAATTACTTATGTATAAATGGTATAAAAGAGGCTATGATATATTTGTGATCATTAACCAGTGCCATCTTCACTGACTGAATAGGCTACAGTAAAATCTGTTTCTGATTTGTGGTGGCCTATTGATAGTGACTAAGTTGATGGATTTGTCCAACAGTGGCAACAGGTGGAACAGTGGATAGAGCTCTGGGCCTCAAGTCAAGAAGACCTGAGTTTAAATCCAGCCTCAGATATTTACTAGCTCGGCAACTCACTTATCTTCTGTCTTCCTCAGTTTCCTCAACTATGGAATGGGGATAATAATAGCATCTACCATCCAAGGTTGTTGGGAGATCAAGTAAAACTTGTGAAGTGCTTAGCATGGGGCTGGCACATAGTAGGTATTATATAAATGCTTACTCCTTTCCCAAGTCACCACTTAATAAATGCTGGTTGACTGACTGAATAACCTGTCCACATAAGTAAGAATCCAGTTGCACTGGTCTCCTTGCTATTTCTAAAACATAGCAGTTCACCTTTTGCCTTTTGTGCCTTCTCAGCACAAGTTTTAGCTGAGTTTATGATTGAGATAGGCAGGTCCCTCCCTTTCCTTCCCTGAAAGAGTTCTCAACCACAGCTGATTCCCAACCTCTGGGATTCTCATCTTAGAGGAACTGGTGCCTTGTAATCTCTATCTCTCCATCTTAATACCCCAAGTCCTGGACTTTTTCCCTGCAAGGGAATTTATCTTAAAATTTTCATTTGAGAGCACATACTTGTCCCTCTGCTTGAAAAAAAAAACAACACTAGTTGCTAGTTAAAACTTGAGTCTACCCACGGTAAATACTTGCTAGTCAAGATCTTATCTTAAGCTTAGAATCCTCTACAACCCAAGCACAGAGGTCTATAAATAGACAGTACTCAATAATGACTGATAATAGTGAATCAACCTTTCCTCCCAGAAAGTCTCAGGAGAGTAGTAATTTTGAGACACTAAAAGAGACTTATAATTACCTGGGACTTAAATGGCTAAGAAAGAGAAAGAGAAAATTATGCCCTCTCCTCTGTCTTGACCTCCTTGCCTCAGCTTTGTATGGCTGTGTGGTCAGAGCTAGCCCAGTGTTTGGTAGGCCCCAAAAGTAACTGTGGGAGAAAAGAGGCTGCCTACCAGACTGAAGGTCTACAGAGCTATTGTGCTGATCTTGTTGTTTACCTGGGAAAACTAGACTGCATACCAGCCCCAAGGCAAGTACTCTCATGGACAGCAGAAGAAGTAATGCAAGGACACTTTCAAGGTCTCCCTGAAGAACTTGGCTATCAATTGTGAGACACAGGAGGTACTGACCTATGACCACCCAGCATGGTGTGCCCATATCAGAAAAGGTGCTTGGCTCTATGAGAAAAGCAGAATTGCAGTAGCTTAGAAAAAATATGCAGTGTAAATTTAGAGACATCTCTGCTCCAAATGTTCATGTGGACTAATTGTGCCCAACCTATGGTAGAGCCCTTGGAGCTCAATTGGTCTGATCAGTCACAGGCAGACACACTGCACCTTGACCTGGCATCATGATGCCATTTTGGTCCTCTTTGAGTTTTAAGGATAATAAGGGGTCAGGTCTCCTGTGGCAGAGCCAAAGATTGGAGGACTGACCGAGGTAAAGGTCAAAATACTCCCTTTTGTTTATGAAATCATTCCAGAGAGAGGCATGGTGGGATGGTAGATCAAGATCTACCAGAAATTGATTTTAATCCCTGCTCAGACAATTATTGGCTGTATGACTGGGAAAGATTCTCACTTTCCTCATCTGTAAAATTAGAATGGGCCACAAGGTAATGCAATGCTGGGCCTGAAGTCAGGAAAACCTAAGTTCAAATTGGGCTTCAAACACTTACTAGCTCTGTGACTCTGGTCAAGTCACTTAAACCTTGTTTGCCTCCATTCTCTCATCTATAAAATGAACTGAAGAAGGAAAGCACAAGAAAACTTTGCCAAGAAAACTCCAAATGGGGTCATGAGGAGTCAGATATGACTAAACAACCAAAAAATGAGAATAACGATAGCAACCTGACTATACATATTTGTTATAAGGGTTTTTCTTTTCTTTTTTTAATTGGGAGTGGGAGAAAGAGAAAATAAATTCTTGTTGCATGGGGCACAGGGACCCCAAAAATCCTTTACCCCAAAATTAAAAGCCAGAGGTGTCTCCAGGTAAGAACAGGAAATTTTTTTTCAATTCTTGCGAGAAAAGGGTATCACTTCCACAAATGCAGACCAGTAGAATGAGGCATGTTACAGAAGACAAAGCAAGGCTTTATATCCTAATGCAGTCAAACTACCTCCAACCACTAGCCCTGGCTCCCACTGGCTGGGAGGCGGGCTTACAATCTGAGCACAAAATCTTCTCCAATGACAAGGAACAAAGAAGCCCACCACTGTCTCTCAGTGGCTGGGAGGTGTATTTATGGTCTGGGTGCAATAAAGACAAAGAATAAGGAAACAGGGTATAGCCAATCCAAGTGTACATATCCTTATATGGCAAACACTAAAGTGAAGACGGGGGAAGGGTCCTAAGAGATTCCTAAAGGGCTTAATGCTGATGTGGCAGTAGTAAAGAAGGGAGAAGGGTGAAACCAGAACTCAGGCCGGTTCCCACAAGAAAGCTTGCTAGATTTTAGGATATAGGCTGAGAAGATTTTACCTCTCCCACTCATTGTTAATTTAAAAAAATATTTTAAATTAAAACAAAATAATAATAGTAACTATCTCATTCGTTTGTTGTGAAGATCAAACTGTTGCTTTTGTTGTGTTTGTCCTTCGTTTTTGAAGAGGACCACGGCTTAGGGAAATGATGACATGACTTGCAGTTGACTTGGATTTGAGTGAGGGAGGGCTGTGCAAGGTCACCAGCTTCACTTTCTCCTCCAGAGCCATCTGGGTCCAGTGACCAGATATTCATTAGGATGACTAGAGATGACTCAGGGTACAATGGGAGACCCTGGCTCTTTTAGGCTAAGGTCTTTTCAGGTTCTCACTTTGAGTGAGGTAACTCCCATTCAGTGAATAGGCCTCTTTAAGAAGTGAGTTAAGGGATAGTCCCTTTAATTAGAAAAAAAGAAAAAAAAATCAAGCTGGGAGGGGAAGACAGGCTGATCCAAAGAAAAACAGTTTACCTGTGACATTCGCTCTAAGCCTGGAGGCAGGGACCTATTGTGGTCTAATCTATGAGCTTCAGAGTGAACTGGGTTTAAGGTGAAATAATGTATGTTAAGTGCCTCACAGTCCTTAAAGTATTTTATAAATACAGCCTATAATTAGAGATTATTTTAACTCCTGTATTTGGTGTATGTCCTTAGCCTTAGTGAAGCCAAATAGTCAATTTCATGCTGTAGGAAGGATGTTAATTTCCTTAAGAGTGAGAAGAAAGACTTCTTACTACCAATTAAATAAAATGGGTGAGTGTTTCTGGGTTTCCCCAAGAAATATACTTGATATTTTGGCTTCAACCTGCTTTTCTAGCTAACCTATCTACCCCCTTCTTATTAACAAGCTCCTAAATTCCTTTCAGGCCAGATCACACCCTATATTACTTTGGGCAAATTTCTTCCCCATCTTTGGGCTTCAGTTTTGTACTTTGTGAAGGGAAGTGGTTGCACCTCTGAGGTCCCATCCGACTCTAAATTACTGCTTCTTGCATAAAGAAACAGCTTCTAAAAGGAAGCAATATTTCCCTACCCATCCTTTAGTGGCTATCAGATCCTCCATAGAGCGTAGAATTTGTCTCCAACCCTTCTGGGGTTGGCAAGAACAGGCCACCATAACACTGGTAGGAAGGTGGTAGTTTGGGTTGAAATCTCCTCTTATAGACGTGCTTTGACAATAGGCAGTGGGAAGGATTTAAGAAGATACATGTAAGGGGTTCTGACTTTTTGAGTGTGGGCAGCTCATAGCCTTATACCTTATACCACGAATTGCTAGGTTTGCAAAGCACTTCACATGTCTTCTCATTTGAACCTTGTAACAGCCCCATGAGGTCCATGCTATTATTTCTCTCATTTTACATATGAGGAAATTGAGTCTGGGCAAGGTTAAGTTACTTGCCTAAAGTTGCAAAGCTAAATAAGCAAGTAGATAAGACAGGAATTTGAATTTGGGTCTGTCTTCCAAGTCTATCACTGATCTATTTCCTAGTTGACAGGGATTGGGGTATAGTTTCCATGAAGATTAATGAGGGCCATGTGGGTGGGACAGATTGAGAGAACAGAACTAACCAGCATAAAGTTAGCCTATAAAATCAAATACATCAACCTGTTAGTTGGATTCAACAAACTGAATCCATTTTCTTTGTGGAACTCATATATTGCATCATCTATCACCCGATGCCAAAACCGTTGAAGCCTGTAACTCAGACTTTGCTTTGTTGTGAGTTTCAATTTTCCATCAGTGTTCCCATTTGACTTCACTTCCCATATCCAGCCTTTTCTAGTTCATTGATCCGTTTACTAAGGCAATTGCCATTACTGATGGAGTATCCTCACTATCTTTTCTCTTCAAGTTTTCTAAGCCCAAAATGATTCAAAAGGTACTGTATTCTCTAGACTTGTATTCTCTAGTCCATCATTGCTCTGCCAATAGCATGCTTCATCAACAGTCTTGTGAAGTCATGATTGGTCACTGTACTAATTAGAGTTCTGGTGTTTTTCGTAGTTGTTTTCCTTTATATGGTTGTAGTCACTGGTAAATAGTTTTCCTGATGCTTGTTAATTGAGAGAAAGTTGTTTAAATTTTTTAAAAATTGGTCTTCAGATTTTATTCATTTTATTCTGTGTCATTCGCTGTTGTTGTTTAGTCATTTTCAGTCATGTCTGACTCTTTGGGACCTGTTTTGGTGTTTTCTTGGCAAAGATACTGGAGTGGTTTGCCATGTCCTTCTCCAGCTCATTTAACAGATGAGGAAACTGAAGCAAACAGGGTTAAATAGTTAACTAGTTAAATAGTTAATAGTTAAATAGGATCACACAGCTACTAAGTGTCTGATGTTGGATTTGATCTCAGATGTTCCTGACTCCAGACCTGGCATTCATTCCACTGTGCCACCTAGCTACTCATATCAGTTCATTCAAGTCTTCTATGGATTGTGTATGGGGTGGAGGTTTCCACAGAACTCTGTGATAACTTCTATTCAGAAGCTCCACCCAATGGATCTGTAAACTCCATGGAGAGCACTAGTGTAGATTTTTTCAATAATTTCTTGACATTCTCTCATGAACTACAATAGAACCAGTCAGCTCTCATGGATCCATTAAGGAGGATCTAGCTGTTATAATCTGAATTGAACTATCTCAATTTAAGCTGACAAAAACCTCCTCAGAGCTCACTAAATATCATTCTGGAAGCTAGACCTACTTCAGTGTCCAACCAGACCAACAATAAATGCTGCTCAAGGGCCACGCCTGCTTCATTGTCTCATTTCTCCACAAAACCACGTAACCCATAGGATACCAGACAAATAGACACCAACAAAATGGACCTAGTGGCTTGCAGAGGAGTGCTTATACTGCCATGTTCCCAGCCACTAATTGGTGACATGCTCATCCAAAGGCAAAGGAGATGAAGCTCTGTGATGAAGGGGTCTCCAAAAGCAAATCTTTGACTCTTCTAGAAATCCAAACCACATATTCTTGACCCTTGACCTAGAATTTCTAGGAGGATGGATACTCTAAAGCTGGCATCTGGTAGATTCAGAGTATTTTTCTTTTTCTTTTCTTTTTTTTTTTTTTTAACACTTTTGACTCTGGAATTGTTGGATTAATATTGTCCCAAGAACCTTCCTACCCTCAGACTTTATTTTATTCCTTCAGTAGGCCTAGGAAAGAGACAGCTAGGTGATATAGTGGATAGAGCACCAGGCCTGGAATAGGGAAGATCTGAGTGCAAACCTTGCCTCAGACCTTTACTAACTATATGAACTTGGGCAAGCCACTTGACCCCTATTTGCCTTAATCTCTCATCTGTAAAAATGGGGACTCACTGGAGAAGAAAATGGCAAACCACTCCAGTATCTTTGCCAAGAACATCCTTGGGGTCATGTAGAGTTGGATATGAATGAATGACTGAACAACAACAAAAGCCTATTGTGGGCAAAGAGCCTGTGAAAGAGATTCATCAGTGCTTCTCCCTCTCTTTCTGGGCCCTTCATGCTATTAGTAGGTATGGGGTTGGGCTAGACGGCTAAGGTTCTGTACTATCAGACTTAGGATGCTCTTATAGTGAAGGTTCATCACACTCTGCCCCTTATCCTTTACTGGTTAGAGCATGTACACTGTACATGTAGATTCCATTCACTAAATAAACTAAACAGGGCCTGCAACCTTTTTGTTTTTTGAGATTTGGGAAGGCAATAATAAAAACAATTGACATTTATATAACCTTTTAAAATTTACAAAGTGTTTTACATACATTAATCTCATTTGAGCCACACTACAACTTTGTGAAGGTTTTATACTCTAGGCTTTCTGAGGAAGAAAAAACTGGCATTTTGAGAGTTTAAGCAATTTGCATGTGGTTATGTAGGTAAATATTCCAGGTGGAATTTGAGGCAAGGTCTTCCTGGTTCTAGATCCAGGACTCTCCCCTGTAGGCCATACTTCCTCTCAGTAGAATGTAATGGAAGATAATGATTTTTCAGATTTGTGCTGAGAATAGTACTTTTTGGAGCACACACTGTACTGATAATGTTTTGGAGTGACTTTTGTTTGTTTCAGTCATTGATAAACTCAAATTTATGGGTAGCACCAGGGGACCCTCTCACATGGGGACCCTACAAATACCACCCCAGGTTTGGAGAACATTGTGTGGGATGGGTAGGGTGTAATGGCAAACACAGAAGTAGTTCACACCTTGTTTCAGCTATTAAATTAACACTTTGTTTCAGTTCAAGTTTCTTTTGAGCCTTGTATCAAGTCTGTTAAGAAACAGAACATGTGAACCCCACAGCTTATGAACCCTAGAACTCATGAACTCCTGCAACAGGAAGGGGAGGAGCTAATGACCATATGTAAGGAGAGGTCCAGACTAAAGACAACAGAACTGAAAAGAGGACTCTTGTGGTGGCATAGTCAAGAGGGGTAAAACTTGTGGTATCAGGCACTCTGTTTGTCTGCTCTGTCTGTGTTGATGTTTTTTTGTGATACTTTGTACAGAAGTCCTGGGACCTTACTGGAAGCCCTGAAGGAGTATTTTCTGGTTGTATGTTTACAGAATTACTGGAGGAGGGCTTTGGAGGTCCTGGGACTTTGCTGATGTTTTTTGCTGTCCTTTTGGACCTTGTTTGTGGGTCTGTGTTGATTTCTATGTTGATGATTTGTGTTGAGTTCTCAGACTTTGTTGGTGGGTCTGAGTTGATTTCACAGGCAGATAGTGAATTGATGATGGTGCTGGCAATGTGTGTGAATATTATTGTGGTTGTGTCAAGCTTTGTCTTTCCAGAGACAGGAACTGTGAAGGACTTGTGGTGGATTGGACACTGTGAACTTCGATATGGAATGGGAACTGGATGAATAACTGGACAAGGAGTGGAAGGAACTTGGAGCTGCCTGCCTTTGAACCCAGGTGACAGTTGGAGCTGGGATCATGGAAGAGGAACCATGGAAACTGAGAGCCAGCCTTGAGTCAAGCTGAAAGAATACTTTTCTTGTATATTGTGTACTGACTGAGATTATTATGATTTATTGTGACCTAGGGGTGGAGAACTTTGACTTTTGTACTTTGTGATTGAATTAAGGATTTTGTGATTGACTAAATGTATGTACTTTGTTTAAAACTATGTGACCACTTTGGTGAAAACTATGTGGCCATTTTAGTGATAAGTTGTTGAGTTGTGACATGGTGAATGCTGTATTTTGATTTTCTATGAATGTTTTGCTCTAATTTGTTATTGAATAAATAGAGAGCTCACAATACTATGCAATAAGAACCTTGAAAGCTATTCACAGCAGCAGTCCTTTGGAAAGCTGCTCATGTGTGGCTTTACACAGGGAATGCCAGCATACAGTAAAAACCATAATTCACAAGCTCCCACCAATGTTTGTGTAGTTTTTCTTTGGAATTTTTACTTTGTGATCTACTCTGAATTGTGATCTAATCCTAGAACCCCAATCAGTTTATTATGTTGATTAAAAACAATAACTTGAGAACTATGACAGAGCCAACTCTTTATGAAACTTGAGAAGTACACATTTGAGAAAGAGGAAACAGAGTCTGTATAGCAGGTAACAGGTTATGGAGAAGAGTATTAATGGACCCAAGAAAAGGGAAGTCAGTTTGGCAATAGAGAGCACTCATGACAATAAAGGATTTACAGCTTTCTTGTTTTCTAGAACCAGGCCACTATCAAAACTGTATTCTATACTTTTATACCTGACTACAACCCTCGGTTTTCTTTAATACAAAATGTATTTTCAGTGGATCTCTACTACTGATATTACTTTTAAGGAATTAAAAAAAAATGGCTTACCTCTATCCCTACACCATCATATCCAAATCCACCATTGCCTTTTGTTGTGGAAACATGGAACTAATGTATCAGTAGGAGTAATCTTCCAAATGGGCCACCTTCCCATTAAATTTTATTTTTATACATCTTGTTCATAGATGCTCTTATTAATCAAAAAGTAAACATATGATTTTGAGAAAAAGAACTAGTATCAATGAAGACAAAATAACGGCAGCATTTGATAGAGTCTAGCAAACCACAGTGGTCCATTAAGATCACAAAAACCTGGGACACGTAAAATAGGTTGAAAAATTCAAGCAGTATCAAATAAAGGGATCATTTTTTTTTAAAGCAATTGGGGTTAACTTGCTCAATGTTACACGGCTAGTCATTATTTATGTGTGGGTGCTTGTTTTCTGATGCTGGATTTGATCCCGGGTCATCCCAACTCCGAGGCCAGGGCTCTTACTTACTGCGCCACCTAGCCACCCCGGGATCATTTTTTTTAGCTGTTTTAAATTATCTCTAGTATTTGCACCAAGTCTCCATAATCAAAAAATAGGTATCTTGTCATGGAAATTGCAATATTTCCCACCCATTTGCCAGCCATTAACATAAGCAATATTACATCTAGAGAATTTCCAAGCCTAGAATTTCCTTACCTAGATCTCATCAAACTGAACTGACAACAGGTCACATAAGACAACACTCTCAAATTAGCTGTCCATCATCCAAGCAAACTGTGCTCTTCCCTTTCCAAAGGGAGAAGTGTATCTGATGGAATCTTCCATTTATAGTCAAGGTTATGTCCCTACCCCTGCAACCTTCTTAAGGAGGCCGGATAGGCAATAAATACAGACCTCATCAAGTCTCTTTGAAGTCTCACAGAAGTTCTGATGACTCCATCTTAGGTTTGATGTCAACTAGTCAGGTTGTTCCTGAATGAAGGACTCTAAAGGAAAATCACCTTAGCTATTATACACATTCCTACCCTTTTGCATTCCTGGGTATAAATAGTAATGCTTCTGCCTTCACAAAGGTATGCATTCAAATTTGTAGCAGATATTGTCTTAAAAATTGTTTAATCCATCCCTTGTACCAGCTCCCTCAAAGCACCTGAAATATTTTGATTATTCCTCAAGGAAGTTTTTCACCTATATAGTCCCCTATTCTAACCCATGTTGGATAAGGGTCCACAAATTATTTTTCATGGTTTTAGTCCACCAGTTAAAACAGACATGGCAGAGGAAAAGCATTTGAAAGATGCTGGGTCCAGTTTGGCCTTGATAAAATTTCAAGGGCCCAAAGAGAGTATCAGCCAGGAGGTTGCTGTCACTGTCAGCATCCATGATGATGATTGAATTCTTATCATTTAAAGAGTGAAGGAGAAAATAATCAGGATAAGGTGGAGAATGCCTGGTACTTTTAGGGCAAATGGAAGTTTGAAACAGTGCAATAAGTCAACACTAGGAATTGGAAAGATAAGTAAATTAATTAGAGAAGAAAAAGAAGCCAGGGAAGCAGGGCCAAAACCAAAAATTACTGGACAGGTCTGAGATGAGAGTTAGGAGAAGGAAAGGTCTAAGTTTCATGCTACAAGAGTTTAGTGTTGAATAACAGATGAGGAATCAAGTTTGACAAAAAACATCATTGGACGTAAGATGTCTCATTACACCCCTATCCTGGATTCACAGGAAAAATTATCTATAGCTTAAGTTTGGCTCATGTCTAGAAATGCTAAATAAAAATGCTTCTTATAAATAATATGAGCTAAAAATGTTTCACATATTTTATATTTAAGAAGGTTTGTGTACACACACATGTATATGAAATAAAACAGCTACTCATTTTCTCTACACAAAAAAATTCTTAAATATGTATTGACAAAGACTCAATAACTTACAACTACTATCATATTCTCCTGGGAGATTAATAGTAAATACATCAAAACATGAGGCATTTTTGTGAGATTGTTGAGAGTCAGCATTTCACTTTTGACTCCCCACTGTAACTTAGTCTGTCTCTGTCTCTGTGTTTCTGTCTGTCATCACTGAACCCAGATTCTATGCCTTTGTAGCTTGGCTGGACTAGCCAGAGCTTGGGTGACCCTGGCCTAGCCATTGTTAAGGGGCTCCCTGAGCTTGTCCTTTTGAGTTGCCATATTTTCCAGAAACACTGGACCCAGAGTACACAAGAGGCCCTGAATGTGTCAAGGAGGAAGCCTGTCCCACTCCATCCCCTGACCCCCAGACTTGACATAATGTGTTGTTTGTACCCTAAACTGGACTCCCTGAGTGTCCTTGGGAGTCAGGGCCGGTACCAGTCAGTCTGTACTAGACTGGGAAAGTGCTTTGTGCATCTGGGATCCTTGTAGATAAGCAGACCATCATATCTTCCCAAGGGAAAAAGTATGCTGCTTTTGCCAACTTAATTATTCACAATTTCTCCTCCCCTGCCATTCCCATTTAGGTGGAAATTTCTGTTTCTCCTTCTCTCTTTGCTGCAATTTCATAAATATGCAAGTTTCTGTTTGGATTGTGAACTCTTTGCACTTGCTTAGGGTTACACATGCGTGTATATTTCTCTTGTAATAAATCTAGTTTCTCGTGTAGGTTTTGTGAAGTTGTGATTGCTTGTTGACATCTTCAAGAGCTCAGTGTGACCTCTTCCATGATGAGGCATCAGAGGACTTTTGTGGAGATGTGAAAAAATATAATTGATATGATGATATGATATGATATGATATGATATGATATGATATGATATGATATGATATGATATGTCTCTACTTCCATACCGATGGCAGAGTAAAGACGGGGACCCACCTGAGCTCTCCCCCAAAACCCTTTAAATAATGACTCTAAATAAATTCTAGAGTGACAGAACCCACAAAAAGATGGAGTAAAACAATTTTTCAGTCCAAGATCACTTAGAAGGTCAGTAAGAAAGGTCCATAACATCTGGGTGAGAGTGGGACACAGTTCAGCACAGACTGTACCAGAACAGACCAGTTCCCAGCAAACCAGGAGTAGGCTTTGGGAGCCACTGAATCAGCAGTGGCAGTGGCTGCTTATAGAGCTTTCAGGCCACAGATGGTAAGGGATAAAACAACTGGTCAGAAGGAGATTACAAAGTTATCTTTGCTAGTACCAAGGCACTAGCAGGGCACTAGTACTCTGTTGCTTTGCCTATACTCAGCTCTGGGACTTAGTCTTGAGTGGCAGTTCCAAGACTGGGAAGAGCACTAGTACACAGAGCTTGCAGTCACAGTAGAACAGTGTTCTCCTCACAGTTCCAGGGCAGAAAAGAGTGCTTGTGATCACTCAGAGAGTACAGCATAGTCCAGGAGAGTAATAAACACATCTTCTTAGATCATGCTACCTTGGAAGAACTGAAAACTTGTAAGTCCCTAGAAGTATATTTGAAAATAGCTGCACAGAACCCCTGAAGCTTGTAACAGTGTACCCTCTATCCTGGAAGCAGAGCCCCACTTTAATGAAGAGTTAAAAGTCAAGTAATAAGTTGGGAAAAGGAACAAATAACAGAAAAAATTATGACCATAGAAATTGCTATGGAGACAAGAATAAAACACACACTCAGAAGAAAATAAAGTCAAAGCTCCTACATCCAAAGCCTCTAAGATGGTCTTAGGCCATGAAAAATTTCAGTGAAGATATTGAAAATCAAGTAAGAGAGGTAGAGGAGGGCGGCTAGGTGGCGCAGTGAGTAGAGCGTCGGCCCTGGATTCAGAAGGACCTGAGTTCGGATCTGACCTCAGACACTTAACGCACACACAAACAAAAAAAACCTAGCTGTGTGACCTTGGGCAAGTTACTTAACCCCAATTGCCCATCAAAAAGCAACAACAAAAAAATAGACTGATGTTAGGGGCGGCTAGGTGGCGCAGTGAATAGAGCGCCGGCCCTGGAATCAGAAGGACCTGAGTTCGGAGCCGGCCTCCGACACCTAATCCGCACAAACAAAAACCTAGCCGTGTAACCTTGGGCAAGTTACTTAACCCCAATTGCCCTAAAGGGGTGGCTAGGTGGTGCAGTGAGTAAGAGTGCCAGCCTCGGAGTTTGGATGACCCGAGATCAGATCCGGCCTCAGAAAATGAGCACCCACGCATAAATCAAATGACTAGCCATGTAACCTTGAGCAAGTTACTTAACCCCAATTGCTTAATAAACAAAAAAAAAAAAGAGAGGTAGAGGAAAAATTGAGAGGAGAAATGAGAGTGATGTAAGAAAATCTTGAAAAATGAGTCAACAGCGTAGTAAATGAGACACACACAAAAAATGCTCAAGAAAATAACACCTTATGAAACAGACTAGGCCAAATGGTAAAAGAGGTCCAAAAACCCAATGAGGAGAAGAATGTTTAATAAAGTAGAATTTGCCAAATGAAAAAAGACATACAATTATTTACTGAAGAAGAAAAGACTGCTTAAAAAATAAATTGGCCAAATGGAAAAGGAAATACAAAAGCTCACTGACAAAAATAGAGCCATAAAAGTTAGAATTGGAATTTTTATAATCAGTGTCTCTGATAAAGGCCTCATTTATAAAATATACAGATAACTGAGTCAAATTTATAAGAATGTAAGTCATTCCCCAATTGATAAATGGTCAAAGGATATGAACAGGCAGTTTTCAGAGGAAGAACTTAAAAGATATCTATAAGCATATGAAAAATATTATATGGGTTTCAAAATCCTTTTTAAGCTTCTCTATGGCCTGTAACCAGCTCATATTTTTTATGGAAGCTTTTGGTGCAGGAGTTCTGACTTCACTGTCTTCTTCCTGTTCCATGCTTTGATCCTTTTTGTCCTCAAAATAGGAGTCTAATGTCAGAATGCTCTGTTTGCTTTGCTTCCTTTGCTTGCTCATATTGCCACTTAATTATTTGACTTTTGAGCCTTTTGCCATAGTAGAACTCTGCTACCAGAAAAAGGGAGCTTTATCCCAAACACTGGGGTTTTTGCAGCTGCTGGAGCTATTAGTTGGGTGCCCTCTCTGAAGCCTCCACATACTTTTGCAGACTGTTCTCACACCCCAGGGCCTCTACCCGAGACAGCAATCCAGATCCAAGCAGGTTAAAACAAGAGAGATTATCCCTCAGACTGGTCACTTAATCCCCCTACAATCTGCAGACCAAGAGCTCTGAAGCAGCCACAATGCTGGGTGAAGCCTCAGCTGCTTCCCATCCTGGGGGCAAAGGTCGGACCATACTCTGGAATTCTCAGGCCCCAAAGTCCACACTGCACTGACCTCTCACTTTGTCCTTAGCATTTTTGTGTTGATAATTACGGAAACCACTGTAGTTGCTAGTGATCTGAAGTCCCTCCAGCTGGTGGCTGATTAGGCTGCCCTGAGGCTAAAGCCTCGGGCTCATGCAGGGTGGTTTGGGCTCCTAGAGTTCTGTTCTGGCCGCTTACCACCAGCCTGCCAGGCTGTCCTCAGTAAGAGTTAGCTTCTCTGTATCATTTTGTGGGATCTGTAGCTCCAAAGTTTGTCTAGAGTCATTTTTTACATGAATTGGAGGAGGTGGGAGCTGCGTGGAAGTCCTGTTTCTACACTGCCATCTTGACTCCTCCCAGGAATATTATAACCAAATTCCAGAGTTCTCAGGTCAAGGAGAAAATATTGCAAGCAGCCAGAAAGAAATAATTCAAGTATTGTGGAACCATGGTCAGAATAACACAAGATTTAGCAGTTTCTACATTTAAGGATAGGAGGGCTTGAAATATGATATTCCAGAGGGCAAAGGAATTAGGACTACAACCAAGAATCACCTCCCCAGCAAAACTGAGTATAATCCTTCTGGGGGGGGGGAAATGGGCATTCAAGAATTTCAGATGAAAAGACAAGAGCTGAATAGAAAATCTGATTTTCAAATACAAGTCTCAAGAGAAACATAAAAAGGTAATAGAAAATCATAGGAAGATCAAAATTCAAAGGAAAATCAAGAAAGGGAAATCATAAGCGACTTAAGGTTAAATTGTTTACATTTCATACATTGAAAGAAGATAGTTGTAACTCATAAGAACTTTCTCATTATTTGGGCAGATAGGAGTATATATAGACAAAGGGCACAGATGTGAATTTAATATGAAGGGATAATATCTAAAAAAAGGTTAAATTAAGGGGAAGAGAGGAATGTAGTGGGAGGAAGGGAAAGGGAGAGCTAGAATGGGGTAAATTATCTGACATAAAAGAGGTGAGAAAAAAGCTTTTATAGTAGAAGGGAAGAGGTGAGGACATGGGGGAGTGAGTGAACCTTACTCATCAAAATTGACTCAAAGAGGGAATAATATACACACTTAATTTAGTATAGAAGTCTTTCTTACCCTACAGGAAAGTAGAAGGGGAAGGGGATAAGAAAGAAGTGGTCTGGTGTGTGATATAAGGGACGGCAGATTGGGGGGAGGAGATGGTTAGAATCAAAACACTTTTGAGGAGGGACAGGGTGGAAGGAGAAAGAGAACAGAATAAATGGGGAGGAGGAATGGGATGGAGGGAAACAGAGTTAGCAATAGGAACTGTAAAAATTTGTTTTGAAGCAAGTTTCTCTGATAAAGGCCTCCTTTCTCAGACATAAAGAGAACCGAGTCAAATTTGTAAAAATAAGAGCCATTCCCTAGTTGATAAATGATCAAAAAATATAAATGGTTTTCAGATGAAGTAATCAAAATTGTCTATTGCCATATGAAAAAATGCTCTAACTTACTATTGATTGGAGAAATGCAAATTAAAACAATTCTGAGGTACTACTTCATACTTATTAGATTGGCTTATAGGAGAGAAAAGGAAAATGACAAATGGTGGAGGGGATGTGGGAAAAATGAGACATTAATGCACTATTGATGGAGTTATTAACTGATTCAATCATTCTATAGAACAATTTAGAACTATGCCCAAAGGGCTATAAAATCATGCATCTTCTTTCACATAGGAATACCACTACTAGGTCTGTATCCCAAAAGAGATTAAAAAACAAAAAGGAAAAGGACCTATGTGTATAAAAATATTTATAGCAGCTCTTTTCTGGGAGCAAAGAATTGGAAATTAAGGGGATGCCCATCAATTGGGTAACAGCTAAACAGATTGTGGTATGTGATTATGATGGAATACTATTGTGCTATAAGAAATGAAGAGTAGAACACTCAGAAAAACTTGGAAAGACTTACATGAGTTGATGCAATATAAAATGTACTATGTACAAAGTAACAGCAATATTGCGAGATGATCAATTATGAATCACAGTTTTTCTCAGAAATACAATGATCCAAGACAACTCTGAATGACCTGTGATGAAAAAAGAGAAAGAATTGATGGTGTCTGAATACAGATTGAAGTGTACTTTTTTTTAACTTTCTTTGTTTTTCTTGAGGGTTTTTTTAATCTATGTTTTCTTTTGCTACATAACTATTATACAAATTTTTGCATGACTACACATGTATATCCTATGTCAAATTGCTTGTTTTCTCAATGAGAGAATTTGGAACTCAAAGTTTTAAAAACAAATGTTACAAATTGTTTTTATATGTAACTGGGGAAAATAAATTATTAAATAAGAAAAATAAGATAAAAAGAAGAGAAAGTCCAGAAGTCAGAATTACTTCCAAGTGTGTAGCTCTTTGTGCTTTAGAAAATAATCACCAATCCTCTTAGATGCAAACTCCTCCCCCCTGAGGTTATCATGGGGCCAAGGAATTACTGAATCATTCCAAAATTCCAAGTCCCTGGGCATGTGCAGCTTGGAGGATCTCAGGTGATTACCCCCAAATATATTCACTATCCAGCCACAACACTGCCTTTTAAAGCATGTTGCATATTTGATATAAATAGTCAGGGGTCAGGGTAATGCATAGAAATCAATGAGACTTTGATTTTGGTTCAATGTTAGAAAAATTTTCTCAGTAATTAAAGCTGTCTCATAGTGGAATGGGCTGCCTTGGGAAGTAATGGGTTTACTCTTACTAAAGATTTTCGGAAAGAAGTTGGATAACCATTTGTCTGTATTGTTTTTGCAAGTATCTTTGCACTGGATTAGACTGCCTGTGAGGTCTCTGTTTATTCTGAGGTACTATGATTCTAGATCCTTTTTTTATAATGCATAAGTATCTCAGTATGTTCACTTTCAAATGGTATATAGGAAGTTCTTTTTAACATTGTAGTATGTTGGAGAGAATATTAGTCAAGGATTTAAAAACCTCAGGTTCTATTTTCAACCTTGCCACTAATTAACTGTATGATATTCAATATGTCACTTTCCTTCTCAAGGTCTCAGTTCCATAACTGTAAAATTAAGGCATCTGGCTAGATAAGGATGTATCATGGATCAGTTAGACAGTCTGATAAAGCCTAGAGACCTCATTTCAGAATAATGTTTTTATATGCATAAATAAGATTGTATTTGAAATCTATAGGATCATAAGGGGAATCAATTAGATTAAAATGTAGTTATCAAAATATTGAAAAAAACAAACACAGAGACATAAGGTTAAGAAATCCTTAATCTTCAAGTTACCTTCTAGATATAACATTTACAAATCACTCATATAGTCCATTTGAGGTTCAGGGACTTCCATTGCATCAAGCAATTTAATGTCACATGGTGAGAGATCTCCAAGACAAATTTCTCCTTCTGTATTTATATTTCTGTGCCTAGAATTATATGACCAGTAGGAGTTGGGAGCCCTCTGCTGTCAAAATTATTTCTATAGTTTATCAGAGACCCTAGTGTTGTACCATGTAGCATCCTGGAAAACAAAATTGGATTTAACCATCATATTCAGTCTTTAGGAGGCCAAAGTGACAGTTTCCATGTAAACAGAAAATGACAAGGGCAACAAAAAATTGCTCAATAAAAACCTGTCCCAGGATTGTAAGCTTTACTCTGAAATTGATGATAGAAAAATAATTTTCACAATATTTATGATGTATTGATATATGTAGGCCTTATTTCAGAGACTGACAATGCATGAAGGGCTTTTGTGAGATGTTTTTCACTGTGCTGGTTCATAATCCCAATTTAGGAGCTGAGACCAAATACTATTTACATTCCAAGTTATTAAGTTTGAATATGAAGTATGTAGACCCTCAAGTTGTTTTCGTATCTTGCTCTAATTTGGGGCCACCTTTGCATCCATAGGGAAGATATACATCAGCATCCAAATCCCAGACAGATTGTGAACAGTTCTTCATTCATCACTGCCACTAACACTGCACCAAGGTTTCAAAGTGCCTACAAAATTATTCTGTTCTGTTCAAAAGTAGTTAGTGTTTGGGGAAAAAATGAAGGTAGCAAATTTTCTGTAATTTAGGGGAAACTTCACCAGGTACTTAAAAGGACGAGACAAGGGAAAAGGGAAGGATATTGCAGCATTCACTGCATTTATATGTAAGTTCTTTGAGCATAGCTTATATCAGTTTATATAATGGATATATGTGAGTCTATGAGTTCATTTATGTCTTATCACTCCTATTCAAAAACATAATGTTTTACCTTGGTCAAGATATTCTAGGTAATGCAAAGGGTCTTATTTAAGTGGAAAATAGAAACCACTTTAACAATCTTTTGTAGTTCTTTCTATAATCCTTTTAGTCTCTCCATAAATTCTCTTGCTTACATTCCCATCCAGAAAAATTTCTAAGAACCTCATTATGCCATATTTATCTCAGCTACAACCTGAGGTTGAGTCATTGGTCCCAAGTTACTCAATGAGTCAGTGGTATAGCTAGGAATAGAATCAGAACACACTGATTCTTAATCTCATGCTCAGACCACATTCCTTCCCCACTCATTTCCCTAGTCATCCCCTTCTTCATCAGTTTTTTTTTTTTTTGGGTGGGGGGAGAGGAGGTTACTTCCCAGTTATTATATAATACAGATCAATATTGGGAAGAGACAGAAGCATTGGGGTTCTTGTAAATGTTTGGTTTTCTCAGTATCCCCAGTGGAAAAATGTTTTTTTCAGTAGGCATTTGATAGGAAAAGACCTCAATAAACATGAATAAAACTAGTGATAGTAGCTCATATTTATATGCTAATTTACAGTTTACAAAACACCTTCCTCTAAACAAATAAGTGTATAAGTATCAACATTTGAATAGATGAGGACAACTGAAGTTTATAGAGGTGAAGTGATTTAGGATTATAGATTTAGAAATGAAAGGAACTTTAGGTGAACAGATTTATTTCATTCTCCCCCTTTACATTTGAACAGACCCAAAGAGGGGAAGGAATTTACCCAAAGTTATAGAGTTAGCAGAAGACTAAGGATTTAAACTTAGATCCTTTGACCTCACTCTCAGCACTCCTTTCATTGTACTGTGCTGTTACCCTCAAAGCTTTATAGGCATCTTTGACACAGCCATGTATCTTCCATGTCTAGTCACTAAGTTCTGTGTGTTTTTCTCTTAGTAGATGTGAATTTTTCCTCTTCACTTATTTTGACACCACACTAGGCTATTTCTTTTATTTTCTCAAGTCTGGATTGCAGTAATTATGTCTTAGTTGGCTTCACTAACTCTAGGCTCTCTTTATTCCAATTCATCATGTGTTCCTTTACTAGAAAAATGCCTCTTTAAAACTCCTGTTATCCCTTCACTCCTATATCCTAAAATATATGACTTTCTGTCTCTTACTACATAAAATTAATCTCTTCTTTCTAGTTTTCAATGCCCCCAATAGTATTATGACTCCACTCTATTATCACAGCTTATTTTTACCACTCTTTGACATGTACTATTTTATGTAGTCAAGCTGGCTTTTTTCACTGTCCTCTAAACACGTAGTACTCAGCCCCAATTTCATTTTTTTCACTCATGTATTTCACTTTGCTTCCAACATCCTTCCTTCTTTTCTTCAGTTATCTAAAACCTAAACATCGTTCAATGCCAAATATGTCATAATGCCAAATATAACCCAAAGTGCTCCCTGACTCCTCCATCTAATATTGAGCTTTTTCAGCTTCAATTTCTTGAATTTTCATTTGAACACTTACCACAACTAGAGGTTGAACTGTATTATTTAGTATTTTTTTTTATTTGCTAGCCTTTATTTTTTTTTCTTTTAATTGCTTCTTGTAGGTTAGTTTTATTTCCCTCACTTTTGTAGATATTGAATAAAAGGACTATAAACACATTTTCTCTTCCCTTACAAAGTAACTGTGAATTTAGGGACATTACCTATATTGCCCATATTAAAATATCAGTGCAAGGTTTAAAAAAAAGAATTTTAGTAGATCAGAACAATAATTTTAACATTCAAATTTGTATTATGAAATCTTTTATTTTCTCGTCTGAAGTTCCATCACTTTCTTATTAAGGGCAATTCAATTCAATAAACATTTATTAAATACTTGCCCTGGGGAAGGCATGATGCTAACACTTGAGGACACAAAGATAAAAATCAAAATGACTACCCTCAAGGAGCTTACATTCTATTTGGGATGAAACAAATACATACATATGTGTATACATGTATATATGCATTCACACACACACACATATATGTAATTTTTTTAAATTTTTGCTTTTTGGAGAGGGGAAGGCAGGGCAATTGGGGTTAAGTGACTTGCCCAAGGTCACATGGCTAGTAAGTGTTAAGTGTCTGAGGCCGGATTTGAACTCAGGTCCTCCTGACTCCAGGGTGCTGCTCTATTCACTTTGCCACCTTGCTGCCCCTACATTTTTTTTTTAATGGGAAGGAGAACACTAATATTGGGAGGATCAGGAAAGACCTCAAGAAGGAAGTGGCATTTGAATACATCCTAGGAGAAAATTAAGGATTGCAGAGAAGTAGAGGTGAGATGGAAGATCTTTTCAGGTATGGTACAGCCTATGCAAAGGCAGGGAGGCAGGAGAGTATCAATGATTTATCATATAAATAATTTGTACCCGATCCTAATGAAATGATGTGTACAAAGCATCTTGTAGTAGTATACAAATGTTATCTTTTTTTTTTGCTTTTTTTTTTGGAGGGCAATTGGGGTTAAGTAACTTGCCCGAGGTCACATGGCTAGGTTTTTGTTTGTGTGTGCGTTAGGTGTCTGAGGTCGGATCTGAACTCAGGTCCTTGTGACTCCAGGGCCTACGCTCTACTCACTGCACCACCTAGCCTCCCCTAAATGTTATCTTTTAAAAAACCTAATTATTATATTAATGTTAACTTTGAAAACTTGTTTCTCCTTTCATTTAAAATGGCTTCCTTCCTTCTCTCCCTCCCTTTCTCCACTTCCTGCCTTTCCTCTTTCCCTTCTTTCCTCCATTTCTTTTTCTTTCTCTTTTCCTTCCTTCCTTCTCTTTCCTTCCTTCCTTTCTTCTTTCCTTCCTTCCTCCCTCCCTTCCTTCCTTCCTTCCTTCCTTCTTCCCTCCCTCCCTTCCTTCTGTCCTTCCTTCCTTCCTTCTTTCCTTCCTAACACCTATCTCTTTTCCTTCTTTTCCAGTCTCCCCTCAGTTTTCTTCTTCGTTAACATGGTTGCTTTTCAGTTCCTTACTTGGTCTCTTCCATTTTTCTTCCCCTAGCCTTACCCCTGCAGCCCAACTGGCCCATCCTAGCACTCTGGCCAGCTCCCTTTGACCCCGCCCCAGAGATGTAGGCGGTAGGGGGCGGGGCCGGAGAAAGGGCGTGGGGGGGGGATGGAACTAGAGAGAAGACCCGAAGGAGGAAGGGAGCCGAGAAGGGAGGAAGTCGGGAACGCGCGCGTAGACGAAACCGGGAGTGCGATCCGCCTGGCTATATCTGCGCCTGCGCATTGGTACTCGTGGGGCCCGACGGGACGGAGGAGACAAGATGGCGGTGCGTGCCGTTCGGGGGGTCGTGAACGGGTCCGCGCCCAACATGTCCAGATCCGGCAAGGGCCCCATGTCCGGGGCCCGGGAGCAGGCGCTGGCCGTCAGCCGAGACTACCTCTCTCAACCCCGCCTCAGTGAGTACCGGAAGGCAGGGAGCGCCGGCGCTTTTCCCCTCCCACCCCCTCACCTGCCTAGGCAGTGGCGAAGGCACTCCCTCGCTCTTTGCCTCCCCGCGTCCTCCCTCCTGCCCCCAGAACGAACCCCAGATGTGCCTCCGTGGGCGCCGCGTCCCCCTGCCCTGCTGCTGGTCCGGCAGGACGGGAGCCTCCTCCCCCCTCCCCCAAGCCGGGCTCCTCTCCTCTAGCTGCTGGGGCCCGCCGCCAGGTCGGGGAGGCTTCCTCCCCTGCAGGCCGTGGCAGTGCCGGGCTGTCAGCCTGCCCCGAGCCTCAGGCTCGGGCTTTGCCATCCGAGTGGCCGCGAATCTGCGCCCGCCCCTATCTCCCCTCCCCCGGGGCTCGCAGGTGTGTGCTGAGCTCGAGCTGCCATTCCTGGTATAGTGGTCAGGTTCTCCCCGGAGGAGGGGACTGGGGAGCCTGGGCTTGGCCTTGGGTGGGGGAGGGAAGCCAGCTCCCGGGGGATGCTTAGGCTCCTAGGTGAGAACTGCAAGGAGCCTTCGAGGTCATTGAGCTCAGTCGTGACTTCTCTTTCAAGGAGAGCTAGGAATTCGCCCGAAGTCATCCTGCAAGAACTAGAACCCAGATCTGGCTTGCACCCCAGTACCTTCCTCCCCCCTTCCCTCACTAGTTAGATTTCTGATGTTGATTGGAATTATCTGTAGTTTGGACAAAACCTGGTGGTCCTGGTTCTTCTCCTCCACCCCCAACCCACTCTCCATTCATATAGGCTTATTTCCCTTAAGCATGTTCAGTGCTGCAGTCCTTACAGAAAGGCCTCAACAAGCCATGTTAGGTGAACCAGATTCTTAGCAGAGGAGATGTAGCTCTCAGTGGGTGAAAGAGTCCAGTTTCACAATAACGTACCATGTTCTCATTGAACTGAAGATGAATGGACTGGACCATATTGGGGGTTGTTTTGTCAGTGCTCTGTTTTCCATTGTGATGTTTCTAAGTTGGTGAGGTCGAATTTTTACAATTTATCTTAAATGCCAAAATAGTTATTGTCCCTGGGTGGTTCTTGAACTGAAGGGTTTTTGCCAGGGCTTTTCTCCTGTCTGACTAATCCGATCTTGATCACTCACTGTGTCATGTGACAGTACTGCAGAGTAACTGGGAATGAGAGCAAAACTGGCTTCCTCATCCGTGGAATGCTCCTTTCTTTTGAGGACCCATTAAATAGAAATTAGCTTTTGAAGTCTAATATTATCCATAGTGAGGGATTCTTGACAAATGTTGCATTAATATTTTTTCATAGATTTGGAAAATGAATTTTTCTTCAGTCTTTTCATTCATGTTGGACTCTCTGTGTCCCCATTTGAGGTTTTCTTGGCAAAGATGCTGGAATGGTGTGCCATTTCCTTTTTCAGTTCATTTTACAGATGAAGAAATTGAGGCAAACAGTCTTACAGCTAGAGCTTCTGAGGCTTAAGAATCTACCATTATTCAATTCAACAAACATTTATTGACCAATTCCTATGTGCAGGGCACCAAGGATAGAGACAAAAATGAAA
Organism: Gymnobelideus leadbeateri; assembly: GCA_011680675.1. Lineage (NCBI taxonomy): Eukaryota > Metazoa > Chordata > Mammalia > Diprotodontia > Petauridae > Gymnobelideus > Gymnobelideus leadbeateri. The sequence continues at coordinate 321,901 of WOXC01003645.1, read as the reverse complement.
AATAAAATGGTCCTTTCCCTCAAGGAACTTAACTTTCAGATGGAGGATTCTTGTGTCAAGGTAAAGGTAAAGGAAAGAACCTTTCCTTTTTGAGTCAGGAAAGCTAGCACCAGATAGCTGTGTGGCCTTGTTTTCCAATTTTGTGCAATGAAGGATTTGGACTAGATGTTTTCCAAGATCTATTCCAGCTATGTAAATCTTTAAATAACTCCTTTTTTGTTGATGATGTTCATGTTTTTTTTTCCTCAACTTTTTTCCAGTAGTATTTTCGGGGGAAAAAAAAGTTGTAGCATTAGAAAGGTGAAATAGTTCCAAAGTGGGATATGCAGCATTCATTGTATACTTTGTTTTAAATAGCTCTCCTTACAGTCTTGAGGGAGGTTGAAACTTTTAACTAAAAATTATATACTGTAAATCCAGTCAACTAAGTTACTTTCATAGTTTGAAATGTTGCATAAACACTATGTTACGAACATTGTTTAAACTTCCTTGTCATATGTCATAAAACCATTTCAACCTCCTAGTCTGTAGGTCACGGAAATTAGAGCTGGAAAGGATTGTAGAGACCTTCTTTCCCAGCTTTTTTCATTTTATGGATGTGGAAGCTAAGGAAATACAGGGGTTGAGTTGTGCTGAATGATATTTTAGTAGCCTCTTTAACTTTAACTCATCTGTATGTCTAACTAATGGAAGTTGAATGTGCTTTGTGTTTGAGAGATTTTAGTATAAACTTAGTTTCTCCTGGACTATTCAGGAAAGCTTGGATGATATCTCATGTAATTTAAAAACAATGCTAGAATAGCATTTTTTAAAAACATTTACCATGTTCTTAGTACTAGCCACCAGCATCCATGCTTAAAATCTATTTAATTTAGAATTTTTCCATTTTAAAGTTGACATGACATCATAGGTGATACTTGTAACAAAATATTTACTATCTACATATTTTCAAATACTTTCTCTTGGAGCCTTAGTTTCCTTATGCAAAATGGGAAAAATAACACCTAACATTCTGGGTTGCTATGAGGAAGATGATTTGTAAATCTTGAAGTGATACAGAACTTCTTCTGATTATCATTATTGGTGATTCTAGGTGGCTAAAGAAAAGGGGATGATGATGGTGACCAAGACTTTTACAACTTTTGAGACCTTTCTCTTGGAAGGAAGTCATCAGCCAGAAATTAAGTGGAGTTGGCAAATAATAGCTCACCCATTTGAACAATAATAGCTAGCATTTGTATGACACTTTCAGGTTCAGTAAGCACTTCACAGATATTGTTCTTACTGGTACCTGGGAGGTAGGTGCCACTTTTATCCTTGTTTTACCAGTGGGCAACTAAGTGACTTGCCCTCGGTCCCACCAATAGGAAAAGTCTGAGGTCCACTTTGAACTCAGGTCTCCCTGATTCTCTGTACTCCCTGTGCTTTCTCCACTGTGCTGCCTAGCTGCCTACTAGGTTTCTTATGCCACAGGAAAATTAGAACTTAATATTTTAAGACCTTGAGTGGTTCTGTAAGATCCATAAAGTTTGTGGATCTTAAACATTTTGGAATAGATGATTTTCTTTCAGTAATCATAACCCAGAGTCAATCATCTTTGGTAAAATTTTGAAATAACCAGAGCTGTACTTGCAGTCTTTTAGAACCTTTACTCCACTCTTGCTTCCCCATCCCACTTCTTCCAGGTTTCCTGTACTTTGGTTTTTGACTACCCTTTATTGTGAAAAGGTTATGAGATACATAATTGCTTTAGATTTTGTTTGAATAATGAATCTGAGGTTAAAAGGGTGGGTCTTATATTATGCAACTGTTACAGAATTTCCCCCTTGAAAATTTCACAATCATTAAGTAGCTGGGGTATTGTTGGGAAAAACTCTTGCCCTGCCTAGGGTGGGGAAGTGTTAGAATGTCATCTGACCAAACTTCTGTTTTTCTTGAGATTTGAAGAAGCCTGTAAATTGTTCCTTGTTTAATGATTTACATATGTAATGGTATGCCTCTTTGAATTAAGAGTACTGTACACCTAAATATCCATTTGTAGAATTTCTTATCTTGAATTTCATAGGATTCCTAGCTAAAAGGAACTTGAGAGTATGTCTGTTCCATCCCCATCCTTTTGCAAATGAGGAAACAAGCCCAGAGAAGTGAAGACAAATTAATACATATTTATCATGGGCTTACTTTTATGTACTTTGAGCTGAGTACTGGGAATACAAAAACATTTTAAAATGTGCCCTCAAGAACCTTACATTTTAATGGGGGAGACAATATGCAAGCAATAAATGAATTGGCCGAGCCTGAAAGGTCCCACTCCAGATCCAGTGTTCTTTCCACTCAAGTGGGCTAAAGGAAATTTTTAGGGGGAAAAAATCTAACACATTCTTTTTTTCTAAATAGTATTTTTCCCCCCGAATTACAGGTCAAGGCAGTTTTTAGCATCCATTTTTATAAGATTTTGAGTTCTGAATTTTTCTCCCTCCTTCCCTCCCCTCCCCTCTTTTGAAAATGATAGTTTAATATAGGTTATAAATCAGCCATCATGTAAAACATTTCCAAATTAGTCACAGTTGTGAAAGAAGATACAAATCAAAAAGCACCAAAAAAAGAATAAAGTAAATGAAAAAAAATATGCTTTGATTTGTATCATGAGGCCATCAGTTCTTTATCTGAATGTGGATAGCATTTTCCTTTGTGAGTCTTTTGTACTTTTCTTGGGTCGTTGTATTGCTGAGAAGAGCTGAATTATTTCATAGCTGGTCATCACACAATTTTGCTGATACTATGTACAATGGTCTTCTGGTTCTGTTCACTTTACTTTGCTTCAGTTTGTATAAGTCTTTACAGGTATTTTTTGAATCAGCCTGTTTGTCATTTCTTATTGAACAGTAATATTCCATTATATTCATATACCATAGCTTGTTCAATCATTCCCCAGATGATGGACGTCCCCTCAATTTCCTATATTTTGCCACCATGAAAAGGGTTGCTATAAATGTTTTTGCACTTATAGGTCCTTTTCCCTTATTTATGGTCTTTTTGGGATACAGACCTAGTAGTGGTATTTCTGGATCAAAGGCTATGCACAGTTCATTGCACTTTGGGCATAGTTCTAAATTGTTCTCCAGAATGGTTGGATCAATTCACAACTCAGCTAGCACTGCATTCGTGTAGCAGTTTTCCCACATCCTCTCCAATAGTTATCATTTTTCTTTTTTGTCACATTACCCAGTCTGATTGATGTGAGTGAGGTAGTACCACAAAGTTGTTTTAATTTGCTTTTCTTTGTTCAGAGGTGATTTAGAACATTTCTTCATGCGCCTATAGATATGCCTTTCTACATCTGAAAACTGCTTGTTCATATCCTTTGATAATTTCTCAATTTATTCTTATAAATTTGACTTAGTTCTCTATATTTGAGAAATGAGGACTTTATCAGAAACATTTGCTGTAAAGATTGTGTCCTAGCTTTCTGCTTTCCTTTTAATCTTAGTTGCATTGGTTTTGTTTGTACAAAAGCTTTTTATTTTAGTATAATCAAAATTATCTGTTTTGCATTTCATAATGCTCTCTATCTCTTGTTTCATCATAAATTCTTCCCTTCGCCATAGATCTGACAGGTAAGCTATTACTTGCTCTTCTGATTTGCTTATGATCCTTTATGTCTAAATCATGCACCCATTTTGACTTTGTTGTTAAACAGTGTAAGATAATTGATCTATACCTAGTTTGTGTCCTATTGTTTTCTAGTTTTCTCAGCAGTTTTTGTCAGATAGTGAGTTCTTATCCCAAAGGCTAGGGTCTTTGAGTTTGTCAAACATTAGATTGCTATAGCCATTGACTACTCAGTACTATGTATTGTATACCTAATCTATTCCACTGATCCACCACTCTATTTATTAGCCAGTACTAGATAATTTTGATGATTACTGCTTTATGATATGGTTTTGAGATCTGGAATTGCTAGGCCACCATCATTGGTATTTTTTCCCCACTAATTTCCTTGATATTCTTGTCCTTTTCTTCTTCCAGATGAATTTTGTTGTTTTTTTCTAATGCTATCAAATAATTTTTTGGTAGTTTGATTGGTATTGCACTGAATAAGTAAGCTAGTTTAGGTAGAATTGTCATTTTTATTACTTTGGTTCATCCTACCTGTGAGCAAGTGATGTTTTTCCAGTTGTTTAGATCTGAATTTATTTGTGTGAGAAGTGTTTTGTAATTGTGTTCATATAGTTCCTGGGTTTGTTTTTTTTTTTTACCCCAATGCATTCCTATTGAACATTTCTGAAGAGAGGAAGGGGTTGTTCTTGCTGTTTTTTTACTTTTTTTTTTTTTTGGAGGGGGTAGGTAGGGTAGTTAGGGTTAAGTGACTTGCCCAAGGTTACATGGCTATTTTTTTTTTTTTTGTCTTATTGCTTTTTAATGAGGAATGAATGGAAGTGCTTATAAATAGTGTTTGCCTCACCCCTCTTTCTCTTTTTTTTATGAATTTAATTTTAAGACAACATTATAATCAACTGAAATCTTTTCCTTGAAGTTATATGGCAAAGAAGTGCTGGTTAAATATTGTTATAGTTAGAATATAAGCGTTAGATCTCTTTCTCTGCTCTGTGTGTTTGCTTTTTAAATACACAGCTGTACAAGTCTGTGTTTCTACCTATGGCTTTAGATCTAGAACAGAGCTTAAATGGTTTGGGAGACAGTTTTACAAATAAGGAAACTGAGACCCAAAGAGATTAAATGACTTCCCCACAGGCAGGTAGTGTGACTATCTCAATAGATTAATTGCCTTCTGTGTGGAAGAGTGTGGACCTACATGTTTTAAAATCAAATGCAACAAATTTAAAAGGGTGGTGAGAATGGGATTGTGTGTGAACATTTCAGACTTTTTAGTTTAGTTAATAGTGTTTGAAGTCTTTTTAATTCATCAGCTATTTCTTAAATACAAAATACTCTTAATCTTTTTAGCTTTAATATTTTTCTATATCTTCTTAAAATTAGATGATACTCATATACTCAATTTTGAAGAAAGAAAATCTGAGTAGTATCACAGACTGACTCATAGGTTCTTAAAGCCAACCCCTAAAATTAGAAGCAGGATAACTTTTTTCCCAGTTATAAAAAAAGAAAAACTTTTTTTTTTTAAAGAAGGCAGCATGTTGCTATTGGGCATTGATTTCTAACTTAAAGTAGAGGTCAAGAGAGGCCTTTGAGGAGTCTTGGCTATAAACCCTAAACATTGCTAGTTCTTCTGCTTTGAATACAGCCTATTTATTCACTTAGCAAGTATTAAGAACCCAAGTATGAAGTGGAGCAAGAATTCACTTGGTTCATCCATTTTTGTGCTATAGACTTATTCTTATCAAGTTATCATGTAGTTAAACCAAGCATGAACAGGAAAAATGTGCACATACAGTTTCTGGTGGGTGATACTGTATTTGTCAAAAATGTCGGACTCCCCTCCTTTCTTCCCCTTACCCCAATTCAAAACAGTTGCCCAGGCCTAGGCATCTTAGTACCACCAAACCAGCCCAGAGATTTGTCTAGGTGCCCCTTGAAGTACTGGGACTGGTTGCTTTGTTTGGAAAACAAATCATTTTGCTGTATGGCAAAATGAGTATTTCAGTGAATAGTTCTGTATCTAAATTAAATCCAGTAGAAACTATATACTGATACTGAAATATTTTTGTTTGTTCATGATTAAGTTCATTATTTTTTTTTCTTTTGGCTGGATCTGTGATTTTATCAGTTGATGGAGTTCTTAGCACAGAACTTCTACTACTGCACATCAGTTCTTGTTCTGCAATTTTATGAGTTTCCTGGACCATTGAGAAGTTAAATAAATTGCCTAGGGTCACATTACTAGTATTTTTTATAAGGCGGGACCTGAACCCAGCTCTTTCTAACTTCAAGGTTAGCTCTCTATCCACTACATCATCCTACCTCTCTTAAATTCATAAGAAAATATAATTAAGAAAACCTGAAACATTGAAATAGCATTAATATACTACAAATAAAAGTCTCAGGTTACTTCTCAACAGTTTCTTACTCAAACCATTAAGAATAAATCTGTTTCTTATGGATTTTTAGCACCAAGATTTATTTGGGTATATCTGTAGAATAAAGCCTTGCCAAGTAAGCAACAAGTTCAGACCATGAAAAAAAAAATTCAGCCTGACGTTGTCCAATGTGAAATGGAAGTAAGAGCTTAGAATTATAATTTTTATAATTCATTAGACATGAGTAGTTAACTTGTTGGGGAAAGTGGATAATTGTACATAATCATTGCAAACTTAATGTTGTACAAAAGTACAAAGCGTAACTACAAAATAATGAGCCCAGATGAGAAGCCACTGGAAGCACATTTTGTTTGTCTGAGACTCCTTTTGATCAACTAGTAATCCTTTCTTGTCTTCTGGAAACCTATTTATGTTCTCCATTTCCAGGAAGTAACCATGACTCAATTTTTTTTCCTCCCTTGGTCATACTGTTTTCTTGTGACTGGCAAAACCTTGTGGGCTTTTTTCTCAGCTGTTTCTTCTATTGACACAGATCAGATGAGAGGCCGTTTTGAGTTTGAGATTCTGAAGCTTTCTTTTTATAAAATGTGTAAGAGGTAAGTTATGAATAAAAGATCTCTTCAGATCCTGAAGGATCTGATGATTGGTGTCAGTTGAATTAAAAAATATACTATTTGGAAAGCCTGATTTTGAATCTCAACTCTGCTAACTTGTACTTTATGTGACATTGGGTCTGTTTTTAAAGATCACTAAGAAAGAAGTTGCCACCTTCTAAAGTAGCCCTTTTCACCTTGGGTTAGCTTCAGGAGTGTACAAGTAATGGGTTTTCTATTTTTTCCCTTTTTTTGGAGGGCAATTGGGGTTAAGCGACTTGCCCAAGGTAAATGGGTTTTCTGAAGAAAAAAAATAACACCCCCCACTCTTTGCATTTAATTTGCGTTATTAATGTTTTCTCCATCACTTTGACAGTCAATAAAACTTGATTTGTAGTTTTCCCAGTTCTCAAAGATCTAAATAAATGCTCACACTAAAAATTTTAAGTCACATTGCTTCTAGTTCATTCCTGGATAGCTCTAATTGTTAGGAAGTTTTTCCTTACATCAAATCTGAACTTGACTGTTAAACTTTAATCCTAACTGAGCCTCAGTTTAACTCCTGTAAAATGGGGGAGGGGAGCTTATTTTTGGCTATTTGATCTCTACAACCCCTTTGAGGTCTAAATTCTTTCCATTGTAACCATCTCTAAAAGTTTGTTACTGAAATGAGGTAAGGTCCTTAAAACTTATAAGGCCTACAAAAGCCAGGCAGAGTCTTACACATTCCATTTTCTAGCTACCTCAAAAAGCTGATTTTTAAAATTAGAAGAATATAGAAACAAATTTTTTTTAAAAGAAAAACAAAAGCAGGAATTTCAGGAGCAAAAAGCCAGATACTTTTTGACCAATAACTTGAGAAGATAATTATTGCAAATATTATTTATTAGCTTCATTTTATAGTTAAAGAAACTGAGTTAGAGAGGTGGTAAAGTGATTTTTATCCTTGGTGACAAAGGTAAATATGGATTAGAGCTGGAATTTGAATTCAAGTTAGACTTCAATGCCATGTTTTGTTTTTTGTTTTTTCCTTTGATATCCCACCCATTTGGAGTCCTATTGAGTGTGTTTTCAATATAATTTTAGCACTGTTTGTATAGATATAAAAAATAGTTGAAAGTCTTGTGAAGAGAAAGCAGACTGCTTTGAATTTTCCATAATCTTTATGCTCTAAGGGGAAAAGTTAGGCCTTTTGTGATATCCAGCTTTCATATCATTAATTCAACAAGCTTTCTTAATGAATGGCATTCTTTAATCTTATGGTTCATGACTTAGTTCATACTGAATAACTATATAAGTTAAAGGAGGATAAATAAGTTGTATTTTCAGACTCATTTTCTTGCAAAATGAAAATACTGCTAGGTGCTTTGGGGTTGAGAAGAAGAAAAATAAAAATTTTCTGCCACTGAGGAGCTCAGAGAGGGAATTTACTTCCTTGAGCTCTGTAATACCTTAAAACGCTTATTATCTCACAAGAAAGGATAATTTCTTCTTCTTTTTTTTTTTACAAATGCTTTATTAACTTCTGTTTTACATCATTCATTTCTGCCAGATTTTGAGTTACAATCATTTTCCCCCCATTATTCCCCTACCCAACCTCCCAGAATAGCAGTCCCACAAGATATCGCTTCCTCCAATCTGCTCTCTCCCATACCTTCTCCCATACCCCCTTCGACTTTTCCATTAGAGGAAGGTGAATCTTTGTGTCCCAATGCCTGCACATCTTATCTCCCAATTATAAGCAAAAGAGTATTAATAATAGTATTTATATATATTTGAAACATTTAATCTTAAGACCTCGAATTTCAGATCCATTTCCTTCCTCCCTTGTCACCCATTCCCTCTGGGGAGATAAGTAATTCAGTATATGTTGTACATGTCTAGCTATGCAAAACATTATCATAGTAGATATATTGTACAAGGCTGCTTATAATTCCCTCCCACTCATCCCACCCCCCACCTGGTCCATTCCCTAAATCATCCTGTCCCTCTTCTATAGTGGGTACTTCCAACCTCCCCTCCCCACAAGGATGCCCTCCCATCCATCATCCCTCCTCTCATCCCCCTTCCCCCTATTCTGCTGCAGGTTGAGATATCCCATTTAGTATGTATGTCATTCTCTCCCTGAACCAAATTCAATGAGAATGTGGTTTTGCCTTTTTACCTTCCTATTCTCCCCCTCCCTTGCAACCACTTCCCCTTGCTTCTTCTACATGAGATAGTTTACCCTACCCTGTCTCTCCCCATCTCCTCTTGCCACTTTCCTCTCTCACCTCATAATTTCATCCCTTGAGTATTCTCCCTTCCCAACAAATTCAACCTATGCCCTCTATCCATATATAACTGTAACCATATACACACACATTCACATATGTATTCATATGACCACACACCCTTCTTCCATTATTTTCATAGTGAGAGAGATATCATCAGTCACAGTTATTGCTTTTCCATATAGGAATGTAAATAGTTCAACTTTGATAAGTTCCTTTTGATTTCTTTTCCTGATTACCTTCTCAGGCATCTCTTCCTTCTTGTGTCTGGATGTCAAATTTTCTATTCAATTCTGGTTTTTTCCTCAAGAATGCTTGAAAGTCCTCTATTCCACTGAATGACCATATTTTCCCCTGAAACAAAATACTCAGTTTTGCTGGGTAGGTGACCCTTGGGTTCATTCCCAGCTCTTTTGCCCTCTGGAATATCATATTCCATGCCCTTCAATCCCTCAGTGTAGAAGCTGCCAGGTCCTGGGCTATTCTGATTGTGTTTCCACAATATTGAAATTGTTTCTTCCTGGCTGCTTGTAGTATTTTCTCCTTGATCTGGGGATTCTGGAACCTGGCTATAATATTCCTGGGAGTTTTCTTTTTGGGATCTTTTTCAGGAGGTGATCTGTGGAGTCTTTCAACCTCTATTTTGCCCTCTGGATCTAAAACATCAGGGCAGTTTTCCTTGAGAATTTCTTGAAGGGTGATTTCTAGGTTCTTTCTTTGATCATGGCTTTTAGGTAGTCCAATAATTTTTAAATTATCTCTCCTGGATCTATTTTCCAGGTCAGTGGTTTTTCCCATGAGATATTTCACATTGCCTTCTAATCTTTCATTTGTTTGGATCTGCTTAACAGCATCTTGATTTCTCATAAAGTCATTAGCTTCCATTTGCTCCAGTCTAACTCTGAAGGAATGAATCTCCTCAGTGAACTTTTGAGATTCTTTTTCCATCTGGCAAATTCGACTTTTTAAGGCATTCTTCTCCTCATAGCCCTTTTGGGCCTCCTTTGCCATTTGAGCTAGTCTATTTTTTAAGGTGTTGTTTTCCTCAGTCAGGCTGTTGACCCTCATTTCATACTTTTCCTGCATCCTTCTCATTTCTCTTTCCAATTTTTCCTCCACTTCTCTTATTTGATTTTTTAAAGTCCTTCTTAAGGTCCTCTATGGCCTGCAACCCACTCATGTTTTCCCCTGGGGCTTTTGGAGCAGGACTTCTGACCTCACAGTCCTTTTCCCGCTCTATGCCCCCAAAATAGGAGTCTAGGGTTGCATTTTTCTGTTTCCTTTGCCTTGGCATGTTGCTGCTTAATTGCTTGACTTTTGGGCTTGTTGCCACACTATGGCTTTAAGGCCAGATACAGGAATTTTCGTCCCGAACGTGTGGGGGGGCAACTTCCGTTTCTGGCAAGCTGTAAACCCACCCACGACTTCCACCCTAGATCACAATCCAGATCCAGGGAGGTTAAAGCAAGAACGATTACCCCCCCGCCCCCCCAAGACTGATAGCTGGATCTCCCTACTGTTCGCAGGCCAGGAGCTGGAGCTGCCTCTGAAAACTACAAAATGGCATGTCTCCTCAGCGGCTTCTAGCCTCCAGGGGTGGGAGCCGATGCATTCCCCAAATACTGGTCCCAAAGTCCATAGGACACTAACCTCTTACTTTGTCCTAGGCATGTCTATGTTGATAATTCTGGAGTCACCACAGCTGCTGATGTTCTGGGGTCTCTCCAGCTGGCTGCTGGCCCTGCCGCCCTGGGGCTAAAACCTCGGCTCACGGGGACCTGGGCTCGGCTTGGCTCCCCGGGCTCTGCCAGCTGCGCTCTGCGGGCTCCCAGAGTGCTGTGCTGGTCCTTCCTGCAGGGATGCTGGGCTGTCCTCAGCGGGAGGTTAGCTTCTCTGTGTCGTTCTGTGGGTGCTGGGGCTCCAGAAGTTGTTCAGAGTCCCCTTTTACATAGTTTGGGGGGAATCTGGGGGCAGAGTGGCTTGGGTGAGCTGTTTCTACTCCGCCATCTTGGCTCCGCCCAAGAAAGGATAATTTCTACCTATAAGGAGTAACTAATGCTCCCTGGGAACTTTGCACAGACTAGGTGGCTGGGAGAAAAGGGGTTTGTAAGAACTGAGAAGGGGAAGCCTTGTACAGAAAGGCAGGGAGGAGGCAAAGAGACACTTTTTCCATTTCATAGTTGGTTATGGAACTTTTGAGGCCATTTAGTTCCAGCCCTTCATCTTAGAGAAGAAGAACTGAGGCACAGAGATGTTGTGGCTGGCCTAAGATCACACAGGTACTAAATGGTAGAGTCAGGGCTGCATCCAGCTCCTCTGACTCCTCTCTACTCTTCACCATTGCTGCTGGTCCCAGAATCATGTCCCATTAGACCTGAAAGGGACATTAGAGGCCAATTAATTGAAATCCTTTAGTTTTCAGAAAAGAAAATTGAGACTCAGAGGGATTCAGTGACTTGCTAAGTCAGTTAATAACTAGAACCTGGGCTTCCTGACTCATGGCACAGTGTTTTTCCTATTTTATTGTGTTGATTCAGGTTGATCATCACAGGCATGGGCAGTGCGGTGACACAGAAGAGGCACCAGGAAAACCACTACTTATCTCTAAATATACCTCCTACTGGCCTGACTCCTCTTCTGGAGATGGATCATTTTGTTTCTGGAAGGCATTTTGTCCTTCAAGTTTCCATGACAGAGGACAGATCACAGAAGGTAGAATCAGAGAACCTGTGTTCCAATCTCAGGTGTACTATTTACTTACTGTGGGACAAGTTTTTCATCTGTGAAAGGAGAGGCTTGGAATAGATGGCCTCTGAGGTCTCTTCCACAGCTGGGTGGTATAGTGGATAGAGTTCTGGGCCTAGAGTCAGGAAGACCTGAGTTCAAATCTGGCCTCAGGTCCTTACTAGCTTTGTGATCCTGGGCAAATCACTTAACTCTGTTTGCCTCAGTTTCCTCATCTATAAGATGAGCTAGAGAAGGAACTGGCAAGTCACTCCAATATTTTTGCTAAGAAAATTCCTAATGGGGTCTGGAAGAGTTGGACACACCTCAACGACAACAACAACAATGGTCTTTTCCGGTTCTCTTGGGGGCATAATCTCTTAAGCTTTTATCAGTAGTTACTTCCTAGACGTAATAATGATAGCATTTTACACTGCATGATCTCAGCTATCAAGCATTATCTAGTTTGTACTTCAGATCAACCTTGGGAGGCAGGCAATATTACTACCTCTATTTTACTGATGAGGAAACTGAGTCTCAGAAAAGTCGTGGGGCTTGCTCAGGGTTATGCCTACCTAGTAAGGGTATTTGGATCCCATGGGCTTTGAGTCCCACGTCTACCTGACTTAAGTTAATTGTTCTATCTACCATACCAGGGGTAGGGAACCTGCAGCTCTGAGGCCACATGCGGCCCTCTAGGTCCTCAAGTGTGGCCTTTTAGTCAAAGTGCCACACGTGTCCTCAAGGCTGCAGGTTTCCCACCCTTGTACCATATGATGGTGTACAGAAGGGTCCCTGAGGATGAAAGGGTCAGCTGCAGATGGGAGTGGGTCATTGCTTTGGTTTGGAGAAGAGAGTGTTGATGTGAAACAAAGGAATCAGTATCTTAAAAGCGGAAGTGGAGTGCATCTACCTCCCTCCCTTTTTCCTTCAGGAAAGACCTAGGGGCTGGACCAACAAGCCTTAAATTGTGCAGGGGATGCTATGCTACTTTAAGCAGCAGTAGCAACACCCAGGGATCTTGAAATTTTGACAGAGCCCGGCTGCTCTCTGGTTCTGTCCAGTGTGATACACAGCTGAAGAATCTTCAAACTCCACATGTGCTGAAAAGCACTGGTCCCTGGGGGGGAGGGAAGTGTAACAAACACAAAAGGTGACTCACCAGCCAAGACAGCGAAGTGATGTGAGGGAATAGAAAGTGAATAAAAGCTCTGACTCATCCTGGCTGGGGGTGCCTGCCCAGCACACTGGTGACTCAGGAGACATCAGATAACCAGCTGACTCATGGCAGGCTCTTCCTCAGGCCGCCGGGCAGGTACAGGGTTGGAAGGACAGGTGGCTGAATCACACACAGTCACTCACTTACTTTTGCAGAATCCCACGTGAGGTGGGACTGGAAAATCATGTCTCTGACTTTTAAGCAAACATACCAGCAAGACTACACCCCAATTAGTACTGTCTGCTCCAAGGTGGAAGCCTCGTGAGGCCAGACGCTTAGCACCAAGAGCACCTCAGCCATTGCTCACCATGTTTTTCCTCTTTTAAAATTGACTTTAGAGATAGTTTGCGAGCCTCACATAAAAACAGTCTTGTTACATTATAATTGAGGCTCATGCTGACCCCAGAATGCATTATCCACCTTGCTCATCCATTTTGTTTACTAAAATCATCTCTGAATAATAGTTTTTATCTCTTTGCAAAAGTCAAATCTATTCTTAAAGGGCAAAGGTTTGCTGTGGTTGATCATTCCTTTTTGGTTATCTTTACTAGCTCATCTTCCACCTACCCTCTAGATGTGGCTGTCCCTCCAGGTTCTGTCCTTTGTTCCCCTCCTCTTTCTTTGCATTTCCCTCCCCGCTCCCCATCAGCTCATCTACTCCTGTATAGTTGTTTCAATGATGGCTCCATGCCAGTTTGGATCTCCACATCTAAGACTGAATTCATTATCTTCCCTCCAGGACCTATCCTCTCAGCTGTCCTGTTGCTGTTACCGATTCTCCTCCTCCTTCTCTTCGTTCTTCAGACTCAAACCTGAGGAGTCACCTTTGACTCTTATTTCTCCCTTACCTGAGGTGACAAAGCAGGTAGAGAAGCCTGGATTTGGAATTGGGAAGTCCCTAGTTCAAATGTGCCTTTGATACTTCCTAGCAGCATAATATTGGGCAAGACTTAACCTCTCCCCACCTCAGTTTCCTCATCTATAGAACAGGATATATTACCTACCTCCCAGGGTTATAAGGATCAAACATGGAAGAGGATTCTGGGAAGATGGCAGAGTAGGTCAGAACATTCCAAACTCCCCAGATTTCCTCCAGAAACAAGACAAAACAGTGACTCAGGGTGAGTAGAGCAGTGAAAATAAGAAAGAGTTGGGGCAGAACAGTAGTCTCGATGGGATATAGACTCTGGGAACCCCCTGGAACTTCCCTGGATTTTCCCACTTGATCTGTCTTTTTCATGCCCAAATCTGATACCCTTAACATAGCCAAGTCCTCCATTGTCTGTCACCTCAGGATTGTCTCCAGCTGCTTCCCACCCTTGATTGTATCAAAATCACCTTCTCTTGGTTCCAGGAAATTTGACCTCTAGCCCCTTTAGTCCCATCAAGATCCTTCTTAGACTCCTTCTCAAGACCTTCCCTAAACTCCTCCTCTAGTTACCCCAGACTACTAGACCACCCCCTAGGTCCCTCCCACAGTCTTTCTGTAGATAAGGTCCATTCTGCCTCCACGAAGGTGCTCAGATTCTGTCTAGCCTGATAAAGGCTCAAGGTTCAATCTGGCCTACTCACATTAGAGATAGAAATGCTTAGGTTCCTTAGGGATCTATCCAGTATCGTGGATCTTTAATAAACTTTGTTTTTCTTTGGCTGAGAGAAGGCTTGAGTCAAATTTATTTGGGCAGGACCTGGTATGTTGGTATTTTGGGGTCCTAAGCACCCCTAAACCTCAACATTTTAAACCTCAAAGTCCTCCTGGGACAACTGGAGAGATCTGAAGAGAGACCCAGGAAGAAAGTTCAACCTGAGTGAAGAGTGAACACCTGTAGGCTATCTCCTTGGAACAATAAACAGCAAGCCCTTGGGGGCAGCTGGGTTGGGAGGTAGCCTTAACCTCAGTCACAGGAATTCTCACCTCATAGTGTGTTAGACACCTAAGCAGGGGAAGACTGAAGGAATTGGCCTAGGGTAAGAAGGAACAAGCACAGGTCCAGTGAGTACATTGAGTTGTTCATTTCATCTCTAGGCCAGAGGGGAGAACTGAAGGTGATAGCCTCTGGAGGATCTTCAAGGAGCAAGAGCATTTCCAGCATAGTTTGCCGGGGTAGGGGGTGGGGGGCTAGCTGTGACTTGGAGGGGGAAAGGAGTGTAGAGGCTGGGCCCAGGACAAAACTCAAAAAATAGCAGTAAGAAGGACCTGAGGTTGGAGGCATCCTTCCCTATGTCAGGACTAGAGGGGATTATAATAACAAATTGCTAAAAACAAAACAAAACAAAACAAAACAAAAACAAATGAGAAAGCAGAGGAGAAAGAACCCAACCATAGACACTTGCTATGGGAATAGAGATGACTGGGGTTTGTCTTCAGAGGAGGATACTGAAGCAAAAAAAAAAAAAAAAGCCTCTCCTATCCCAAAGAGTAATATCAAATGGTTACCTGTCCAAAAAATATTTTTTAAGAGAACCCAAAATACTTTAAAAATAAAATAAGAGAGATTAAGGAAATTTTTTTAGAAAAAGAACAATCCAAGAAAGCCAAGAAGATTATGAAAAGAAAGTCAACCAATTAGAAAAGGAGATTCAGAATCTTAAGGAAGAAAACAACTCTTTGAAACTAGAATTGGGCAAGGGGGGAAGTCAGAGATACTATAAGAGACCAAGAAATAATAAAACAATAAAAAAGAATGAAAAAATGGAAGAGAATGTGAAACATCTCATAAGAAAAACATCTAATCTGAAGAACAGATCAAGGAGATAAAACATAAGAATAATTAAACTACCTGAAAGCTATGATCAAAAAAAGAATCTTGATATGATAATACAAGGAAAAAATTAAAGAAAATTGCCATGAAATATTAGAACAAGAGGGGCAAATAGAAATAGGAAAAAAAATCCACCATTCACCACCTGAAAGAGACCCCAGGATGAAAACCTACAGGAATATCATAGCCAAATTCCCAAGCCCCCAGGTGAATGAGAAAATGTGAACAACAAGAAAAAAACCAATTTAAATCCCACAGAGCCACAATTAGAATCATGCAAGACCTAGCAGTGGCTACACTTAAAGACCCTAGGTCTTGGAATGCTATATATTTAAGAGCAAAAGAAGTGGGGTTGTAACTAATAATATTCCCAGCAAAGTTAGGCATAATCTGGAATGGGGGAAAAAGGGTATTCAATGAATTGACAGACTTTCAGGATTTTGTTGCAAAAAGACCAGAATTTAATAGAAAATTTGACATACAAATATAAGGTAAACATCAAAGACCAATTACAAGGGGTTCAATAGGGACAAATTGTTCACTTTTTATATATGGAAATGCAAACCATATGAAAATGTAAATATGCATTTTTAATATGTAAAACCAAATGTAAACCATGTAAGATTGTCAAAAGAGTAATTATCTCATACAAATGAGGCACAAGAGGAAAAACTGATACAGAGGAATCAGATGGGGAATAGTGAATATATGAATATAAACACAAAACACCTTTTATACAAATAAAATTAGATCTAAATAATTAAAGTAATATTTAATGTTCATGGGTTGGTAAAGCCAATATAACAAAAAATTACAATTTTACCTAACTAATCTACATATGTAATGCCACCCCAATTAAATGACTAAATTTGTTTAAAATAAATTTAAAAACTTAAAAAAAGGATCAAACATGAGATACGTTAATTGTTTTGCAAATCTTAAAGTGTCATGAGCCATCTCGAGCCAGTGACTAGATATTCATCAGGATGACTGGAGATAACCCAGGATACGTTGGGAGACCCTGGATCCAGATGGCTCTGGAGGAGAAAGTGAGGCTAGTGACCTTGCATGACCCTGCCTCATTAAAATGCAAGTCAACTGCAACTCATATCATCATTTCGTTGATGCCATGGTCCTCTTCGAAAATGAAGGACAAAAACAACAACCACCTTTCTGAGAACTCTGCAAACTGCTAAAGATGGTCAAGTCAAGTCAAGAAGCATTTGTTACATGCTTACTATGTGCCAGGTACTGTGTTTAGTGCTGGGAATATCAATACAAGCAAAAAAAAAAAAAGAGTTCCTGCCCTCAGGGAACTTACATTCTACTGGGGTCACAGATAACTCAGGAGGTCAGGCAGTCTGGCCATGAATGATAGTGAGATTCTTAGCTATAAGAAGCTATAAAGACTGGTTGCTTCTCTCCCGTGATCTAGCTTGCAATTCTATTCCAGGCTTGGAGGAGCCAAGCCTGTGCTTTATTTATGTTGTCTTATATCATAAAGTGTTCACAGTAAAAAAGTTTCTTTCCAGTAATGGCATGTGAAAACGGAAAGTTTAACTGGAGTGATGAACCATAAGTTAGCTTGGCTGAAGGCATAATGTCTCTGTCTGCAGTTCCTTCTCTCTCTTTTTTGGCAGTGCTATTTTTGTTAGGATTGAGTCGAAGAACCTGTATTTGGCAGGGTGAATACACACATCATCATCATCTTTGTAAAGAATAACTTCTTTTTTGTGCCCTGTTTTAGGAATAAGGTACACGTCATATTTTGGATCTTATTTGGCTACTGAGAAGTACCTGCTTTGGGGTGTCTAGAGTGCTGCCTTCTTGTACCCCAAGGAGTTTTTGGGCAATTATGCTAATGTGGGTTTAAAGTGAGAAGATTGGAGCCATTATCTGTTTGGGACATTGTGTAGACTATGGTAGAAAGTGATTTATTATCTCTGTGACCCTGGGCAAGTCACTTTACATCTTTAGTCCTCAGTTTCCTCATCTATAAAATGAGGAAGTTGGATAATCACTGGATCTCTGAGTTGAAAAGACTTCAGAGGAAGAGTCATTTTTATAACACTCCTGAGAAATATAAATCTGACCTTTCTTGAAGAACTCCAGTGAAGAAGATCATTGCAGCATAGGATTCAGTGGGATCCAACTGGATCATAGGACCAGAGATTTAGAGCTGGGAGGGACCCCAGAGGCCACCAAGACCAATCCCCCATTTTATAGAGGAGGAAGCTGAAGCTCACAAAGGTACCTACCCAGAGTCACTCAGCTGGTAAGGTGAGAATTAAGGTGGAATTTGAACACGTGTTCCAAAGCTCTATTCAGAATACTACACTGCCTTCTATGAATCTGCTACTTTCAGAGGGTGCCCATTCTACTATTAGTAAGTTTAAGGACAAATTCCTCTTGCTCCTAGTTCTGCCTTTGGGATTCACACAGAATGTGTTTAAATCCTCTTTCAAGTTGACAATCATTCAAATACTGAAAAATGGTTATCACATCAATTAGTCAATCAACATTTATTAAGCCTCTACTATATGCCAATCTCTATGCTAAGTATTGGACATCTTCTAAATCTTCCCTACAGGCTAAACATTCTCCATTACTTTCATTGAGTCTCATAGTGAATGAACTTGAGGTTATTTCCTGTCTTGGTTTCTTTCTGCTGGACGCTCTCCATTGACCTTCCTAAAATGAGCTATCCATGGTTCTCTAGATGTGGTCTGACTGGTGCAGAGCAATGTGAGAGTGTATCTGCCCTCTCCTTGGATGCTATGTCTCTCTAAAGGCAGTCAAGGTTTCCTGTAACTTCCTTAGCTGCTTTATTACACTGTTGTCTCATATTGATCTTGTGGTCCACTTAAACCCCCAGATCATTTTCAGATGAACTTTTATCTAGCCAAATGGCTGCCATCTTGTACTTGTGAAGTTGAATAAGTGTAAAATACTTTAAAAGTATCCCTAATAAATCTAATATTCTTCAATCCAGCCCAATGGTTTAGCCTGCCAAAATGTTTTTGAAGTGATCTTGAAGGTTTCTTCTAACTCTAAATCACATGATCCCATGATCCTGGTCTTTTGAGAAGAGCCAGTTCCAGTCATTTTCTAAGAGAGGTCAGGAAGTCTCAGTTTCCTTTCCTTTTTAGGCAAGTCTTGTAGCCTTCGGCCATTGGCACAAATCTATCTGACTCTGAGCCAGATTTTTGATCTCTCTGGATCTTGGTCTCCTCTGTAAAGGGAGGGAGAAGATTGGACCAAAGGGCTTCTAAGGCTAACATGACTCCCCTCATTTCTAGCATTATGTCAATTTTCCTGAACAAAATTCCAGGGAATTGTGGACTGCCTCTGAGAGAAAGGCTCTGTTCCTGGACTGTTTCCACGTTATTTACGAGTCAATAACTGCCTACGTGCAACTCTCCAAAGAGACCATTATTCTCCAGGTTTTGGCTAACCCTTTTCCTGAGCTGAACTCAGACAGGATATGAGTGACCACCATGGTTGGGCAGCGCAGACACCTGGAGGTTTCAGCTAGCCATCTTGAAGAGTTTGGATGGTTTATGGTTTTTGACCAGACTGAGTAAAAGGGTTTTAGTTCTTCAAAGTCCATGTTTCAAAGGGCAGTGACTGCTATATACTAGAGTTCCATAGTAGGGCTTCTCTGTTCATTTTTTCAAGGACTTCAGGCTAACTTCTAACTGGAATTTCCCTTGGGTGGAGGAGGCCATGTTGCCTCAGAGGCCATTTTGCTACAGAAAAGAATGTGATCCAAGGTGAATCTATCTTTTACATCCAGACAAGATTGGAGAGAGAAGAGGACTGGTTATTTGAAGTTCCAAAAGAACTTAGGAATATATTCCTTGCATAATAATATTTTTTTCTTTTGTGATTTGTGATTGCTTCAGTGTGGGTGACCAGGTGTGGAAACTCTATCCGCTGTTGTAAATCAGCAACCCCTCTGTACCTTAGTCATAGGACACACTTTTAACTTTAATTTGTATCATTAATATTTTCTCTACCACTTAAGTCCAGACAATCAACAAAATAACAAATCAAGCCCTGATTGGTAGCATTTGCCTCTTCCTGAGTCATAATGCTCACGATGAAAATTTAACAATACTTTCTGGAAAGCCTGTCTCACCTGGCTCCAGCACAGACCAGAGGTCAAATGACTTGTCCAGGATCACACAGCTAGTGTGTGGCAGAGCCAGAGTTTGAGCCCACATCTTTCTGATTTCCAGGAAGAAGAGGACCCTCTATCATGCTACTCCTTTTCATAGTAAAAACAATGGATATTTGTAAAGCCTTCTAAGATTTCCAAAGTATCTCACCTCATTTGATATTCATAACAACTTTATGAGGTGAACACTATAAGTTTTATTCTGTTTTAAAGATGGGGAAGTAGAAGACCAGAGATGTTAAACAACTTACCCACAATCACACGACTATTTGTCAGAGGCAGGATTCACAGCCAGCTCCTCTCTTGATTACAGATTCGGTGTTTCTGGCGCTGTACCACAGTCCCTCATTTTTGAGGCAGTGCCATAGAAGGCCCCAAGGTGAGTGTCACTGTGGGGTGCCCTGGAGAGTTGTTACTCATCATTCTCTTTTTCTCTCCCTTTTCCTTCTCCTTTTTAACTCCTGGGCACGGTAGAGAATTTGTTGGAAATCTCTTCCATTGTTTGGGATCTTTTTTTTTTCTTTTTTTCAGACTGGTATGCTAGGTAGCACCGTCTAGACTTGAACCTCCTGCTGTCAGTAAATACTCTGTTCTAAATGTGGTTACCCAAAATCTAATTCCGCCCATTCATTTGACCCAACTCTAAAGCCTCCGGGCTAATAGGGACACTCTCCTCCCTGACTCCACTCCCCCCTTCCTTCTGGCTCTTTTATTAAAAAATGTGGAATAACTTAAGTTCTTGCCTCTTGGGTTGGACGCCCTGAGCACATGTTGTTTCCAGCCGGCTTTGGAGTAGGGAGGTCAAGTTTCAGATACAGTTAATTCAGAGCAAAGGTGATACTACCCTGGTTGGGGTAAAGAACAGCTGACCAGCTGATTTACGATGTGGCATCTCAACAAATCAGCTTAGCAACAAAGCTGGTTTCATTTCAGCCAGGGTAGGTATTGTGTAGATTATACGTGTCATCCCCAGACACTGAGTTTGGGTCCCTAAGCTTACAGCTGGTGGAAACAGATGGGGCCCCCAGGGTTCCAGAAAGCATCTGGTTTGGCCCATGGACTTTTTGTAGCTTCAGGGAACTTGGCTTCTGGGGAACAGTGTGGCTGGGTGAGAGGCAGAGCCCACAGGTCTGTGGGTCTGGGGGGTGGCATAGGCTGAAGCTGCTGCCAGAAGGGAGTGTGATAGGGAAATGGGGTAGCCCTGGAGACAAACTATCTTCTTTGCTGACCTCGCTTGGGACTCCATGCCTGCCTGCCTGGAGAGTTGGTGCTGGGGTCCACACTCACTAAGCAATGTGTTTCTGTTTACTGCCTCACAAGCTGGAAATAGAAGCATGTATTAGTGGAGCCTAGGGAGATGAGTAAATACAGTATGTGACTAAAACCTTCACACAGGTCCTAGGGAGGGCCCAGCTTCCAGGAATTTCTAGGTTTAATGACAGGCTGCCTCACCTCTGGTTATCTCCTTCACTCCAAACCTACACAGAATAGTTTGCTATCACCCAGGGAGGGAACTCCCGAGTCTCAAATGAGTGCTATCACTATTGGGAGAACATCCTGGAGCTTGGCTTTGGGAGCCATCACAGTCTCACCTCTGAGATCTCTGACTCAGTGGCAGTTAAAGCGGCCAATTCTGTACCTGAGATATGTTTTGTGAGATGCACCAAGGCTAGTGGCCAGTTTGGGTCAGTTAGATTGGATGGAATCCTTTGCATTCAATGCAATTCACTTTAGTTCAGTTCAATTCAACAAGCATTTACTAAGTGCCTTCAGGTCCCATGAGGAGGAGGATTTAACCCTTTTAGCTCTGGAACTTTCCATCTTGAGGGTCCAGGTGCCAATTTGGTGAGGCCTCCTATGGGGCCCTTACTTAAGACTGGCTATTTCAATCACATTTCACTTTATTCCTTTTCTATCTTTTCACCAGTCATTTTGTTTCTCCCTTGTTTCTCCCCATAATCAATGAATACTGTCATTGCTATTGGAAAAGGTGTGTGAATCTGGCCCTATAAGCAGCTATTCACCATTATTATAATTTTTCAAACCAAAATAGTCCTATCAGACCATCATTCCATATCTATATCTATGTTTATATCTATAGATCTATCTGCTATCTATTCACTGTCATCTATATATTCATTGATCTATTCATCTATCTATCCATCTCTCTCTCTCTCTCTCTCTCTCTCTCTCTCATTTCCTACCATTGCAATATAAGGTCCTTGAGGCCAGGGACTCTCTTTATTTTTATCTCTTTGGTGCTTTCCATGGTGCTTCACACAGCACATTAGCATTTAATGAGTGCTCATTCTTTCAGTCATCCATTCTATGTTCTGGCCAGAGTGGTATAAACAACTATGTGATCCAGGGCAATTCACCACCTCTCAGTGCCCCCTGGAAGTCTTTAAGGTGCTAAATTCTACCTGTATTGGTAGAATGAGTTGTCTTCTACAACTGATGAAATCACAGGTCTGGTTAAAAAAAAAGTGCACCTAATAGAGATACAAAGACAAAATTGAAACCATCCCTGCCCTCTAAAAGTTTACATTCTACTGGGGTAGGCACAAATTTTACACAGTTGAGAAAATGCAAATGGCCTAAATGTAGACCAGTGGATTCTTTGGGATTATACTCCCTACTCACCTCCCCTTGGAATCCTTATCTTCCTTCAAGACCTTTCCCAATATCCCCAAAGGCATTAAAACTATGCTTGACACTAAGTTGTCTTAGGAGACTAAGGCTGGAATCATTGATGTAGTTTCAAGGTGTCCTGAGTACAAAAGTTAGCTAAGAGTCCAGTGCAGCCAACACAGAAGCAGCAAAAACAGACCCTAACTGCATGAATGCTATGTCCTTGCCGAATATCCTTTTTGCATTATGGCTAAGTAACCATCCTTTTCTTAACTGATTGATGGTCTATGAGAATCTCATTTTCTTTTAGTGCTAAACCTTAACCACAAGATTGGCCCGAGTCAGGCCTGGCTTACAATAGAAGGGGATAATATATGCAAAACATAAAATAAACAAATACAAGTTATTCCCAGTATCTAGTGCAGTAGACACTTGATAAAGTAGACACTTAGTAGTGGATTGGACTGGATGAGAGAACAGGCAGATAGAAGAGCAATAATTGGAGTATCTCTATATTTGTTCAAGGGGGAAAAGATGAATAGTCATCACCTTGAGAATTCTAAGACTCAAGAGTGCTTTTATCCTAACTCCAGAGAGAGGGCAGGGAATCTCCTACAATACAAGATGGACATGATGATGGACTCTGTCCCAAAGCTTGGGCCACACCTGTCCCTTTCCCTTCATGAAGGGGCACACCTGTATCTTTAGCCTGATTAATTCCACCCAACTCCTTTCCCTTCTTTTTACCCTGTGTTCCTGAGGTATTTACACAGTCAGTTGGCTTTCTGATTCTCCCCAGTCAGTTCATTGCTGCGTGGGTGTTCTGTCTCCCTGGCTAGACTATAGTTTCTTTGAGCCCGGGGACCATGTTTGCTAGATTTTTTGGTTTGTTTCAGCCCACGATGCCAAGCGCACAGTGGGTACTCAGTCATTAATGGTGGCTGGCAGATTACCATGTGCCCAGTATGGGGATATCATTCTTAACTCTCAACAGAATATGTATTGTTCTCCTTTGGGCCATTGCCCAAAAGCTCTGCTCATTCAAAGGTTCCTTAGAGTTTTTGGCTTTAGAAATAGCTATTTATAGTTAAGTACATACGTCCTGGATGGCGGGACCTTAACCACATCCTCCAGTCAAAGAGGCAGTCTCTCTTTTACCATGTTTCTCTGTTATTCCCATCTTTACCTGTCATGGAAGAGTTGCTGCCCTTCTTCCCTTCTTCCTCAGGGTTTATCCATTGCAGGTTGTCAAATACTTTACTTTTGACTTGAAGAAGCAGGATATTATGCTTCATAAAGTGTTGGGCTTGGAGTCAGAAGAACTAAAATCACATTACTTTACTGTGAGTGGGTCAATTAATTTGTCTGACACTCAATTTTCTCATCTGTAAAAAGGGGATGATACTTGCTTTCAACTGCCTCCTGGGAATGTTATGAAGGAAACACTTTGCAAACCTTAATGTGCAAAAAATATAAGCCATTCTTGATTTCCCTGTGACAGAACTCACATATTTGAAGGCAGCTTTTCTTTCCCTCTAGACTCAGTATATCTCATTTCTTCACCCACTGTTGTGACTGAGGGCCAATTTCTGGGGATATCCCCTCCTTTTATAAATGAGGAACTTCATTTGAAGGCCTAGAGGTGCAGCTAGGTTGTGCCACAGTGTGTACAGTGCTGGGCCTGGAGTTCAAGTCTGGCCTCAGACACTTCCTGGCTGTGTGATCCTGAGAAGTTACTTCACTCTGCTTGGTTTCCTCATCTGTAAAATTGACTGGAAAAGAAAATGGCAAACACTCCCAGAAAAACCTTACAAAGAGATGGACACAACAGAAATGACCAAGTAACAACCAAAATGATCTAATGTGGTTAGATGACTTGTCCAAGGTCACAGAGGCACAAAGTGGCACAGCCAGAAATTGAATTTGGCTTCCTCAACTCTGAATTCAGCATTGAAAATACAGAGCTCTATTATACCATGTTGTGTTAGTCTGGGTGAGGGCTCAAAGTAAGGATGGAGATAATAGAGGTGGAAAGGAGGGATTGGATGTGAGACACACTGTGGGCATAAAACGAATAGGATTCAAGGTGTGGGTAACAGAGAAGGGATAATATAAGAACCCAAGGTTTGAGCCTGGGTGATTAGTCTTTACTGTTAGTTTTAAGAGAGGACCTGGGTAAAGTTGTCAATAGTCAATGGCTGATATGCATTTTTTAAGCAACTTCTATGCTATATATGGTGCTGAGCACTGGGGGATACAAGGAAAGGTAAAAAAAATTCCTGCTTTTGAGGAGTTCACAGTCTAACAGGGAGAGAACATATAAATAACTATATGTATAAACAAGAGGTATACAAAATAAATTGGGGGTAGTCTTAGAGGGAAGGCATTAGCATCAAGGGTGATGAGGAAAGATTTTTCATAGATGATGGGATCTTAGTTGGGACTTGAAGGAAACCAGGGAAGCCGGGAAACAAAGATGAGAAGGGAGAATCTTCCAGATAAAGGGGATAACCAATGAAAATGCCCAGAGTCTGTACAGCAAGGAATATCTTTGGTTCTCTTTAGTTTGTCAGTATCAGTTTGGATCTACAGCTGATGATTTCTAAGACTTTGGAAAAGATAGACTAAATATTTATTGAGTAGATGGTTACAGTAGATGTACTTTGGTGGCATCAATGGCTGGAAGGCTAAATTTTCTGAAAGCAAATCTAATGACTACTTTTTGTGATATCACACTGCTCACTTGGAGTCCCTTTTGCAGGTGGTACCTTGGATATTTTAGGTAGTTTGAAAAATATCTAACATAGAGGTCTCAGTTCACTCATCTCTAAAATGAGCATTTTGGACTGGATGATGCTTTAAATCTATGATTTTGTTGGGGGAAAAAGGGACCAAACAGAATTAAAAAAGATGGTAAACCATGCTCAGGGCTTATTTTAATGGAGACCCATATTTATCTCAGCATGGGAAGACTGTTCCCCCCACTAGAATGTAAGTTTCTGGAGAAGAGTGGCCACACCTTACTCTTCTCTGTATTCCTCCTTGTACATGCAAGGGAATCCATGACTCTTTGCTGATGTACAGATTTTTTTATAACACATTTGACTTTGTGGTGATGTTTCCCTGAGGATGTTGGGACATTTGTTTGTTGTAGGGAGAAGTTCCTTAGAAGTAAAGAAGTAGTATTTAATGAATGATCTTTTTTGGAAGGGAGAGGAAGGACTAACTCAAACTCACTTGTACTAGCTGGTATGTTGACTTAGAAAAACACAAATTAACATTATCTATGTTGTATTACACTTTTATTAATTTTGTTAAACACTTCACAATTTCGTTTTAATCTGGTTAGGCCAGCACTGGGACTTTAGCTGGTTACAAGTTTGACACCTATGGACTAAATGGAGGTTAGAGGTTTCTTCTATTTTGGGGAGACTATGCAATTCAAGCACTGATGACTTCCTCAGAAATTTGAAACCTTGGGAAATAGGTCATGATGTTCCTCATTAACACTCCCTTTAATTTTGGAATTCTTAATTTAGTAAAACTCAGATATACTGAACGTTAGCACTTTATACTTGAAGCCATCTCTGCACTCCCTGTATAATTCTTCTGTTGTTCTTTTTGATTTAGATATAATTTGCATAATTTATTTGTTTATATATACACACACACATATGAAACTTAGATATAATTTCTGAGTTCAAAGAGATTCACAGGCCAGCATACTACGATGATACGCCAAAGGTGTCTTATGGAATTATGGAATCTCAGAGCCAGAAGGGGCCTCAGAGGTCATCTGACTCCATCTATGCCTGAAGCATGAATCTTTTATACCTTTCTCCTTGCCCACCATCTTGTTGCCCTGGCACCCCTCTCCTTGGCGTCTTTACCTCTGTGGTGATAGGTCCACTGATACAAATTCACAAACACAGTACAGATCACTGAACTGTGAAGTCTGGATTCAGTCAAAGGGCTGCACTTGAGGACCTAGAGGGCCACATATGGCCCTGGGGTCCCAGGTTCCCCACCCCTGGACAGATAAAGGAAAGAGCCTGTAAAACCTACTTTCTGGGGAAATGGACCAGCACTTTCTCCCAGTGTAACCACACCTCTGGTATATTGCCCTTTCATCTTGCTTCTTTCTCCTTATTTATCATACTATTTTCTATATCAATGCTACTTTCTCTCCTCCCCCTCCCCACCAAACTGCTTTTGCCCCAGGTGAAAAATCCTTAGTTATAACTTTGGGAAAATGTCTACTTTGGTAGTTCCCTCAATGGAAGTACAACATGAAGACGAAGGTAACTATTTCCTCTTCCAGGAGGAATTTGTCTCTTCCAAGGGCCTCTAATGCTCATTCTTCCCTGGCCAGTCTCCCCATTGACAGTTTTTCTGCCTTCCCTCAGGCTCCTTTACCTAAACCAAGTGAGGTGGCATCTAACTGCTTTTTTAGAAAGTCAAAGGACTAAACTTCCCAGCAGTAGCTATAAAACATCCCCTCCTCAGTCGTAATAACAGAGAAACAATGGAGTAATAGTGAGTCACTATGAGGGAAGGGATCCGGCGGCTCCAGTGAGGCCCTTTGAAGAAACTCTACGAGACTGGAAACATCTTTTCTGGGGATGTGTTCATGCCAGGGAATAGGAACAGAACCCTGCCAAGTTCTTGCCTCAAAGGGAAATTTGGGAACTGGACTGTGATTAGTTGGATTTTTTTTAACATCCACGAAAAGCAATGGGATTGTCACATGGCAATGTTTAAGAATCTGATCATGATAAAGGAGGTTCATCAAGGAGGGACAGTTGTCCTGCAAGTGAACCCTGGTAAATCAGATTCTCCATTCTCTATAGGGAGATATGCAAGGAGGCCTCCTTGCAACAACTGCTTGCTCTGGCATCTGTAGGACAGGATGTGTGAGAAGGAAAAAATGACCAGGGCCTCTTGGTTGAGACAGATTTGAAAAGTGTACCAACACCAGGAGAAATAAACTTGTGGCTCAGCCCAAAGTACCCACATCAGCATCTCCCCTTTAAATTGAGGTCCAGGAAATAGATTTGGAGCCTGATCAAACCATGCTTGGCTTTGCCATCCTTCTCTCTGAATTATAAACATTCGATTATTACAGCGCATTTCCTGCATGTGCCTTACATGTGGCTCTCATCTCTCCCTCACAAATGTTGCAAGTAAACACACCCCAAATGCAATATTGAAGTATCACCCAGATGGTGCCGTCAGCAGGCCTGGGATAATGTATACACTGTGAGCCCAGCCTAGGGAAAGTGTGAGTGAATAGATAGAAAGGGGGTGTGTCCCCTGTTCAGTGGCAGAGCCATCGCTGCTCTCTAGCTGGCTACTCTGGGGGCTTCATTGGCATGTAGCACTTGCATATCAAGCCTGGAAGCTCTTTTTTAAAAAGGAAAAAAATACATTTCAACCCATCTCATTCTTGGAAAAACCACAACCTCCCCCTCCCCCCATGTAGAGTCTCTGCATTCCTATTCTCAGCTATTTATTTCATATTTGGAAAATGACCCAGTTCCTCCCTACCCCCATATCTCCTGCTGCTCCTTCTTTGAGTGGTGATTTATCTCTCTGCAAATGAGTTTGGGGGCAGGGTCTTTCTTGAATTTATTGGGGACTCCAGACTCTTGTCGCTCAATGCCCCCTTAAATGCACAGATTGCTATCTTTGTGATTTTTTGAGTTTTTTGGTTTCCTCTCCAAATCTCCTATGAAAGGAATTGCCTATAAGCTGCCCATGAGCTTAGAAGCCAGGGTTTTATTTCTATTGATACTTGCCCTGAACAGAGCTTCAAAATGAATATGACTATGTCCTTCACAGTTTCAAAAACCTTCCCTTCCCCTTAACTTCCCCTTTCTGAGGATGGTGCTACCATCCTTCCCCGTGCCTGGGGTCTACACCTGTGACTCATTTTTTTTTTTACTTTCCCTTCTTGCTCTCCCCAGTCACCAATTCCATTTGATTCCCTGTTCTTCCCTGTTCTTCCTATACCATGCCTTCCTTTTCTCTCTCACTCTCTATATCCTAGCTTAGACCCTTGCCTTTTTTCACTTAGACTGCCACAATGGTGCCTCAGAATTCCAAGCTTTTAAGTTGGCAACACGCAAATATGTATGATTTCAAATTCCATCCCAACACATTCTTTTAGAGTCACTGGACTATTACAAAAGACTGCAAAGTGACCTTTGCACCTCTTTCCAACTAGTTCTATATATTTATTATCTGTTTAATTCACTGCTCTGATGTATGACCTGCAAAGAACCTTAAGTGAATCCACACTGATTAAGAATTAAAATATAGGGGTGGCTAGGTGGTGCAATGAGTAGAGCACTGGCCCTGGAGGCAGGAGGACCTGAGTTCAAATCCAGCCTCAGACACTTAGCACAAAACTAGCCATGTGACTTTGGGCAAGTCATTTAACCCTAATTGCCCTACCTTCCCCCACCCCCCCAAAAGAATTAAAATATGAATGCCTTATCTTGGCATTAAAGGCCCAAGAAAAAATGGTTGTACTCCACCTTTTCAGTCTTCCTCACATCATTACCTTACATATATTCTGCATTATAGAGAAACTGGACTATCAAGCATTTTCCATTCTCATCCTCCCCTATCCCAGCTCTCATGCCTGAGCTTTTGCCATCCCCATGCCCATGTAGGATACATGTGTTGCCTACATAGATTGACTTTATGCCTATATGAATTTTCTCAGTGTAGCTTGTGGACAACATAAAGAAGATTCTGTTTGGAATCTTACCTGCCCTTCTCCAAGGGAGGCTTTAATTCCTTGCCTGGAGGGGAGCAGGAGAAGGAGCCAAGAGGCTGGACATTTTGTTCTTCTTAGAGAGGGGATTCTAGATTAGAATTGTATCTATCTGCTTCCCCAAAATAT
Source organism: Gymnobelideus leadbeateri (assembly GCA_011680675.1). Classification (NCBI taxonomy): domain Eukaryota; kingdom Metazoa; phylum Chordata; class Mammalia; order Diprotodontia; family Petauridae; genus Gymnobelideus; species Gymnobelideus leadbeateri. The sequence continues at coordinate 292,589 of WOXC01003645.1, read as the reverse complement.
TGCCAGTCTATGGGAATGATATTTTTTGTCTTAGGCTCAAGACACTCTCTTGGTCACTATCCCTTAAAGAGGAAAGGGTACTCCAAATTTATAACCGAAAGCTTCACTACTTCCCACAAAACACTAGCCATACACCACTATCACAAATAGTAAATAGTGAATAATTCATTTATGGAAGCAGGTAGAAAGCAGAAATGAGAGAAGGTATGTAGATTAGAATGTACTAGAAAATGCACTGAGTGAATGAGAGGCCCCAATCTCACCCAGAGGGTCATTCGCCAAAGTCTCTAGGGAGAAAAGCTGGAAAGCAGGGACATTTGTGTGTCTGCAGCTTCTTAAAGTTTTTTCTCTCTCAGTCCCAAGGAGAGTCTGGACCTACTTGTCCACTTTTGAAACGGGAAGAAAGAAGACTGTCTCTCCTCTCTCAAACTCTTGAGCCAGCTATGTTCCTCATGCATGCACAGAGTGAGCTTGTGTTCTCTCCACCAATGAGGAGAATTTTGGACAAATGTTCCAAGCTTGAGACTTGGCTTACATTTAGAATGGACACCCCCAATACCTCTATTTACCGTTCTTCAAGACCCAGCTTAGGGGCCACCTCCTCTATGGAGCCTTCCCTGAAACCACCCCATCCCCAGATCAGTGGGCTCTCTCTTTTATATTTCTCATAGTTCTTTTCCCCAGGCAATCTCTTTTAAATGATCACTTTCTCTCTAGTACAATAGTTACTTGTATCACGTTACATATATGAGTTATATATGTTTATGTAAACCTCCAGTCAATGTAAAACCTTTATTTGGTTATAAACCTCTTGAGAACCAGATCTTGGGCTTACCCCTCTCTGTCTGTGTAGATGATGGAGTCATAGACCTAAGCTGGAGGGGACTTCAAAAGTCCCGCCTTTTTCATATGATGAAACGGAAGCCCAAGGAAGTTAGGTGAATTTCCCTAGGTCACACAAACACTAAGTACTAGAGACTGGGTTTGAACCTAGAGCTCTGATCCCAAAGCCCACGGTCTTTTTTATTGTACTACACTGCAATGCCTAACATAAGGCTTTGCACATAGTAGGTGCTTGACAAATTTTGGTTGAATTAGATTGTTGAATTTTTCATAATTATATCTGTTCATCTATCATCATTGGCTTTGTGCTCTGTACTGGTATTGTATCACCCAGAAACAAGGACTGTTTATTCCAATGATAATCACAATAACAATCGCTGGCATTTATGGAGCACTCCGAGGTTTGTCCATATATACTTTACATACGGAATCCCAGGGCCTGGCATCGAGGAAGCTCTGTCTTCCTCCGCTCTCAAGTACCCTTTGTCTACACTTGTCCCTGGTGCCTTCAGGGCTATGCAGTGAGTAACTCAGGTTTCCAGACTTCACACTTCATACTTATGAACCACAAAGGATGCTCTTTTGTTCCTTCTCTGTCTTCAGATCTAAGGTTTCCTCAGGTCCTCTCTTCACACTCCCATTTCCTGTGCAAACTCTGTGGTATCCAAGGGCTTGGGTGTGGAGGTTTAAAAACACTCAAGTACAGGCCAGACTTATGCAGATGACACACACTTGACTGGTGTCTCATTTGACTCCTTAGAATTCTTTTTTTTTCTTTTCTTTTTGGAGGGGGGAAGGCAGGGCAGTTGGGGTTAAGTGACTTGCCCAAGGTCACGGGGCTAGTAAGTGTTAAGTGTCTGAGGCTGGATTTGAACTCAGGTCCTCCTGACTCCAGGGCCAGTGCTCTATTCACTGTGCCACCTAGCTGCCCCTAGAATTCTTCTTCTTAAGGCATGTGTGTATCTAGTTGCAGAATTGTCTGTAGTTTTTCTTATATTTTTCTATACCCTGCCTGCAGCAGATTGTAGATTGGAAGATGGAAGAGACCTTGGAGATGAAATGATCTAATCCAGGGGTGGGGAACCTGCAGCCTTGAGGCCACATGTGGCCCTCTAGGTCCTCAAGTGCAGCCTTTGGACTGAGTCCAAGTTTTACAGAACAACTCCTTTTCTTGAGGGGATTTGTTCTGTGAAGTTGGAATTCAGTCAAAGGGCCACACTTGAGGATCAAGAGTCAAGGCCGCAGGTTCCCAACCTTTGAATCCAATCTCTGTCTTCAGAGTTTTTCTCCCCCTCCCCCAAACTGTACAATTCAGAAGGCCAAACCAAGATGGGGGCTGTGGAAGGAGGGGGGTTTGATAAAATGGAAGCAGAATGTGCAGGACCCAGAGATAAGGTTAATGTACTCGACTGGATCCCAGTGATCTGATGCCTCTTTTTATTTCTTTTCCTCTCTGTGGCACCGTTAAGAGGAGCCCTGAGTGCTGTCAGAATGGGCTTGGAGTGTCTAACTCAAAGTTGAAAACAGATGGACATAGAATGCCAGGATTAATACAAAAGGCATGTGGGAGAAAGATCAAATGCAAAGGGGGAACGGTATGTTTTCAGTAGAGCTTTGTGCTTCCTTCAGAAACAGACTTGGGGGAAGTCAGCGGGAAGGGGATCGCACCTCTTGCAAAGTAATCTTAGGGCCCTGGAGGAGAAATAGAGTGCTGTCATCTTCCCCAATCAAATGAGCCCAGGGAGGGTTCCATCTTAAAGTCTGGTGACTTGGGGTGATCTCTGATGGGTTTGTATTGTACACATCAGAAGCTGCCCTCTCTGGGTCTGTGATATTAACTTTTCTCCTTTCTTCCCCTTCCCTCTTTCCCAGGGTCAGGCTTGAATTCCCTCACATCCTGGACTTGTCAGAGCCTTAATGGTCAAGGAAAAAAAACTGATTCCTTTTTCCTTTTGACAGAGAAGGCATGGAAGGGTGGTAATTGCTGAAATCCAGATTGTGTCTTAAATCTAGCTCTTTTTCCTGTGTCTCTGATCCTTTTCCCATGTCCACATCCATGGCCTTGTATTGGAGAGAATGCTGGATTTGAGAGAAGGGGAAAGGGTCAGGGGGAGGCGGGGTAAAAATGATAAAAAAGACAAAGTATGAGAATAGGGTAGGGAAAAGAGAGAGAGAAAGAGGGAGGGAGAGAAAGAGAGAGAGAGGGAGAGGAAGTGGGAGAGAGGGAGGACAGAGAGAGAGAGGGAGAGAAGAAGAGGGAGAGAGAGGGAGAGAAAGAGGGAGAAGGAGAGGGAGGGAGGGAAAAAGAGAGAGAGAGAGAGAGAGAGAGAGAGAGAGAGAGAGAGAGAGAGAGAGAGAGAAATCATCAGTTCTCTCTGTCCAGCAGAAAAAGATCATAGGCTCATAGATTTAGATTTGATAGAGACATTGGAGGCCTCTCATTTTACAGGAACTGAGTCCCAGAGAAGATAAGTTACTTTCCCAAGGCCACATGAGTTGAATTTGGCAGAACCTTACCATTAAACTCAGGTCTTCTGACTTCAAAATCTGGTGCTCTTTTTACTATCATGCTAGTAATAATCTGTTTCACAGTGGGGAGTATATATGGCAATGGTAGTGAAGGGAAGAGTTTTGGGGGATAGAGATGGAAAAAGAACCATTTTCCTTTTTTTTTTTTCTGGAAGGGATTTGTAGGCAAATGATCTTCTACAGTATTGTCTGAATACTTTAAGGAAAACAGGAGGTTTGTGCCGTGCCAAAGGAAATGATCAGGGTCTTTGTCAAGAACCTCATGAAGCAATCTTCTTAATTGTCTTAATATGACACATGGCTCCCCTTCAGCTAGGCTGCTGTTGGCTCAAAGGACCAACCATGAGGAAAAGGCAAATGACTTGTTGTTAGATGTTTGCAGACCAGGACTACGTAAATCTTTTGAAATGGAACTGGAAAAGATCACTCTGTCCCCAAACAGAGAGAAGGATGGGGAGGTTGGAGCAAAGACGTTGAGATTTATGAATGTAAATAAAACTGTGGTGCAGCATGAAGTCTGGAGACCTCACAGCTAGAGGAAGCAGCTGAAGGAGCGCCCGCCTCCTCCCCTGGCTACCCTCTCAGGGTCTTTCTGCCTTGCTGGTGATTACCTGAGGTGCATAGGAAGGTGGGATGGTTTTCACATGTGGCCCTTCCTGCCTTAGCTGGTTCTCTCCCAATGTGTTCCCTCATTGCTGGAGGGCCAGTTGGGAAGTCTGCAAACAGCAGGCTTCTTCATATTATAAGAATAAACTTCCATATGGGCACCAAAAATGTGATAACATTAAATGAAAATAAAGGAGAGGCTGATTGCAAAACCTTTGTTTCCTTCAATCTGCCCTCTTGCCCAGAAAACTATGACACTTAGCCATCCTGGCCCTCAGTTTCCTCATCTGTAAAAAGGGGGTATTGGACAAGATAGTCTCTGAAGCCCCTTCCAGATTAATATCTATGATCTTTGAAGTAAAATTAAGACGAAGTGACATATCCATCCATCCATCCATCCATCCATCCATCCATCCATCCATCCACTGACATATACCGCATATACTTTTGCATATATATATCATATGTATATATATATACATATACACACATTCATATACACATACATATACATGCATACACATACATATCATATATGGAATTTATAAAGAAAGGCAAAAACACAATTCTTACCTTAGAGGAGATCACATTTTAATGGGGAAGGCAACATGAAAATAACTATGTACCTACAAGATATCTGTGTGTATATAGTATATGTGTATCTATACTATAAATGTGTGTATACATATATACATAATAAATACACATGTACAAAGCATATATAAACACATATACATCTACACACATTTTAATGGAGGAGACAGCACTTAAATAGCTATGTACATACAAGATATGTTTATACCCAGTTATGCATTTACATACACATATGTTAACATATAAACACACATGTCACACATGAGATATAATCTGACTTTTTATATACATAAGAAGTGATCTTTGAACATTATGGTCTAGTGAGGGAGATATGAGAGACATATAAATGATTCTATGGCCAAATGATAAGTTCATAAGAGAAATACAACAAAATGTTTTGTGCTCTGAGAAAGGAAAGAATATTTCCAAGTGGGGGATCAGTGAAAGCTTGAAGGATGAGGTGGCATTCAGGGTTAGGTCTAAAGGACTGTTAGAATGCAGCAGACAGAGGTGATGGGAGTCGGTGGGAGAGAAGGGAGAATGTCCTTTCAGGTGTAGGGAGTGGAGTGCATGAAGGTAGAGGTAAGAAGGCCCAGGACGTTACAGAATCCTGGAATGGTGGATCTGGAGAGGACTTTGGAAATTACTGAGTCCAACCCTGTCATTGCACAGAGGAAGAACTGAGGCTAGAACAGATGGAATGACTTACCCAAGGTGACATGGTAAGCGGCTGAGCTGGGATTCATTCTGACTAAATCCAGTGCTCTGAAGGGAACAGAGCCAGGAGCTCTGATTGTGTAGACCAGGGGTGGGGAACCTATGGCCTTAAGGTCACATGTGGCTTCTAGGTCCTTGGGTGCAGCCTTTTGCCCAAGTCCAAGTTTTATAGAACAGATCCTTTTATTAAGGGGATTTGTTCTGTGAAGTTTGGATTCAGTTAAAGGGACTCACTTGAGGACCTAGAGGGCCACATGTAGCCTCCAGACTGCAGGTTCCCATCTCTGGTGTAGACTGTAGAATTCAGGGGAAGTGGGGGTGGGAGAGGGGAATGCCAGTCTGTTTCCAAATGTCCTTCTTGGATTACACAGGGTGCCAAGTGCAAATGACTTGTTCCAAAAACGATCAGATGGAGGGTTGTCCATTTTGCTTCAGCTAAATGTCACCAGTAAGATGCTGTCTACTTACTTCTTGATTTCATTTTTGAACCATTCTTCTTCACATGATTTTCCCACTAAAATGTGTCATTTAGCTTCATTTTTAGGTCACTTTTGTCATCCTTTGGTATTTTTAGGAGGCAGCTAGGTAGAGTGGGTAGAGTGCCAGGCCTGGAGTTAGGAAGACCCATTTTTATGAGTTCAAATATGGCCTCAGATGTGTGACCCTGGACAAGTCACTTAGCCCTGTTTGCCTCAGTTTCCTCATCTGTAGAATGAGCTGGAGAAGGTAATGGCAAACTACCGTATTATCTTGGCCAAGAAAACCCCAAAATGGGGTCATGGAGAGTTAAACATGAATGAAATCACTGAACAACAAAAAGTTTTTCTTAGGATACCTAAAAACCATTTATGACACCCCCTAAGAGGGAAAGAAACATCACTTGGTTTTAAAACTGTAGGTTAATAGGTAATTTCCCATTTTCCACTTCATTCCTCACCCTCTTTTGATAGTTGTTGGTGGCCTCTCCTGGGATTTCCTTTAGTGCAGGGGACTCCCAGCGTGGAAGCTCCCTCGCCTAATGTAGATTGACAACTTTATGTAATTTAGTGTTTTAAAGAGTTGCCTGGAAGCACTGAAAGGTTTGGTTGACTTGCCCAGAGTCAAAATAGTCAAGTTAACAAACATTTATTAAGTGATTATTATGTGCCAGACGCTTTACTAAGTAGTGAGTTTACAAAGAGAGGCAAAAGCACAGTCTTTGCCTTTGAGGAGCCCCCTCATGTTCTAATGTACATACGTGTACATACATGATATGTTATATGTAGATATTTATGTGTGTATGCACATATGCACACACATTTATTTCTTGTTCGATCATTTCAGTTGTATCTGACTCATTGTGACCCCATTTGGGGTTTTCTTGGCAGAGACACTGGAAAGGTTTGCCATTTCTTTCTCTGGCTCATTTTACAGATGAAGAAACAGAGGCAAGCAGGGTCACATGATTTACCCAGGGTAAGTGTCTGAGACTGGATTTGAACTCACAAAGATGAATCTACACACACACACACACACACACACACATGCACGTTTATGGAAGGTAATCTAGTGGGAAAGGAATATGAGGAAGGGGGAAAGGGCTTTCTCAGAGATGGGATTTGAACTAATAGACTGTCTCAGAGGTAGAACTTGAACTCAACCTTCATAACTCTGAGACTGGCCCTCCACCTCCTATACCTGCTGCCTCTCTAGGAATGTCTGGAATGAATTTAAATTCCTTCCACTAAAAGTGGTGAATCCTGGGATTTTGAAGGAACTAGGTAGAACTCTTACTCCTCTTCTGCCATTCATAAACCCTTCACATATGGTGATTGTATTTGTCTTAGAAAAATATCTCATAATTACATTTCCCAAGGCTGGGTTTGTGTGTACAAGCCTCTTGGTGGTGTCTATTTTTAGTATGTGGGGCCCCCTTTGGTAGATCCCTGGGAAGACTCACATGGAAGCCAAAGACAACTTCTGGGTACCTCTTAAGTGGTGGCTGCTGCTGATTAACCTAGCTCCTTCCCATATTCCTTAACCCCATAGCCTCTGAACAGTTTATAATCAATCCTCTTTGCATTTGCACATGTGCTGCCTTCTAAACCTTCTTAAACTGTTTTCAGGGGTTTGTGGCTAGTCATATTAGATTGCAGACTCCATCAAGGGCAAGGAAATTGGATTTCTCTTTCTTTTGCCTGTTCCCACATCACTCACCAGAGGGTATTTCATCTAGTGGGTGCTAATATGCAGGGCCAAAAGCATCAATAAATGGGCATATGGACTTCTTATGCCAAATTTAGGCATCATTACATCTTGGCATCATGGGAAGAGGGCTGGATTTAGAGTCAGAAGACTTGGGTTTGAGCTTCAGATTATTATCCCATTTTACAGATAAGGAAACTGAGTCATGATAAGGTTAAATGGTAGGATTTTAGAGCTAGAACCCAAACCTATGCTTTTATAGTTAGAAAATGGCAAAGCAAGGGTTCAAACCAATGTCTCCTTACAATAATAGCAACATTGCAAAAATAAACAACTTTCAAAGACTTAGAAATGCTGATCAATGCAATGAACAACTATGAATCCAAAGGACAGATGATGAAGCCTACCACCCACCTCCTGACAGAGAGGTTATGGACTCAGGGTGCAAAATAAGGCATGCATTTATAGACATGGCCAGAGTGAGAATTTGTTTGGCTCGACCCTATACTTTTTATAAGAGTTTTGTTTTTCTTTTTTTTTTTAATGGGGGAAGAGAAAGGGGAAAGAGGGAAAATAGATTTTCATAAATTAAATTCAATTTTAACAAAAAGAAAAAAAACAAACTTAGGTCTCCTGACTTCCAATGCAGTGTTTTGTCAACAACAAAGGATCATAGCTCTCAAGCTGGAACAGGTTCTAGAGCTAAAAAGAGCATCAGAGTTAACTTAGTCTACCCCTCTCATTTTAATATATGAGGAAACTGAAGCCTAAGGAGACTAAGAGATTTGTCCAAAGTCACACAAACACGTATGAAAGGCAGGGATTGAAGTCAGGTCCTTTCATAAGGATCAAAGAAGGTAACAGATGGAAGTTCCTTTGGTTATCCTTAAAGTCTCTGTAAATGAAATCTTTTCCCTTACTTCCCCTCTGCCTGGACACTCTGCAAATATCCTTGTCCTTTACTTGAGTACAATGACCTTCATTTGCACAACACAGGAACATTTGACTGAAAAGTGAACCTTCTGTCAGTTCCTGGTAGGGTTGGTTATCTGCACTTCACCCCATGACCTAGAGGACTGGCTGAATTCGGCATGTTTCATCCAGATGTTTGGCATCTTGTAGGCACAGCTTGTGTGAAAAGTTAATCTTATTGAGACAGGCATTTAGTGTTTATGGTTGAGTTGTCTCTATCCATTCTTTGTGTTACCAGCCTGCCTGGGACTGCAAACTACTCCTCCAGGGTGGGGCCATATGTGTTTAACATACTATATACAACATCACACACAATTAGGTGCTGAATAAATGCAGTTGGATGAAGTAGGAGGTCAGTCTTGTGGTAATTTAGGTTTGATATTAGAAGAAAATGAGACACTCATCTTAGGCCATTCAGCTGTTAACAAAAGGAGATTTATTGAGCTGTAGCAGAAGAAAGACACACAACTAGGATAGGCATGGAGAACCAGTGAGTTGATTCAGCTGGGTAGAACTCCCATCCCATCCATCAGCTAAGAATCCAGATCCCCCTGTAGCGTCCTGTGGCTGTCTGGTAGTCAGCTGATGAAAGGACATCAGTAGTCTGAACCCTTGGTCCACTGAGCCAACCAAGTGCCCACTAATACCTTTTCAAGGAAAAATGAGCAAAATTAGACTTAAGAATACCTTCACTTTGAAGATGAAATGAAAGTTTAAATTTACTCCCATATTCAATGAATTTGTTGTTGTTTATTGGTTTCAGTCACATCTGACTCTTTGTGATCCCATTTGGGGTTTTCTTGGCAAAGATACTGGAGTGGTCTTCAATTTCCTTCTCCAGCTTGTTTTACAGATGATGAAACTGAAGCAAGTGACTTGCCCAGGAACATGCAGCTAGTAAATGTCTAAGGCTGGCTTCGAGCTCAGGAAGATGAGTCTTTTGACTTCAGGCCTAGTGCTCTATCCACTCTGCCACCTAGCTGACCATCCAATAAATTTCCAGTGCTTAATGCCATGTGATCCTACCTCTATAGAATTCACAGACTCCAATGCATTAGCCCCCTTCTCTTCACCCACACAGCCTCTACCCTTGTTCTGGCCCTCATCACCTCTTGTTTGGACTACTGCAATAGCTTTCTAATTGGCCTTCCAGTCTCTTCTCCCTCCAGTCCATCCTTGGGTATGATGCAAAGAGGAAGCTTATTCAGGCATAGGTTGGACTATTTGGCTTCTGAAGTGCCTGCTGTAAAATCCGATGACCCTGGGAGGCAATGTTTCCCTCACTGGCATTCTTTAAGCAAAGGCCCAATGGAAGCTTGTTGGGTTTATCTTAGAGATTTTTTTTTGGCTAGGAATAGGTTAGACTAGATGACGTTTGGGATTCCTGCCATCTCTGAGATGGTTGATTCTGTGATTCTGAATGAAATGCCTTGGAATGTGTTGAGTTGTCCATCACTGGAGACCTTCAGACAGAGACTTGGGAATGCTGTGGAGGGGATTACTATTCACGCAATCAGCTGGTCTAGATGGTCTCTGAGGTCTCTTCTACCTAGCTTTGAAATTTTATAAGTCCATGATATGAATTTCATATGCATAAGGCCATTGCTCCCTCTTCTGAACTCTCATAGAACCTTGGTGGATTTTTTAAAATGTATTTCCATTTTGTTTAATAGTTATTTGTGTATAAATTTATTTGCTCATACTAAGATACCATTAGGATGGGATGACTGAGGATTTGAACCAAGTCAGAAAATTCAGAGTTTGCTTCTTCTCCTGCCTGCCCGTCCTGGAGGTAGAAGTAATGCCATCATTATAGGAGTATTAGCTTTATCTTTAGCAGTTTAGAAACCTCAAGGGATCCTGGTATAGGCTGCTTCTCCTTATAGGCTCTACTCCAGGTAGATAACTTTCCCCTCTCACCTCTGATTTGTCCCAGGTACAGAAATTGCTGGTTAACCACTGGTCCCCTACTGCTGAATGGTAAACTCCTTGAGATCCTTTCAGGTTTTATCTTACCTACCTTTGTCAGTGTAGCATTTTACACATGATAGGTTCTCCATGACATTTGTTAGATAGAGTGGGGAGCAGCTGGGATTGTCTCCTAGTGTCCATAAAGCTATTCTCTGATTGGCATTCTCCAACATTCTTGGTCTCAGTGAAATTAAAGTACACTTGCTTTTCAGAAAAGAAGTGGTCTGGTGATGTATGTGCTAACCTGTTCTTTCTTTTCTTTTTTTCCTTTTTTCTTTATCTCTAGAACAACACTTTAAAACTAATTGAACTAGAGAGCATCTTTGGGTTGGAAATATCCTACTGGGTCATCTCAGCCAGGACTTTTTGGTCAACACATCTGTCTCTTACTGGTTTTGTGAATGCTCTGATGACATCTGTAATAATACACACCACAGAATTCATGGCAGATGCAGTGCATATGTCTTTTTGCCTATCTCCTTTGCTTGATAAGCAGATTGATTTGATCTATTAGTGGTGAGTATCATGTTTTCTTTGCTGCATCTGGCACCTGGGAAACATATCAGCCAGCCAGACAGAGCATTTCCTGAGGCAGGAGGTCTTTAATGATTGGATCAGGGAAGACTTCATGGAGGAGGCAGCATTTGAGCCTAGCACAGTGCCTATCCCATAATAGGTGCTTAATAAATGTTTATTAAATGAATGAAGGAGTAGAATTTAAGGAATGAATTGGAATTCAATATATAGGGTGAAGGAGGATCTTCAAGACAGGAAGATGAGAGTAAGCAAAGGTATAGAGGTGGGAAGAGAATACAGAATGTTTGCAAAGTAGAGAGCATCTATCATAGAAGGAATATGTTGATGAAAACCATTATGTTGGTCTGAGGGTATAGAACATTCCTGAGGAAGTTGAGGGGTATTTAACTGAAAAACTGAGGAAACAAGACTTATTTTCATACCTCTGAAAGTTGTATATGAAGATTTTGATACATACACACTTTCATATTTAATATTTAAGAATGGGAAATATTATTAGCATTGACATTCCTTTTCAGAAGCCCTATTCCCATTGGGTAGAACACTGGTATTATATGGAACACAGTATGAGATACACTGATTTAGAGAGATCTGAGAGTCAAATGACCTCAGAGTTGTCCACTGATGTGAAATCACCATGTTCTTTATCTTAAATTGGACCAAGATAAAATTTTTTGTAACTTTAATCAACACAATAAGCTGAAAACAGGCTGATTACTTAAGTACGGGGAAAATCAATGAAAAGAAACGTCAAAATGACCTTCAGTCTAGAAATCCTGTCAGTTTGAACATCAGAGAAGAAACAGAAAGGACACATATTTAATTAACCAAAAAATTTAAAAGGCACCTTTTTCTGTTTACATGGCTAAAACGAACCAGGTTTTACGTTTTCCAATAAAATAGTTTCCTAGGATGTGGCTAAGATAAAAGCAGAAGTAGAATGACTGTTCATTTATGCTAGTGTAACAACTTTGACAGATGGAATAAAAAAAGATAATCTGAAATCTGGAGTGTCAGTTTAATTAAAAACATCCTCAAGGCAGCATAGTATAATGAAAGGACCAATGGATTCATGGAGTGAGGAGGTGGATTCTGATCCTAGTTTTCATTAATCTATTACGTGACCTTTGCCAAGTAACAATCTCTTAGTCCCTCAGTTTCTTCTTTGGTAAACTGAAGAGATTGAACTGGATTTCTTCTAATTTAAAAATTCTCTAAAGTCTTAAAAAAATTTTTTTTAAAAACTTGCTTTGAATTTGCAAAGGTAATTTGCTAATAGGGAGGGGCAAGGTGTGTACACAGGCATCCATGAGGCAGAGAAGGTGTGTAATAGGGAGTGGAAGGAGTGGGGTGGGGGGAAGTAGGAGATGCCAACAAGGGAACAAATAGAGATCTACTTAGATAATGAGATGCCTTTAGAGCTTCTAATGGAATCTTTCTTAGGAGTTGTAAGGTACCCTACTAGTCATCTTGTCCAACTTCCTGCCGCAAGAAATTCTTCTAAAATTACCCTGACAGATGGTCATTAAGTCTTTGCTTGAACACTTCCAGTAATGGGGATCTCATTTCCTCATGAGCAAGCTCATTTCAAGATTTAGAGAGCTCTAATTGCTAATGTAAAATGTGTATGTGTGTGTATGTGTGTGTATGTGTGTGTGTGTGTGTGTGTGTGATGTCCTTGTAAGATGTGTATGTCCATATGCGTTGCCAAATGAGACTTTTTAGGGAAACATGGATAGATATTTCCAGAATCTTTCCCACTCTCCTTTAAGGGAAATTTTGATTCCTGCTTGGGAAGGGAACAGTAGAAGGGGACAAGAAGCCAAGTACTCTGTTCTCTTTTGAAAGAGAGGGATACTGGACTAGAATTATCTTTATTTCCCCCCACTCCCCTTTAAATATCGCTATTCTATGAACATCATTTTTTTTAAGTTCAAAACCTGCTTTCTTTAAAGAAATATCATACCCAAGATTATACCTGCTGGTGTCACTCTCACTAAAACCTTGTTACACAAAATCCCATCACAAATAGTGAATGATGTTTATTTAAGAATTTATCTAAATGAATAGCAAACAGAAATCAGATTAGATTATACCAGAAAATACATAGAGCGAATGAGTTCTCTCAGAAGCAAGATATCTCAATTCAAACCAGAAATAGGCCCCAATCTCACCCAAGGGGGAAATTCCTTGAAGTATCTAGGGAGGCAAGCTGGGAATCAGGGATGTAATGAAGTCCTGACTCCTCTCATGTCTGTTGCTTCCCAAAGTCTTTTTTCCCCTTTTCTTCATAGGTCTCTCCCTAAAGAGAGTCTGGAACTGGGTGGTGTGTCTCTTTTGAAGAGGGAGAGAAGAATTTCTCTTTTCTCCAAAGCCTTTGCACTGTCTGCCCCTACAGCAGAGAGTCATCACTCTCTCCATAAATCTAGTATCATGCCATCACACAGAAATCCATTAGAGGAAGGCTGCTCAGTCTTTTTCCTTTCATGGAACTTTTTGACAGTCTCATGAAGCCTACAGAACCCTTGTCAGAATAATGTTTTTAAGCATATAAAACAAAATGTATAAGGTTGTAGAGGAAGCTAACTGATCTAACAGTTGTCAAAATATTTTAAAAACAAGTTTATACTCTAGGTGTAAAACCTCTACTAGAGGCAGCTAGATGGTGGTGGAATTGATAGAATGCTGGACTTTGAAGTCAGGAAGACCTGAGTTCAAATCCTCGGCAAGTCACTTATCCTTTCAGCCTTAGTTTTCTCATCTATAAAATGGGGATAATAATAGTACTTCTCATGCAGGGTTGTTGTGAAAATCAAATGAGCCAGTATTGGTAAAGTATTTTGAAAGATTTAAAATCCTTTTTAAATGCTGGCTATTATTGTTATTATTAGAGGTTGGTGTCTTCCAGATAATATTAACCTAGTCCTTAGTACTCTTTGTGTAATGTTATTCAACTAATTACAAATTCAACTTAATTTCACTAGTATTCAACCCACACTTCTCCATCTTGCGCACAAGGTTAATACCAGAGCAACCAAATAGCTTCTTCCAGTCTATTCTAGATGGTTTAGGGTCTGAGGCTTTCATGGGACAGGCAGGCTGACCATTGATGCTAAAAGCAATAGGCTTTTATGATGGTTATGTTTTACTTCACATGAGGAAAATTTTGGTTTTTTTTTTCATCTTATGAAACATTTAATTTTAAAATTTCGATTTTCAGAACCATTCCCTTTCTCCCTTGTCACCCACTCCCTCTGAGAAGACAAGCAATTCAGTATGTGTTGTACATGTATATCTATGCAAAACATTACCATAGTAGTTATATTGTAAAAGACTGCTTATATTTCCCTCCCATCTGTCTCACCTCCCACCTGGTCCATTCCCTACTTTGATCCTGTCCCTCTTTGATAGTGGGTACTTCTAACCTCCCCTCTCCCCAGAATGCCCTCCCCTCCATCATACCCCCTCTCATCCCCCTTTCCCCTACTCAGGAGAGTGAGTGAGGGTAAGATATTCCATTTAGTATGTATGTGTTTCTCTCCTTGAGCCAACTTCAGTGAGAATATGCTTTTGCCTTTTTGCCTTCCTGTTCGTCCCCTCCCCTGCAACTACTTCCCCTTGCCTCTTCTACATGAGATAGTTTGCCCTACCCTGTCTCTCTCCATCTCCTCTTGCCACTTTCCTCTCTCACCTCTTGACTTCACCCCTTAAGAATCATCCCTTCCTTGGGGCGGCTAGGTGGCGCAGTGAGCAGAGAGCCAGCCCCGGAGCCAGAAGGACCCGAGCTCGGATCCGGCCCCAGACACCCAACACACAAACAAAAACCCAGCCACGTGAACCTGGGCAAGTCACCCAAACCCAATTGTCTCCAAAAAAAAATAATCATCCCTTCCCATCAAATTCAACCTGTGCCCTCTATCCATGTATACCTGTGACCATATGCCATGTACCCTTCTTCAATTATTTTCATAATGAGAAAGGTTTCATCAAACACAGTTATTGTTTTTCCATGTAGGACTGTAAATAGTCCAACTTTGATAAGTTCCTTTTGATTTCTTTTCCTTGATTACCTTCTCAAGCATCTCTTGCTTCTTGTGTCTGAATGTCAAATTTTCTATTCAACTCTGGTTTTTTCATCAAGAATGCTTGAAAGTCCTCTATTCCACTGAATGACCATATTTTCCCCTGAAACAAGATACTCAGTTTTGCTGGGTAGGTGACCCTTGGCTTCAATCCCAGCTCTTTTGCCCTCTGGAATATCATATTCCATGCCCTTCGATCCCTCAGTGTAGAAGCTGCCAGGTCCTGGGCTATTCTGATTGTGTTTCCACAATATTGAAATTGTTTCTTCCTGGCTGCTTGTAGTATTTTCTCCTTGATCTGGGGATTCTGGAACCTGGCTATAATATTCCTGGGAGTTTTCTTTTTGGGATCTTTTTCAGGAGGTGATCTGTGGATTCTTTCAACCTCTATTTTGCCCTCTGGTTCTAAAACATCAGGGCAATTTTCCTTGAGAATTTCTTGAAGGATGATTTCTAGGTTCTTTCTTTGATCATGATTTTCAGGTAGTCCAATAATTTTTAAATTGTCTCTCCTGGATCTATTTTCCAGGTCAGTGGTTTTTCCCATGAGATATTTCACATTGCCTTCTATTCTTTCATTTGTTTGGATCTGTTTAATAGTATCTTGATTTCTCATAAAGTCACTAGCTTCCATTTGCTCCAGTCTAACTCTGAAGGAATGAATCTCCTCGGTGAGCTTTTGAGATTCTTTTTCCATCTGGCAAATTCAACTTTTTAAGGCATTCTTCTCCTCATTGCCTTTCTGAGCCTCTTTTGCCATTTGAGTTAGTCTATTTTTTAAGGTGTTATTTTCCTCAGTCAGGCTGTTGACTGTCATTTCATACTTTTCTTGCATCTTTTTCATTTCTCTTCCCAAATTTTCCCCCACTTCTCTTATCTGCTTCTTAAGGTCCTCTATGGCCTGTAGCCAGCTTGTATTTTCATTTGGGGCTTTTGGTGCAGGAGTTCTGACCTCACAGTCCTCCTCCATGCTTTGAGCCTCTTTGCCCCTAAAATAGGAGTCCAATGTTGAACTTTTCTGTTTATTTTGTTTCGTTTGCCTAGGCATATTGCCACTTAATTACTTGATTTTTGGGCTTGTTGCCACAGTAGGACTCTGCCACCAGACAGGGGAGCTTCTGTCCAAACGTGGGGTCTTCACAACTTCCGACAGTTGGGTGGCCTCTGTAAAGCCTCCACCCACTCTGGCAAGTTGGATACCCACCCCAAACTTCCCCCAGACCACAATCCAGATCCGGGCAGTTTAAAGCAAAAGCGATTAACCCCCAGACTGATTGCTGGATCTTCCTACAGTTCGCAGACCAGGAGCTAGAGCCACTACTGACGCTGCAAAATGGCTTCTGTGCAGCTGTTTCTTCAGCAGCTTTTTGCCCCCAGGGGAGGAAGCCACGTGTTCCCCAAATACTGGTCCCAAAGTCCATAGGGCACTAACCTCTCACTTTGTCCTAGGCATATCTGTGCTAATAATTCTGGAATCACCACAATTGCTGGTGTTCTGGGGTTCCACCAGGTGGCTGAAGGCCCGGCCGCCCTGGGGCTAAAACCGCGGACCTGGGCTCGGCTCTGAGGGCTACGCTGTTGGTTCCCAGCACACTGTGCTGCCTGCTCTCAGAGCGCTGCACTGGCCGCTCCCTGCAGGGCTTCTGGGCTGTCCTCAGCAGGAGGTTAGCTTTTCTGTGCCGTTCTGTGGGTGCTGTGGCTCCAGAAGTTGTTCAGAGCTCCCTTTCACATTGTTTGAAATTTGTGTGGGTCAGAGCACATTGGAAATGCTGTTTCTACTCTGCCATCTTGGCTCCGCCCCCAAAGTTTTGGTTCTTAACTTGTCCTACCCAGTGTGGTGACGAGCAGGGTAGCAGGGAGAGGGAGTCCTGGGAAAGACTAAATCTGGATCTGTGTCACACTCACCAGAGGCTTTGGGGTCTATGATCTTGGGACCAAAGCAGGAAGAAGGGGAATCTGATGATCCTATAGGAGGCTGCCTTCTAGACTTGCTGCCCAGGTTCTTCCAGGTTCTAGGCACCCCCATGAGAACACTTGGGTTTTTTTACTCACAATCTATCACAGCTCAGTAATGGAGGTGAGGGATGGAGTTTTATTGGGAGGGAAGAGCTTCTAGCAGGTGTGTCTAATTGGTTTTACATTTCTGATGGCTCAGGGTGTAGGGCACCAGGAATTGGGGAGGGGTCTGCTGTACTGTTGGGTCTGGAAGCTTTTATACATAGAGGGTTCCAGAAAAGGAACAGGACAGGCTTCCTACAGGGGCAGAGATTACATCTTTGCCCTACCCCCCAAACCAGAGATGATTTTTGGACTATCAATAGCACAGTGCTTTATAAATTCTGAATTAAAAACCACTTTGTGCTTAGAGCTTTATTATTCCTATTTTGCTGTATTGCAGGGTAGAACTTTTTTTGGAAGGTTCAGGTAGAGACAATTCTCAGTTATCTGTGCATAAAGTTTCACTAGGCAGTCAGTCATCCACCTAGACCATTGCTGCTGCCCCCAACCCTCTTCTACCTTCTAGCTCAATAATAAGTCAATACTAACACAACTTCTAGAAAAGGAGTGTCATTGGACCAACTCTTCCTAAAAACCAGTCCTATATTTTTTCTGTGTCCCCCTATTAGAAGGTAGCTCATTAAGGGCTTTGAGAACTGCCTCACTTTTGCTTTTGTATTCCTAGAACTTAGCACAGTATTTTACATGTAGTTAGCACTTAATACATAATGTTTCATTTGTTCATTTATTCACAATAAATTTTACATACTAAATGGATGACCTTTCCCCTAGGAGAACCTTTGAACCACCAGCCCCTCACTGTATATTTGTCCTTGGTGAGGAAATATGTCATTTGTGATATTAGCTTAAACAAAGTACAATCAGCAAGGCAAATCTACTAACCTTTCCTCTCCCTAAAATCACATGATATGTTCTAACACCAAATAGAAATGTTTGGTTTTGTCTGTTCTGATTGACTTGTTAACAACATTTCTCCCTAAGCACGTCTTAGTTCTTAGCCCAGTTGGAAGATATTTTTGAGACAAGGTGGGGGGCTGGTCTTCTGAGGTTCATAGATCCCCAAGGAGTCAACAGACAGATTTCAGGGGGTCTGTGAACTTGGAAAAAGCTACAATTTTATTTTCACTAACCTCAAAATGAAATCGAGCATTTCCTTCGATTATGAGTGTAGGCAACAATATACTATTCTGAGAAGGAGTCCATAGGCTTGACCTGGCTGTCAAAGATGTCTGTGATCCCTTTGAATTTGGTCCTCCAGCTGACCTGCTAAGTGACAAATTACAACATGTGTCTCTATCTTAGCATTCTGATCTATAAAGTGGGAATAATTACTCTTGTGGGGGTTGGGGTGAGGGTGCCCATTAGAGGAAGGCTGGGAGGAGAAACAGTGGGAAGGACCCCCCCCCCCACCCGTGCCCCCAGGTGATCTTCATCACTAAAGATTTGGTCCATTCTATCTCCTGGTTTTTCTGAAGCCAGGAACTTGGTTTGTGACATTTTCAGTTCTTGTTTTCCCAGACTGGATAGGGATTGACTCAAGTCTGGCCAGTTTCTAGGAATAATTGGTGCTTTTGGCCTCAGAGAATGTTGTAGCCTTTTTTTTTAAAGACAGCTCATGAATCTGCCATAAGTATCTTTAATAGAACATATATTTGTTAATCTATGCAGAGCCCTGTGTTAGGTGATGGTGGTGATAGGGGTAACAAGTTTAGATAATACAACGTTTCAACTTTCTTGCCATTTGCACTCTTGTAGGGGGCATTTGGACATTTATAATTAACTGTAAACCATAATAAAACATGATAAGCACACTAGGGAGTTATAAAACAAGCACTATTCAAAGTTTGGGGATAGAGAAAGGTCATTCTGATTGAGGGTCACGGAAGCTTTCATGGAACAGATGGCATTTGAGTTGGTTTTTAAAGGATGGACAGACATTCAACATGTGGAAGGAGGGAGCTTCCTAAGAACAGAGAACAGTTTGAGCAAAGGCAGGGAGGTGGGAAAATTTGGAGAATAAAGACTAGTCTGGGGTGACTGGGGCACTGGATTGGCATCTTCCACGGCTGACCAAGCTCTAAACAGCCATAGTAATAGAAAAAGAGAGGGTTTCTATGACCCTATGAAGGGGTACATATGAACAATGGAACAGATATAGAATCCACAGAACTTGACAATTGACTTAATATAAGAGATGAAAGATAGAGAAAAGAGTGTCTTCACTGGGGCCCCCCTGGCAGAAGCAAGCAGAACTCCCTCCCCCTGAAGTCTCCTGGTTCTTTGCCCAAATGTATACACTTCTGTAAAACAGAGATTTAGGACTGAGAACTAGGAAACTTTCTTATTAGTCTTCATTTTTTTCTCCTAGGATATTAAGTAATTGAATTTACAACTTGTAGGATTTCTGAGCTGGGGGGACTTTTAGAGGTTGGGTCAACCCCTCCGTGAAAGTGGAAGGATATGCATGGGGATGGGACTATAATCTGGTTCTCCTAATATTCAGCCCCATGTTTTCCCACCTTATCACACTACTTACTCAAACCTGGAGCTAAAGGAAACCTGACCAGAGAAACTCACAATCTGTTTTAATTATGCAGTGTTAGAAATTCTTCATCACTATAATTTTCCCTTCCCATGTGTGGCTAGGTCAGGGCCCTGTCATTCCCAGAACTGACTAGGCAATACATCTTCAACTCTTGACAGGACATTGATGAAATTGAGGAGAACAGGAAAGAAACTTACTTTATCAGGATGAAGCTCATATGACTCTTGGCTTGGGTAGTTGGCTCCTGGACTGCTGCCTGTTCCAGATTACCCTTTTGTTGCTACCATGGGACTTTTCGACTCCTGGCCTGCCCTGACCTATGCATTCTTATCCTAATGTCTCCCGGGGCCAGGGAAGAACTTTCTTCATTTGGTTAGTGTCCCCTTGGATGAAAGTTGAAGGAGATCAGTTCTGTGGTAATCCTCTTAACTAGGGGTGATGCAGGCAGAATTAGATTGAGTGTGAAAGTGAGGCTCAGGTATCCCCGCATGAAGCCCTGATTCATTCATCTAGAATGACATCTCATCTGTCCCCAGTCCTCCTCCCTGCCCTCCCTGCTGTGCTTCAAGCCACAGGCCTCCTGCCCTGCCTCCACCTCCCCCACCGGGAGGCTTGTGTGTTCCACAGCGGTCTGTGCCCTTTGAGTGACACTCTGTGTTGGGCCTGTGCCCTCTTTGGAAATGGGCTGCTGCGTAAATGACCCCTTTATGACAGAAACACCACAGGAACATTCCCCAAAGGGACCGTTTGCTGCGGTAGCTTGGCCAGTTTTTCCCACCAGGATTTTGGAGTAGGTCCAGTTTGGAATCACCATTGTTGTAAGAATAGGGCAAATGGCAATGGGGTTTGGGAATGATACTGTGCCCTCTCCCCCTTCTCCACCCCTCAGTAATACCATTACCCCTTCCTTGTTGGGGATGGGAGAGCTGAGTCCATCTGTGGCATTCAGGGTTCTCCTACCCCATACTTTGAACTGTAGAGCCATGGGAATGAGAGGGCTCCCTTGCTATTATACACAGCAACAAAAAACCCACAAAACCACTATCTGCAATATGAGTAACCCCTGATGTGAACGTCTCTGGCCCTCAGCCAGGAAAGCAACTGGAGCCAGTCCCCAAAATAGGCATCTTGCAGGCACTTTTTTGGAGGGGAAAAAATAAAACTGAAAAAAAAGCCTTTTAAAAACTTCTACCCAAGATCAGTCATGAGATTTGTATAGTGCATTTCAACTGGTGCTTTACTTCAGGTTAGGCCTAATTATCTGTACACTGCTGTATTTCCAGGTGACAAAGGGCATGAGTGTGGAATCCCTCAGATTCTCCTGTTGATTCATTCAGGCCATTGTCTTCTCTCAGATTATCCTCTATATTCTCTCTCTCTCTCTCTCTCTCTCTCTCTCTCTCTCTCTCTCTCTCTCTCCCTCTCTCTCCCTCTCTCCCTCCCTTCCTCCCTCCCTCCCTCCTTATCTATCTGTCTATCTACCTATCTACCTACCTGTCTGTCTACCTGCCTATCTCTCTCTCTCTCTCTCTCTCTCTCTCTCTCTCTCTACCTACCTACCTACCAACCAACTATATTATATGGATATTGTCTCTTCTGTTAAAATTCACATTGCTTCTTTGGGGCAGAGACTACTTTGCCTTTTTTCACATTCCCAGCTCTTACCTCAGTGCTTGGCACACAGCAATTCATAACTTTTTGACTGTCCGTTTGCAGAAACTTGGTCATCAAAGGTAGACAAGGCTATATGAGGATGGGAGATGGTTTGTCTGAGGTCAGTCTTAATACATATCGTGGCAGGCACCTACTAGGTGATTGACTGATCGCCCCGAGAATTTATTTGGTACTTTAGCTCATCACTTTATTTTCCCAACAGCAGGAGTAAAATACGAGGAATGCCCATGGATAAAAACCACAGCCCACCCATAACTCTTAGCATAAACTATTGTTTCTGCTTCCAGCCTCACCTTCACAGTCATCATCCAGGAGGAGAGGCTACCCATCCACATCATCTGCCAACCGATTCCTACTCACAGAGGAGGCAATCTAGCCTAGCTGAAGCATGAGGGCACACTGAAGGAGAAACATGGGCCAGATAAGTCAAGGCACCATCACCATGTTGACCACCATCTTCCCTCAGACTCTGATGGAGATAGTCCAAGAGCCCTTGGCTTAGTGCCAACTGTCATCATATTGGGAAGCATCCCTGGTGGAGAGGCAGCCTGGCAGCTGCTACAACCCTTTCTATGAAAAGACCCATAAAATTAAATCCAATAAATATTTATTAAGCACCCACTATGTGCCAGGCAGGATGCTAAGTACTGGGGATACAATTAATAAAAAGGAAGAGAGTCCTTGCCTGCAAGGAACTTACAATCAAATGGGGGAGGCGGATAACACACAAAAAGGAAGCAGGAAAGGAGCTAACATGCAGGGAGGGGGTACTATTGGGACCTTGCCCAAGGGGATCTTGTTCCATGGAGTTGAAATCAGGTAGAGCAGCAGATGCAAAGTGGAGTGATCTGAGAGTCCAATGTCTTTCCTTTATAAAGGGAGACATTGGGAGGAGTTCCATAGTTTACTCTCCATCCAGAGGGGCCAGAAAAGAAAATTCTTACACCCAAGTTCTTGGCCTTGTCAAGTAGTTCAGTGGTAGAAACTGGTATAATTTTATCAGTGGAAATGACCATGAAGACTCAGCATTAACATTTACTACGCTATTGCACCTTGAGGGTTATAAGATTTAGACTCTTCTGACTTGCAGCTGAAACCTTCCATATGTGTTATTTCCTTCATCAGAATTTGAGTTCTTTGAGAACACTGTCTGTCTCACTGTTCTATTTGGATCACTACTGCTTAGCTTCACAGTACTTTGCATGTAGTTAGCACTTAACAAATGCTTCATTTAGTCATATTAATGGTTCATTCATAACATATTTCTGTATCTAGAAATTTCAATCTGAAAGATATCTTGCGGAAGATCCCAGTAGTTTTGACAGTAACGTCATCCTCAGAGATTAAAGGTATGCAATGAGGAAACATCTCCTAATTTCCCTTTAAAATAACCCATCATAAAAGAATTGAAGAGCAAGTAACCTCTTTCTATGAAAGGCGGTATAGACTAATGGATAGTGCCGGGAAGACCTCGGTTGAGGGGCTGCCACTGGTTGAGTGACTATTGGCAAGTCAATTAGCCTCTCATTGATCCAGACAACTTGTACAGAACCCACATTACAGATGGGGTGCCGGTCTACCTTGGTGGAGGGAATTTTGCTCTGGTCTAATTCTTATTTTAAATCTAGTTTTACAGATGGAGAAAATGAGGCTGAGAGAGATCAAGAGGCTTGGCCAAGACAGAATTCAAATCTGGGTCTCCTCATTTCTAATCCATTCACACTACCTTTTCCCAGGTTGTTGTTATCAAACATACATTGGGTTATTCATTCCCCACATAGTTTTCCCCTTCTCTCATCCTTTTTTTCTCATTCAGGGTCCTGAGTAATGCAGCCAGCATTGAGGCCTGGAAGATGGATAATGAGGTTCATTTTGTGCTTAAGGTCTGAGCCTCCTGAAAAAATAGCGTGACCCTGCTGTTAGGTATGGGTGGGGTGATTCAGGTGGAATCAGCCTGTGAGCCCTGGTCAGGAGTTTGAGTTGAAAGAGCAGGGCCTCAGGCCTTTTGTGCAGCAGAATAATGTACTGGAAGGATGGAGCAAGGCCCTTTGGACCTGGATTACACTCTTCATTTTTGCCTCCTCACCCAAACTATATGGTGACCCGAAGGACAACACTACCCTTGTCTACAGCTTTGATGGGCCTCGTCCTTGTTGCCTGGTTCCCTCCTTCCTCATTTTGTATTCTCCCTTTCCAGAGGTGAATGTAACCTGGAATGAGTAGTTCTTGCCACAGGAAAGAAAATGGCTGTACCATTGAGAATTGAGTCCATTCTCCATGCCAGGTCAGGAAAAGGAGGGTGTGAGGCAGGAGAACAGAAGAGAGGAAAAGCCCAGGAAGGAAGCAGGAAGCATTGCAGTAGGAGTCCAGGAGTCCTGGATTCAGATCCTATTTTTCACTCCTACTGCCTTCATGTCTAAGCACAAGTCACATACTCACTACATGACTAAGATCCAGTCCCCACCTCCCTAGGATTAATTTTTATTTTGTCTAGTAGATTGAGTGCTGGGGCTGGAGTCAGGAAGACTCATCTTCCTGAATTCAAATCTGCCCTCAGACACTTCCTAGCTGTGTGACCCTGGCCAAGTCATTTCACTTTGCCTCAGATTCCTCATCTGTATCTCTACCAAGAAAACCCCAAATAGGGTCACGGAAAATCAGGCATGATCAAAACCATTGAACAACAATAACCAAAGACGGGAATTCTGTTTTTTAGGGCCACCCATACCAGCCACCTCACGTGGCTGTTGCAAGGCTCAGACAAAACTCTCTACAATTCTCCCTGAAAATGTCAGGATTGTTCTGATATGCCGCAGAGGGCCATGTGGAAAGGGCTTGGTAAGCCTTGGCAGTGTTCTATCACCAGGGATTGTGATGACTGAGGATCACAGACTCCAAAGCTGGAAGACATCTTGGAGATGGTCCAGCCTGACTGTCCTCATTTGGGAATGAGGAGATCAAGGCCCAGAGAAGAACCATGACTTGTCACCAGCTCATGCAGACCTGGATTCTACTCTAGGCTCTCTGCCTCTGAAATGAATAGACCTTCCTGGCAGGGACATGGGAACCACTACCCAGAAGCAGCCTGAGTAGCCCATTTTATCATGAATTATTCTCCAACAAAAGGTAAGGCCCTAAGGGAACAGGGAAGTTTCTTGGAAAATAGAGGAAGGTTTGCTGGGAAGTGGAGCTTTCTAGACATCCAGAGATTAGCATGAGGGCAAAGGGAAAGGAGAACGGGAGCATGGGCAGCTTGGAAATAGAAGTCAAACTTTGTTTACTTGAGAGTGTTTTTTTTTTCCCTACAGATAGATGATCCCAAAAAGCAGAATATGTTGGAAACTCATTAGAATGCGAGAGCACAACATTTATAAGGCAGGCCTGTCTGGGAAGTCATCTAAGAAGGGTTAATTGTGAGAAATATTAGGGGACTTTTGCTATAAAGGGTGATCTGGTATCCAGCTTTCCTCTCTCCCTTCCATCCCCACCAAGAACTCTGCAGTCACACAGACTGGGCTTAATCCTGACTGTATGACCTGAAAGGGTCATTATCTCTCTTGATCTTTGCTGACATCCTAGAGTTTTTATTTTTGGGGAAAACCACCTAAATAAAACTTAAGTGTGGCTTGTGTCTAGGGGTTTATAATTGTGAGTCACAGAGTTCCCATCTCCCTTAGAGACAACGTAACAAAGCACAAGTCTGGACTTGGAATCAAGAAGGAAGGAAAAAGGCATTTAAGGGCCTACTATGCATTAGGCATATATACTAAGGACTTTACAAATATTATCTCATTTGATCCTCACAACAACCTGTGAGGTAGGTGCTACCATTACCCCCATTTTATAGTTGGAAAAACTGAGGCAGAGGTTAAGTGGCTTTGCCCAGGGTCATACAGCTAGTAAACATCTAGGCCAGATTTGAACTCAGGTATTCCTGCCTCCAGACCCAAAGCTCTATCCACTGTGCCAGCCAGGTGCCTAGGAAGACTTACCTCAGACATTTGTTAGCTGTGTGGCCCTAGCAAGTCAGCTTACCTTTATGATCCTGGGCTTCCTTTTCTTTAAAATGAACAGGTTAAGCTCCTTTATATCTAAGATCCCTTAGAGCTGTAAATTCATGATCCTATCAGCCCACACAAATAGATAACTCGGTGTACAATGTGGGGATGGGGTATGAGACAGCCTTTATTTCACCCACCACAAAGTACTCACATTAATCCCTGAACAAATAGAAAAACATGAAATCACTCAAATTTCTTATTAGACTTTCCCTACTCTCTCACCCTCTTCCCCACCAAAGTAAAGCTACTTTGGAGAAGTGCTGAGAAAATAATCTCTATTCATCTTGGATCCATGCTGTCCTAGAAGCTTATGGCAGTAGGAGGGCTGGCAAGGCCTAGCTCTCTTGCCTTGACCTTTGACAGCATGGTAGTAGTCCTCCAGAACAGCTGCATGTGATCCTTTGTTGGTACTCTTCTCTCCACCTTCTTGAAGGAGCATGATATTGAGGGAATCTCTCCTTCCATGAGTCCTGTGCCCACCTCTCAAACTCAGGGACTTGGCCTCTTGGATCCCTTAAGCTTGCATGGAAAAGCTATCCTTGGGAATCTCATTCTCTGACCCATGCTCTGAAAAGGAAACCAACAATCAGAAGGCATCTGGAAACTGCAGGTCCAGGAACAGCCACCTGGATGGACGCAGGCTGATCATCATGTCATCTTCCTATAAGTCACCATTCTAATGAGGCTTGGCCTTGGGCAACTCCTCAGTAAGCTTCTACTCCAAGCCCTTGAAGCTTGGTCACATCTTCTAGAGTTCACCTTATTGTGCTATAGCCTTTGAGAACTCAGTCACCTCTATGCTGCCATGATACATCAGGGCAGGACTTAGATGAAGGAACTCTATGTGTTTATATGGTTTTTCCTTCATGTCTCGAATGCATTCACTTCTTACCTTTACCTCTTAGAATCCTTAGTGTTACAGGATGACCTTGACTTATACCAGTCTGGGGCTGCAGGTTTAGAATGAAAGAAGACATTGGTAGACCATTGAGCATTTAACAAAACGATGCTGACTTAACCATAGCAAAGAAAGGGCTATTAGCAAGGATCCGCTACTGTCTTGGTCAGGCTCAGCTTCTTTGCCAATGCGTTGGCCATGCTGGTCTGTTAGCCTCTGGGAGGACTCCCTGTGTGTCGGTCTTTTCTACTTGGGCTACTAGGAAGCTATGCCAATGGTCCAAGTCATGGTCCTCTGAGCCAATTAAGTCTTGAGGGGTTTAACTAGAGAAGCTTGCATGTTGGACATTGCTTCTACCACACTTAGCTTTACTCACGTGCTTTCTTGTGTTTGTCCTTCGTTCTTGAAGAGGACCATGGCATCAGGGAAATGATGACATGACTTGCAGTTGACTTGGATTTGAGTGAGGGAGGGCTGTGCAAGGTCACAAGCCTCTACCTTCCTTGGGAAACCTTCTCTGATCCCCCAAATTGTTAGTACACTCTTCCTCCTCAAATCATCTTGTGTTTACAACCAGATACTTTGGAAATAATGGCGATTGTCTGAAATTTTCACTTTTTCACCTGGATGCTTGAAGTAATCATTGAGTCAGTCTCTGAAAACCATGGATTAGAGTTGTTCTGGCTTAGTGCATACATATCCTTGTGCCTAAGAAGCTATTAGGAGGCAGGCCTGCAAGGAAAATGGATGAGATCGAGGGAAACTGCCTAGCAGCAGAGCCAGGATAGTCCCAGTGGACAAAGGAGTGACTTTAGATTGGAGCTCTGGGCTACCTTTCTATACTTGTGACCTTGACCTCTCTGACCCTCTGTTTCTTCAACTCTAAAATGTGGGGGTTGGACTAGATAACCTTTAAAGTCCCTTCTAACATAAAAGCTGCGGATTTGATTTCTAATCAAGATAGCTAGTACTCAAAGTGGATTATAGCAGAAAAACCAAATAAAACATTCCAGGGCCAAAAAAAAAAAAAAATAGTAGGTGACATGACCTAGGAAGCTCCTAAGGAAAAACTCCAGGAAGGCAGACTGAGTCTTTTAAAACAACACTCTCCAGCCTAAGTGCCCCATGACATCTGTTAACACAAGAACCAGAGGTGTTTCCTGAATAGGCACTGTGTTTACGAGAGGTGAGAGACCCACTCGATGTTTCTCTAGCTTTTAATTCAAGGATGACGGAATGACTTTTCATCTCTTGCAGTTTCCATGGGGAATGTATAAACTGGGCCCGGTGGATGCCACACATCCATATGAAAAGAGAATGATTCAATTAATTATCCTGAGGTTTTCAGATAACTATGGACACAGCTATTGGGGGTCAGTGCCTTTGAAAATGATGCTGCTTCTAAGAAAAGTGAGAGGGAGATTCCCATAGAAATGACTTATAGAATGTTAGAGGTAGAAGCAACTAAAAGCTTCCCAGGGAAGCTAACTGACTTGTATGAGGTCATATACCTAGTAGGTGGCAGATTCTGTACTAAACCCTGAGTCTTCTGTCTTTGTATCAAGGCTAGTGATCTTTCCCTTCCCCCCCAGCTCCTTTCTCACTGATTTTGACCCCAGCTTCAGTACATTTTCTGACTCTGTGATGATAGGCATATTTAACCTTTTTGAGGAAGCCTCAGTTTCCTCATCTGTTAAAATGGGGATGGTTAGATAGAGCACCAGTCCTGGAGTCAGGTAGACTTGAGTTCAAATTCAGTCTGACACTTCCTAGCTCTGTGACCCTGGGCAAGTCACTTAATCCTGACTGCCTCCAAAAAATAAAGGGTGGTAGTGGGGGGATGGTAATATGAGAAATATATTACCTTCCTCATAAGGGTGTGGAAGAAGTACTTTGCTAACCTTAAAGCACAAAGAGCAGCAGATAGAGAGTCAGCCTTGGAGTTAAGAAGTCCTGTGTTCAAGTCCCACTTACATACTAGTTGTATGTGTCACTGGAAAAGTCACTGAGTCTCTGTGCTCTATCAGACTACAAGTTACAGGAGAGTAAGGAATTTCCACATTGGATGTTTATTTGCACTGATGAAATCACAGGCCCAACCCTATGCCCCCTAAAGCATCACAAAAATGTGAATAGTTAGTATAAGCCTTTATGGTTTACAAAACCACCCTGTGAAGTTAGACTGTGTAAATATTATTATCATCTCTGTTTTATGGAAAAAAAGCATCCAAGGCTCAGAGAAATCACTAAGTGCAGAACCAGGATCTGAACCCAAGTTTCTTGACTCCTAATCTAGTGTTCTTTTCACGGTACCTCTGACTAGGAAAACATGAGCTCACACCTCAAACTGCAGCTGGATATTACCGTTAGTGGCAGAGGTAGCCATGAAAGCTGTGACAGGGAAGGCTCTTTCCTTAGACCACAACATGTCAATGTCAGGCAAAGAAAATCTCCATTGTCCCTACTGGTCATGAATGCCTTCTCTTTCTTTTATAAGGTGTCTAAAAGGTTTCTCATGGTTTCTTCTCTGTTCTTTCCATTTTAATAGAGAGTATTCTTTAATGAAAACTCAGAAAAAACTTTCTGTTTCTATTTACTGATATATTTCAATAAACTTTCTTACTTATGCAAAAAAAAATTTCTATAGCTAGGAAAAGCTGCTGATGGGAATCTGAACAAAGACTATTGCTGCCTCTCGATAACTCCAGGAAAGGACCCAGCACAGTGTTCTGCACATAGCAAACACTTCATAAATATCTGGTGAATATTTGTTTCATTAAATTGAAAATCCATCCCACTACTCACGCCCAGAGTTTCCTCTGATCTGTCTCAGTTTCTGAAATTTTGTAATTAGAAATTTATTCTTTGGAGTGAAAAAGATGTCAGCCTATCCATGTTTTTCAGTATATAAGCCCTCTAGGGAGAGACAGCTTATGAAGTCACTATCAGCCTTTAACATGTCAGTATGAAATGTTTTAGTTGTTTTGCCAGCAGGACCTTGAAGAAATGGAGCAGAAGATGTGGATTTTTTATTAGGGTTAGGGTTAGTCAACAAGCATTTATTAAGTGCCAATGCTATGTGTTCTAAGCACTGGTGATAAAAAGATACAAATAAAACAATCCTGACCTCATTGGATTTACATTCTACTGAGGGAGACAAGATGTTGTATACACATAATACAGATCTGCAAAATGGTGGCCATGACATTAGCAAGTTAGAGACCAACAATGGTTTCATGGAGAACGTGATAATTAGTTGTGTTTTTAAGGAAACCAGTAATTTCAAGAGGCAGAGTATAGGAAGGTGAGACATTCCTGGACAGAAATGAAGGCTGAGTTAGGGTAGTATCTATATAAGCAAAAAGTAAATTGTTAAATTTCCAGTGTGAACATTAAAAATGGGCACATACTACAAATCAAGGCTTGGTTTATTATTTTATTGATTATCTACACTTAAGGAAATGATGGAGAAAATGTTAATTAGGGTGATTAAATTTAAGAGTGCTGTGGTAGGGATAGGACAGCTAAATGATGCAGGAGATAGAGCACCAGCCCTGGAGTTAAAAATTTACCCTCAGACTTTTACCAGCTGTGTGACCTTGGGTAAGTCACTTAATCCTGATTGCCTCAAAAAATAATAAAAACAATTTCCCTTAGGTCACCAGGGTTAAGTGATTTGCCCAGGGTCACACATTCTTGACTCTCTAGGTGCCCAAAGAATGTATTGTGAGTGCACAGATTCGCAACCCCCCACCCCCCAAGCTGGATGCTAAACACTTATCAGCACATCACTAAGGGGATAGATTTAAGAGATGTAAAAAAAGAACAGGATTTAGCAACTGCCTGGATATATGGGGTGAGGAGAGAGGAAATGAGTATGACACTGAGGCTGTGAACTTGGATGACTGCCAGGAGGTTGTGTCTTCAAATGGTAATAGAGAATTTTGGAGGAGGGGTAGGTCTTGAGGGTGGGGCACTACCCTGAATGCTGGATCAAGAGGGGTTCTCTAGTGAGCATTTCTGGACTGTTGCAAGGTGGGGCACTTCAGAGGGCACTGGGTCTCAGATACTGAAAGGGAGGTAAGAATAAGAGAAAGGGCGGGGAGGAGGTAGAGGGTTTAGGAGACAAAGCTCTCTTGGGCTGGTCCTCATGAAAGTGATCATTTTAGCAATGATCTTGTGCTCCAGGTTTCCCCTTTGAGATTTAAAAAGGGCTTCAAAGTTGCAAATTCAAGAAAGAGAAAGTGCGTTGTTTCCAAACTTTGCATTTGAGGGGAAAAAAAGAAAGAAGAGGAAAGAAAAAGAAAGGGAAAAGAAAGAAAAGAAAAAAGAAAAGATCCAGGAAGGAGATAGCTTGGCACTTGCATAGGAAAAGAATTAACTCCTCAAAATGTGAGAAGATTAAAGCAAAAGGGAGGATTATCCTGGTAGAATGAAAAGGGCATTCGATTTGGGAATCAGAAGGGACAGGTTTGATTTTTCCCTCTGCTATTTACTAATTGTATGACCACAGTCCTTTGTTCCCTATACCAACCACCCTCTATACTCTCTGCCCCTCTGACTGGAGGGCTGGAGGGTGGAACAAGGAACTCCTTCCAAAGCCTCCATATAGAGGGAACCGTCTTATTTCCCATCTAACTGCTGAATTATTTTACTTTCCTGAGCCTCAGTTTCCCCACCTGTATACTAATGATTTTTGTACTATCTCACAGGAATGTCTTAAGGCTCAAATGAAACAGTATTTATACAGGATTTATAGCCTGAGAGCATTGTCTAACTGCCAACTTTTATTTTCCAGAGTCTCATTCTTTTCTCAGGCATCACGTATAGTCTATTTTCTTCTTCATTGTCCAGCTTATTTTCAAAATTCTCATTTCTTTGTTTCAAAGAAAAAAAAGAAGGAATAATGTGCTTACTTGGAAACATGCCATTGTACCATTGTAGTGTGTGTGTGTGTGTGTGTGTGTGTGTGTGTGTGTGTGTATGTGTGTGTGCACTCGTGTGCACAAAGACTGCAGAGGACTCAGATTCAAATCCTGGCTCTGCCACTTCTATCTATGATCTTGGGCAAAATAGTTAACCTCTCTGGGCCTCAGTTTCCTCTTATATAAAATGAGAAGCTTGGATTAGATGATTTAAAGATCCCTTTCAGTTCTAAACCTGATCACACACACATACAATGTGGATGTGAGACCCACAAATACCACTGGTAACAGCCTCATTTCTATTAATGATTGCCAAGCATGAGAAAAGGAAAACTGTGACCTTTCTTCATCACAGAAACTCATAAGAAACACATTTATCTCTAGACAGTTTAGCAGAATCACAGAGCCTTAGCTCAGCAATCATCCTCACCCCACACCTAAATAAGGATCCTCTCTACACATGTGGCAAGGAGTTATCTAACCTTGATTTGAAGACCTCCGATGTGAAAGAGCCAACTACCAGGGCATGAACCCATTCATTCCTCATTAGGATCTCTCTTCTAGTGAAGAAGTTCTTCCTGATCTCAAATCTAAATTTGCTTCTTTGCAGTATTTGGCCCCGGAGCCTTGTTCTACCCTCTGGAGGTAAGGAGAACAAGGCTAATCCCTTGATATTATCACAGTTGACAGCCCTTCCAAAATCTGCGAACATCTATGTTCCTCCTCAGTCTTCTCCATGCCAACCCTCCTAGATTCCTTTCATGCATCTTCACTTTGCATGAACAGTGGCTCTTCAACATCCTGCTTCCCTTCCCCTGGATGCTCTATCAGTGTCCTTCCTAAAACATGGCCCAGAAGGTTGAAGAAGGAGATTCCCAGAATCAGGAAAGAGTATGGTACCCTCTGCCACTCCTGTCCCTCACTTTTCCATTTCTGGAATCATAATTAAATTAGTGGTGCCACTGTGCTGATCTTCTCCCCTGTGGCTTCCCTCACCACCCTTGTAAGTTTTCCCATCTATAATATCCCTCCTTGGACACTGTTCCTCTCTTCATATTGCCATCCCCTACTAGAATGTAAACTCAAAGAGAGTAAGGACCATCTTCACTTGTCTCTTTGTCCCCAGTGCTTAAGTCAGACATTTATTAAGTGTGCCAGGTCCCTTCTAGACACTGCCTTGTGGTGGAAAGGCTTGCATTGTTCAGTGAAACTATGAGCTATCACAGTAGAGAACTCTGACAAAAGTTGATTCATTGGAGAAGGAAATGGCAAATCACTCCAGTATCCCTGTATTCGGTAGCCAATATCCTTGTCAAGAAAACCCCAGAAGGACCTGGTGCATTATGGTCCATGGGGTCACAAAGAATTGGACATGACCAAACTCAACAATAGCAACAATGACGTGTTCCAGGTACTATGGTAAATACTGGGTATACAAATGTAAAAAAGAAAGATAATTCCTACCTTCAAGGAGCTTATAATCTAATGAGGAAAGATGAAAAGGCAGGGAGAAGGGAAGGTACTCAGCATGGATGGGGCATGATGAAGGTCAGTCCAAAGGGGTACAACTGGATGGGAAACAAAGGGATGACTGGCCTGGGAATACTCTTTAAGTGGGAGCTTTGGGAGGAGTTCTTTGCTCTGTACTCTAGCCTCCAATCGGAGGGGCAGAAAATACTAAGGTAGAGATGAAGTGTGACTGCCAAGGCTGATGCAATCTTCCCAGGATGATGTGTTACCTGATAATGAGTTTCCTGGGGGCAAGATGGAGTCCAGTCCAAAGGAGTTCAACAGGGCTTCCACACAGTGCTTGGCACCTAGTAAGCACTTAATAAATGTATTTTTTAATCTCTTCATTCATTCAAAGCCACTTGTTTAAAAAGCACTGAGCTGATGAGGCCAGAATTAAGCAGTCTCTGGACATAACACATATTGTCTGTCTCTATTTAACTTCTCCTTGAGTCCAGACAGATCCCAAAGCATGGGGTCAAAACTGTCAGCTCCACAAGCTAATTAAGTTCAGCTGTTTGGCATGGCACCATGGGTCATTGTGGGGTGACCACGAAGAACTGTTTAAGGAGTATATGTCTGGTGGGGCCAGGCAATGAAGAACAACACATATCAAAATTAAAACCATGGTGAAAAGGGGAGAATGGTCATGTGGTTATCAGTGAGGAATCTGGTATGGAACATTGAAGTGGTAAAGTCCAGCTCAGCTGGAGAGTGTCAGGGGCCATTTGTGGTTTGGGGGAGTCAGAGTCAGGCCTTAGGGACTTGGACTGGTTGCTCAGAATGCTTGTTTGGCACTGACCAAGTGATTTGGAGGAGCTTTTGGGGAAGTCTTGGGTGAATCTTGGACTTGGAGAAAGGAAGGCGCCATGCAAATGGAGAACTCTTTTCACACCAGCTAACAGTTCCCAGATTTCTGTCTCAGAAAATGGGAAGCAGAAGATGATTTTCCATAGAAGATTCAGTTATTCAGAACTTTCTCTGCCTTCAGTCTGAGCCACAGGGAAAGGGAACCATGGGGCAAAATGTCAGACCTGCTTCTTTAAATTGGAGTAAGTCAGTTGAAGGTAAAGAGTGTGTATTGTCAAATCTAGGGGAATGAACAGTGGAATGGTAATTCTTTTTTTTTTCTTTTTTTTGCCTTTTGGAGGGCAATTGGGGTTAAGTAACTTGCCCAAGGTCACACAGCTAGGTTTTTGTTTGTGTGTGCATTAAGTGTCTGAGGTCAGATCCAAACTCAGGTCCTTCTGACTCCAGGGCCGACGCTCTACTCACTGCGCCACCTAGCCGCCCCTGGAATAGTAATTCTTAAAAATGAAGAAAAGCCCTGAAATAATTTATAAATAGATGGAATGCATTTTGTGCCCTTTTCTTGGGGGAGTAATTGAAGTTGGGGAGTAGAGAAGAAAGCAGATTTATCATATAGAATCATGAAACTGTTGAATTGGAAAACAGGGGCAGGTAGGTGGTGCAATGAATAGAGCACCTGCCCTGGAGTCAGGAGGACCTGAGTTCAAATACTACATCAGACACTTAATATATACTAGCTGTGTGACCTTGGGCAAGTCACTTAACTCCAATTGCCCTGCCTTCCCCCTTCCAAAAAAAAAAATGCAGCCCTCCAGATGGGAGCTGACCAGGGCAGGATAATCACCTCACTAATACTGAATACTATTGTTCTTTCAGTGGAGACTAAGGTCTTGTTAGCTTCTTTGGCTACCATATTATACTGTTAATTCTTGTTGAAGGTGCAGTCCATCACTATTCCCCCATCCTTCCTCCCCAAACTATCTGCTTGTCTAGCCATGCTTCCTTATCTTTCTTTTGAAGTTCAACTTTTGAATACTAGTTCAAAGATTTATACTTCCTTCTATTACATTTTATCATATTATATTCAGTCCAATGTTTTAACATTTTAAAATCTTCTTAGATCTTGATGTATCATCTGTCCTTTTAGTTCTCTCAGTTTGTTGCCATTTGCAAATTTTATAACAATGCTTTTATCCAGGTTATTAATATTTTTATTAATAATAAATAATTTTTATAGAATAGAGACTTTCTTCTCATGTGACATTGAACCATTAATAACTGCTCATTGGGTCATTTAACCATTTCTGAATATAATCATCTATTTCATAACTCACCATCTTTCCCACAAGAATAAGGCAAGAGGCTTTGTCCAATACTATGCTAAAACAGCTAGGTGGCACAGTGAGTAGAGCATTGGCCCTGGAGTCAGGAGGACCTAAGTTCGGATCCGGCCTTGGACACTTAACGCACACACAAACAAAAACCTAGCTGTGTGACCTTGAGCAAGTTACTTAACCCCAATTGCCCTACAAAACAACAACAACAACAACAAAAACAACAACAACAACAAAAAAAAACAAAAAACCCAAACTATATCTACCACATTTCCCTGATCTATCAACCTAGTAAGCCTGTCAAAAAAGGAAATGAAAGTAGTCTGGAATGACCTGTTCTTGAAAGGACTAGTTCTTCAAGATCATAGCTCCTTTTTTTAGATTTTCACTAACCATCCTTTTAAAACAAGGATTCTCCACCTGGGGTCCTTAAATTTAAAAAAAATAGTTAATTGTATTTCAATACAATTGATTACTTTTGTAATCTTATGCATTTTATTTTTATGAATTTTAAAACATTTGGAGAAGGAGTCCATATGATTCACCAGATTGCCAAAGGGGATCCATGACACAAAACAGCTTAAGAATTTCTGCTTTCATATGTTATAGAATTTTGCAAGGGATTGAACATGTTAGCTTAGAGTTTGTAGACTCCATTCTCTTCCTCTTTACTGTTTTTGAAAACAGAGTATTTGCTCTTCCCCAGTCTTTTGGTACCTCTTCTATTCTATATGATCTTTCCCCCCTCCTTTTCTGGAGGGGCAATTGGGGTTAAGCGACTTGGCCAAGGTCAGACAGCTAGTAAGCATTAAGTGTCTGAGGCCGGATTTGAACTCAGGTCCTCTTGACTCCAGGGTCGGTGCTCTATTCACTGAGCCACCTAGCTGCCCCTCTATATGATCTTTTGAAGACCGATGATGGAACCTCAACAATTTCATCTTCCAGTGTTTCCAGAGGTTGAGGATATGATTCATTTGAGCCAAGTGACTTAAACTCACCAGGGGTACCAGATGTTCTTTTATTATCTTCCTACTTATCTTTGGGATGAATTCTCTGCTAGATACTTTTGTTCCATTCATTCCAATCCAAAGACGATTTTCTTTGGCAGAGAAAAGACAAATGAAAAAGAAAAAGTTAAGCAAGTCTGCCTCCTCTGCATCTTCCATTTATTCCTTGAGATTAGAGGTTGTTTTTGCTTCTGTCTTTGTGTTCCCAGTGCCTCATTTGGTATCTGGTATGTAGTAGGCACTTAATAAATGCTCACTTTTTGATAATCAGGGGGATAATCAAGAGCTAGGCATATTTATAAAATCATCTTTAATTGAGCATTCTCTAACTCTTGGTTAAATATTTTTTAGGTGTTTCTTTAGTTCTCAAGGGAAGTGTCTAGGAGTTAGAGACCCTAAAACCTCTGAGTACCTGAGTTGTCCAGGGTAGTATAGTCAATAAACTAGTGCCAATGGTTGCTGATCAGTCAGTCAATAAGTACTTATTAAGCACCTACTGTATTCTATAGGGTGTACCAGGTCTTCAGAGAAGATGAGCACCTCTGGTGTGGGGGCTAGCTGAGTCCTTTTTAGGACTACTCTTGGTGTCTACCTGTCATTCAACTCTCACCTGTGGCTCCAAGAAACTAGCATACCCAGAGGCTATACCCTGGTAAACCACTTCTGCAGATGGGCTAAACCAGGTTGATGGTTAAATCAATTGACTTGATTGATTGATCTGAAACCAAGTTGAAGGTAACTAACAGGTCTCAAAACTATTGGTGAACTAGGAGATGCCTACTCCAAGCTTATGAAGACTTCTTTTGGTGTAATAGGTGGGTGAGAACAATTTGTTCCAAGAGCCATGAAGGTAGTTAAAGCAGCTCTGTGGAGCACTTAGAGCTTGATCAGACACCAAAGATACCAAGGTCATCTGCTGGATTTTGGGGCCATCACTTGTCCTGATTTTTGTCTTGCTGTTGGAATTCGATGACTCTGGAAGAAAGAGTGAGGCTGATAACTTTGTCTTTGTACAACTTTGCCTCACTTAAATCCAATTCACAAGTGAATCAAGATATCACCCCATGATGTCATTAGTCCTCTTCAAAAATGAAGGGCATACAACAACAATAGCTGTATTCCAGGCACTGTACTCAGCATTGGGAATACAAAGAAAAATAAAAAAATAGCCCCTGCTTTTGAGGAACTCACAGTCTAATGGGGGAGACAATATGCAAAGAACTATGTATTAACCAAATAATACAGGATAAATTGAAGAGAGTCAACATATTGAAGGCATTAGTATTAAGGAGAATTGGGAAAAGTTTCTTATAGAATTTGATATTTTAGTTGGGACTTGAAGGAAGCCAGGGATGGCAAGAGATAAAGATAAGGAGGCATAAAGGGAAAGCAACTGAAAATTTGGAATCGAGAGATACAGTGTCTTGTGTGAGGAACAAAAAGGAGGCCAGTGTCACTATATTATGGAATACGTGGTACAGGCTGGGAAGGTTGGGGGGGGGGGAGAGGGTATAAGATGACTAGAAAGGTAGGAGGCAGTCAGTTGTTAAGGGCATTAAGTGCCAAATAGTGGACTCTGTATTTGCTTGTAGAAGTAATAGGGAACCACTGGAGTTTATGGAATAGGGAGGTGGCATTATCAGACCTATATTTTAGAAAGGTCAGTTCAGGGGCGGCTAGGTGGAGCAGTGAATAGAGCACCGGTCCTGGAGTCAGGAGGACCTGAGTTCAAATCTGGCCTCAGACACTTAACACAAAAGCTAGCCATGTGACCTTGGGCAAGTCACTTAACCCCAATTGCCCTCCAAAAAGCAAAAGAAAGAAAGAAAGAAAGAAAGAAAGAAAGAAAGAAAGAAAGAAAAAGTCAGTTTGATGGTTGAATAGAAGATGGACTAGAATAAGGAGAGACTT
Source organism: Gymnobelideus leadbeateri (assembly GCA_011680675.1). Lineage (NCBI taxonomy): Eukaryota > Metazoa > Chordata > Mammalia > Diprotodontia > Petauridae > Gymnobelideus > Gymnobelideus leadbeateri. The sequence continues at coordinate 254,861 of WOXC01003645.1, read as the reverse complement.
AAGACAGGGAGACTAACCAATAGGTTACTGAAACAGTCCAAGTGGGAGGTGGTGAAGGTCTGTACCAGAGAGATGATAGAGTCAGAAAAGAGGGTTATTGTTGTTGTTTGTCCTTTGTTATTGAAGAGAACCATGACATCATGGGGTGATATCTTGATTCAGTTGTGAATTGGATTTAAGTGAGGGAGGGCTGTGTGAAGTCATCAGATTCACTTTCTCCTCTGGAGCCATTGGGTCCAGTGGCCAGATACAAATGACTAGATGACTGGAGATGGTCCCACATGGGGTAGAAGAGCTTGACCTTTTCCTCAGAGGGGAATATATATGAGGGATGTTATAAAGGTAGAATCGACAAGATTCTATAGTTGGTTAAATATAGGGGATGAGAGAAAGTAAGGAGCTGGGGGTAAAACCTAAGTTGTAAGCCTATATCACTAGGAGGATGGTGGTATTCTTGATAATAATAAGAAAATTAGGAAAGGGGGTGTTTTTGAGGGGAAAGACAATGAGTTCAGTTTTGGACATATTGAGTTTAATGTTTATGGGATGTATAATTTGAGATGCCCAGAAGGCAGTTGGAGATTTGAGACTGGAAATCAGGAGAGGAGTTAGGGTTAGACAAATAGATCTGAGAATTATCTGAACAGAGATGCTAATTGGTTCCATGGGAGCTGATAAGATCACCCAGTGAACTAATAGAGAGAGAGGAGAGAAAAGGGCCCAGGACTTTTCAAGAGCTTTGTGAGATACCTACCTTTAGTAGGAATGAATTGGATGAAGATCCAGGAAAAGAGACTGAGAAGGATGAGTTAGACATATAGAGAGTACCAGGATACTGTCACTAATAGTGACACAGAGATCTAGAGAGAAGAAAAATCCACAAAAAGAGGGTGATTGGCAGTGTAAACAACTGCAGAGAAATCAAGGATGAGGACTGATCAAAGGCCACTGATTTGACAACGATGAGATCATTGGGACTTTTAGGTTGTGTAACTAAAAAGAGGATCAGACATTTTCTCTAATCCTTATGACCTTTCAAACATCACTAAAATAGTAATTATGTGCAAGAGAGATCTGCAGACCTTTGGTGCTTAGGCAGACCACTCATCCTGCTTCAGGAAAAGGGGAATAAGAGCTTGCAGAGGCCACAGAAAAGTAGGAGAACATGGAGCCAAGGTGGAGATCTGAAGGCAAATGGGAAAAAATAGCCACAGGGAAGGTGAAGCTCGATAATGAACTGCACAGAGACAAAGGAGAATTCCTACCATGAGGAAATACTCTTTCTATTTTATGCAGAAATTTGTATTTTTAATGACATTTATTTATTAAAAGTTTTAAAATTTATTTTAAACAAGTATAAAATAAGAAGAGAAAAATTTGTCATGTACCCAGCAGAACATGAGAGGATTCGGTATAAAGCAATACATTTCCATTTCAAGAAAACCTACATAATAAATACTACATTATTTTCAAGATGCCCAGCTTTTCTTTGCTTCCTTGTAGGTTTTCTTTTGTTCTCTGCTGTGTGCTTTTTACTTTCTTTTCCCCCCTCCCTCAAAGAAGGCTACAATTAAGCACAGATACACACACATAAACATATATACATATATATTACACATAAACATAGATATGTATAAACACACATGTACACATTGTATGCTCACACACATATATGACTGTACTATGCTTATTTCTACTTGTCATCTGACTTTCTCTGAAGATGGATAGCATCTTCTTTCATAAGTCCAAGTCTTTCCATGTTTTTCTAAATCAACCAGCTCCCGATTTCCTACGCTACAGCAATGTTCCAACCCAATCCCATTCTGAGAGATTGTCTATGAAACTTTCCCCCAAATTTTCTGCATTCCTTCTATTCTTGACTGTATGGGTTTTATTTATACAAGAAAGTTTTAATCTAAAATAATAAAAACTATCCATTTTGCACTTCAACAGTGCTCTCACCTTATAATATGGTTTAAAGTCTGATATTACTGGATCTGCTTCCTTTACATTTTTTTTTTTGTCCTGGTTTCTTTGAAGTTCCTGACCTTTTGTTCATCTAAATGAACTTTGTTATTATTTTTTCTGACTCACTAAGATAATTATTTAGTAATCTAATTGGAGTGGCATTACATAAATAGTTTAGTTAGGTAAAATTGTCATTTTTCCCCATTATATTGGCTTTACCTACCCATGAACAATAAATATTACTTCAATTATTTAGATCTAACTTTATTTGTATACGAAGTGTTTTATGTTTATAGTTGTATAATTCCTGTATCTGTTTTGCCAGGTATGTTTTCAGATATTTTATACTATCTAGTTATTTCAAATGGTCTAAAATAATACTGAATAATATATCTGATACATAGTGTAGTTTCCCTATTTTATTTTTTGATTAAATCTATTTTAGCTTAACTTTGTCTGAAATAATGATTAGTACCCCTGATTTTTTATGTAACAAATTCTACTCCTGACCTTTATTGTGTATCACTAATTTTTATAGCCTTCCTGAAAGCAACAAAACCACTTATATTTAACATTCATTTATAAAAAAAAAATTGAGTTCTGAATTTCCCCCTCCATTCAGTTTCTCTTCCACTCATTGAGAAGGCAAGCAACATGCTATCAATTATACATGTGAAATCCTAATTTCCATATTAGCCATGCTGCAAAAAAAAGCAAGGAAAAAAGTTTTAAAAAATGCTTCAATCTGTACTCAGAGTTCATTGGTTCTTTCTCTGGAGGGGGATAGGCATTTTTCATTGTGGGTTCTTTATAATTGTTTTGGATCATTGTGTTAATTACAAGAGCTAAGTCTTTCATAATTGATTATCATTACTATTACTATATTGCTATTACTGTGTATGAAGTTCTCCTGGTTCTGCTCATTTCACTTTATATCAGTTCATTTGTGTCTTCCCAGATTTTACTGAAATCATCCTGCTTATTTTTTCTTATGGTACAATAGTATTACATCACAATCATGTACCACAACTTGTTTGGCCATTCCCCATTTGATGGACATCCCCTTAAGAAAGTGGTATTTCTAAGGATGAGACACAACAGAAAAAAAGAAAGCCAAGAATAAGGCTCCACAAGGTGAAGATATGGAAACTGTTTAGTAAAAGAAGCTCAAAATAGGTATCTTAGGAGCTCTAATTCCATGAGGAACACAGAGAATGAAGCAGAAATAAATATAAAGTCCATGAATCAAAGAATAAAAGTCTAGAAGAGATAGAAATGAAGTAAAAAGAGAAGATAACAAAAAAAGAAACCTTTCTAGGAAAGGGTGCAGAAAATGAAATAAAAAAGACCCCCAAACAAATAAGACATGATAAAATTGAGGAGAAGAGGAATTTTACTTTATTATTTTCCTGAGAAGAAAAAAATAGGAGAAGAATTAAATAACCAGATAAAAGCAATCAATAAAAAGGAACTAACAAACTTCAAAACTAGGGAAAGTTACCACAAATGGGAGAAAGGGGCTTGAAGGTTAAGAGAAGAAAAGTTGAGAATAGTTGCCTTAAAATAGATTAAGCTAAAATGACTGAATAGGCAGAGTACTATATTTACAGAGAAAGAGATGAAAAAAATTCTAATTTGGGAAAAAAAATTAGAGACTAATGAAAAATATAAACCTAACACACACTTTTTAATGTTAATGGATTAAATAATCTAACAAAAGAAAAAGAGTTAAAGTCAAGACAGTTATAGTTTTATACATTTACAGTCATATGAAAAAATGCCCTAAATAATTATTGATTAGAGAAACACAAATTAAAATAACCTTGAGATATCATTTTACACTTACTCAGATTGGCTAAAACAATTGAAGGGGGAAGTTAAAATTATTGGAAAGGATGTGGAAAAACTGGGACATTAACTTATTGTTGGTGGAATTGTGAACTGATCCCACCAACTTGGAAAGCAATCTGGAATTATGTCCATAGAGTTATCAAACTGCCTATATACTTTGATCCAGCAGTACCACTACTAGGTCTATTCCCAAAGATGTTAAAGGAAAAAGGAAATGAACCTATATGTTCTAAAATATTTATAGCAGCTCTCTTTATGGAGGCAAAGAACTGGAAATTGTGGGGATGCCCATCAATTGGGGTATGGTTGTACAAATTGTGGTATATGATTGTGCTATAAGAAATGATGAGCTCAACGATCTTAGAATAACATGGATAGACTTGCACAAAATAATGAAGAGCAAAATGAGCAGAACCAAGAGAACACTGTATACAGTAATAGTGATATTATTTTAAAAATAACTTTGAGTGAATAAGTAATTTTGACTTATAAATACCCAAATTGATTACAAAGGACACATGAAGAAAGACACTATCTGTATCCAGAGAAAGCTAATAAATAGAAGTATGTATAGAATAATTTTACATATATATATAATACATATTTATATATACATATATATTTGTGTCTAATGGTAGCCATCTCTAGGGTGGTGGTGGGGGAAGAAAAAAAGGAAATTTGCATGGTAACTTTATTATATATTTAAGAGGAAAGGCAAGTTGTACATAATAGATTTGTATTAATGTGTAATTTTAATGTTTAATCATCATTTTTATTATATCATCCTATGGAAATGCTTGTTTTATTCCATAAATTAAAAATAAAACAAATAAAAAATTACAGGTAGAATTAAAAAAACCCTACAATCAGTTATGTACAAGTAATATAGTTTAAAAAACCATGACATTCACAGAATAGAAATGAGAGAGCAGAAAAAAATTTATTATACATTAGGTGAATCAAAAAAATTAGCAGTTGAAATCTTGCTTTTAGACAAGGAAAAAACTAAACATTCAAAACACTAAAAGGGATATGAAAGGAAACCACATTGTGGGAAAGGAACTATAGACAATAAGTACCAATATTAAACATATATACCACAAATGTCCCTGAGTTTAAATTCATAAAGGAAAAATTATCTGAATAACATAAAGACCTAGACAGTAAAGCAGTGGTGGCAAGAGATTTCAATGTTTCTATTACAGTTGTGGATAAATCTAAAAGAAAGATAAACAAAAGAGAGAAGACAGAACTGAAAAATTTATTGGTGATACTAGAAATAAAACTTATGGTATTTTCTAAATGAGACTGCAAAAGAATATACATGTTTCTCAGATTTTGCAAAAATTGACCATATGTTAGGACACACACACACAAATATATATGCATATATATAATATATATATAAATGCATCATTTATAGACAATGATACAATAAAAATTATAATCTATTTAGGGAGATATGAAAGACCCAAATGTAGATTTAACAACGAAATCCCCAATAATGACTGAATCAAAGAACAAATCAGAGAAACAATAATTATGTGAAAGATAATAATAATTATGAAACAACATACACCTATTTCTGGAATGTAACCAAAACTTGGGTTTTTATCCCCAGTTCATGGGGATAAAGCATATCTGTAAAACTATACTTTGATAAAATATAAAAAGGGAAGATTAACTGAATTTGCATTAAAATTTAGGAGGTCAACAAGTCGACTTACCTAAAATAAGCACAAGAAGGAAATACTAAAATTTAGGGAAAATATAAATTAGAGCAAAAAAAATGCTAAAATGATAAGTGAAACCAAAAGCTGGTTCTTTGGAATGTATATAAAATTGAATAATATTTTATCAATCTAGGTAAAAAAAAAGACAGAAAAGTCAATCAACAAAGTACAAACAGGTGAGATGAAATCACAACAAATCTGGAAGAAAGAAAAAGAATAGCCAGAACCTATTACATTATATGCTAACAAACCTAAGGAAAGGAAATAAATAGAAGAAATTGTCAAAAAATATAAAATAGCCAAACTAGTAGAAGACCAAATAGAGATCTTAAATAATTCTATCTGAGAAAAGGAAATAGAATTAGGTGTAAAGGAACTACCAAATGAAACAACTCATGGTCCCAATAGATTCACAGGATAATTCTGTCAAACTTTTTTTTTTTTTAGCAATTGGGGTTAAGTAACTTGCTCAAGGTTACACGGCTAGTCATTATTTATGCGTGGATGCTCATTTTCTGAGGCCGGATCTGATCTCGGGTCATCCCAACTCCGAGGCCAGCGCTCTTACTCACTGCGCCACCTAGCCGCCCCTTTAGGGCAATTGGGGTTAAGTAACTTGCCCAAGGTTACACCCCTAGGTTTTTGTTTTGTGTGGATTAAGTGTCAGAGGCCGGCTCCGAACTCAGGTCCTTCTGATTCCAGGGCCGGCGCTCTATTCACTGCGCCACCTAGCCGCCCCTGTCAAACTTTTAAAGAACCATTAGTACCAATATTACACCGATTATTCTAAAAAATTGAGGAACGAAGCACCTTAAAGGAGAATGGAAAACCAATATCATTAATGAATATTGATTCAGAAATTTTAAACAATATCTGGGCAACTATAGCAAGTCATCCAAGAAATCATTCATTATGACCCAGATCTATCTATCTAATCTATCTATCTATCTATCTATCTATCTATCTATCTATCTATCTATCTTTTAAAGAAGCCATTCTTTCCCTCATTTCTTATTAAGCCTTAATCAATGAATAGGTGTTGCCTCAGTCAAATTGAGACCTGTTAAAGACCTTAGCTTTAAAAAACCTGGGCCCTCTCCAGTTGTCCTGATCTATATCTGTCCACTGGACCCAGATGGCTCTGGGGGTGAAAGACTGGTGACTTTGTACAGCTCTCCCTCATCAAATCCAATTCATTTGTATGTCATGGCATCATCTCCCTGATGTCATGGTCCTCTTCAAGAAAGAAGTACAAACAGCAGCAGCATTATGACCAACTTGGATTTATGCCAGGGATATAAGGATGATTCAACATCAAGAAAAAATAAATATAATTAATCACATTAAAAAAAACATCCAAAAGCAAATGATCATCTCAACAGATGTAGAAAAAAACCTTTAACCAAATATAACCCTCATTAATGCTAAAAATCCTACAAAGTTGTGGGCAAAGAAGGACCTTTTTTAGTGACAAAGAAAGACTTTTTAAAAATATCATAAAAAGTCTATTTAAAGCCCCAAATGAACATCATATGCCATGTAGATACATTGGAACCTTTCCCAATAAATACAGAAATATAACAATGATACCCATTCTCTCCACTACTTATTTGATATAGTTTTGGAAATGCTAGCAATAACAATAAAACAAGAGAAAGAAATTAAGGGCCTACATATAGATGAAGAGATAAAAGTATCATTTGCTGATGATATGTTAGCATACTTAGAAAATCCTAAAGAACCACCAATTAAGACAACTAATAGCTTTGGTAAACTTGCAGGCTCTTTAGGTTAAGCCCTCAAAAAACCATTTAGAATTTCTATTTAATAATTACAAAAGTCACGAGGCAATAGTAGAAAGGGAAATCCATTCCAAGTAATTACAAAATGCCTAAAGTGTCTAGGGATCAATCTTCCAAAGTCACAAAATACTTGAATAGATTAAATTACAAAGTACTCCTTAGAGAAATTAAGAATAATTTGAATAGCTGGAGGAATACTTGGCATTCATGTCTGGACTGTGTTAATATAATAAAAATGACAATACAACCAAAGTTAATTTACAGTTTTGGTTCTATAAAAATCAAAGTATGAAAGGGATACTTCCCAAAACTCAACACAGTTTCCAAAATTCACTTGGAAAAATAAAAAATCTAAACTATAAAGGGAAAATGTGAAAAGAGCTAGAGATGAAAAAGGAATAGCACTTCTATATCTCAAACTATAGTATAAAGGAAGAGTAACCAAAGTAATTTAAGTTGCTTAAAAAGTAGAACAATGGAACAGACTAGATGAGAGAATCAGGAAAAATGTAATGCAGTAACTATAAAAAAGGTATGGTGTCCAAGATATTTAAACAATTAACACATAGACACAAATATATGTATGTATGTATGTATATATACATATATATATAACATACATTTAGGTACATATTCATACATACAGACATACATATATACATGCAAATAATTCTTAAAAAGAAGTATAGCACACTCTTAACAACCATGTGAAAAAATACCACAAGTCATTTATAATAAGAGTAAAGCAAATCAAAACCACACTGAGGTTTCATCTCACACCCTGCAAATGTTCAGAAATGACACAAGATGGGAATAGTTTTAGATGGATTATGGCAAGATTGGCATATTAGTGCATTGTTGATGGAACTGTCAATCAATACAAATATTTTGGAAAATAATTTAAATTCATGCAAATAAAGGGATTAAATTATCCCTGTCTTTTAACCCAGAGATTCTCCTTTTAGACTCTTATAACCTAAAGAGGTCATTGATAAGAAGACAGTCTCCATGTACACCATGTACAAATATTTATAGCAGATTTTTAATAGTAAAAAATTGGAAACACAGATCCTATACTGGACTATATGCTGTTGTGGGGGGAGGGGGGAAGGAGGTAAAGGAAATTTGAAAATCAAGGAACTATGGATTTGAATCTTGTTAACTGAAACTAAACTAATAAATTAATAAAAACAAAACAAAACAAACAAAAAAGAATTGGAAACAAAGAGCTGCCTATTGATTAAGGAATGACTACAAAATTGTGGCACATTAATATAATGGGGGTAATACCATGCTGTAAGAAATGATGAGAGCAATGGATACAAAGATGCATGGAAATATCTAAATGAACTGATGCAGAATGACGTAATCAGTAGGGCAGCAATGACTACAACAAAGTAAATGAGAAGAACAACCTCCAAAAATAAATGCTGCAAAGTTATAAAGAAGAAGCATGGTTTGAAAGAAATGATAGAAGATTCCCCTACCCTTGTAGAGGCAGGAATGTTACAAGGGTTATATATTTACACAGATTTTCAAATTTTTTGAGAAACTGATATTTTGATATTGATAAATTATTATCCTTTCCTTTCCTTTTTCTTTTTGTCCTTAAAAAATACTATTTGTTAAACTCACATAAATCATCAGCATCCCTGTATATTACTAAAAAGTCTAGCAACAAAGGGTAGAAAGAGAAATTCCATTTGAAATAACTGTAAACAATATAAAATACTTGGGAGTCTTCCTGCAAAGATAAACCCAGGAATTATGAATTTTACAAAACATTGTTGACACAAATAAAGTCATATCTAAACAATTGGAAAAATATTAATTGTTCATGGGTAGGTTGAACCAATATGATAAAATGACAATTCTACTTAAGTTTATTTATTCAGTGCTATACTAATCAAACTACTAAAATTATTTTATAGAGCTAGAAAAAATAATAACAAAATTAATCTGGAAGAAAAAGTTTGAGGATTTCAAGGCATCAATGAAAAAAATAAGAAGGAAGGTGGTCCAGTTATAGCAGATCTCCAACTATTATAAAGCAATAATTATCAAAAACAATCTAATACTGACTAAGAACTAGAATGGTGATAAGTGGAACAGATTAGGTATATTTCATATTATAATAAATGGCCATCGTGGTCTAGTATATGATAAATCCAAAGATCTAAGCTTTTGGAACAAAAACTCATTATTTGACAAAAACTGGGAAAACTAGAAAACAATGTGGCTGAAGCTAAGTATAGATCAACATCTCACACCATATACCAAGATAAGGTCAAAATTGGTACATTATTTACTCAAAAAGTGTGATACTATAAGCAAATTAGAAGAATATGGAATGGTTTATTTGTCATATCTATGGACAAGGGAAGAATTTAGGACCAAAGAAAATAGAGCATCACAAAATGTAAATAGATGATTTTGACTATAAAATTAAAACCTTTTTTCACAAACAAAACCAATGTAACCAAAATTAAAAGGAAACAAAACTTTTTTGGGGGGTTTTGCAACAAGTATCTCTGATAAAGGCCTCATTTCTCAAATATATAGAGAACTGAGTCAAATTTATAAAAATACAAGTAATTCTCCCATTGATAGTCAAGGGATATAAACAGGCAATTTTCAGACAAAGAAATCAAAGAAATCTATAGTCATATGAAAAAATGCTCTAAATCACTATTGATTAGAGAAATGCAAATTAAAGCAACTCTGAGGTACTACCTCATACTTATCAGATGGCTAATATGGCAGAAAAGAAAAATGATAAATGTTGGTGAAGATGTGGGAAAATTGGAACACTAATGTATTGTTGGTGGAGTTATGAACTGTTCCAACTGTTCTGGAGAGTAATTTGGAACTATGCCCAAAGGGCAAGCAAGCTGTTTATACCCCTTGATCCTATAATAATAGGTCTGTATCCCAAAGAGATCATAAAAAAGGGAAAAGGACCCCCATGTACAAAAATATTTATAACAGCTCTTTTTGTAGTGACAAAGAATTGGAAATTAAGGGGATGTTGATCAATTGGGGAATAGCTAAGCAAGGTATGGTATATATTTGTGATGGAACATTATTGTGCTATAAGAAATGACAATTAGGATGATTTCAGAAAACCTGGAAGACCGTATATGAACTGATGCAAAGTGAAGTGAACAGAACCAAGAGAACATTGTACCCAGTAACGTCAATATTGTTTAATGAACTGTGAACGACCTAGCTATTCTCAGCAATACAGATCTAATAAAATCCTAAAGGACTCATAATGAAACATGCTATCTGCCTCCAGAAAAAGAACTGATATTCTCTGAATGCAGACTGAAGGATGTTATTTTAACTTTCTTTCTTTTATTCTTTTAAAAAATTTGAATCTTTTTATACAAAACAACTAATATGTAAATGTTTTACATGATTGCACATGCATAATCTATATCTGATTGCTTATCATCTCTGGGAGGGGAGGAATAGAATTTAGAACTCAAAATTTTGAAAAAAAAAGGTTAAACATTATTTTAACATGTAATTGGGGAAAAATAAAATATATATTAAAATGCTATTTTCATATGGAATTCTCTAGGAGGAGTAATGACAATGGAAGAAACTATGATGATGTAAAAAAAACCCAAATACTTAAATAAAAACTTTTTTTCTTTATTTTATTCATTAAATTTTTTTTAAAATAAGAAGTCGCTGGTAACTTTGAAGACAGAAATTTCTGTTGAAGTTGGAAGGTAGACTGCAGGGATTTAAGAAGAGAATGAGAGGACACCATTTGTGATGACTTTCTCAAAAAATATAGCCATGAAAGAGAAAAATGAGAAAAGATGATAATGATAGCACAGAGATGGACAAGCCCAGTGAGGATTTTTTGAGGATAGGTATAATAATATAATAACAATCATAGGTATGATTATATGCAGTAGGAAAACAACCCATTAGACAAAGAGATATTGAAGATTAGTGAGAGAGTACAGATGAGAGAAGCATCTATTAGAGAAAACAGGATGAAATGGGATCATTTATGCACACGAAGAGGTTACCTTTGTAAGGAGAAGGGGTACCTTTTCATAAGAGACAGATGAAGGAGGAAATAGTGGCAGAAGGCATTTGAGTGATGAAAGAGGAGGAGAAGGAGAAGGGAATTTATGGCAAGTGGACTCAATATTTTCAATGAAATATAAAACAAGGTTCTCAGCTAAGGGGGTGAGGGGAGGGAAGGCCTTAGGAGGTTTGAAAAGAGATGAAAAGGTTCAGAAAAGGGTATATGGTGAGTAGGATAGTGAACTGATTAAGGGAAGAATAAAAAAATTGCCTTGCTCAAGTGAGGGTCCAGTTATGATCATATGACATCTGTAGGGAAACTCAGCGTGGTTTCATGATTCTCTCTGGTTTTGCTCATTAATATGTGAATAGGAGCAATTGGAAATGGATGGATGATGGGAATAATCCAAGACTGAGGCTTGCTTATTATACCTTCTATTTTGAATAGCAATTCTATTCTTTTTTGGATCCAGTAGAGATACCTTAAAAAGCTTTATTTCATGCCTCTAGCTTTCCATGTAATCCTCTGTCCATTCCACATTTTGCACTCCTGATGCTTCTTGCAAGACTGTGCCATGCTTTTGCATTCATCTTTTATTACTTGTCATTGCTTCCATCTTACATGCATGTTAATATTAAAATTAATGTGTACTCCCCGAACTCTTTCCAATGAATGAGAAGTGGCAGGAAATAGTGACACATCTTAGGGAATTGGAGGAAGCCATTGAGAGGCTAACAATTTTTGTCGTGTAGGGGGATAATTAAGAGCTGGCTGAATTTTAAAAATTATACTTAATTGAGCATTATGCAAACTCTTGCTTAAGGATGTATCTGTTTTCTTAGTTCTCACAGCACTCTCTGGGAATTGGGGCCTACAGAGACACTGAAGGCCCTGTGTATCTGACTTGCCTAGGGTAACAAAGCCAATGATCTAGTGCCAGTTGTGGTTGATCATTAGTGGGCAGCTTTGGTATACAAATAAATTTTGTCTGTGCTCCTGGGCAGGGAAAATGGCTTGAAGGAAAGACATAGCTAGACTCCTGATGCCCTGAGTCATGGTTACCATTCAGTCAGGAGCCTTGATATCCTGATTGGGGAGAAGGGCTTCTTATACTTCTACTAGAGGTTCATGGGACATAACCACCTAAACGGACTCCCAGGTGGTATAGCCCCAAAGTGGGTGATATTTTTGTATCCAACCAGCTCACACAGTCTTCTAGCCCTGTGTCTACAGGATTATCCACTTTATTCTCTTTTAACAAAGTAGGGAAATGAATTCCCTGGCCCACTGGGATAGAGATTGTAAGAAGTCTGTCTAGGTCTTAGTTGTTTTAATTCAATTCAGTTCAACAAAATTCATTTAGTAGAACATAGGTGATAGCAAGTTTAGACAAGACTACCTCTATTCTCATGGGATTTACAGTCTAGGTCAAGGACTCTTAACCTGAGGGCTGTGAACTTAAATTTATTTTATAAATATATTCCAATAAATTGGTTTACTTTGTAATATCACACACACATTTGTATTTTAAAAACATTATTCTGAGAAGGGACCAGGCTCACCAGATTGACAAAAGGGTCCATGACACAAGAAACAATATGAATCTTTGACCTATGGAAAGAAAGATAATGCCAAAAAATTATAGATTTTTATAGAATAGTTGAAAAATTATAAGATGTGGAGTCAAGAAATCTATGTTCAAATTCTCGTTCTGATTTTTTTACTAGCTGTGAGTTTGTGGGCAATTCACTTAATTTCTCCAACCCTCAGTTGCCTATCTGTAAAATGCAGAGTATAAAATTTACATTACCTTATCTCTCAGTGATGTAAAGAAGGTGCTACAGTATAGAGAAATAATATTGAATGTGCATCCAGAAGGTGTAGATTTGAATCAATTCCACTATATTTGTGTGACCTTGAGCTGGTCATTTACTTCAAGGTCCCAGTTTACTCATTCATCAAAAGAAAGGGTATGACTAGATTATCACTAATCTACCTCCCACCTATATACTCTTTAATCTTTTGAGAATCTCATAGCTTAAAGTGACTCAGAGGCCATCTAGATCAACCCATACCTGAACAAAAACCTACTCATAACATAACTGGAAAAACCTTTCTGAGAAATGTATTGTTAGGGGGAATCAACTATCTCCAAGGCAACCCATTCTACCTTCTGGGTACATCTGTTACAGCTAGTGAAAATCTACTCCTCTTTAACCTCTGCCAATTGTTCCTAATTCTGAACTCTGAACAGGAAAAAAACAATCCCCTTTCTATATGAGAGCCCTCTGAATATCTGAAGACAATTTTAATGTTTTTCCTACCTCTCCTTTTCTCCAGTCTTTCCATTTTCTTCAACACAAGAAACACTATAGTAAAGTATAAAGAGCAATAGATTTGGAATTGGACGATCCAGCTTCAGATACCACCTTTGATGCTCACTGTCCATGGACAAATCACTTTATATCTTTGGATATTGGTTTCCTGACTGGTAAAATGAAGGAGTTGGACTAGGTACCCTTTAAGACTCCTTCCAGCTCTAAATCTGTATTCCTCTGATCATAAGAACTCATCCTCATATGAAAAAATTTGAGGCCCTCCATCATCATTTTTATCTATTCTTAAATTATGTTCTTGTCTTTTTTTTTTGCTTTTTTTTTGTGGGAGAGGGGATAAGGCAGGGCAGTTGGGGTTAAGTGACTTGTCCAAGGTCGCACAGCTAGTAAGTGTTAAGTGTCTGAGGTCAGAGATCCTTCTGACTCCAGGGCTAGTGCTCTATTCACTGCTCCACCTAGCCACCCCAAATTCTGTTCTTATCAATGTCCTTCCCAATACCTGGTCTGGTACTGAATGGAACCCTTCAGAGGTGGTTTAATGGGGGGAGCATTTGGCAGGATGCTTGCATCCTTCTTTCTGGATGCTCTCACTCCCCTGGTTCAGCATAAAATCACATTCGTTTTTTTGGTTACTAAATCATACTGTTGAATAATATTGAGTTTATCATTCACTAAGACTCAAATATTTTTGAGATGGATGGATATCTAATCATGCTTTCTCTCATCTTGTGCTTATAAAGTTGGTTTCTTGAACCTATATATAGAAATTTACATTTATTCCTATCATCTTTGATCTTTTTAGATTTAGCAAAATATTCTAGCTTGTCTGCATGCCACCAACGCCTTTCATCACATGACTGATTAAAATATCAAGTAGCTTAAGGTCAAGGAAAGATCTTGTAAAACAGTATATACATGCATGGTTATTATGATAAGTACATTAGGAAGATACCAGAATTACTCTGTGTGTGATCAGGGAAGATTTCATGGAGGTGATGACATTTGAGTTGGTCTTTTAAAAATAAGGGAATTTAGAAGGTTAAGAGAGAACATTTGGACATAGGGAATAATTTGAATAAAACCCCAGAGACAGGAAATCTGTTAGGAGGATAGAGAGAATAGCTGAGATTGATTTGAACTTAGAGTGAGCATAGTGAACTTAGCAATCACCAGAATAAGATGGGATAGAGCTGAAGAGGTAGCTTGGCTCCAGATTTTGGATGGCTTTCCATGTCAGACAAGTGATCTTGAATTTCATTTGGTAGGAAATAATGATTTTAAACGTATCTCCCTTTTGTTATATGCCCTACCTCCTTAACCCTTAAAAAGACAAAACAAAACAAAAACAAAACCTAGTTCCTTTGGGAAAGACTGTAGACAAAAAGTCAATTATCAAATCAGTCAGTCAAAAAGCATTTATTAAGCTTTTCATTGGACTAGAGGCACCGGACTAAGCTCTGGGGATACAAAGAAAAACAAAAACTTTGTACCTGCTCTCAAGGAGCTCACAATTTAAGGGGAGAAACAATAGGCAAACAACTATGTATGTGCAAGATGTACACAGTATATATGAAAGGCAGTCTTGAAGGGAAGGTACTGGGTGGGGTGGAGTTGAGGGAATGACAGGGGACTTGAAAAGGCCTCCTGAAGAAGGTAAATTTGAGCTGAGTCTTGAAGGAAGCCAAGGGATTTAGGAGAAAGATCATTCTGGACATGGAAGACAATCACTTTTGAGCCACATGATGGGATCCACTAGGAGATGGTGAAGAACTACCACTTGACCAGAGTAGCTGGGAACCTAGAGTTTATGGATTGGAGTAAATGAAAGACTGGAAAGGTGGGAAGGAGCAATTTTTGAAGGGTTTTAAATGCCAAACAGAGGCTTTTATATTGGATCCTAAAATTTGCAAGGAAACACTTGAGTTTTTTCAATGGAGGGTGAGGTTGTAAGTGGTGGATGACATGATCAGATTTGTACTTTAGAGAAACTCATTTGGCAACTGAGTGAAGGGTGATCTGGACTGAAGAGAGAATTGAGATAGGGAGACCTATTAAAAGAACTGATAAATATAAGTTATATATAAAATGATTTTACATATATATGCATATATATTACATATATGTATATGTGTGGGTGTATATTTACTTATGTCTTGGTACCCATCCTTGAGGTGGGAGGGGTGGAAAGAAAAAAAAAGGAAAAAAAATACATGATAACTTTATTATATAGTTAAAAGGAATAGCAAGTTGCATATAATAGATTTTCAGTTTCATGTGTAATCATCTTTTAAAAAAATAATACTATGTTATGGAAATGTTTGTTTTATTCCATGAATCAAAAAAATTAATAATTTTTTAAAACAAAAGGCTATAGAAAGAATTCAGGTAATGAGGGTCTTTCCTTGGGGGTAAAGTGAATTTGTGAATGAACAGAAGGGGATATCCAAAAGAAATGTTGTGATGGTAGAAACAACAAGATTTGGGACCAAATTATATATGTGGTGTGAATGCAAGTGAAAAATTCTGATGACACCAAGGTTGTGAGCCTGGTGTAACTCAGAGAAGGGTGGTGCTCTTGACAATGACAGAAAAGTTGGGAAGAGGAGAGAGGCTGGAGTGAAAGATAATTAGTTCTATTAGGGATATATTGAATGAGAGATGTCTGTAAGATGTCTCTAAGATTGAGATATCTGAAGAGTAGTACGTGATCTGGAACTGTCCTTCAGGATTAAAGTTGGGTGTGTAGATCTGAGAATCATCTGCATAGAGATGATGATAGAACCCCTGGGAAACAGTGAGAAAACCAAGAGAGACATTTTATATATTTACATCTATCTACCTATACATGTATACACATATATGTGTATAGATGTATATGTATGTATATGCACATATGTATATGTATATGTGTGTATATATGAAAGAATAGGGTCTATAAACAAGCCTTGGGGTTACCTACAAGAAGTGAGCATTACCTCAAGGAAGATGCAGTAAAGGAGACTGAGCAGTTACCAGATAGCTAGGAGGAGAACCAGGAAAGAATTTTTGTTGTTCATTTTTTAGTTGTACCTGACTTTGTGACCCCATTTGGGGATTTCTTGGCAAAGACACTGGACTGGTTTGCTATTTCCTTCTTCAGCTCATTTTACAGATGAGGAAACTGAGGCTAACAGGATTAGGCAAACAAGAAATAATAGTCATGAAAACCTAGAGAGAAGAGAGTATCAAGGAGAAGAGGGCCATCAACTCTGTCAAAGGCTGTAGGGAGGTCAAGGAGGATGAAGACTAAGGAAAGTCCATTAGATTTGGTGATCAAGAGATCACTGGCAACTTTGGAAAGAGCAATTTCAGTTGAATAGTGATGTAGAAACCTGATTGTAGAGGGTTACGAAGAGAATGAGAGGAGAGGAAGAGAAGGCATGTTGTGTAGATAACTTTCTCAGAGTTTATTTTGGAAGGAGAAGGAGGGTGGATCAAATGAGTGTTTTTGAAGGATGGAGGAGACATAGATGTTTGTAAGCAACAGGTAAAGTGCTAGTAGATAGCTGAAGGATTAAAAATTAGAGTGGGGAAGATAAATGGGGACATATGATGAAGAGGATGGGAGGGGAATAGGGTCAAGCATACTTACAAAGGATTTTGCTTTGGCTAGAAAGACCACATTTTTATATGAGACAGTAGTAAAGGAGGAGCTAGTGGGAGGAGATGCCTGGGTATTGTGAGATGAGGAAGAGAGAAGAGGGAGCTCTTGGTGAATGGCTTTCATTTTTTTCAGTTATGTATAAGGTGAGTCTCTAAGCTGAAAGGGATGGGGAAGGGGGTGCTATGGAAGGTTTGGGGAGAAAGAAAAAAAGTTTAGAAGAACCACTACAGTGAATTTGATAGTAAATGGATTTATAGAGGTATAAAAAGTCTGCACTGCTCCAGTAAGAACCAGTTGATATTATAAAATATAAATTTGTAGTGGACATAACCATCAAGTTTCATTATTTTCTCTAACTCTATTCAGCTGCATATGAATAGGAGTAATGGAGATGGATGATGGGAACAATGTTTATTAAGCCCCATTGTGAACTCTGACTTCATGGAGATACTATGGGAATTATAGAAGAAATCTTGGTCATGGACCATGCTCTCAAGGAGCTTAGTTAGGCACAAGTCATGTACATATGCTCTGAAGCCCAGGATCCCCCCTCCACAAGGGAACTCTGGGTCTAGGCTCAAACAGATCTGGATTCATACTTGACTAGCTTAACCTCAAGGAAAGGTATCAGGTTTTTTTCTCTGTGGAGCTTATCACTTCTATTATAGAATAATTCTGGGGAAATTGCTAGAACAGCATGTAATTATGGCCAGTGTCTACTCTTTCTCTGAAATATGGATAACAGGATCTTTTCTAGATGGGTATCAGGTATAGAAGGGCTCTCTTCCAGCACAGAAAATGTGCTTTAAAAGACTTATAGACATATTATCCCATAGAGAAAGTACAAAGTACCTCAATTAGTTCATTACACTTATTATTTCCCCTCTGGAAAGTTGAGATAACTTTTTGTAGGTTTTATAAATAGCATTTGCATCACCTTAGCTCTGCACTTTCTGAGCAAACCTCAGGGTCTAGTCTCTGCCCATCTAGGGCATAGGACATAAAGACTCTCGAGTTCTTCAATGATGGGTTTATCCTGGTGATGGCTGTCTTCTCCAAGAGACTCTTTCCCCCTCAAGTGATGCTTGAATTCTGAACTCTGATATTGTTAACCCACAATACTACTGCCAAAATTGGAAATATCATTTATAAGGACTGATATTTGGTGAAGTGTGATTAGGAAATGAAACAAAAAAACAGACAGAAAAATGAAGCCACCAGGGACTCTGGGTCTCCTAGACAAGCACATGGCCTTACTACCATGTACTAGTAGTTGGTTCTGTGACTGGATAGAGAAGCAGGAGTAAAGGGGAGAGAAAATTTCTCCCTTGGTGGACATCCAAGAGAGAAAAAATACTGAGATTTCCAAAAGAGAGAGGAGAGAGTCCATCCTCCTGACTCAGAAAAAATTCATGCTCCTGGGTCTTAGTAGTCAAGTCCCTTTGACTCAGTCCTTGGGTCATGGGGACAGTCTGGAGTTATCATGCCACATTGGCAAATACCTTCATGCATGCTATGTAGCAAAGAGCAAGAGAGCAAGCTCATCTTCAGATGAAATTCCCTTTTCAGTAAAAAGGTCCAAATCCTGTAAATTAAAATTGGATTGGGGGAGGACTCGATTAGAAATTCCCTAATACAAATACAAAGAATAAAACAATTCCTACTCTCAAGAAGTTCATATTGTATTGATTGTATGTATGTGTGTGTGTGTGTGTGTATATGCTAGTGTGCAAGTGTGTGTGTGTGTGTGTGTGTGTGTGTGTGTTTGGGGGCTAGGGGTGGATTTGAACCTTCCCAACTCTAGGAGTTTATGTGAGAGATGGAATAATAATATCGACCTTCATAGGGCCTCAGAATGTGGAAGAGCCATACACTCAGAAGATTATAGATTTAGAGCTAGAAAAGGTCTTACAGGACATAGGATCCTAGATTTGGAGCCCATATCCATCTTAGAACTCAACAAGTCCAACTTCCTCATTTTACAAATAAAGAAGGTTGAGAAGTTATACCTAGATCTTCTTGCTCTATCCAGTAAACCGTTCTGCCCCCAGAGGGTCCGGAGAGGTCATATAGTATGGTATATACCTGTACAGGAATCCCCTCAACCTTCTCAACAAGGGACTTCAAAGCACTTTATGCTATTTCATTTGATCTCCACAACCCTGAGAGGTGGGTACTAGAAGTATTATCATTTCCATTTTATAGATGAAGAAACAGAGGTCCAGAAAACTTGAATAAGCTGACCATAACTATCATGTTGGAAGCAGGATTTGACTCGAGATCTCTTCTCCCTCCCAGTCCTGCAATCTTTATATTATACCATGATGCCTCCCTAGGAGAGACCTTTTGGGGAAGGAGCTTTGGGGGATAGTTTATAGAAGCTGTTCCCAGTTTCCTGTGAATATTTCTTCACAATATGTAACATCATCCTGTCTTTGTTGCAAATATTTCTCAGGTTAGAGAAGTAGGTCAATTTTCTAATTCCCATTGTAGAAATGGGAAAGCTGAGGTTCAGGAGGGTTGGGACATGCCTGAGATTGTGACCAAGCCCAGCCCAGAACTCAGTTCTCTGGTTTAGCAGCTTTTCCATCAGACAAGAGTAAAATTAGAAATGTTTTTTTAAAGATGTGTTTTCCACCCTCCCCACTCCCAATTTTCAGGAGTGGGGCTTTCTCTCACAGTTAGTAGGCATGAAACCCAACTCTGGGGAGAATTTGCTGAGAAGCACTCCCATCATGGGAAGTTTCTACTAAGTGGAATCTCAGATAATTTTACCTGTGATTGACTTTGGGTGCAGAGACTGGAGAAAAATGACTTTTAGTATTCTTTTGAGAATAAGTTCCTCAGAGATGTTTAGCCTGTGGCTAATGTGTTTGGAAACATGTTTTCTGTAAAAGTCAAGCTCATTAATCCACTTGCAAATCCAGAAAGACAGCTTTAATCATACAGATCGAGGCTTGTTCAAAACTTTCCCTCTTCACAGTGGGAGATGAGAAGGAATTAACTGGTAACTAGAACTGCCACCTGACTTGGTTTCCTTTGGAGTGTCCAGGACTTGATGACCCTGTGCCTGATGTCTCATCTACCATTTCATTTGGATGCTGAATGAGATGGAATGGACCTGTTCAGGGTCGGTGGTCAGTAGGATCCAAAAAACAAGCCATCCTCTTTCCCCTTATAATTCTTCCTCAGTTGTGGGAAGAGATGGAAGGGTGGCAGAGGCTTGTCACCCTAGTAAAAATCAAGGGCAGCTATTCCCTTAATGATCCCCACTCAAGAGGGGATTTCTGGTTATCTCCAGGTGGTTGTTTATGAGTATCTGTTTTGAGGCAAGTGTTCAGTAGGTAGAGAAATCAGGGAAATAAATTTAATTTATAGTATCAACTTTAGAAGAAGAGCATTGCCTAACTGGCCAGTTCCAGTTGGGTCCTCATTGGGGTAGCTACTACAACTCATACATTGTGATTTGTCCTTCATTCTCAAAGAGAACCATGACATTAGGAAGGTAATGCCATGACTTTCAAGTGAATTGGATTTAAGTGAGGGTGGGCTTCAACATTAGTTGATGTTAGCTAGATCATTGAATCCAGTGCCTTTCGTTTTACAGAAGAAAAAGGCATGTGACTTGCTCAAGGTCATATCCTGAATTAATCAGGGACTTGGGACTTTTGCTCAAGTCTTAGGAACACTAGTTTGTTGCTTTATCAACTCACATCATACCAAGCCTACCTTAAGCCATAGGATGTGAGTATGCAAAGGCACTTCAAAGACCTTATGGTCCAACTTCTTAATTTATAGATGGAGATACTGAGGTGCAGAAAGATTCAATCTTTGCCACTTGGTGATTATGTCTTCTGAAGAATTAACATCTACGCTTTCATTTATTCATTCAGTAAGGCTTTACCAAGCTTATTCTGCATGTCCTGAACTGTGGTGGGCACCATGAGGGAAGGAAAGAGGTTGAAGACAGTTTCTGCTATAAGCCACTGAGATCTAATCAGTGAAGTAGAGAAATACATGAAATAAAGCAGGAACAGTTCAAAGCAATGCTTCATTTTCCAGAGCATTTCTTTCTATTTTGTTCTTCCTACAGTATTTATCTATATGATTCCCCTCCATCACCTCCTCTCTGTTTTCCTGTTCCTCTCTATTCTCTTCCAGTTATTTTAGCCAGAATACTCTTTTTCTGGGCTTGTGTGTCTTTTGTCTTCTCTGGGAAGGCAAAGGGTTAAAGGCACAATTCATTGCTAGCTGTTGTTGTTATTCCTTTGTTCTTGAAGAAGACCATGACATCAGGAAGGAGATGTCATCGCTTGAAAGTGAATTGGATTTAAGTGAGGGAGGGCTGTGCAAAGTCACCAGCCTCACTCTCTCCTCTGGAGCCATCTGGGTCCAGTGGCAAGACATAGATCAGGAAGACTGGAGATGATTAGGATGCAGGAGGACTTGACCTTTTTAAGCCAAGATCTTTCCCAGGTCTCTCATTGCCTCTGAAGCAATGCCCATTTAGTGATTAAAGCTAGGTAAAAACGAGGCAAAGAAATGAAGCCCCATTTACCTTGTTAAAAAAAATAAATTTAATCTGGGAGGGGAAGACCCTCAGAGTTTCTGGCCAAAATGGAAACAATTGCTATTTATCCTCAATCTGAGACATTAGAATCTAAACAGTGGCCCAATGAGGGTTGGGCTGGGACCTGTTATTGGCCAATCAATAAGAGCCAGAGCAATTTGGGTGTAAGTCATGGTAAATAAAAAAGAAATCTAGCTCATAAACCCCAAGATATCTTCCTAGGTTTCAGCAATCAAAATTTGTATTCCTTTGGGCAAAACACCCTCAGGTAAAGGTATGATCCCCTCTGTGGACAGAGGGAGAGGAGGGAGAAAGGAAGGAAGGAAGAAAGGAAGGAAGGAAGGAAGGAAGGAAGGAAGGAAGGAAGGAAGGAAGGAAGGAAGGAAGGATGGATGAAAAGGAAGGTGGGAGCTGCATTGCCCAACTGGAACTGGTCAGTTGGGTCCCCAGTGGGGCAGCTACTACTACTCATACATTGTTATTTGTACTTCATTCTCAAAGAAGACCATGACATCAGGAAGGTAATGCCATGACTTTCAAGTGAATTGGATTTAAGTGAGGGAGGGCTGCACAAAGTCACCAGCCTCACTCTCTCCTCCAGTGACAAGATATAAACCAGGATGACTCTCGCTATTGGTTGAAGTAAATGGAAGTCGGGGTGGTGTGGCAGAAATAGTGTAGGAGAGGGAGAATCAGAAGAGTGGGGTTATAGCCTCAGCTTTGTTACTAACTTGCCATGTGATTGGCATGGTACTTTTCTGGGTTTCACTCTGCTCATCTGTCAAATGAGGGAGTTGAAGTACATGACTTCTAAGGAGCCTTTTGGCTCTAATATTTCATGGTTTGCTTCCTGGGTGCTCAGGTTCAGGCTTGGATTCCCTCTTGGTAAAGTTTGCTGTGGTCCAAAAGTTTCAGAAAGCTTGGTCAGGCCACTCCCACCCTATAAAGCTTCACTGACACTTTATGCAATTATGACTAATTGTTACTAATAAAGTTTAGTTCTTTCTGAATTGCACATTCGGTTTGCATGCCAAGAAGATTGTTTTAGGAATAGCCATTTTATGCTGGAGGGTCTGGGACTCCAGGATTTTATGAGACATGACTTAGTGTTGGGGTTTCATTTTGAATGTGATAATCCATGTTGCTTTTAATTCCCATGTGCTCTGGTTCTGTATTTCAGGGAGATAAAATACTGTAAAGGGTCCTGCAATTATTAGACTTTAAGACAAACCACCTCCAAGATGATACAGGACAGTGGAAAATCTTTGCAAAACAAATTTCATTAAATTTAACTTGCAAGAAAAGACAAAAATGTACAACACAGATAACTCTGCCTCCTTGGCACATTCTCCTCGGGCCAAGTGTCGGTCTCTCCTCTGAAATTCTATTTTCCATTTTTCCATTCTTCTGGCTGGGGGGGGTGGGGAGTTCATCCCCCTGGTTGCTCTTCTCTCTTTTTTCTGTTCTTCCCACATCCCTGGGATGCCTGTACTTCTGCCAGGCCCTGCCTTAAGTTCCCTTTAACCAGGGGTGGGGAACTGAGGTCCTTAAGGCCACATGTGGCCTTCTAGGTCCTCAAGTATGGCCTTTTGACAGAATCTAAATTTTGTACAACAAATCCTAAGGATTTGTAAAATTTAGATTCAGTCAAAAGGTCACATTTAAGAACCTAGAAAGCCACAAGTAGCCTTAAGGCTGCAGGTCCCCCCCCACCTCCCCATGCCTCCACCTTTAACTATAATGCTTACTACTATGTTCAGACTTTTTGGAATTTCTTTTGAGAGTAGTCCTTGGAGTTGTCTTGAAAGTGGCAGGTGATCAGTTGGACTCACTAGCAGAACAAAGACAGTTATCCTTAGCTACCACCTGTCTCTCTGCTTGTCTTGTCTTGTTGGGTTCCCTCTATGTGTCTAATTTATATTATGAACCCTCTGGGTAGGGGCTTCCCCCCATATCTATTGTCTGCCTTTTCATGGTGTCTGATTCATGACTAAAATTCAGACTTACCTCATTCCTACCCCACTACACAGAAAAACACACAGGGGAGTAATATAAAAAAGGAAGACTGGAGTTGCCACCAAGCCTTTAGGAAGGAAAGTGAAATAGGTGATTAGGGGGCTTGTTATCTGTCAGGGGCTGGTGGAAGAAAAGGTCTAAGAATGGGTTCATATGTAAGAAAGGGAATCTTCTAGTTCCGTCCAAAAGCTTTGTATGAAATACAGATCCTGACTGTAAAAGATGACCCAGGGTCATCTTTTTGTCTTGGCTCTCAAAGAAACACCTTTAGGGATCTACTATTTTAAGATTGGGGTTAAGGGGTGGGAGTGCAAATACCAAAGATAGTCTCTGTCCCAGAAGAGTTTACATTCTAATGAGGAAAGACAACACTCAAAAGGAATATGAAAAGTTCAGGAGTGCCAGGAAAGAGAGACAAAGGTACCCAGCCCTTGAGATGGTAGAGAAAGTCCAGAGTAAAGCCCGGGAAGGAATGAGATGTGACTGTCCTGGGTGCCCTCCTTAAATGGGAATTCTGGGAGGAGTCATATAAGGGCGTTTGCTACAGGGGTTGAGGGTACTTTCCAGGGCTGGAATGAGTCTTCAGATGAAGATCTGGGATAAGGGATTTAGACCAGAGTGCAGCCTGAAGCTGGAAGGCCACTAGGAATTTTATAAGTTGGAGGTGAGAAGAGAGAGCATGCCTACGGTAAGAGAGAGCCGGGAGACAGAATGTCACATGTCTGATCAGCAAATACATCAGTTTAGTTAGAATGGAGAGTGTGTAAAGGAACGCAATACTTACAAAGGCTGGAAAAGAAGGTTGGGACAGAGCTGTGAAGGGCTTAAAACGTCAGTATTTTATGCTAGGGACAAGAGGGAGGCAGTCAGGCAGTTCAGTCAAGGAGCATTTATTAAGTACCTATTGCATGCCAGGCACTGTGCTAAGTGCTGGGGATACACAAAAAGGCAAAAGACAGTTCCTGCCCTGAAGGAGCTCCCAGTCTAATAGCACTGGAGCTTCATGAGCAAGAGGGTGACATAATCAGAACTTTTGAGAATGTCAGTTTGGCAACGGTTTGGAGGATGGTTGAGAGAGGGGAGAAACTAGAGGATTGGAGTCATTTACAGGATTATTCAAACAGTCCAGGTAAGAGGTGGTAAAGGCTTGGACTAGTGGTTGTCTCTGTGGAGAGAAAGGAAATGATATAAGA
Organism: Gymnobelideus leadbeateri; assembly: GCA_011680675.1. Lineage (NCBI taxonomy): Eukaryota > Metazoa > Chordata > Mammalia > Diprotodontia > Petauridae > Gymnobelideus > Gymnobelideus leadbeateri. The sequence continues at coordinate 229,698 of WOXC01003645.1, read as the reverse complement.
GAAATTAAGAATGTAGAAGACTTGTCACATTAATAAATAATGGGGTTGAGGAAGAGAGAAGGGTGGAGGGTGATTATAAGCCTGGGTGGTTGGAAGAAAAGTGGTGCCTTCAACAGAAATGGGGAAGTCATTTGGATGAATTACATCTTAAACACGTTGAATTTAAGATTAGGATGGAATTTCTAGTTCAAAATATCCAATAGGCAGTTCATGCTAAGGGACTGGAATTCAAGAGATTCTATGGATGATTCAATAGATTTGGGAGGGTGGAAAGATAGAGAAAATGCATTGTGGGCCATGCTATATAGAGTTGGCAAGAAGAGGGAAAGGATTGTTTTGTTGCAGTGAGGGTTCACTTGAGATTAGATCACAAAAATTTGTAGAGGATCCAATCAACACCATTGACATTCCAGCACAGTTCAGTAACACCTGACTACTACTTGTATGAGCTTGGACAAGTTACTTTATTCCTCTGAGTCTTGGTTTACTCATCTATGAAGTCATGGGGTTGAATTAAATGGTTGCTAAAATTCTTTCCAGTTTTGAACCTTATGATCTTAGGGGTACAGTATACAATGAGACAAAATAAGGGAGAAATCACGTCCAATTGGTGAGATGAGCAAAGGTTTATCTAAGTTATCACAGTTCTGCATAGATTGGAACTCAAATATTAGTTTAGCTGAAGGGTAGTGATGAGATTTGATGGGGGGAGTGGGGTTCATGGAGATTAGTGGAGAGGTAGAAAGGTCTTACCTTTACCTGAGGATTAGCCTAAAATGGTTGAATTTAGAGAATCCCAAGAACTAATTCTTCACTCCCTCTGACTGCATCTGGTCACAATGCAGGGGACATGTTTATAGTTTTAAGGGTTTGCAAGGAGGGAGGAACCAGCCTAAGACAGTTGTCAGTTCCTAGTGTTTTCAAGTCTGGAGAACCAAAGAGGGCATGCAGGTTACAATGGTGGCAGTGAGAAGAGCCGTTCTCTAGAGACTGTGAGCCAGGATGTCAAACTCCAGAGAAATAAGAGCTATATGCTTGCCACGAAGGTGCAGAGAGCTGTGGTCTCAGCCCTTGGAAACATCATCAAAAGACAGTGCTCAGAGTCAAATTCATTCCATGTGTTTGGCCCTGCCCATGTGTTTCTTGTCAGCCAGGCCACTTTTCCTGGGCTCAGAAAGGTTTCTGTTTGAAATTTTATGAGCCTTGGATGGGAAGCAGCGTTTACCCCTAGGTTTGTGGGAGTTAATGGCCTCTGGTGGGACTGCTCCAGGGGCCTCAGGGAGTTCCCAAATGCTAATCTATAATTGTATTTTATTTGTAGGCGCCTGAGGATGGAAACCTTCTCTAGACCCTTCTTCTGTCCTTGGGAATGATGCGGGGGCAGATCTACGATTTAGGGCATTTGCAGGGCAGCACCTGCAGATAGTATCTAACTCGTTGTTGAGAATAGGGTCTAAGAGGAGTTCCTCCCCTCTCTGATTCCTGGAAGACTTGCAAATGTCTGCTGGACTCTGAGAGGCTGGCATCCAAGGGCCAGAAAGAAGACCATTCATGGTCTTCAAGTGTTCTCTGTTTAAATGGAGACAAAACAGTACTGATCCTGGACACCCAAACATGACCTGCTTAGGGATTCAAGTCAATTGGCATTGTCTGAGTGATTTCTAGATCTAAATGACTGAGCCAGGTGCTATAAGGACTACAAAAAACATAGGATAGAGGAGAAACAGACCTTCCCAAAAAGAAGAAGAAGCAGCAGACCTTCTCTTTAAGGTTGCAGTCTAGATTAGGAGATAACCTGGGCACATGTGAAACAACAGTGAACAGTTACAGGGCTACATGTAAACAGGTGCAGTGTACAGTTACCCATGAGGCAGGGGTGTTCCAAGGAAGTGAAAGACTTGAATGGGGTATAACCCTTCAGGGAAAGACTCCTGGAGGAGGTCTATGACAAATACATTTACATTTTATTTCAATGAACAAAAATGTTTTCTCTCCTTTCTACCTCTTCCCCCTTCAAAGGATAAAAGAGAAAGAAAATTCACAGTGATTTTGGGGAGAGAGGGGTCACTAACAGCTGGGGGGATCAAGAAGGGCCTCTTTGAAAGGGGTGACACATGAGATGAGCCTTGAGAGAACCCAGGTGTTCTAAGAGGTGGAGAGAAGAAGGCAGTGTAGGAAAACAGAAAGTTGTTTATGGGGAGCATCAGTGAGGTCATTTTGGCTAAAGTACTAGAGCGGGGAATAATATGGAATTAACCCAGAAAGATAGAATCACACCATAAAGAGCTTTAAATGCAAACACAGAAGTTGTACTTTATACTAGAGACATTAGGGAGCCATTGTAGTCCCTTGAGGATGGCATAGTCAGACTTTTGTTTCAGAACTATCAGTTTGGTAGATGTGTATAGGATGGACTAAACTTGGGAAGAGGAGAAACTGAGTTCAAATCCTGACTCAGGAATTTATTAGTTGGTTAGCTCCTGAGTAAATCACTTTTATTATTATTTTTTATTTTTTGCTTTTGGGAGGGTAGGGCAATTGGGGTTAAGTGACTTGCCCAAGGTCACATGGCTAGTTTTTGTGTGTATGTGTCAAATGTCTGAGGCCAGATCAGAACCCAGGTCCTTTTGACTCCAGGGCTGGTATTCTACTCACTGGGCTGCCTAGCTGCCCCTCAAGTTACTTTTAAAAAAATTTATATATTTGGTTAAACATTTCCCAATTACACATAAATTTTCTAAACAATCATTAAAATTTTTTTGAGCTTCAAATCTCTCCTTACCTCCTGTCTCTCCCCTCCTCCCCCTTTGGGAAGGCAAGCAATTTGATATACATTACACATGTGAAGTCATTAGCCAATATGACAGATGCAGAGTGTTATCTCAGAGTTGTTTTAATTTGAATTTCTCTAATCTGTTGTGATTTAGAGCATTTTTTCACATGGCTGCTGATAGTTTTAACTTCTTCTATTGAAAACTGCTTGGTCATATTCTTTGACCATTTATCAACTGGGGAATGGCTCTTATTTTAATAAATTTGGCTCAGTTCCCTGTTTATTTGAGAAATGAGGCTTTTATCAGAGAAACACTGTAAAAATTTCCCCACAGTTTTCTATTTTCCTTCTAATTTTGCCTGCATTAGTTTTATTTGTGCAAAAACTTTTTAATATTGTATGATCAAAAGTTTCTATTTTACTTCTTGTAATTCTCTCTCTGTTGTTTGGTCATAAATGCTTCCTTTATCCACAGGTCTGATAGGTATATTTTTTTCCATGCTTTACTAATTTATGTATGATATCACTTTTTTTAATAAGCAATTGGGGTTAAGTAACTTGCTCAAGGTTACACGGCCAGTCATTATTCAGGTGTGGGTGCTTATTTTCTGAGGCAGGACTGCTCCCCAGTCATCCTGACTCTGGGGCTGGTGCTCTTACTCACTGAACCACCTAGCCACCCCTATGATATCACTCTTTATGTTGAAATCAGGTGCCCATTTTGACCTTATTTTGGCATATGGTGTGAGATGTTGTTCTATACCTAACCTCTGCCAAACTGCTTTCCAGTTTTCCCTGCAATTTTTGTCAAATGTTGAGTTCTTATCCCAAAAGCTTGGATCTTTGCTTTATCAAACACCAGATTACTATGGTCACTTACTACTGTGTATTGAAATGTCTAGCCTATTCCATTAGTCCACCACTCTATTTCTTAACCAGTACCAGATGATTTTGTTGATTACCACTTTGTAATATATTTTAAAATTTGGGACTGCTAGGCTATCTTCCTTAACATATTTTTTATTCCCTTGATATTATTGACCTTTTGTTTTTTTCAGATAAATTTAGTTACTATTTTTCTAGTTCTATAAAATAACGCTTTGGTAGTTTGATTGGTACGGTACTGAATAAGTAAACTAGCTTAGGTTAAATTGTCATTTTTATTATATTGGCTCAGCGCTGGGGAAAACTCTTAACCTGTATTAGTCTTAGTTTCCTCATCTGCAAAAAGGAGGTATTAGTAGCCTATCTTTTGGGGTTGTTGTGAAGTTCAAATGAGATGAGACATCATTTACAATATATAATGCCCTGCAAACCATAAACCACTTTATGAATGTTGTTTCTCCTTAATCTTGTTCTTCGACTCAGTGGGGTTATTTGCCCATTTCCTATAACTAGTAAGTATAAGTGGAGGGACTTGAACCCAAGTCTCCTGACTACAAATCTAGAGTTCTTTCCACTATGTTACATTGGCTCTCATAAAGTCCATGAGGAGTTTATGCAAATACTAACACATTATTTGACCTGAGCCAGTTATCTATTGATTATTTGTATGTTGCTAAATCATCTGGAATGACTGTACAGTTTGTGTGCAGGTCCCACCAATTCCTGATTTTGTAGGGAAGTAAAAAAGTTAGGTTCAGAGTTGTTTGTGTTCTTGGGTGACTGAATAGGCATTATTGATTTTGTATGGGCAATCTGGAGATTCTCAGCTGTTTTATATTATTTGCTTTTGCTTTTCTCCATTTGTAAGAATGATCTAAATTAAAGTACATATGATGTGACAAAGAAAAGACCCAGCTCTTGAAAACCTAACTCAACCACAGCCTCACATAGAGTTTTTCTTCCTTTTTTTCCACTCTCTGCTTTACGTGGTCCTTACTGGCAGCGCTCCAAAGCTGCTGGGACATCTATGTCTTTCTAATGCTGTCTCTAGTTTTTTTTTTTTTACTCCAGTTCTCCTAGTTTCTTATGGCCTCAGTTTGGACATACCTTTCCTCCATAGTGCCATCAAGACAGAAACTGGGTTTTCTAAGAGGGTTTGGTTAGAAATGAAGGGAATTAAAGGCAGCCTCAGAGTCAGAAAGGCTTGAAGTCAAGTACTACCTCAGAAACATGCTGGCTGGATGTATCTAAACTTCCTTGGACCTTAGTATCCTTATCTGTAAAATGATAATGTTGGACTAGGTGACCTCTGAGGTCCATTTCAGGGCTGAGTTTCAGATCTGGAATCAAACTCTCAGTGCCTCAACCAGCTCTGTAAGACCACGAGTTGTGGAGTAGCTGCTGATCTGCATTTGTAGAAGGCATTTTCTCGGGGCGGCTATTTCTCGGGGCGGCTAGGTCAGACTTGCACTTTACTATTAAGAATAGATTGGGGCAGCTAGGTGGCGCAGTGAGTAGAGCGCCGGCCCTGGAATCAGAAGGACCTGAGTTCGGAGCCGGCCTCCGACACCTAATCCGCACAAACAAAAACCTAGCCGTGTAACCTTGGGCAAGTTACTTAACCCCAATTGCCCTAAAGGGGCGGCTAGGTGGCGCAGTGAGTAAGAGCGCCGGCCTCGGAGTTGGGATGACCCGAGATCAGATCCGGCCTCAGAAAATGAGCACCCACGCATAAATAATGACTAGCCGTGTAACCTTGAGCAAGTTACTTAACCCCAATCGCTTAAAAAAAAAAGAAGGCATTTTCTCAGCAGATGTTTCCTCTGCAGATGAAATCACAGGTATGGAGCTCCCTTCTAGAAGAGCAAGAAAGAGACACACACATAAAGGGAGAGAGAGAGAGAGAGAGAGAGAGAGAGAGAGAGAGAGAGAGGAAATAAGAGAATTATACAAATTTACAGAGCACAGAAATGTTGAGTTATAGCACATGGAAATCTGGGAATTTTATCTTAAGTTATCTGATATCCCCAATTTGACCATAGAAACCACAAGCTTCCTGGGGTCTTCTCTGGCTTAGCCCTGCCATAGGATTACCTACCACAAAGCCTTGAGAGTGAGAAGACAGACCATATGCTCACTCTGGCTTTGACTCAATCCAATTTCAAGTTCTTTTAATTCCAAGATAATGCCTTTCTTGGCTCCAAGTGGTTCCTCCCTTTCACCTTTGCCATCATTGTTACCAGGTGCTTTTAGTCTATAGAGTGTATGTAGTGTTCAAGGAAGACCAGCATCTCTGGTGTCAGGACTTGCTGAGCCCTTTTCAGGGCTGCTCTCTCATCTCTGGGATCTACCTGGCACTCAACTCTCACCTGTGGGTCCAAGAAACTGTAGCCTGCACAATGATCATACCCTGGTAAACTGTTTGGCTGATGAGCCAAACTGGGTTGAGGGTAACTGATGGGCCTCAAACCCATCAGTAAATTAGGGGAGTGTCTGCCCCAAGCAAGTGGAGACTTCCCCCAGAGGAAAGGGCAAATGAGAACAATTCATTCCAGCAACCACAAAGGTGGCTGAAGTGGGTGCTGTGGAGCATTTGAAGCTGAGTCAGGCATTGAAGATGCCAAGTCTCTCCACTGCATCCCTGGCCCTCACCAGTCATCTTGACTTTTGATTTGCCACTGTACTCTGGAAGAGAGAGGAAAGCTGACAACTTCCTGCAGCTCTGCCTCACCTCAGTCCAATTTACACACAAGTCAATAGCCATGATATCATTGGTTCTTTTTGAAAACAAAGGACAAACAATAATCTGACACGTTAGCTAGGTTCCATCCACCAACAGTGAGGTAGGTCGTATTCCCACTAGTGAATTTGTGTGTGCCACTTAAATATCAGGGCCAATGACCTATTGGGAATTGAAGCTTCTTATATAACTTGGGGAGTTGTCTGGGGGCTCAGAGCCTTCCAGTGTCACACAACTATTAAGTGTCAGAGGGACAATTTGAGCTGAAATTTCCCCAATCCCTCACTCTATCTGCTCTTCCAGGCTGCCTCTCTGGATTCTGGGTGTTTTATTTTTCCTTTTAAAAACCTTTCTTTTCTTGTCTTTTCCTCCTAATTAATAAGCATTTATTTTCTCTCCCTCTTGACTTCCTTCCATGACCACAATTGAAAAAAGAAAAGCAAAACCCTTGTAACAAGATTCGGAATATTTTCATAGAAAATCAATAATTGAGTACCATGCTGATAATGAAACATAGCGCCTCTGGTCTCTCATTTCTACTTTTATCCTCAGGTTGAATTTATTTACAAAATTGTATCATACTAGGATCCAATAAATATTCAGCGGAGCCTACTATATGTCCAGCATTGTACCAGGAACTTCAAGAGGAGAGATCGAAGTATAAGACATGATCTCTTTCCTCTCGGGAGTCTATAAACCAGCAGAGATGACCATACTAACATGAAACACCCAGAAACAATCAAATGCTAAAGTAGAAGGACTCTTGAAAAAAGTGAAGAAGAATGCAGAAAAACCAGTGAGGGCAAGAGTATCAGGGTGGGTGTCCCTACAAGGAAGAGAGATTTGAATTAAGTTGTGAAGGATGGGAAGGGTTTAGAGAAGTAGAGAAGAGAGAGGGACTGCATCACTGATAGATGAAGCATCCTTTAAAAAGTCTTTATTTCATCCCCAGTTTCTCTGCAACCTTTTAAAATTTAATTTTAAAAAATTGAACTCAAGAAAGACAAACTTTTCTATACAAGAACAAAAAGATGATTACATATGAAATCATGAAAATTTATTATATTCACCTGCTTTAATATAAATTTATTTTGCTATGCATTTATATATAATACACATATACATACATATATGTATATGTATATGCATGTATATATGTGTATATATATATATACACACAAATATATGTGTCTATGTCTATGTCTATGTCTATGTCTATGTCTATGTCTATGTCTATGTCCATGTCTATGTCCATGTCTATGTCTATATCTCAATTACCTGCCCTGGCATTAAGACCTATAGTGTCTCTAGACTTCCCCAAAGCTTAACTGATACATTCAACTTAATCCTATCAGCAAAAGATGACATGAATATGGGAACCTGATTACCTTTTACCCTCAGGGAATCCTTATGTTTAAAAGGCTGAATATGGGTATTCTCCCTTAATCTCCAAACTTAAAGAGCTCCTGGGAAACTAGTAGGCAGAATGATAGACCCTTACTCATAAACTTATGGTTAACTCACCATATTGCTTACAAATAAGATTTTCCTCCACCCTGTGAGTCAATCCTATGTTCTATTAACACTATCTTAGATGAGCTAACCCCAATTTATCCACTTAATCCTTCATCACTCCCACTAATTGTGGATAGGGAAGAAGAACACATAGTCTATGGGTGCCTAGATTTGTTTTTTTTTTCTTTTTGGAGGGCACTTGGGGTTAAGTAACTTGCCCAAGGTTACACGGCTAGGTTTTTCTGGGTACCTAGATTTGTTGATGTATTAGGAACACTTCCAGTTCCTAGCAGACTGGCATGGTTATAGGTCAGAGGAAAGGGTACAGTAACCAACCCATAGCATGCATGCCCAGGAATTGGTTAAGGCTTTTCATCAGTGTTATCCCACTAAGTTCAAAGAAGGCACTATAGACAGAAAAATGGCATCTTTTTTCATGGCAACATAGACAGATGGAGCCAGGAGGGTGTCTGGTTTGCATATCAGCTTGGGACAATCCACAGATGGAGAAGACCAGGGATAGGGTGGTTAGAATACTCACCACCATAAAGGAATGCCACTTTGTTGGTATTGCTCCTGCCTGCCATCAGGTCTTTTTCCTGAGTGCATACTGACTCCTTGGGTCTAGACAGCTATGTTGGACACTGTCCTCACTTCCTGTTTCCCTAATTAAACTTAGAAGTCCTGATGAACTTTAACTTGATCTAGCTTGATCTCAGTTTTTACTTTGGACCACACCCCTGTTTTTTCCCCTCCCCACAGGCCCTGGTTATGACTCTTAATGAACTGTACCTTTTGACCCCATTCTTCCTCCACCCCATGTGACCTTGTGTAAGTTCTTTAACTTCCTGAGCCTCAGTCTTCTTGGTCTGAAAATGGGAAGATCTCTAAGACCACACCTTAGATAAAAGAATGAAGAGAGTGGAAAAGTTAAAAAAAATGACTCCAAGATATCTAGTCCAGAAGACCAGAAAAATGGTCACATTACTGGAAAACAATGGGATAATTGGGCAGTTTGGGAATAGTGGAATAGGAAAAGGAAAGGCTATAAAAGGATGAGTTCAGTCACTGAGACTAAAGGTCAAATGGGAGAAACTACTACTGATAAATTCCCCATCCTGCCCCTGGGAGTGTGAAAGTCCTAGAATTAAAAACCCTGCGAATTTGGAGTTGGTTGGGGGCCAAACACAACTTTTATTTTATTTCAAATGTGCCTTGATGGGGTGAGATTAGCTCGTATTATTTGAGTGAGCCCAATTGCATGGAACAAAACACATTTTTGTGTTTGTTGGACTTGAGGCAGTGCAGGAAGTGATACTGGCGTCTATTACACTGGGGCCCCAAATAGTTCAATTAGGGCTTTTATTTGGGGCTGTCTCATTACAGGGTTTTTTTTTTTCAAATGTTCAAAACAAGGCATCTTCTGCTCCGGGGCTCCATGCAAAGTCCAAATCAAAACGGAGCAACTCAGCCCTAGCTTTCTTCAACTGGACTTGATTCTCTTCCCTTCAGGCCTCTTAGGTCTTTGTGTATGGGTTGGACTAGATGACTGCTGAGGTCCCGTCCAACTCTTGAGTGATGTGATTCTATTGAGGATATTGCCAGAGCTGTTATTCATCAATCAATCAATTAGCTAAAGTTAATTTGTATTATATTGCTTATTGGCCTATATAACTTATTATGCTACTGTCTTCCTGTTAGTCTTGCTCTGTTGTGGAAGTGACTGGAGTTGCTCTTGGTTAATCAACCAATTATTTGTATACTGTTTTGTTTGCCTTTATGGTCCAGTTCTTGTTATGGTTCTGTCATGTCCCTTCATGAAATCTGTATTTCAGCCAAATGACTACTAGCCATTTTCTGAACTTCACGCTCCATATGTTACCTCCACACATTTGTACAAGCCACCACCTTGCCTTCAATGCACTCCTCCACCAGTTCCTTGTATTCCCTTAAAGGCTCAGCTCAGGCACCACCAATTCCATCAAGTAAACTTTGTAGAGCCTGAAGTGACTTAAGAGGTCATTTAATTTACCCTCCTCCTGTCTACTCATTTTGTTGAGAAAATGAGACCCAGAGAGGTTGAATGAATAATTTGCCCAAGGTTGCAGAGGTTGGAAGTATATGAACAAGATTTAGTAACCTGGTCCTCTGACTTGAAATTCAGCATTCTTCCTACTTCACCACACTGCCTTTTCTAATCCCTCCAGTGGTTTATGTTTTCTCTGTCTTTTTTCTCTTCTTTCTTTCTCTCTGTCTCCATATCTCTCCCCTCTCTCTTTCTTGCTCTGTCTCCCTTTCTGTTTCTCCCTGTCTCTCTTCCTTCTTCTCTGTCTCTCTCTTTACTAGTCTCTTACTCTCACTTCTTTCCCTTTCTCTGTCCCTCTTCTTCTCTCTCTCTCTTTACCTCTGTCTTCTTTTCTCTTTCCCCCTCTAGCTCTCTCTGTTTCTCTCCCCTCTTTCTTCCACTCTGTCTCTTTGTCTTCCTCTCTCTACTCAAATGACCTTGTATTATGCTTATTCATAAGCTTATTTATAAGCATAATGAGAGACAGGATGTTGTAGTGATTAGAGTTGGCTTCAAGAGTGGGGAAGACATGAATTCAAGTCCCAATGTTGCCACATTAGCTAGCGGTGTGACCCTGAACAAGTCGTTTAACCTGTTGGGGCCCCAAGTCCCAAGACTCTAAATTGCTTAGGAGGTATGGAGCTGTATTCTCAGGAGTTGCCTCCCTGGATGTTCCCTAAACCATGAGTCTAGTCCCCTTCCCCTCCAAAAAGTGTCCATATTGTATCTACTCAGTAGAATGTAATCTCTCCCCCCTCTTCCCCGAAAGGGCTACTTTATTTTATTTTTTACTTTTTTTGCTTTATGGAGAGGGGAAGGTAGGCCAGTTCCGGTTAAATGACTTGCCCATGGTCACACGGCTAGTTTTTGTTAAGTGTCTGAGGTCGGATTTGAACTCAGGTCCTCCTGACTCCAGGGGCAGTGCTCTGTTCACTGTGCCACCTAGCCTCCCCAGGCTACTTTATTTTCATCTTTGATTTTCTAGTGGAAATATATTAAATATATTAATATATTAAACAAAAGAAATGTTTCTTAAATTTAATTGAATTACAATGCTTCCTTAAACATATATTTTCTTTCCTTGAAATTGGTATCATCCTGGAAAAATCAATGCCATTAGGACCATTATCAAAACAAGACTTATTCTCCTAGGGTCCCCTTTGACCTGCCCCATCCACTTCCATCTTCCCTTCCCCAGGATCTCATGAGGATTCTTTTTCTGATATCCTTTAGTTTCTGGATAGGGCATGTCCATCACATGAGAGTTTGTGATGGGGAAGGGGAGGAAGCTAGAGAGAGTGGTTCTGGGATAGTTTATAGCATGCTCCCCTTGTGCTCCCACCTCTTGGAGCTCTGTTTCTCCTGCTGAGAAATACTGCTTTGGAGGTCTAAGGATCAGTCCTCCTGGGACTCCTTACTCTGCAACTTCCTCTCCTAGTTCTATACCTCCCTAGGGGAGGTCTAGAAAAAGATCTTTTTTTTTTTTAAAGTAATTTCTGCTGTGGTGAGAGGATTGTGGTAATCTATTCGAATCCCAGAGGATTCATCCCTAGATTCTAGCCAAGCCTGGTAGAGCTAGACCTTCTTGAAGAAAACCTAATATAGCAAAAATAAGAATCCACAAAGCATCTGTATCAGGCAGCAGTCATTTGCAGGAGGATTCATCCCTGGGCTCCTTTAAAACAAGCTTCCTTGATACATTTTAAATATGACTTAAAGCGATCTTTCCAAAAACGTCGCTGGGGTAAAGTGTGGTACAGCTCAGCTCTCTTCAGACACTCAGGATTAGTCCCTTCACTGAAGCAAGTTAACATTTTATGACCTCTTTTACGGGTAATTTCCCAAGCTCCATGTCAATCTCTTCAATATTGATGGAATGATTATTGGGTATGATTATTATATATGACTTTCCCCAAATAGTCTTGCCCCTTTGCCCCTCCCTGCACAATAAGAAATAGGGTTTGGTCCAGTTTTCTCTCACGGAACCATTGTAAATGAAATCAACTCCCAGAAGTCTAATGAAACTTGGATTCTTTAGTGGACAAGAGTAGTTCCCTGGTCTATAAATCAGACAACCTCTTGCTCTCAGAAATTAGTAATAACTAAATAAAAACTGAATGTGGATTGAGTCCATTACTAATTTATTTTCTCTAAACTCAACTGGGCCCTTACTACAACAGTTGGGTAATCCCTTTATTTGTCTGATTGCTTTTTAATCTCCCTCACCATACACTCTTTCAAACTTCATAGGATTTTAGAATTGGAAGAGACCTCTGAAGTCATATAGTCCAACTCTTATTCCTCAAAGGCTTAATAACTGTCAAAAAAGGAAATGAGGCTAGTCTGGCATGAACTTTTCCCCTCAGTCGCCCAATGGAAGCATACTCCATTGTCTCTCAGCTGGTGAATTCACCTCCTATTTGAAAAAAATGGAAGCAACCCTTCATGAACTTCCTTATTTCCCCTACTCCATTTCTTAAGTCTTTTCTCAATCTTTATTTTTCCCTTCCTAATTTGCTCTGTTTTATGAAAAAGAGGTAGCCTTTCTCCTTGATAAGGTCAACTTTTCTACTTGTACCTGGGATTTCATTCCTATCATCTCCTCTAGAAATTTATTTTTTCAAATGCTTTATTAACTTCTGGTTTACTTCATTCATTTCCACCAGATTTTGGGTTACAAATTTTCTCCCCGTTTTTTCCCTACCCACCTCCCCAAAATAGCAGTCCCCCAGGATATCACCTCCTCTTATTTCCCAATTACATGTAAAATAGTATTAATAATAGTATATAGGGGCGGCTAGGTGGCGCAGTGAATAGAGCGCCGGCCCTGGAATCAGAAGGACCTGAGTTCGGAGCCGGCCTCGGACACCTAATCCGCACAAACAAAAACCTAGCCGTGTAACCTTGGGCAAGTTACTTAACCCCAATTGCCCTAAAGGGGCGGCTAGGTGGCGCAGTGAGTAAGAGCGCCCGGCCTCGGAGTTGGGATGACCCGAGATCAGATCCGGCCTCAGAAAATGAGCACCCACGCATAAATCAAATGACTAGCCATGTAACCTTGAGCAAGTTACTTAACCCCAATTGCTTAAAAAAACAAAACAAAACAAAACAAAAAAACAAAAAAAAAATAATAGTATATATATATATTTAAACATTTGGTTTTAAAACTTTGAATTCCAGATTCATTCCCTTCCTCCCTTGTCACCACCCTTACTGGGAAGATAAGCAATTCAATATAGGTTGTACATGTGTAGCTAATGCAAAACATTTCCATAGTGGATATAATGTAAAAGAATGACTATATTTCCCTCCCTCCTATCCCACCTCCCACTTGTTCTATTCTCTACTTTGGTCCTGTCCCTTTTCAAAAGTGTGCTTCCAACTTCCCTCCCCCCCAGCCTGCCTGCCCTTCCATGATTCCCCCTCTCATCCCCTCCCCCCCTACTCTCCTGTAGGGTGAGATACCCTATTTCATGTGTATGCCATTCCCTCCCTGAGACAAATTCAATGATTATAAGGTTGACCCATTCCCTTATGCCTTCCTGTTCTTCCCCTCCATTGTACCCATTTTCGCTTGCCTCTTCTATATGAGATAGTTTGCCCCATTTTGTCTCTTCCCATCTCCTCTCAAATATATTCCTCTCTCACCTTTTAATTTCACCTTTTAAGTATCATCCCTTCCCATTAAATTGGTCCTGTGCCCTCTATGTATACCTCTAAACATATATATACACATTCACATATATATTCACACACCTATATACCCTCCGATAAAGACTATCTATCTATCTATACATACATATATATATATATGTATATATATATATATATTTCTATTCCCTTCAACTATTTTCATACTGAGAAAAGTTTCATCAGTTAATTTAAATAGTTCAAATTTGATAAGTTCCTTGAGATTTCTTTTCCCTGTTTACCTTCTCATGCTTCTCTTGCTTCTTGTATCTGAATGTCAAATTTTCTATTCAACTCTGGTTTTTTCATCAAGAATACTTGAAAGTCCTTTATTCCACTGAATGACCATACTTTCCCCTGAAACATAATACTCAGTTTTGCTGGATAGGTGATTCTTGGTTTTAATCCCAGCTCCTTTGACCTCCAGAATATCATATTCCAGGCCCTTCAATCTCTCAGTGTGGAAGCTGCCAGATCCAGTGTTATCCTGGTTGTGTTTCCACGGTATTCAAATTGCTGCTTGTAATATTTTCTCCTTTATCTGGGAATTCTGGAATCTGGCTATAATATTCCTAGGAGTTCTCTTTTGGGGATCTTTTTCAGGAGGTGATCAGTGGATTCTTTCAACCTCTATTTTGCCTTCTGGTTCTAAAACATCAGGGCAGTTTTCCTTGAGAATTTCTTGGAGGATGATTTCTAAGTTCTTTCTTTGATCATGGCTTTGAGGTAGTCCAATAATTTTTAAATTATCTCTCCTGGATCTATTTTCCAGGTCAGTGGTTTTTCCCATGAGATATTTCACATTGCCTTCTATTCTTTCATTTGTTTGGATCTGTTTAACAGCATCTTGATTTCTCATAAAGTCACTAGCTTCCCTTTGTTTTGCTTCCTTTGCCTGGTCATGTTGCTACTCAATTACTTGACTTTGGGGCTTTTTGCCACAGTAGGACTCTGCCACCAGCCAGGGGAGCTTCTGTCCCAAACGATGGGGTTTTCTCAGCTGCTGGATGCTCTGGCAAGCTGGTCACACACCCCAGGATCTCCACCCTAGACTGCAATCCAGATCCAGGAAGGTTAAAGCAAGAGCAATTACCCCTCAGACTGGTCACTTTGTCCCCCTGCAGTCTACAGGCCAGGAGCTGAAGCTGCAAAGGGCGCTGGCTGCACTGAGGTGTCTCAGTGGTTTCTTGCCCTGGGGGCAAAAGCTAATGCTCTCCTCACTACTGGTCCTAAAGTCCACAGTGCACTGAACTCTCATGTTGTCCTTGGCATCTATGTGTTGATAATTCTGGAAACAGCCACAGCTGCTTGTGTTCTGGAATCCTTCCAGATGGTGTTTGGTCAGGACAGTCCTGGGGCTAAAACCTCAGGTTCAGGCAGGCCTGGGCTTGGCTCCCAGAGTGCTGTGCTGGCCACTCCCTTCTGGGCTGCTAGGCCGTCCTCAGTGGGAGGTTAGCTTCTCTGTGTCATTTTGTGGGTTCTGTAGCTCCAGAGTTTGTTCAGAGTTCCCTTTTACATGAATTGGGGAAGGTGGAAGCTGGAGCTGTTTCTACTCCGCCATCTTGACTCTGCCCCTCCTCTGGAAATTTAACCACAAATTATTCTTTCTATTTCATCTTCCATCTCTCTCTTGATTGTCTCAATTCCCACTGGTTATAAAAGTGTCCAGGTCTTCCACATCTTATCAATCAATTAATCCTAAAAATATTTAATTCGTGTTACCATTCTTTTCTTTTTAATCTTATAATTATCTCCTTTCAGTACCAAGTTCCTAGAAAGAATCCTTTACTCCAGCTATCACTTCTACCACCTCCTCACCACTCACTCATTTCTTAGTTTCTTGCAGTCTGATTTCTTGATATTACTACTCCATTAAAACTGCTCTCTCAAAGAATATAAGTGATATTTTTTTGTCAAGCACAGATGTTTTTTTTTTCAGTCTCCACCCTAGCTGACCATCCTGTGTTGCTTAAAATTTTTTTTATAACACTCTGCCCCCAGCCATGCTCCTAGATTAGAAGGAACTTTCTATCCCTTCCCTTCCCTCTCCTTCCCTTCCCTTTCCCTCCCTTCCCTTCCTTCCCTTCCCTTCCCTTCCCTTCCCTTCCCTTCCCTTCCCTTCCCTTCCCTTCCCTTCCCTTCCTTTCCCTTTCCTTCCCTTCTTCCTTCTTCCTTCCTTCTTCCTTCTCTTTGGCATCTCTTGGTAAGCTCATCCTTTCCAATGGGCTCAATTACCATTCTTATGCTGATGACTTTTGAATCAATACATTCAGCCCTAATCTCCTGAATTTCAGTACTATATTTTCAAATGGAGAACTCTACTTCCAATTCAACATGTCTAAAATCAACCTTATTCTCACAAGATCCCATAGAATCTTGGAGTTGGAAGGGAATTCTGTGGCTGTCTGATCCAACTAATACCTTAACCAGAATCTCTGAATTAGAATTTAATTAGAATCCCAAGAATTCCTGAAAAATAGTCTTAGTATAACCTTTTTTTTTTTTGGTAGACATCTAACGAGGAGGAACCTACTATTTTCTAAGGTAGCCCATTGCACTTTCTGATAGTTCTAATTAGTAGAAGGTTTGTTCTAACATAAAAGGTAAATATGCCTCTTTGCAGCTTCTACCATTGTCCTTAGTTCTACCCCAGAACTAAGTAGAACAGGTCTAATTCCATTTCCATGTGGTATAATTTCAAATAGCTATCACATCCCCCACTAATGTGTCTTTTATCCAGATGACTACTTCTTATTCCTTTGACTAAAACTCATTTGGCATGATTTAGTGATCCTTCATCAATCTGGTCATTCTTCTCTGGGTGTTCACCAGCTTATTAAAATTTTCTTCTTAAAATATGGTGTCTATAACTGAATACAATACTCCAGATGTTATCCAACTAGGGCAGTGTCCATGTGACTATCAATCACCACCCTAGTCCTGGATACTACATTATTCCTGGATTTCTGCTTTAGGTACATATGCTTCCCCTATCATCACATTAACACTGTTCAAGCTGCCATATCTATCTTGCTATTGACCTTGAGTTACATTAAAGCCTAAACATCTTTTTCAAAGGAACAACTCTCTTGTCAGGCTTCTCCATCTTGTACTTGTGAAGATTACTTTTTTTTTAAAGGGAAAGTCTCTTTTTTATCCCTATTAAATCCCATCATATTAGAGTTGACCTAACAATAAAATATCTTAGGGTCTATTGGAATACTGATTCTGTATGTCTGTATCACAGACAGACATTTTTTAGCTGTTCCTCATAGCATTGTATCATTTTCAAATATGTATCAGTGTATCAGTGATATCTGCCTCTAAAATTCCATACTTCTATTAATTCATCTCCATCTTCCCAGAAGCCCAGTTTTATAATTTAAAGTTTATCATTGATTCTTCCCTCTCCCTCATTACCCATAGCCAATCAGTATTCAATTCTCATTTTTCTAATTCCACAATTTTTTCTCACTCCCTTCCTCTTCTTCTTCTTTTTTTTTTTTAAAGGCAATTGGGGTTAAGTAACTTGCTCAAGGTTACACGGCTAGTCATTATTTATGCGTGGGTGCTCATTTTCTGAGGCCGGATCTGATCTCGGGTCATCCCAACTCCGAGGCCGGCGCTCTTACTCACTGCGCCACCTAGCCGCCCCTTTAGGGCAATTGGGGTTAAGTAACTTGCCCAAGGTTACACCCCTAGGTTTTTGTTTGTGTGGATTAAGTTTCTGACTCCAGGGCCTGCGCTCTATTCACTGCGACACCTAGCCGCCCCTCCCTTCCTCTTCTTTCTCCTCACATAGCCACCACCCTGCTTCAAACTCTCATTACTTCTTACCTTTTCCTATTGTGATAGCTTACCAATTGATTTACCTGCTTCCAGTCTATTTCCCCTCTGATTCAATCTGCTATTATGACAGATTCCTAACCAGTTGGTTTCTCTGCTTCCAGTCTTTCCTCTCCACCCATCCTGCTATTGTGATAGCTTCCTAACTGATTTCCCTTCTCCCAGTTTCTTTCCACTCTGACCCATCTTACATACAACTGCCAACTTGACATTCCTATAACACAGTACCACACGACCTCCAACTAAAAAACAACAACAACAAACAAACAACCCTTCATCAATAATTGCTGGGACAAAACAAAGAAAATACTTTGCTTGGAATGTAAAGTCCTTCACAATCTGGCCTGAACAAATTTTTCTAGCATCATATCTCTTTATTCCCTTTTGTATACTCTATTTCCTACACCAATTTGGACTACCAATTGCTCCTTGAACCTGGTATTTTATTTCTTGCCACTATATGTTTTCAAAAGCTATCCTTGTTGATTAGTGCACAGACCATCATGTTTACCTCCCTAAATCCTTATTTTTCTTCAGGGTTTAAGTAAGGTGGGACCTCTTCTTTAAGATGTCTTATGTCCCACCTCCTCAGTTGTTAGTATTTGCCCCCTCCTCAAAGGACCTTATTTTATTTATCTATATACATGCATCTGCTAGTACAATTAACTCTTGGAAGTCAGGAAGTGTTTCATTTTTATCTTAGCAGCCCTATGACTTGGATATAGTACTTACTGAGTAAATGTCAAGTCAAATTGAATGAAAATGGTCAGTTGTTATATGGGTTTTAAAAAAATGCAAGCTCTCAGGAAAGAGATTGACTTTTGTCTTTGTATCCCTAACACTTAGCTGTGACTAGCACATAGTAGGTTCTTAATAAATGCTTATTTTCGGGGCGGCTAGGTGGCACAGTGAGTAAGAGCGCCTCCCCGGAGTCGGGAGGACCCAGGATTGGTCCCGGCCTCAGATACTTAGCACCCACACATAAATAACTAGCCGTGTAACCTTGAGCAAGTTACTTAACCCTAATTGCTTAAAAAAAAAATAAATGCTTATTGATTAATGAAAATTTAAACATTGCCTTGTCCTGACTGGTTTATTTGTATAACTTTATTGTTATTCAGTTCAATTCTAATAATATTCATTAAGTACCTACTTTATAGTAAGGTCTGATATAAAGAAAAAAATGAAGCATCATTGTGGATAGACTGCTTCTCTTGGAGTCAGGAAAAGCTGGGTTTAAGTCTCACTTAGACTATATACTGGTTGTATGACCCTGGACAAGTAATTTCTCATAATAATTTGGGTTGTTCTCTAAGACTATAAATTTCAAAGAAGGTTCCAACCTGCATTGGGTAGAGAGGATTTCTTTATCTTGCAGTTACTTATCCCAATGAAATTGTAGGTCTAGACCTTATTCCTATCTCCTACGTACTAGGAACTGCATTGGACATATACAGAAAAAAAGAAAAACTCTCTTTTCTGTCATGTAACTTACATTCTACTAGAATCATGTACTATTTAGCATTTAAATGGTGCTTTAAGTTTTACAAGTTGCTTTACATACATCACCTCATCTTAACATCACACAAGAACCATGAGATAGATGCTACATCTATTATCTCCATTTTTCATATAAGGAAACTGAGACCCAGAAAGACCACATGTTCTCTTCATGATTATATATATATGCTAAGTATCAAAGGTCAAATTTTATTTTAGGTTCTCCCCATTCCAAATCCACCATTTTAATTTCTATGCTAGGTTGCTTTGAGTAATATACACATCCTACCTGATAGAATGAGTATGGGTCTAATGTAGGGGTAGGTGACAAGGACCTAGAAAGACCAGGGAAGAAGAACCAGAAAGTTCTGATGTCTTCTTCTGTCATTTTAATTCCACCCGATCAGAAGAATAATTTCCCACTGGAGGATTGAGGATGAGGGAGGTGCTCATCTGCCAAGCATGATGGATGGTAAGAGCTTTGGATAATCCAGACTCACCTATTCCAGCCAGACTCCTGTACTTATTGTACCTGAAACAAATTCTGTTATTTCCAACTTCCATACTTTTGTTGCAGCATTCCCTTCACCTAGAATATCAATCATGTCCTCCCTATGTGTCTATTGAAATCCTCTCCTTTCTTCCTTGAAGATCTACATTAGAAACCACCACCTCTTCCTCCAAGTCTTTCCGTCTCCTCTTAATTCAGAGATTCTTTGTCTTTTTGTGTGTGTCATAATCCTGATGGTAATCTGTTAAAACCCTTCTCAGAATAACATTTTGAAAAGCATAAACTAAAATACACAAGGAAACCAAAGCTTAAGAATCTGTCTTTATTGGTAGTGATCCCTCTTATCTATACACTGTTTATTGCTTTTATTGCACTTTTATAGTCTGAGCTTTATTCTTGGTATGTGTATGTGTGTCTTTTCTTCCCTAATAGGCAGGATCACTTTAAGCAACGTGTCCTTGTAACTCCAATGATGCTCACAATGTTGCCTTGCATTTAATTGTTGTTGTTGACTGTTGAGTGCTATTCGTGGACGTGGAGTTACCATCTTGGGAAGTAAAGGCCCAATGCCCAGTTCCCTTGCCCTTTTTTCTCTTCATTTGGTTCTGACTTCTATTCCTTTGTGCAAAGGGCACCACACTTCCCAAGAAATCCACATTGAGTTTGATACAGAAGGCAAAGTTTCCCTTCCTCCTGTCCCACTGGTCATAGGTTGGGAGCCAGTGAAGTGACCAGGTCCAGCAGCAGCAGCTGGGATTCACAATTTGTGTCTCTTACTGTCTCAGAGCCTACTTTTTAGTCACAAAAAGAATGAGAACAGACCCTTCACCATATTCACCCTCTCCCCACCCCCAACTCTTTATTTGTTTGAAGTCTGTTAACTGCAGTTTTAAGATCATAAATTGGAAGGACTGCAATTTCCTCTCTCCACTGCTGGTTGTGGAGGCATAAGGATTTGATGGAGGCCAGTGGACACTTGGTTTCCTCAAACT
The DNA here is from genome assembly GCA_011680675.1 of Gymnobelideus leadbeateri. Lineage (NCBI taxonomy): Eukaryota > Metazoa > Chordata > Mammalia > Diprotodontia > Petauridae > Gymnobelideus > Gymnobelideus leadbeateri. Next base: position 209,181 of record WOXC01003645.1, on the reverse strand, counting down.
ACACTTGAATCCTGCCCACTCTCCCTCCCCTATCCAGGCCTGTGATGTGTCAGTGGACTTCCTGTAGTTAGAGATGAAATATAATTTCCAACTTCATGTTCAGCAGCTTACGGAAAGAACTGAGGTTACTTGAGCTCATCTTGTTCTAGACTTTGATGCTTTCAGTAAAGGAAAGGAGAAAAATCCAGACAGTTGTTTGTAAGTTATTCTTGCTCCTCACCTCTAAAAATGCTCCATGTCATGCAAATATTTCCCTTGTTGCATCCTATAGTGACCTCTCCTTCCTGAAAATTTAAGTTCTGCTCAATTAATTTGTCAATTAACCATTGAATGCAGTAATTCTTAACTTTTTTTATGAGTGTGTCATGGACTTCTTTGGCAGTCTGGTGAAACCTACAGATCCCTTCCCAGAATTAGATTTTAAAATGAATAAAATAAAATATATGGAGTTACAAAGGAAACAAATTATATTGAAATGTCATTATCAAAATAGAAAATAACTAAAACAAAAACAAATTCACTGACCCCAGATTCAGGACCCCTGATTTAATGGCTGGTAGCATTTCTTCTATCATCTCACATTTGTCATTTAAATATTTTGTTATTATTTACCTTTTCTAGTGTGCTCTCATGTCAGATTGGGTTTTTCATGGCTATGCTCACTGGAGCTAAACTCTGACATATTCTCTTAAGCTAGAATGGTTTTGAGCATAACCAGGGCAATAGCTAGTGTGACAATTGTTTGAGAACTGTGTCAGCTAGAGGTTCAGAAGGACTCATCACCATAAGGTGGGCCACTTTGGCTTAACTTCTTTTTGAAAGGAATGAGCCACAGTAATTTGATGACTATCTACTAAGAACAATGAAGAACATCAATCTGTATCAGTGGAGGGAATTTCCACAATGATGAAGTCATGAATATTTTGAAGTATTATAGAAGTTATTTAATTTTCCTGTTCTGATGGCTAGTCAATTAGATAATAATAACAACTGCTCACATTTACCTCATACTTAAAAGCTCTTTAAGAAGAGAAACTATACCTTAAGTAACCCTTCAGACCTCAAAGTACAAGTGTCATGCACAATAGGCACTCATAATTTTTTGTGGATTTTATTTGATTCTTTCTTGATTTAATGATTTTTACTTGGCAAAATGTGGTAGGTAAAGTTTGTCTTCAATTGCCTCCCATCTTCCCTAGGCTCTTCTTTGTGATTGGGGTACCCTTTTCCCAGACTCCCAATCTTCTTAAACTGTCTACTGATTTCCCAAAGTCTCTCTCATCTCCTTATCAGGAACCTCAGAGGTCATCTATCTCCATCCTTCACATTGGCCTGTATTTTATTAAGCTGCTCTTTCAGCCTGTGGTCCTGGATATGTGAAGTGACAACTAATTGTGTGAATTGTCATTACTAGGGAAAGTGAATGGATTTGAAGGATGCCTATGTGTTTTAGTTTAGTAGAGAAGAGTTTGAATTCCCAGTTCAGTAGAATAAATAATCCTAGGATTATTGGTAAGAACCCAATGTCTAGTTCCCCAGGTTCCATTTAACTTGGCCAGCTTCTGTTTGCACCATACTTCCTAAGAAAGTTGATGTTAAATCTGACACAGGAGTCATGAAAGAAGAAGGAAGAAGAGGAGGAGGAGGAGGAGAGGAAGAAGAAGAAGAAGAAGAAGAAGAAGAAGAAGAAGAAGAAGAAGAAGAAGAAGAAGAAGAAGCAGCAGCAGCAGTATCTGTGTGAGTTGGACTATACAAGTGATATGAAATTCATTCTATAGAAAATGAATCTGGAAAATTTCTCAGAATCATAAATTTCAGAGCTGAAAGGGATTTTAGAGATAGAATCCAACTCTATCATTTTATGTATGAAAAAATGAGATCCACAGATACAAAGTGACCTGCTGAGATTATATAGCAAGTTAGTAGCAAACCCAGGACTAGAATAATATAATTATAGAACTAAAGAGTTAAAAGGAACCTTAGAAGTCATTTAATCTTACCCCTACTCAAAGCATGAATATTTTAAAAGAGTCATTCAGCCTCTGCTAGAAGACCTCCAGTGGTGAGAAATTCATTCTTCTCAAGGCAGCTAATTCTATTTTTGGATGACTCCAATTGTTAGGAAATTCTTCCTTATATTGAGCCAAAATTTGCTTCAATCTAACTTATATAGTTTGCTCCTAGGTCTACTCTCCAGAGCCCAGCAAAATGAGTCTTATTCTTTTTATCCACATGACAGCTTCTTGATGATTTGAAGTCAGCTATTATGCCATCCCTTCCCCCACTCCCCAATAAGTTTTCTCTTTCCTAGCTTAAAAAAACCAATCAATCATCTCATGGTTGCAGAGTCCTTCCAATGTCATGGTTACTTTTTCTGAACACATTCTGGCTTTATATCTTACCTGCTTAAACAGATTATAAGGATCCAGACTTCCACCACTCTTTCTTTTTTTAATTCAATTTTATTTTATTTTTCAACGAACAAATATTTTTCCTCTTTGTCTTTCCCCACAGTGAAAAAAAAACAAAACCCTTGTAAAATATGTATTGTTCAGCAAAACAAATTCCAATATTTACCATATTTGAAAATGTGTGCCTCATTCTGAATATCATTGTTTTTCTATTATGTGGTGGAAAGATTTCTTTATTATTGGGTCTCTGGAATTATGGTTGATCTGAGTTCTTAGATCTTCTAAAATTATTTCTTTTTACAATATTATAATAGCATATCTGGTATTCTTGGTTCTTCCACTTTACTTCATAACAGTTCATACAAGTTTTCCTATGTTTCTCTGGAACTCTTTTTTCTTTATTTCTATTGCTTTTTTCCATTATAACTTAGTACCTCTCTGAAGGAACAGTATACACAGATCCATAAAACCACGATAATTTAGAGCCATAGGCTATCATGCACCATCGAAAAAGGGGAAGGCTTAGACACTAGGTGGTTAGCAAGAAACTGTTGCAGCCCCCGGGAATAAGAGATCCATGATGGTGGTTAATGACCCTACACAATGGTGGTTAGGTGGCACAATGGATAGAGTGTCAGGCTTGAAATCAGAAAGACTCATCTTCTTGAGTTCAAATCTGACCTCAGACACCTACTAGCTGTGTGATCCTGGGCAAGTTGCCTCAGTCTCCTCATGTATAAAATGAACTGGAGAAGGGAATGGCAAACCACTCTAGTATTTTTGCCAAGAAGACCCCAAATGGGGACATAAAGACACAGACATGAATGAATAACAACAACAACCCCCAACTGAAGGATATGGAGCAACTGTCTATTGATGTGGTAAAGGGAAAGCAGTATTTCTGGAATATAGATTTCATCATTGACAAAATATGCCAAGAGTCATCCAACTCACTGCTTACAACTTACTTTCATGTAAGTTAGAAATCCATGGAAGTAAATGATAGACTGCTTTTATGTTCACCAGCAGATTTTGTCATGTAGAATTCTTTCTTTAGTAATCCATGTATTCAGATTGATTGGACACTGGATTATTGAGTTCCATGGTTTCTAATTTTCCATTGTCTAGATTGTTCAATTGATTTACCTCTCTGTTTTTTAACCAATACCAAATAGTTTTGATGACTGCTGCCTTATAATATAGTTTAAGGTCTGGAAATTTAGAAAAGACCCTGGTTGTGAAAACATTTAAGTGCCAAAGAGAGGACTTTATATTTGATCTTAGGGGTAATAGGGAAGCTCTGGGACTCATTGAGTAAGGGAGCAATAAAGTCATACCTGGACTGTAGGAACTCCACTTTAATGACTGTGTGGAGGGTAGATAGATTTCTCTTTGGAAAGGTATAAAATAGGAAACCAAATAAAGGAATTTTTAAAAAAATGAAACAAGTAGTTAAGAGAAGGTAAAAGGTGAATAAAACACATGAAAAGAAATTGGCTATAGTTGTCAAGGTGAGGACTCAGTTACAGTATGAGTGGAAGACCTCTCCTTAAACTGTTTGTCGTGTTAGTTCTTTGGGGACCCTACTACCAAGAATAACAGACTGAGCAAGTATGGAGAAAGGGGGAAATTTTGCTGCAACTTACATATAAGGTGCAATGTGTATATTTCTGCCAAAGTTAAGTGGTTATTTATTTAACATTTAATATTTTAGGGGCTGAGTCAAAATGGCAGAGTAGAAATGGGACTTCCATGAGGCTCTGGCTTCTACCTCCTCCAATTCATGTGAAAAATGACTCTAGACAAACTTTAGAGCTACAGAACCCACAAAATGACAGAGAGAAGCTAACCTCCTGCTGAAGACAATCCAGCAGGCCATCAGGAAGGGACCAGTGCAGTGCTCTGGGAGCTGAGCCCAGGCCTTCTCCCCCACCCCCCGACCAAGCCCGAGGTTTTAGCCTCAGGGTAGCCACAACCTGTCCTGGCTGGAGGGACTTCAGATCACCAGCATCTGTAGTGGTTTCCAGAATTATCAACCCATAGATTCTAAGGACAAAGTGAGAGGTCAGTGCAGTATGGACTTTGGGATCTAGTAGTTTAGAAGTGTGGTCTAGCCTTTACACCCTGGAGGGAGAAGCCACTGAGGTGCCGTGACCATGCAGCTGCTTCCCTGTGGCAGCTTCAACTCCTGGCTTGCAGATTGTAGGGGGACCAAGCAATCAGTCTGAGGGGAAATTTCTCTTGCTTTAACCTGCTTGGGTCTGGATTGAGGTCTGGGGTGGAGGTCCTGGGGTGTGTGACCAGCTTGCCAGAGAATGTGGGGGCTCAGAGAGGGCACCCAACTAACAGCTCCAGTAGCTATGAAAACCCCAGTGATTTGTGACAAAGCTCCCCTGTCTGCCAGCAGAGTACTACTGTGGCAAAAAGCTCAAAAGTCAAGTAATTGCATGGCAACATGAGCAAGTAAAGGAAGCAAAGCAAACAGAGCAATCCAACTCCACACTCCTATTTTGGGAACAAAAAGGATCAAAGCATGGAACAGGAGAAAGACAGCAAAGTCAAAACTCCTGCACCAAAAGCTTCCAAGAAAAATATGATCTGATTATAGGTCATAGAGGAGCTTAAGAAGGATTTTGAAAACCAAATAAGAGAAGTTGAGGAAAAATTGGAAAGAGAAATGAGAATGATGCAAGAAAAGTATGAAATGACAGTCAACAACCTGAGTGAAGAAAATAACAGCTTAAAAAATAGACTAAAATGGCAAAAGAGGCCTAAAAAACCCAATGAGGAGAATGCCTTAAAAAAACTGAATTTTCCAGATGGAAAAAGAATCTCAAAAGCTCACTGAAGAGACTCATTCCTTCAGAATTAGATTGGAGCAAATGGAAGCTGGTGACTTTATGAGAAATCAAGATACTATTAAACAGATCCAAACAAATGAAAAAAGAGAAGGCAATGTGAAATATCTCATTGGGAAAACCACTGACCTGGAAAATAGATCCAGGAGAGATAATTTAAAAATTATTGGACTACCTGAAAGCCATGACCAAAAAAAAAGAATCTAGAAATCATCCTTCAAGAAATTCTCAAGGAAAATTGCCCTGATGTTTTACCACTAGAGGGCAAAATAGAGGTTGAAAGAATCCACTGATCACCTCCTGAAAAAGATCCCAAAAAGAAAACTCCTAGGAATATTATAGCCACATTCCGGAATTCTCAGAACAAGGAGAAAATATTACAAGCAGCCAGGAAGAAACAATTGCAATATTGTGGAAACACAATTAGGATAATACAGGATCTGGCAGCTTCTACACTGAGAGATCAAAGGGTTTAGAATATGATATTCTGGAGGTTAAAGGAGCTGGGATTAAAACCAAGAATCACCTACCCAGCAAAACTGAGTATCATGTTTCAGGGCAAAATATGGTCATTCAATGGAATAGAAGACTTTTGAGCATTCTTGATGAAAAAACCAGAGCTGAATAGAAAATTTGACATTCAGATACAAGAAGCAAGAGAAGCATGAGAAGGTAAACAGGGAAAAGAAATCCTAAGGAACTTATCAAAGTTGAACTATTTAAATTCCCACATGGAAAAACAATAATTGTAACTGATGAAACTTCTCTCAGTATGAGAATAGTTGAAGGGAAGAGAAATGTATATATATATATATATATATATATATATGTGTGTGTGTGTGTGTGTGTGTGTGTGTGTGTGTGTGTGTGTATGTATACATTCACATATGTATACATACATATAGGAGGGTATATTGGCATATGAATACATATGTGAATGTGTGTATATATGTATACAGTTGTACATAGAGGACACAGGACCAATTTAATGGGAAGGGATGATACTTAAAAGGTGAAATTAAGAGGTGAGAGAGGAATATAATGAGAGGAGATAGGGAGAGACAGAATGGGGTAAACTATCTCATATAGAAGAAGCAAGGGAAAATGGTTACAATGGAGGGGAAGAACAGGAAGGCAAAAGGGAATTGGTCGACCATATTCTCATTGAATTTGGCTTAGGGAGGGAGTTACATACACACTAAATCGGGTATCTCACCCTACAGAAGAGTAGGGGAGAGGGGGATGAACGGGGGGATGATGGAAGGGCAGGCAGGCTGGAGGGGAGGGAAGTTGGAAGTACCCACTTTTGAAAACGGACAGGATCAAAGTAGAGAATAGACCAAGTTGGACATGGGATAGGAGGGAGGGAAATATAGTCAGTCTTTTACATTATATCCACTATGGAAATGTTTTGCATAGCTACACATGTACAACCTATATTGAAATGTATATCTTCTCAGTAAGGGTGCCTGGCAAGGGAGGAAGGGAATGAATCTGGAGTTCAAAATTTTAAAATCAAATGTTTATATATATACTATTATTAATATTATTTTACATGTAACTGGGAAATAAGATCTACAGGCACTGGGGCACAGATATCTACCATGCCCTACTGGAAAATTGGAGGGGTTTTGGGGAAAGATATGGGAGAGAGCAGATTGGAGGAGGGGATATCCAATGGGATCACTATTTTGAGGTGGTGGGTAGGGGAAAAATGGGGAGAAAATTTGTAACTCAAAATCTTGTGGAAATGAATGATGTAAACTAGAAGTTAATAAAAAATTAAATTTAAAAAATTAATATTTTAATTTTCCCCAATTACATATTAAAACAATTTTAAGTTTAAAAAAAGTTTTGAGCTCTAAATTTTATCCATCCTCCCCTCCCTCCCTCCTTTCTCCCCTTCCTGAGATGGTAAGCAATCAGATATAGGTTCTACATAAGCAATCATGTAAAACATCTCCATATTATTAATTTTGTACAAGAAGACTCAAATTAAAAAAAAATGAAGGAGAGAAAGAAAGTAAAAAATGGCATGCCCCAGTCTGTATTTAGACAATATCAGTTCTTTCTCTGGAGGCAGACAGTATGCTTTCTCATTAGTCCTTTGGGGTTGTCTTAGATCATGGTATTATTGAGAATAGCTAAATCATTTGTAGCTCTTCATAAGATAATATTGCTTTTACTTTGTACAATGTTCTCCTGGTTTTGCTTACTTCACTTTGCATCAGTTCATTTAAGACTTTCCAGGTGTTTTTGAAACTATCCTGGTTCTCATTTCTTATAGCACATAATATTCCATCAGAATAATATACTACAGGGGTGGCTAGATGGCACAGTGAATAGAGCACCTGCCCTGGAGTCAGGAGGACCTGAGTTCAAATCCGGTCTTAGACACTTAACACAAAAACTAGCCGTGTGACTTTGGTCAAGTGACTTAACCCTAATTGCCCTCCAAAAAAAGTAAAAAAAAAATATATATATATATGTATATATACTACAGTTTCTTTAGCCATTCCCCAATTGATGGTTGTCTTTTTTATTTCTAATTCTTAGTCACCACAAAAAGAGCTGCTATAAATATTTTTGTACAAATAGGTCCTTTTACCTTTTTTTAAAATGTCTTTGGGATATAAACCTAGCGGTGGCATTGCTGGATCAAAGGGTATGCAGAGTTTTATAGCCCTTTGGGCATAGTTCCAAACTGCTTTCCAGAATGGTTGGATTAGTTCACAACTCCACCAACAGAGCATTAGTGTCCCAGTTTTCCCACATACCTTCCAACATTTATCTTTTCTTCTTTTTTGATCTTATTAGCCAATCTGATATTAGTGAGGTGGCACCTCAAAGTAGTTTTAATCTGAATTCTTCTAATCAGAAGTGATTTAGAGCATTTTTTCATATGACTCTAGCTAGCTTTGATATTTTTTCTTCTGAAAACTGCCTGTTTGTATCCTTTGACCATTTATCAATTGGGGAATGACTTGAATTCTTATAAACTTGACTCTGTTCTCATATATTTGAGAAATGAGGCCTTTATTAGAGATATTTGTTGCAGAAATTCTCTCCCCCTCCAATTTTCTGCTTTCCTTTTAATTTTTGTTACATTCATTTTGTTTTTACAAAAACTTTTAAATTTTATATAATCCAAATTATTTATTTTATATTTTGTGATGCTCTCTGTATTTTCTTTGGTCCTAAATTCTTCCCTTATTCATAGATTGGAGAAACCAACGATTCCATTCTCTCCTAATTTGCTTATGGTATCATACTTTATGTGTATGTAAATCATGTAACCATTTTAACCTTTCCTTGGTATATGATGTGAGATGTTGGTCTATACCTAGTTTCTGCCATACTATTTTCTAACTTTTCTGGCAGTTTTTGTTAAATAATGAGTTTTTGTTCTAAAAGCTTTGATCTTTGGGTTTATCATATACTAAACTCCTATGGTCATTTATTATAATGTAATGTTTACCTAATCTATCCCACTGATCCACATTCTATTTATTAGTTGGTACCAAATTATTTGGACAATTATTGCTTCATAATACAGTTTGAGATCTGCTATGACTAGATCAGCTTCCTTCACATTTTTTTTCATTGATTCCCTTACTATACTTGAACTTTTGTTCTTCCACATGAATTTTGTTATTATTTTTTCTAGCTCCATAAAATATTTTTGGTAGTTTTATTGGTATGTCATTGAATATATAGATTAATTTAAGTGTGACTATTATTTATACTGAAAAAGGTAAAGAAGTTTGAGGAATGTCTCTCCATTCTTCTTGTTATCAGGGAGAAGTGTACCTAAAAAAAGAAGAGAGATAAATAGGTAGGTAAACTATTTATGAAGTACTAATTACATGCCAGGCTCTGTGCTCTGTTCTGGGAATACAAATATAGGCACAAAGGAAGATAGTCCCTGTCCCCAAGTAATTTGCATTCTAAGGGGGTGGGGTTAAGAGAAGACATTAACGGGATTTAGAAATTGGAGGGAGGGTGCTTAAGCAGAGAGTTCAGAGTAAAATTGGGAGAAGTATGATCTTGACTGACTTGGATACTTCCTTAGATGGAGGTTTGCGGAAGGGATCACCAATTAGAGGAGGGGAAGGAGGAGAAGTAAATGAAATAGAAACAAAGAAGAAAAAGTTATCTGCTGAGGTGGAGTATCTTAATGTTTGTCAGGAATTTGGGGAGTAAAAGAATAAAGACTTAAGGATGAATACACAGAGGAGAAAGGAAAGAAGGACTGCCAAACACTTGTAGTGAATAAGATAGAAATGATGCTCTTCTGGGGCGGAGCCAAGATGGCAGAGTAGAAACAGCTCGTCCAAGCCTCTCTGCCCCCAGATTCTCCACAAACTATGTAAAAAAGGACTCTGAAAAGCTTCTGGAGTCCCAGCACCCACAGAACGACACAGAGAAGCTAACCTCCCGCTGAGGACAGCCCAGCACCCTGCAGGAAGGACCAGCGCAGCGGTCTGGGAGCCGGCAGCACGCAGAGCGCAGGAGCCGAGCCGAGCCGAGCAGAGCCGAGCAGAGCCCAGGTCCACCTGAGCCGAGGTTTTAGCCCCAGGGCAGCAGGGCCAGCAGCTGGCTGGAGGAACCCCAGAACACCAGGAACTGTGGAGACTCCAGAATTATCAACATAGACTTGCCTAGGACAAAGTAAGAGGTTAGTGTCCTATGGACTTTGGGACCTGTATTTGGGGGAATGCGTCAGCTCCCTCCCCTGGGGTCTAGAAGCCACTGAGGACAAACGCCATTTTGGAGTTTTCATAGGCATTTCCGGCTCCCAGCCTACAAATCGTGGGGAGATCCAGCGATCAGTCTTGGGGGGTAATCGCTCTTGCTTTAACCTCCCTGGATCTGGATTGTGATCTAGGGTGGAAGTTGTGGGTGGGTTTACAGCTTGCCAGAAACGGAAGTTGCCCCCCACACGTTCGGGACGAAAATTCCTCTAGCTGGCCTTAAAGCCATAGTGTGGCAACAAGCCCAAAAGTCAAGCAATTAAGTGGCAACATGCCAAGGCAAAGGAAACAGAAAAATGCAACCCTACACTCCTATTTTGGGGGCATAGAGCGGGAAAAGGACTGTGAGGTCAGAAGTCCTGCTCCAAAAGCCCCAGGGGAAAACATGAGTGGGTTGCAGGCCATAGAGGACCTTAAGAAGGACTTTAAAATCAAATAAGAGAAGTGGAGGAAAAATTGGAAAGAGAAATGAGAAGGATGCAGGAAAATTATGAAATGAGGGTCAACAGCCTGACTGAGGAAAACAACACCTTAAAAAATAGACTGACTCAAATGGCAAAGGAGGCCCAAAAGGGCAATGAGGAGAAGAATGCCTTAAAAAGTCGAATTTGCCAGATGCAAAAAGAATCTCAAAAGTTCACTGAAGAGATTCATTCCTTCAGAGTTAGACTGGAGCAAATGGAAGCTAGTGACTTTATGAGAAATCAAGATGCTGTTAAGCAGATCCAAAAAAACGAAAGATTAGAAGGCAATGTGAAATATCTCATGGGAAAAACCACTGACCTGGAGAATAGATCCAGGAGACAATTTAAAAATTATTGGACTACCTGAAAGCCATGATCAAGGAAAGAACCTAGAAATCACCCTTCAAGAAATTCTCAAGGAAAACTGCCCTGATGTTTAGATCCAGAGGGCAAAATAGAGGTTGAAAGAATCCACCGATCACCTCCTGAAAAAGATCCCAAAAGAAAACTCCCAGGAATATTATAGCCAGGTTCCAGAATCCCCAGATCAAGGAGAAAATACTACAAGCAGCCAGGAAGAAACAATTTCAATATTGTGGAAAACACAATCAGAATAGCCCAGGACCTGGCAGCTTCTACACTGAGGGATTGAAGGGCATGGAATATGATATTCCAGAGGGCAAAAGAACTGAGAATGAACCCAAGGGTCACCTACCCAGCAAAACTGAGTATTTTGTTTCAGGGGAAAATGTGGTCATTCAGTGGAATAGAGGACTTTCAAGCATTCTTGAGGAAAAAAACCAGAATTGAATAGAAAATTTGACATCCAGACACAAGAAGGAAGAGATGCCTGAGAAGGTAATCAGGAAAAGAAATCAAAAGGAACTTATCAAAGTTGAACTATTTACATTCCTATATGGAAAAGCAATAACTGTGACTGATGATATCTTTCTCACTATGAAAATAATGGAAGAAGGGGGTGTGGTCATGTGAATACATATGTGAATGTGTGTGTATATGGTTACAGTTATATATGGATAGAGGGCATAGGTTGATTTTGCTGGGAAGGGAGAGTACTCAAGGGATGAAATTATGAGGTGAGAGAGGAAAGTGGCAAGAGGAGATGGGGAGAGACATGGTAGGGTAAACTATCTCATGTAGGGGAAGTGGGTGCAAAGGAGGGGGAGAATAAGGAAGGCTAAAAAGGCAAAACCACATTCACATTGAATTTGGTTCAGGGAGAAAATGACATACATAATAAATGGGATATCTCAACCTGCAGCAGGATAGGGGGAAGGGGGATGAGAGGAGGGATGATGGATGGGAGGGCATCCTTGGGGTGAGGGGAGGTTGGAAGCACCCACTATAGAAGAGGGACAGGATCATGTAGGGAATGGACCAGGTGGGGGGTGGGATGAGTGGGAGGAAATTATAAGCAGCTTTGTACAATATATCTACTATGATAATGTTTTGCATAGCTAGACATGTACAATATATACTGAATTACTTATCTCCCAAGAGGGAATGGGTGACAAGGGAGGAAGGAAATGGATCTGAAATTCAAGGTCTTAAGATTAAATGTTTCAAATATATATAAATACTATTATTAATACTCTTTTGCTTATAATTGGGAGATATGATGTGCAGGCATTGGGACACAAAGATTCACCTTCCTCTAATGGAAAAGTCGAAGGGGGTATGGGAGAAGGTATGGGAGAGAGCAGATTGGAGGAAGCGATATCTTGTGGGACTGCTATTCTGGGAGGTTGGGTAGGGGAATAATGGGGGGAAAATGATTGTAACTCAAAATCTGGCAGAAATGAATGATGTAAAACAGAAGTTAATAAAGTATTTGTTTAAAATAAAAAAAAGAAAAAAAAAGAAATGATGCTCTTCTGAAGGGAAGTACCTGAACCCTTTGAGGAAAAAAGCAGTTATTCATTTCCTAAAGAAAAACAATGTGGGTCCATAGGCACCATTAAATAAAAGTCAATCCAGTAAGGGTTAACAGAAAAGAAATTAAATAGTAGTGGTTGGTAATTCTCCAATGAAAGGAACTGAGCCAACAAGCTATTTGTCAACCTGCTATCAATAAGTTGAAGTTTGTTGTCTTCCTGGGGGCATGCATTCATGTGATAGAGAACCGTTCAAAACTTGTCAAATTGGATGCCAGCTATCTACTGGTGATTCACATTGATATAGATGATATGGTCAAAAGGAATATTTAGAAGTTCAATAAAGATTACAAAATTTGGGGAAGAAACTGAAAACATTAGGGACATACATGGTGTTTTCATTACCTGGGCTAATCAAAAGAAAGGGCTTCAGAAGAAAAAGAAAAAAATTTGGAAGTAGATAGTTGACTAGAAAGGGGGAGTTCGGAATGGGATTTCGGTATCTGGACTATGGATTAAAATATAGAAATGGTATATACTTGGCCAGGAATGGAACATGCTCAGGGTGGTCCAATGGACAAAGTGCTAGACACGAAGTCAGGAAGACCTGAGTTGAAATCTGGCCCCTGACACTAGCTGTCTGACCCTGGGCAAGTCAGTTGACCTTGTTTGCCTCAGTTTCCAAATCTGTAAAATGAACTGGAGAAGGAAAGGGCAAATCTCTCCAATATCTCTGCCAAGAAAACCCCTGACAAAGGGGTTATGAAGAGGCAGACATGACTGAAAATGACTAAACAATAAAAGGTCTTTTAATTGAAAAAGGAGGAAGAGGGAGAAACCTGCTTAAAAGCTATCAATTATGTGGTGCTTTACAAATATTTTCTCATTTTATGCTCACAACAATCCTGGGAGGTAGGTGTTATTTTTAGCCCCATTTTAGAAGTGAGGAAATTGAGGGAGATTTAATGACATACCTAGTGTCACACAACTAGTAAGTGTTCAAGTTAGATTTGACCTCATGCCTGACTCCTGGACCACCACTTCATGCACTGTCCCTTGTATCTTTACCAAACTAGATACCATAATATCTAGTAGGGACAACGTAGGAAGAATATTGGGCAGTGGAGACACCAAGAAACCCACAAGACACAGACCAAGAATGGATTTGTCATCAAACCTCATGATTGTAAATGTCTCTACAGAAAATGAGAAAAAATGAATTATAGAACCCAACAGAATTACGGAATTTAGTACACATTTAGTGCCTGGCAGACAGGAAAAGATAAACAAATGTTTGTTGACTGACTGACACGAAGTTCCTTTGATGGAACTAAGGAGATTTAGCCTGCAGAAACAAAGGATTAGGGGAAACATAGATGTCTTCAAGTTAAAAAGATGACATATAGAAACAATTTTAGTCTAGCTCTACTTGTCCCCAGAAGGCCTTGTTATAGTAGAAACAAAGCAAAGAAGTTGAAAAAAAGGCAACTTTAAGTTAGAGGTATGGGAACATTTGCTTTCAACTAGAGTTCTCCCAAAGAACAATGGACTGACTCTGGAGGTTCTTAGGTTGCATCCCCTTTCATAGGAGATTTTCAGATGGTGTCAATGGCCACTTTTCTGGTATATTACAGGGATTCTTCAGTCATAGACTAGAATAGATAGGCTTTGAAGTACCTTACACAACTCTGAAATTTGGTGATTTTATGGTATGGTACTAGCCATAAATCACTTGTTCCCCTGACTGACATTTAGCCATGGATATCTCCTGATTGCAGCCAGTATCACCCACACCCAATGGGTGACTCCATGGCCCTGGAGAATCTTGAGTTAAATTCCATAGATGATTATGCTTATAGTTCTAAGCAGTTAGAAAGGGAACCCATTAATATTAGAAGCTAACATATTCTCTAAAAGCAAATCATGTCAATTTCCATTTCCAAAGGTGTTAATAGATGGGTAGATGAATGAATAACTACAGTCATTGGGTATCTTGATTTCTTATGGCTTTGATGAAAGCCCCCAAGTTATCATTAGAGATCAGATAGAGACCTGGATTATAAATAGAATGGTTTTCGGTATTTGTGGTTGACTGAACAACCTTAGCCTCTGTCCTCAATTTTAGTGTCTTTCCTCTGTTGGTTATTATTATATATATGTGTGTATATATATATGTACATATATATATATATATATATATCTTGTTTGTACATATTTGTTTGCATGTTGCAATTTGTTCCATCAGATTGTGAACTACTACTATCTTATGACTGTCAATGTATCCCCAGTGATTAGTACAGTGCTTGGCATATAGTGAGCACTACTTCCTTAGGCAGTCCTTTATTGGACTGTTCAGATTGTTAGGACTTTATTCATATTGATCCAAAATTTTCTTCCCTGCAAAGCCCTAGCTGTATCCTCTGCGGTCAAGCATGGTAAGTCTAATCTCTCTTATATAGAGAAAATTAGACTTGGAAAGGGGGACTCTAGTCCTTGTAGCTCTTTGTGTATGGTGCCATGAGCAATGAGCTCCTTTATAAATTCTTTTAGAAGATGATGATAATGTTGATGGGCAAAAGGGGAAAAATGTCTTTCACATTTGAAGAAAATACCCCAATGCCTTTCTTAACCATGAAGAATCAGAAATGTGAATTTGACCTAGAGGTCATCCTCTAAGAAGAATGAAGCAGATTGGAAAGATGGATAAAATGACCCTTTTCTATGGAGCAGGCATGTGTTGTTATCTGTCCATCCACTGACCATTATGCAGAGCCAAAGTATTAAGTATCAGACTCAGGAGAAGCAGGACAATCCCATTCCCACCCCCTAAACAACCATCAAGTTTTGCCTTTGAGCTCTGGAACCTTATGGGATTGAAGATGAAATCTCAGTTTTCCTTGACCAAGGCACTCAATGGACTGTCTCTGCATCAACACACCCCACAGGCACTGCACCCCAGAGAGGGAGGGAGTGTCATTGGAAAAGAATGTGCTGCTAAGGGTCATACAGTTATTTCTCTTCCTTTCTCTGATTTACCCGATTGTACTGTGGATGTTTTCATGTTGACTCAGAAAGGAAACAGCTAGTTATAAAGCCAGTTACCATCCCCATTAGCTCCCCTCTGATTCCTCAACAGGGTCTCTGCTCCCCTTGGGCAGGCCTGGGTGTGGATCAGCTTTAAAAGGGCATGAAAGCAATGACAAGGCAGGCTCATTATTTTGATTCCTCTTCCTATTGTTCTTCAAAGAGTAACCTATCCCTAGCTGGAGAATGGATTTTAAGCAAGAATACTAGTAGAACTAGAGACACCAGAGGCTTTTACAAGTAACTTCACCATCCTGGGGCTCAGTTTCCTCATATGTAAAATGCAGAGAGGCAAGGCTTCAGATTAAGGAAAAAACATTTCTTCTTAATGATGAGTTATCCCAGTATGGTGTGGAATGGGCTGATTTCAGAGGTGGCAGGGTTTGGGGGTAGTTCCTTCTCATTGAAGATCTTTAGGCAGACATTGGATGATTGCTTGTCAAGTCTGTTATCATGGAAATTTGGGGGGGGTATGAATTAAGCTAGATGGTCACTGAGCTTCCTTCTAGTTCTAAATTCAGTATGTTTGTGGAATTCTGAGTGAGCTGAACAAGGTAATAATTCACATAGAACTTAAGATTTACTAGACACTTTCCTTACAACCAGATTTTTGAGGTGCATAAATCACTTATTATAACCCCTATTTTACAGAGGTTGCTGATTGTCAGAGAGGTTAGGTAAATTGTCCAAGGTCATACAGTTAGTGGGATTTGAAACTAGTTTTCCTGATTCTGGGTCCAACATCCTTTCTATTCTATTATAATTCCTTTCCAAGATAAGCTTTTGGATTCCTTCTCTGCCTTACTTTTTCTAAATCTATTTTTTATCTCCACTATATGTTATGGGTTGGGCATAAGTCAGGCCAGTTCTATGATAATAAAAAGAGATTTACTTAACCATAGTATGGGAAAAATATTTAACAAGAACATACCTGGAGGACCCCTAGAGCCACTGAGTGAAGTGTTCCTGCCTCTGAGTTGCCCATCATGGTCCATCAGTCATGTAACAGAAAATACCTGATGCTCTTTGCGGCTATTTTGTATTCAGATGACCAGTACATATTGGGAATAGCCCGAGCCAATTAAGTCTCAAGAATGGTTTCAATTCATTTTAAGAAAAAAAAAACCTAGTGGAAAAAAAGGACACATATGTTCAAAAATATTTATAGAAGTTTTTTTGTGACAGCAGAAATTGGAAATTGAGAGGATACCCCTGAACTGGAGAATAACCCAACAAGTTGTAGTATATGATTATGATGGAATCCTATTGTGCTGTAAGAAATGTTGAGGGGAATGGCTTTAGAAAAAGTTGAAAAGACATATATGAGCTGATGCAAAGTGAAGTAAGCAGAAGCAGAGAACATTTTAAACAGTAAGCAATATTGCAACAATAACCAACTGTGAAAGACTTAGCTACTCTAATCAATGCAATGATCCCTGACATTTCCAAAGGACTCATAATGAAAAATGCTATCCACCTCCAGAGAGAGGTCTAATGAACTTTGAACACAAATTGAAGCATAGTTTTTCCACTTTTAAAAGTTTTTCTTGCTTTTTGTTTTTGTTTGCAACATGGCTAATGTGAAAATATGTTTTGCATGACTTTGTATGTATTGTATCATATTTCTTGCCTTCTTAGTGTCTGAGGGAGGTGCTTGAAGGAGAGAGAGAATTTGGAAATGAAAAGAAAAATTTAAATAATGGAAAAATTATGGGGGGGATTAGGATATTGTTCCATCACACCACAACTTTTAATCTCTCCATTTCTCCCTCTTCTCCCAGCCCACTTTTTTTTACTCTGCTTGTATTTTCTTCCTGTCACATTCTTGACTCTTGGGCTGATCAATTAAACTACACAATACCCTTTACCCTTGAATCTACTGCTTCCTATCACTTGTCATGCTTTGCTAAATGTCAATCCTGGATCATCTCCACCATCTGCCTTCCCTGCTTCTATTCACATGCTTCTGAGTCATGCTGGAGAAGTCAAGTAACCATAACGACTTGGTATACTGTAGGAGAGCATTTCCACTGGCTCTTCTCTCTCAGGAAAAAGGAAATGTTTCTCTACCCACTCCCCTCCACAGGGTGTGTCAGCTCACGTGGCTCAGGCTGTACACACTCCCATATGTGCTATGTATACTGAGTTAAGTAGATAATAGTCCCTGCCTCCAATGCTTCAATAGATCCATTTCTCCCAGGTGGAGAATGTGGCCTGCATAGTAAGACCTTTGGGTGAATATTGATGAATGGACTGATGTCACCCAAGATGGAGAACTCTAAGATTATGTCACAAGACTATCCTAGAACTTATTCTACTCAACACAGAATCATAGGGTCATACATTTAGAGCCAAAAGTGACTTCGAAAGGCCATTGAGTCCAATTTCTTCATTTTATAGATAAGGAAACTGAGCCCCAGAGTAGTTAGGTGACTTACCAAGGATCATATAAGTAGTAAGTTTCTATTCAGTTGTACAATCATTTTTCAATCATGCTTAACTCTCTGTGACCCCATTTGGGATTTTCTTGGCAAAGATACTGGCAAACCACTGGAATGGTTTGTCATTTCCTTCTCTAGGTCATTTCACAGATGAGGAAACCAACACAGAGTTACTGACTAGCCAATGGTCACACAGCTAGTAAGGGTCTGAGATTAGATTTGAACTCAGGAAGATGAGTCTTAACTCCAGGCCTGACACTCTATCCACTGTACCACCTGGTGGCCCCATGATTTAAACCCAAGCCTTCATGATTCCAATTCCAATTCCATACCCACCACTCTATGCTGCCTTTCTCATCTTAACAATCACCTTAACAATAACATAAGGTGTTTGAGAGGGGGATGAGGGGAGAGTGTGGTATAGTAGAAAGAACACTAGCTCTGGAGTTATAAGATTTGGTTTCAACTCCTGTCCCTGAAGCTTACTACTATGTAACCTTGGATAAGCCTTTTAACCATCTTCTGTTTTCTCATCTGCAAAATGAGGGAGTTAGATTGGCTGACCTCTGAGATTTCTTCCAGCTCAAAATCTATGAACCTGTGAGTGCCAATTTTAGAAATGCTACAAAGCTTTATTTTGAATGACAGCTTCAGAATTCAAAACATTCTCAGCAGGCTGAAATTAATGGATCCTAACCAAGACATTGAAATTTAACAGAGAGAAATGTGAAGTTCTGGATTTAACTTCAAGAAAATCAGGAGGAAAAGTATACAGTGGGGAAGATGAGACTTGACAGAGGGACTTAAGGGGGTTTAATAGACTGCAAGTTTAGTATAATTCAACAGTATTTCTTGGCAGCCCCAAAGCGAATATGATCTTAGGATACATTTGTAGAAGTTTTGTCTCCAGATTGTTAGAGGTAATAAACAAGCCCATTCTCTTCTGCTCAGATCAGACCTTTATCTTTGGTGTGCTGTTCATTTCTGGGCATCTTATTTAAGATGGACCTTGGCAAACTAAAGTGGATCCAGATGAGAGCAAACAGAATACAAGGGATCTGGAAACCATATCATATGAAGAACAGATGAAGGAGCTGGGGATGTTGAGTTTGGAGTCCAGAGAACTTAGAGAACATATGACAATTTTCTCCAAAAAAATTAAATTTTGTATTGTTTCAAAGGGTGTCTTAACTCACATTTAGAGATCAGTGGGTGGTTTACAAAATTTGCTTTCCTCCAACAACTCTGTGAGCTAGGTTCTGTTACTATACCCATTTTACAGATGTGGAAGCTGAAACAATGAGGAGTGAAATGATTCATAAGATCACAGATTTTGATGGAAGAGGCTTTTGAGTCCAATCCTACCTTTCTGTAGATCACAGAATCATAGATTTCATGATCACAGTTGGACCTTCTCTCCAGTGATGTGCTGCAGATTGCCTTGTGATGTAGCACATTACCAGTAAGTGGAAGTAATTAAGAAGAAGCTGAATGACCAGCTGTTGTCAGGAATATTATAGAGGACCTTTCTATATTGGCTCAGAAGTTTGGCTCAAATGGCTGGTCAGACCTCTTCTTACTTTAATATTCTCTGAGCAAGTGAAAGGAAGTGTCTCACTTCTGACTTGGGGCCATGTCTCTGGGGAAGAGTATTTTTGTGGATAAAATCATAAATCAGATCTGGTAAATGAAGAATTTGACAAGTTTTTGTGAACCAATTTTGAGAAAAGTTTCTGGATAATTAGAACTGTCCAAAAGGCTAGTAGGCTACTTCCAAGGAGCCAGCAAGTTACTCATCTACAAAGTCAAAGAAGAAGGACTCAGCTTCTGTTTAAATAAAATTTGGACTAGATGCCCTTTGGGATCCATTGTAACCCTAGGAAGCTACAATTCTAGTGTTCTCTTAGAGAAGTAACTGTTTCCACCATAGCAGACACGTCAGCCTGCCTCTGCACCCATTTCCTTTCCACACTGGGGGGAATGTCTCGGAACGTTCTTTTCCCCCACCCCAATTTTTCAAATGGAAAAATGAAACAAGTGTATTTAATCCCATAGAAATGGGACATTTATTTTCCAACTTACTTTTTCTCTCTTCTTTCAGATCTATGTTAAAGCAGCTTGGCCAGAGGCTCCTTGGATGCCGCTTCAAGGCTCTGGAGTGAAAGTTTTCAAGCTTTACAGGCACAGATGTTTTGGAAATCTAAAGAAGTTAGATTTTGTCCAAAGCAGTGGTCTGGAAGTGATGACCTATTTCCAGCTAATGTGGTAATCCTTTTCAATTCAGTATTTTAAAAAAATTCTGTACATTCCCAGAGAACAGTTTTAACTCCTTGGTATGACTTTCCTATAGTGGACTCTTTGATATTGCTATCATTGCTTTTTGGGGGCCTATTATTGTGATGTCTCCAATAGGAAGTCACTTGACAAGGGGAAATGTATCATTAGCTTGGCATAGTGGATAGAGTGCTGGATTTGGAGGCAGAAGGACCTGGGTTTGGCTCCTACCTTACACTGTTATTACAACCTTGGGCATCACATTTAACCTCTCACAGTCTCAGGTTTTTAATTTACAAAGTTAGAATTTGCTTATTTACTAATAAAATATAAAGCAAATTTGCTAAAATAATATGAGATAAATTTCCTAATTTATAAAATTCCTAATTTGTGAAATGCCATAAGGTTGTAAAGACCATGACAAATTTTCTCTATCTTGAAAAACAAAACTCATTGGATCCTACCATGCCCTCACCCCGTTGTCCTATATCTCTCTTCCCTTTCGTAGCCAAATTCCTAGAAAATGTTGTCTCCACCAGTGTCTTCTGCCCTTCTCACTAATTTCTTAACATTGCTTCTGACCTCACCACTTGATTGAAAGCTTACTCCCTCCAGTTGCCAATGATTTCTTACTTGTCAAATTCTTTGTCCTTTCTTTCTCAACCTATCTATATCACTTGACATTTTATGCTATTGATTTCCTGCTACTCATGGATAATTTCTCCTCTCTGGGATTTTTCAATACTGTTCTCTCTTGGTTCTCCTCCTATTTGTTTGATTTCTCATTCTTCATTTCTTTTGTTGATTCATTTTACATATCATTCTGACTAATTATGAGTGGAATCTCAAGACTCTGGACTGGGCCTTTTTTCCTCCTCTCTCTAGTCTACCCAGTCTCATTAGCTTCATCTCTAAGCGGATTTCTCCCAAATCTAGATATCTATCTTTAGTTTCTTCTGAGTTCCAGTTGTGTATCTATAATTGCTTATTGTATATTTTTTCCTCCCCACAACCCTTCCATCTAAATTTCCCTATTTCTGTCAATGGACCACCATCCTTTCAGTTATTCCTCACCCTCTTTTTCTTCACATATTCAATCAGTTTTCAAATTGTGTTGTTTCTACTTGCATAATTCCTCTTACATCTGTTCACTTCTTTCCCCTTATCTGGCTACCAATCTAGTTCAGTGATGACAGAACTACTGAAATTGCCTCCCAGTTAATTTTCCTTCCTTAAACCTCTCTTCTCTCTCTCTTTTTTTTTTTTGGAGGGGGGAAGGCAGGGCAATTGGGTTTACTTGCTGAAGGTCACACAGCTAGTAAGTGTTAAGTGTTTGAGGCTGAATTTGAATTCAGGTCCTCCAGATTCCGGGGCCTATACTCTATTGACTGCTCTACCTAGCCACCCCTAAAGCTCTCCTCTCTTTAATATATTCTTTTTTTTTTAGGGCAATTGGGGTTAAGTGACTTGCCCAAAGTCACATGGCTAGTTTTTGTGTCAAGTGTCTGAGACCAGATTTGAATTCAGGTCCACCTGACTCCAGGGCCGGTGCTCTATTCACTGCACCACCTAGCTGCTCCTCTTTAATCTATTCTTTTTATTTTTTTATTTTTTTTAAGCAATTGGGGTTAAGTAACTTGCTCAAGGTTACACGGCTAGTCATTATTTGTGCATGGGTGCTCATTTTCTGAGGCCGGATCTGATCTCGGGTCATCCCAACTCCGAGGCTGGCGCTCTTACTCAACTGCGCCACCTAGCCGCCCCTTTTAGGGCAATTGGGGTTAAGTAACTTGCTCAAGGTTACACGACTAGGTATGGATTAAGTGTCTGAGGCCAGCTCCGAACTCAGGTCCTTCTGACTCCAGGGCCGGCGCTCTACTTACTGCGCCACCTAGCCGCCCCAATCTATTCTTAATAGTAAAGTGCAAGTCTGACCTCTTTGAAACCATCTCCCAAGCCATGCTGAATGCTGTGTGTCAGGATGCTGTGTCAGGAATGGGGGAAATTGTCCATATCATTGATAAAGACAAGATCACCACCCAGGCACTGAAGGCATGGATGGATGAACCTTTCCCACCCATTTTCCTCTCCCAGAGACCATTAATCTTTTCTTAAAAAAAAATAAAGTAATAAGATAAAAAAAAAGAAATGATGAGCAGTATGCTCTCAGAAAAATCTGGAAAGACTTACATGAACTGATTCAAAGTGACATGAGCAGAAGCAGGAGAACATTGTTCATAGTAACAGCAATTTTGTACAATGATCAACTGTGGATAACTATTAGCACCAATACAATGATTGAAGCCAGTTCCAAAGGACTTATGATGAAAAAATGCTATCTATTTCCAGAGAAAGAACTGATGGAGTCTTAATGTAGATCAAAATATAAATTTTAAAAACTTTCCTTCCTCCCTCCCTCCCTCCCTCCTTCCCTTCCTTCCTTCCTTCCTTCCTTCCTTCCTTCCTTCCTTCCTTCCTTCCTTCTCCTTCCTTCCTTCCTTCCTTCCTCCCTCCCTCCCTTCTTTCCTTCCTCCCTCCCTCCCATCCTTCCTTCCTCCCTCCCTCCCTCCCTTTCTTTCTTCCTTCCTTCCTTCCTTCCTTCCTTCCTTCCTTCCTTCCTTCCTTCCTTCCTTCCTTCCTTCCTCTTTCTCTGGTTTCTCTTATAATGTGACTAATATTGAAATGTATTTTACATGACTGCACATGTATACCCCATATCAGATTGCTTGCTTTCAGAATGAGGGGGTAGGGGAAGGAGGGAGAAAATTTTGAACTCACAATTTAAAAAAAATGAATGTTTAAAAATTTTACATGTAATTGGAAAAATATTAAAATAAAATAAAACAGGAAAGATCTCAGACAAAAGGCACTTTGGGGCAGAGGAAAACTTCAGAGGGCTTTTATATTCAGTTTTAAAATATTTTTATATACTTTTTATATTAAGTTTTATATATTCAGTTCAGCTGAACCAATATAATTGGGGAATTTTAACAAATAAATGAAAACATAATACAACATAGAAAATAAATGGTAGCTCTTTTTAACTGTTATTACTATCTGTCAACAGGAAAAGCTTGCGGTTAGCCTGCCACAATTGTGTGTTTACTTGCATCCACATTGTCCACATAGATTGGCCTCAGAGACCTCCAAAAGCAATTTCTCAATGAACCACATTTCAGTAATATTCAGCTGATGGTGGATTCTGCAAAGGAAAAACCTGTACTTTTTGAGTCTGGTCGACCTGACTTTAGCTCAGGGTCTAGAAAGTTGAGCTCAGAAAGTTGAAAACTCAGCAGAGGAAATAACATAGCAAATTAAATGGTTTTGAGCCATAACAAAGAGAGTTTTCCTTGGAAACTGTCTTTGTTTCCTTTAATCAAAAGCAATTCCTCTCAGGCTATAGGAAAATACAAACCAGAGCTTTGGTCAGTTTGAATAGTCTGCTTCCTCAGATGTCAGACAGTCAATCAACAAACATTTATTCAGCCTTACTATGTGCCAGACACAGTGCTAAGCACTGGGGATATAAAGAAAGGCAAAAGAGAGTCGATAACTTCAAGGAACTCACCTTCTGATGGGGAAAACAATGTGAAAACAATCACATACAAACAGGTGTGTAGGCCCCTTCTCCTGACTCCAAACGTGAGTGTAGGATATGAGAGGCAGGACCAAAGGGAAATTGTCTCCTTTCATATAGAACCTAGAGCTAGAAGTGTCCTGAGCAGTCTTGTTGGCTAACCTCCCTACTCTCCATTTCACAGATGAAGAAACTGAGGCCTAGGGGTGGCTAGGTGGCATAGTGAATAGAACACCAGCCCTGGAGTCAGGAGGACCTGAGTTCAAATCCAGCCTCAGACACTTAACACTTACTAGCTGTGTGACCTTGGGCAAGTCACTTAACCCCAATTGCCCAGCCTTCCCCCTCCAAAAATCAAAAAACCCCCAAAAACCCAAATCAAAGAAACTTAGGCTCAGAGACAGTAACTTGCCTAAGATGATACAGGTAAAAAGGAGCAAAACAGATGTGAACCTCAGGCCTTTCCCTCCAAATCCATTGTTCTTTCCACTGTGGCACACTACTGTTGGGGTTGTTTTGTAGATCCTTCACCAGATCACCAAGTGTTTTTATAAGGCCAATATGTATCATTATTTATTGTTTTTTTTTTTAAAGCAATTGGGGTTAAGTAACTTGCTCAAGGTTACACGGCTAGTCATCTAGTCATTATTTATGTGTGGGTGCTCATTTTCTGAGGCCGGATTTGATCTCGGGTCATCCCAACTCCGAGGCTGGCGCTCTTACTCACTGTGCCACCTAGCCGCCCCTTTAGGGCAATTGGGGTTAAGTAACTTGCCCAAGGTTACACGGCTAGGTTTTTGTTTGTGTGGATTAAGTGTCTGAGGCCTGCTCCGAACTCAGGTCCTTCTGACTCCAGGGCCAGAGCTCTATTCACTGCGCCACCTAGCCGCCCCGATCATTATTTATTGTTAATAGGCAATGGAAGCTTGATTTGTTCTATCCATCTTGTACTGTGGAGTTGTTAAGCTTGAGTGTTATAGAAATATCCAATATATAGAACAGTGTGGTCAGGTAACTAAAGTCAGGACACAAGAAAATGACGCATTAGGTTTAGCACTGTTGGTTTCTTTTTTTAATGTAATTTTATTTTTTTTCAATTGACAACAATCTATTTTCTATTCCTCCCACCACTCCCCCATTAAAAAAAGAAAAGAAAAACAAAATCCTTGTAACAACTATGTATAGTCAAGCAAAACAAATTACACCATGAGCCATATCTAAGAACTATGTCTCACTTTACATCCTGAGTCCCTCACATCTCTCTGAGGAGATGGGTAGCATTTATCCTCATTGGTCTTCTAGAATCATGGTTGGTCATTTCATTAATCAGAGTCTGTAAGTTTTTCAAGGTGTGTCTTGACAATGTTGTTGTTATTGTATAAACCAAGGGTATTTAACCCATGGCCTGCAACACTCTCTAGAGCAGCCTGAAACAGATTAAAATGTAATTGGGAATATATGACAAAATAAATAAAAATGAAATAGAACATCCATGATATTAATAAGTGGTTTTCTAAGTCAACATTTGGCCCAAAAGACAGAAATCTTTTTGTATGCTTTAGGGGTTCTAATCTCTATTTTTAAAAATAGCATTTCCCCCCAATTACATATAAAGATAATTTTTTAACATTCATTAAAAAATTTTGAAGGGGGTGGCTAGGTGGCATAGTGAATAGAGCACCAGCCCTGGAGTCAGGAGGACCTGGGTTTAAATCCAGTCTCAGATACTTAACACTTACTAGCTGTGTGACCTTGGGCAAGTCACTTAGACCCAATTGCCCTGCCTTCCCCCCTCCAAAATAAAAAAAAAATTTTTTTGAGTGCCAAGTTCCAAATTTTCTCTCTCTCTCTCTCTCTCTCTCTCTCTCTCTCTCTCTCTCTCTCTCTCTCTCTCTCTTCCCCCTCTCCCTTCCCCCTCCCTAAAATGGTAAGCAATTTGACTTAGGTTATATATGTGAATCATGTAAAACATATTTCCATATTAGTCACGTTGTGAAAGAAGAAACAGAGCAAAAGGAAAAACTAACCATGAAAAAAATAAAGAAGTTGAAAATATCATGCTTCAATCTGTATTCAGAGTCGATTAGTTCTTTCTCTGGATGTGGATGGCATTTTCCATCATGAGTCCTTTGGAGTTGTTTTGGATCATTGTATTGCTGAGAAGAGTTAAGTCATTCAGAGCTGATCATTGCACAATGTTGCTGTCCCTATTTCCACTTGAGCTGGACACCACTGGTACAAAGTTTTCTCCTGTTCTGCCTCCTTCACTCTGACACACTCAGTTTCCATTATAGCATCTCCCCACTCTTTGCCCTGTAGCTTTCTGCACCAGCCTGGGCCCTGAACAATCCCAAATATTAATTGCATTACTAGCACTTCACAACTGGGCTAAGGGACAAGAATTATAGGGATTGTGGAGTCCACAAATTCTTAGAGTATTGAAGAAGCATCTGTCTTACTGCTCCTTCCCCATTCTCCATATACAATGTACTGTCTGCTGCATCCATGATTCTGCACAGCATTTCTATTATGCCTGGGGTACTCTCCCTTCTCACTTCTGGCTCTTGGAATCCATACCTCCTTTAAGGTTCTAATCAAATGTGACCTCCTTTGTGTAATTTTTGCAGATCTCTTCCCATCAATCAGTGCTCTTGCCCCCAGAGATTTTTCATTTATTTTGCATATATCTTGCTTTTTTCTCACCTGTATTTATGTTATCTTCTCTTTCCTCTATTCCCACCCCAATATGCACACCAGGAGAATGAACGCTATTTGAGGGCAGAAGGATTATTTTCGTTTTTATCTTTATATATCACCCTACAAAATGCCTAGAACGAAGTGAGTGGGTATTTAATGAGTGCTAATTGAATGGGCAGCTAGGTTACTCAGTGTATAGTGACAGGCCTAGAGTCGAGAAGACTCTTCTTCATGAATTAAAATCTAGCCTCAGAGACTTACTAGATGTATGACCATGGAGAAGTCATTTACCCTTGTTTGTCTCAGTATCTCATGTATAAAATGAGCTGGAATGAAGGAAGGAAGTGGCAAACCACTCCAGTAGCTTTGCCAAGAAAACCCTAAATGGAGTCACAAAGAGTCAAACATGACTAAAACAATTGAACAACAATAAAAATTGAATAGAATTGGTTTGGATGATGCCTGACTGCCTTGACCTAGAGTCCAGATTATTTCATGTGAAATGATTTTAAAAATGTATTTATTTACTTTTAGATTACAACATTCAGTTCTATAATCCCTTGGGTTCTAACTATTTCCCCCTTTCTTTCCTCCAATCCCCCCCCCACACACTGCCCCATGGCGACATGCAATCAAATATAGGGTCTACAAATACCTTCACATTAAACATTAGTCAAGTTGTAAAGAAGAATTATAACCAATTGAGTGAACAATGACAAAGAGGAAACAAAACAAAACAAAACACGAATGAGAGAGAGCAAGAGCAAGTAGTTTGCTTCAGTCTGCATTCAGCCTCTGTAGTTCTTTCTCTGGATGGGGACAGCCTTTTCCATCATGAGTCTTTTGGAGTTGTCACACATTCGATGTGTCTGTGATTGTGTACAAAGTTCTCCTGGTTCTGCTCTCCTCACTCAGCATCAATTTACATATCTCTCCAGGTAAATATGAAGTCTGTCTGCTCCTCATTTCTTATAGCACCATAGTATTCCATGACATCCATATACCACAACTTGTTCAGCCATGCCCCAATTGATGGGCATCCTCTTGATTTCCAATTCTTTTTCATGTGAAATTTTGAGAACTAATATGCTCATTTCATGATCTTGATAAGAAACATTGAATTCTAGACTTTGAAGAGATTTTAGAAAGACCATCTAGACCAATTCTCTGCCTTGGATGGATCTTCTCTGCAGTGACTCTAACAGCAATTCAGAGTTCACTCATGTGCTAGACATTACAATAACTAAGCCCTGGGGATTCAAAGAAATGTGAAAACAGTTTCTCCCCTCAAGGAACTGCCATTCTAAAGGGAGAGACAACGGGCAAACATTAAAAGTCATCATGGACAACTATATACATATAAGAGACATATAGTGTAAAATGGAGTTAATCTCAATGGGGAAGGCATTAGCAGCTTTGTGAAGCTGGAAAGGATTCTTATAGAAGGTAGAATTTGAGCTGAGTTTTTTTCAAGGAAGCCAGGAAAACTGGGAGGCAGATGTAAGGAGGGAAAACATTCCAAGCATGGAGAATCTGTACATGCATTTCCCTCACTCCATGCCAGTACATGTAGGAGTAACAGCAATAAGTCTGGGTCTTGGAGTACTTTGTAGGGAGTAAAGTATAGGAAGACTGGAGAGGTAGAAAGGGGCCTGGTTGTGAAGGACTTTAGAGGTCAAATAGAGCACTTTATGTTTGCCTTTCAGGTAATAGGGAGCTATAGGAGGTTATTGAGTTTAGTGGTTTAGGAACCTCACTTGGCAGCTGTCTTGTTATCATTATTGGTTAGAGGAGACTGGTTACCAAATGGTGCAGCACTAAGAATTGAGGGAACTTAGCAAGCCTCATCTTGTGAATTACTCAACAGGCAGTGTTTAATGTTTCCTCGCATCACTTGCAAGGTTTGTTTTGGACGTTACCATATCAAGGCTGGGCCAGCTTTATGGCTCATGGGAGGGCAGTGGGCTTTGTAATGTCCCATCACAGGGACAAGCAGCCCACTATGCCCCATGCAACCTCCTTGCACAAGTGTGCCCAGGGAAGACAATGCTATGGATAAGCACCCATCCATCAGCTAATCCAGTATGATTCTCACCTCTTCCTCCATTATCTGTGGGTGCACTTGGGAAATATGGGTCCATGTAAGGACAACCTAAGGAAAATGTAATCAGGAAGGGCAATTGTGGGCGTATCAAAATAATGTTTGTGTAGATGAGTTGGGGATTAGTCGAATCACAGCCCAACCTTACTGTAGATAATTGAGAGCCAATTCCAGTTTAAAGCCAAGGACCCTCAACTTGTTACATTTCACATTCCTGAAAGGATGAAATTACAGTGGCTTTCTTGATCTTGGTGGGTGTGTTTATCCCCCTTTCTGTGTACACAACCCCTGGGAGAGATGCCATTATCTAATCCCATCCTGGAACACCGGGTTCTTTATCTGTAGGAGACAGTGCTATTAGATTCCCTATGTCCTGGCACCCCAAGCACTCTGCTTGCCAGGGTTTCAAACCTTCTATCCTGGAGATTTGGTAGTTTTGGAAAAGTTACAGAAAGGAAGAGGGAAAGCTGCTTTGCATTAATTCTCTGTGTTGCCCTTGGGGTATTATGACTATGACTTTGGTTCGTTACTGGGGCTATAGGACTCCTCTTATAGATCAGGAAGTCTTCACACTGAATTTTCCTTTGGAATGAATAAGGGCCACCTTAGCCTTGGCCTACAGCTTAATGGCTTTAGTCAATAGGATGAATTTGGGAAGACCTTTGGGGGACTGGGTATTCTGAAAAGGGCTTATGGTCAAGTCACATGAAATGGTACTCTCAAATCAATTTAAATTTTTTTTTTTGCTTTTTGGAGGAGGGAAGGCAGGGCAATTGGGGTTAAGTGACTTGCCCAAGATCACACAGCTAGTAAGTGTTAAGTGTCCGAGGCCAGGTTTGAACTCAGGTCCTCCTGACTCCAGGGCTGATGCTCTATTCATTATGCCACCTAGACGCCCCTCTCAAATCAATTTTTAAGAGAATTGATGCCTGTTACTGAGGATGCTGCATTTGTTGGCAGAACAGGGTAGGATAGGACCACAGAGGAAGTCACATAGGATGTAAATTGGGTGGTATTGGTGGAAGAAGAGGGCCATCTGTTCATTTCCTTTTCTAACTAATTATTCTTGCTACCAGGTGCTATGTTGCAGTTGTCTCTAAGCTACTAAAGGATAGAAAGTGCTGTCAGTACCTTCTAAATTTTGTCCCCTGAGACAGATCTCCAGTTGCTCCACCCTAGTTACAGCTCTGATGACTCCTCATTATATAAGAGGTCTCAGATTCCTGGAAGAAAAGTATGCAATGTGAAGAGAAGTTTAATTTGGAGAATCATAATTCTCTATCAATAATACACCCTGTGAATGTAAGCTGATATGTAAATCCTGAGACATTTTCTTGCTGCCAGCACCTCCCCAGGCTAATAAGTATACGGCTCAAGAGTGTAAAATTATTCTAACATGTACTTAAGAAAAACAACACAATAGGAGAATAAATCATCTGGGGGAAAATACTATAATGCTTTCAAAAGTCGCATTAAAATGTTTCTTTTGATTTATCCTAGAATCATAGCTGCTGCTTTGGACTATGTAGGTCACTCCAGGCCACATAAGGGGAGGATAGCTATGTACAATTGGTTGTATTTGTTCTCCTGGAAAGTTCCTGTGTTTAATATTCTTTTAAGTTTTTGCCAACATATTCAGGCTGAGGAAAAGTTATCTGTGCAGGTAATCAAATGAGATAATATATGCAGGGTGCTTCATGAACCTCGTTAATTATGATGCTAATAGCTGACATTTACATAGCCTTCAAGATTTACAAAATTATTTATATCATTTGATCTCCATAACAACCTTGTGAGACAGGTCTTATAGCTGTTATTATTACCCCGTGAAATCACAGGCCTCTGCATATATTCAGACCCCTCAGTATCCTGCACCTGGTTATATAAGTAGGTAGAGAGACAGAGAAAAACAGATGTATGGATAGATAATAGATGGATAGATAGATTTGTTGTTGTTCAGTCATGTCCAACTCTTCATGATCCCATTTGGAGTTTTCTTGACAAAGATACTGGAGTGGTTTGCTGTTTCTTCTCCAGCTCAGTTTACAGATGAGAAAACTAAGGCAAATAGGGTCAAGTGACTTGCCCAGAGTTACATAGCTAGTAAGTATCTGAGGCTAGATTTGAGCTCAGAAAGATGAGTTTTTCTTACTCCAGGCCCAGCACTCTACCACCCCACCTAAATGCCCCTGAACAGCTAGATAGATGTATGCATAGATGGTCAGATGGATAGACAGACAAACAGAAATGATGGATTGACAAACAGATGGATGCATTGATGGGTGGAAGAATAGATAGACTGAGAGGTATATGGAAAGACAGATAAATAGATGGATTGATGGATAGATAGGCAGGTAGATGGAAAGAGGAGGAGGAAGGAAGGAATGAAAAAAGGAGGGAGGGAAGAAGGGAGGAAAGAAGGAAGAGAGAGAAAGAGAGAGAGAGAGAGAGAGAGAGAGAGAGAGAGAGAGAGAGAGAGAGAGAGAGAACGAGAGAACACCAATATATTGCCTTTTCAGTTAACTGGCATAATCTAAGCAATTTTTTTCCTGTGTGGATAGTTAAACCAATCTGTTTTTCATTACCATGGATCTCAATGAAAAGATTTGTTGGTGTTTTGGTGCTCTGTTCAATCATTTCAATGTTAAATGTAATTTCTTTTCCTATAGCATCTCTCCTGTATGTCTACTTTCAAATCCACACAACCTAGTTCAGGCCCTCATCTCTTCTTTCTTGGAATCCTGCCTCAAGTCTCTTCTCATTTGCAACCATGTTCTAGAGGTACCAATGTGACTTTCCCATGATGCAGCTTTGATCTTGTCACCCTGCTACTCAATTACTCCATGGATTCTCTGTTGCCTTTAGGATTATGTATAAACTGTTTGATATTGAAAGCTCTTCATCAACTGGTCTCTTCCTCACGTCCCGGTGTTCTCACACTTTTCTTGCTTTCTCACAGCCTACACTCCAACCATGTCTATCTACTTACAGTTCCACACAAATGATGTTGCATCTCCCAACTCCGTCTTTTGCTTGGATTGAACACCATGCTTGGAAACCCTTCCATCCTTATCTCTGCCTCACGTGAGTTCTCATTTAATCTTCTTAACAGCCATGTTAGAGAACTGTTGCGCATAGGATTAGCATTTTACAAATGAGGAAGTTGAGTCTCAGGGAAGTTATGTGCCTTGCTCCAGGTCACATAGCTAAGAGACCAAGTTTAAATTTGAATGAAGGTCTGACTCTACTTGTTTATCAGGGTACATATCCATGAACCCTGGAAAAGAGGAAGAGGTAAGGGAGAGATAACATGGTGACTATCTTCAGATTTTTTAATGGCCATTAAAGAAGAGGGAATAGAATTTCTCTGTGTGCTTTTAGAAAACTGAACTAAAGATTAGTGAGTAAAAGTTCTGAAGAGGAAGATTTGGGTTCAATATAAGGAAAAACTATTTTGCAGTTAGAATTTTAGAATCTCAGAATTGGAATGATTCTCAGAGGCCATTGATTCCCACAAATAACTGAACAAAAAAACATTCCATACCATATCTGACAGCCTATTGGTGGGAAACCAGCTATCCTTTGAAAAAATCCATGCCACTAGTGCATAAGCGTAATTGTTAGGAAGATTTTTCTTGCACAAAGCCTTGATCTCCCTTCTATTCTGCCCTTTGGCAACTTTTGGGAAAATATCCATTAAAAGAAATAAATAGGTAGAAAAACTCTATGAAGAACTTAATTCGAGTCATGCCAACATTTATTAAGGACCTCCTAAGTGCCATGCACTGTGCTAAGCACTGAAGATACAAAGGAAAGCAAAAAACAATTCCTGTGCCCGAGGAACTCACAGGCTAATAGGGAAAAAAACATGTAAACAACTATGCACAAAACAAACTAGATATAGAATAAATAAAAAATAATTAACAGAGGGAAGACATTAGAATTAAGAAGGATTGGGAAAGCCTCCCTTGCTCCTTTTCTTGCTTTTCAATTCCCTTTTGTGTGTTGTCTTTCTGTTTTAGAATGTAAGCTCCCAGAGCACAGGGACTGGCTTTCTTCTGGCTTGTATTTTCATCCTCAGGACTTACTATAGTGCCTAGCTCATTTTCGTTGTTGTTGTTGAGTTGTTTCAGTTGTGTGCAACTCTGTGATCCCATTTGGGATTTTCTTGGCAAAGATAATGGAGTGGCTTGCAATTTCCTTCTTCATTTCATTTTACAGATGAAGAAACTAAGGAAAACAGGGTTAAATGACTTGCTTAGGGTTACACATGAATGCTTGCTACCTTTATAAGAACCTCTTCATTATTCTCCCAGCCTCAAGTGTCTTCCATCCCTAACCCATTTTTCACATAACTATCAAAATAATTTTGGTGAATTACATGTCTAACCATGTCTCTTTCTTTTATAAGAATTTTCAGCAGTTCCATTTGGCCCATAGAATCAAACACAAACTCCTTAGCTTGGCATTTAAAGTCCTTCACAGTCTGGCTTCTGTCTATCTTTTAGATTTATTTCACATTACTTCCTTCACTCACTTAATGTTCTGCTTAAATTATCCTATTTGCTACTTTTCAACTCAGTATTTCGTTTCTCTCCCCCTTGCCTTTGCACAGGTTGTCCCACATAATTGGAATATAATCCCTCCCCTATTATGCCTCAGGAAGGAAGGAAAAAAAGGATTTGTTAAATGCTTACAACCTTCCTGGCACTGTGTGTGTGTGTGTGTGTGTGTGTGTGTGTGTGTGTATGAGTACTTGTGTGTAGTTTATAAATATTATTTTATTTTATCTTCAGACAATCCAGGGATATAGGTGATATTATTTTCCTCATTTTGCAGTTGAAGGAAACTGAGACAGATAGAGATTAAATGTCTCTCCCACAGTCACATTGCTAGTAAGCTTCTGAGACTGGTTTTGAACTCAGGTCTTGGCTCTAGATCAGTACTCTGGTGTAGGCCGGCTACCTCTTAGAATGCTTAGTTTCCCTTCAAGGCTCACGTGTGCAGTTTCCCTTGGGAGGTCTTTTCTGAACTGCCATTACTTAATGATTTCCTTTTTCAAATAATTTAAATGTTGTGTACCTTCAATAGAATGTAAGCTTCCTGAGGGCAAGAACTGTTTCCTGTTTATTTTCACATCCTTAGTGTTTTATATATAGCAGGTGTTTCAAAATACATGCTGAATTAATGATTATCTTGCTGACTTTGGAAAATGGAATGTTTATTAATGCAGACCAACCTTACCTCCTTAAAACTGTCTCCTTTTTTTGCTTCTGCCATTTTTTCTGTCCTTGCTGTCTTTCTCTCTTGGTGTGTCTGCCTTTTCCCAGTTCCTGTCTTGGTTCTTCTGCTCTGTAGCCCATTAAATGTAGGCTTAGTTCATGCTTCTCCATGCTTCTTCCTTCCTATCCCAATGTATCTACTTCTGGACACCAAGGTAGTGGAAGATGAAGAGAATTAAAAATTTGAATCCAAGAGGACAAGATCATGACCAACCAAAAGACAGGGTTAATATTTTGGTTCCTTTCTATTTGATTTAATTAAATTCAACAAAATATCTACTAAGCCCCTCCTATTACATGCAAGGTATTTTAGTAGGTGTTGGGGTTACAAATATAAAAATGAAACTGTCCCTGGTCTTAAGGGAATTTGGGATCATTTTCTTCCTCCTACCCTTAGCTCTTGACCTTAAGGAACTTAGATTCTACTGGGGTAGGGATAGGGGTAAGTGTAAAGATGGCAATGAAATTTATGAACTCTGGGCAAATTGGTAAGACCTACAGGTGTGTGTGTGGGGAAGGGTATCTAATACACTGTCCTGTACTTGTCACCAAGATGCTAAATTGGAGTTGGATAACCTGGTGTGTTTGAATCCTTGTCCTGCCACTTAGGAGCAGTGGAATCTTGAGCAAGTGCTGAACCTCAGTTTTCTCCATCTATAAAATAAGGATAGTAATAATTATAATACCCAACTCTTAGGTTCTTTTTTCAGGACCAAATGTTCGATAATAGCTGAATAATGTTGGCCAAGTCATTTCACTTCCTTGGGTCTCAGCATGATCATTTTTAAAATGAAGGGGTTGGTCTAGATGCCCTCTGAGGTCCCTTTCATCTTTAGACATGCAATTTAGATATACTATGAAATAAGTTAATGCATGGAAAGCACTTTATATATTGCAAGTGCCATGTAAATAGAAGCTGGACTGCAAGGTGGTACAGTGGATGGAATGCAGGCATGGAGGCAGGAAGACTCATCTTCATGACTTCAAATCTGGCCTCAGTCACTTATTATCTGGGTGACCCTGGGCAAGTCACTTAACCTTGTTTGTCTCAGTTTCTTCAGCTATAAAATGATCTGGAGAAGGAAATGACAAAACCATTCCAGTATCTTTGCCAAGAACACCCCAAAATAGGGTCATGGAGAGCCAGACATGAATGAAAAATGACCGAACAGCAACAATAAGTAGAAGCTATCATTGTTATTGTTTTAAAGAATAATGCTGTTTTTGCCACTCTTCTAAATACTTGAAACAAGCACTTGTATTGGTTAAGAGAAAGCAGAACTCTGATGTTTACCATCCTGAATTGGGAAGGGAGGTCCAGCTCACGTCCCAGATGGCCTCCATATGCTAACAGTCTGATTCTTCTCAGTTCATTGTGTATTCAGGATGTAGATTTGAAGAGCCCTATAGGTTTCCCTCTGGCCCCCTCCCCATCCCCTTTGTGCTTCTACTTTCTCTATTCAGGATGTGTGTATTCTGTATTAATTATATTTTTATTGCTTTTCTTTGGACAAAGCTTCATTCAATCCACAAACCATTGGAGATGACTTTTTCTTTTTGACTCACCAAATACGCACAAACCACAGGCCAATAAGGCGGTGATTAAAGGTCTTTATAGAATAAATCTCTCATTGACTAGAGCTTCGCTTTCTGTTACCACAAGTCATCAAAGCCCTTTGATGTGTGTTAGGCCCTCTTGCTCACAGACCTCAGCTTTATCATCACTTAGCTGGGCTATGAATCTTAATACCAGTGTGAATGTTAAGTTTAGAAAAGGTCATGTCCAACAGGAGATATGTAGGGAAGTCAAGTTGGAGTTCAGATTGGAAAATCGGGGGGGGGGGGGGGGAAGGGTGTGTGTGAAATTTAAATGAAAGGTGAGTCCAGAAGAAAGAGAAAGAAAATCAGCAGAGACTGGGAAATCTTTCCCAGATGGAGACCTTGCTCTATGTTGAGTTCCTGGGCCAGTATCTGTAGTTGAGGTCATTCCTACCTCAAAAGGCAGCAGTGGATAGAAGAAGAATAGAATGCATCTGACTTAGGGGCAGACACAAAGACACTTTGGCCTCTTGGTGCTTATCCAGGGCTGAATTATGGGACAGCCTCCAAAAAGCTCAAACTGCCCAGTGATAAGTGTTTTCCAGAAATAAATGTGCATGCTCAACTCAGGGCTGAATTTATGGGGCACCAGATTTCTGGGTGCAAATGCAAGCAATTCACACCATTATCTGTATATTTGGCCTTACACAGACAAAGACAAAAAGAGTTGCTTTGGGCAACTATTCATTGAAAGGGGAGCTAGCTGTCCATCAGTTCTGATATTAGGTGGTTTGAGTTCTTAGCAACAGTTTTCTAGCAAAGTTCCCCCTGGAGCAATGGTAAGTCTCGTTTTTCATGGTTTTCATAATCTTCTTCCCAAAATAGACCAATATTTTTTGTTTAATGGATGAAAGAGAGATGGTAATTATGACAACAACTCTTATACTTCAGAGCTGAGCCAGCTAAAGAGCAAAGGAATGGAGATGGATTTTGTTTTTCTTTTAAAGCCACATTCTTCAAATATGACAAACTGTAAATAAACCCTATAGTGCCCGTTGAGCCCAAGTGGAGTGGTGGAAACCCCACATATGGGCACTGGAGAACTCCAGTTTGGGCTTCTCAAAATGTTTCAGAGCGCTCCTGACACGGCCTGGCTGTTGGAAGCTGTCTGCCTAAAAAGGAACGAAGACAAGCTCTTGGCGTTTGGTGAAGGCTGCCAGTTTCACGCACTTAATTTCGAAACCTCTCATTCGCCACTGCAGCGACCGCCCACTTTCAGATCCAGGACAAGCGCTGAGGAAGGCATTCTTGGGTCCCGGACAAGCCGGCCCAGTTAGAGCAAGCATTAGTTGCTCCATCGTTCTCAGCCAACTTGGATTCTCTGTGAGGTTTTCTCGGCCAGATACTGGAGTGGTTTTTCATTTTCTTCTCCGATTTTACAGATGACGACACTGAAACAAACAGGGTGAAGTGATTTGTTCAGAGTCACACAGCTAGCAAGCGTCTGAGACCAGATTTGAACTCTGGTTTTCCAGACTTCAGGTTCTGCACTCTATTCACTGTACTTCCTAGGTGCCCCTAGTTTTATTGGACAAAACTTAAGGATCATGGCAATGGAGAAGGAAGTCAGGGCTTTGAAGGGCCTTTCTTGGCCCCCTTCTCATTCAGAAGTGGAAACGAATCCGTTTCCTCTAGTGAGCACATACTGTATTTCCCACATAGAATGTAAGTACCATGAGGACGGGAACAGTTTTCCATTTCGTCTTTGTATCTCCAAAACCTTGTAAACAACAGGGGGTTATTGGAAGAAATTCTTGTTGAATTGGAAAGGACTTGTCCAAGTTCATATGGAGAGTGAAAGACCCTGAACAGGGTCTATGAGTTCTCCAGATATTGCTTAGTTCACATCCAAGCCATCCATCCTCATCCCTACTAGCAGAACAGACTTTGCTCAGCTAACATCTGTTCCTAGAAACCCAGCTCACTTCCATAGCTCAGATGGATCAAAATGGAAGGAACTGGTTATTTCAATAGATTCCACCTCTCCCATTGGAGGGTTTTCTGATGACATTTTTACCATTTCCTCCAGAGGATAGAGAATCACAGCAGGGGGGAGCCCAGTCAGAGGCCCAAATGACCAAGACAAGTGTCTGGGTATCCTCCTATATAATACAATTTTATAACAAAAGTAAGTTGAGAAATGCTAATTGCTAAAGTTTTTTTTTTTTTGTGGGGGGGAAGTAACATTAAGTTATTTACTTACTGCTTTAAGACTTACAAAGTGTTTACTTCATGATCCCCTTGAAGGGGGTACTGTGAGGTTCACACTGATTGGGAGGGCTGAATTCTGCTATGACCATTAGGGCATGTCTCAATACTTTATGGTAACAATGATTGCCATTTGTGTATCACTTTAAGGTTGGCAAAGTATTTGCATACTTTTTCTCATTTCATCCTCATGACCTGTGAAATAGGTGCTGGTGTTACTCCCATTTTACAGATAAAAAAATGTAAACATAGACTTGTCTAAGGTCATATAGATTTAGAAAGTGTCTAAGGCAAGATTTGAACCCAGATCTGCCTCCTCAACGTGAGTATTGCTTAATACATGCTTGTTTCCTTCCTTACTCAGAGGATAAATCACTTAAACTTATTTTGGCCTCAGTTTCTTCATTTGTAAAATGGAATTGGACTAGTTGGCCTGAGGTCTCTTCTAACTCTAGATCTATGAAACTATAATCCTAAATTGAACATTATTCTCTATATTAGGCTGCTACTGTCTGGAATTGTTGTCGATTCTTATATATTTTGTTTCCCTAGCTAGATTGTAAGGTCTTCAGGTGTAGGGAATAGCTTATCTTTGTCTCTCTTCTCCTCCACCTCCTATCTATCAAGCAATCAGCAGACATTAAAAACCACGTATTGTGTGCAGATCAGTTAGTTAACAAGCATTTATTAAGCTCCTTCTATGTACCAGATACTGTGCTAAGCTCTGAGAGTACAAAAAGAAGCAAAAGACCATCTCTGCCCTCAAGGAGCTCATAGTCTAATGGAGGAGACAAATACAAATGAGGTATAGACAGGAACAATAGAAAATAATAGTGGGAAGGCAGTAGAATTAAGAGGGGTTGGAAAAGGCTTCATATAGAAGATGGGATTTTATTTGGGTCTTGAAGGAAATCTAGTAAGCAGAGATGAGGAGGGAGAACATTCTAGGAACGGGACACAGTCAGAGAGAATGCCCAGAGTCAAGAGATAAAGCATCTTAATGAATAGCCAGGAAGTCAGTTGTCATTGGGCTGAAGAATATGTGGTAGGGAATAAGGTATAAAAAGAATGGAAAGGTAGGACAGGGCTAGGTCATAAAGAACTTTGCATGGTAGAGCATTTTGTATTAGATCTTGGAGGCAATTGGGAGCCAACAGAGTTCAAAGTGTGTGTGTGTGTGTGTGTGTGTGTGCATTGGTTGTGGTAATGGAGGGGTTGAGGGGTGGGAAAGGGGTCAGGCATGGTCTAAATCACTGGCAACTGAATGGAAGAGGGTTTGGAATGAGGAGAGACTTGAGGCCAGCAGAACCACCAGTAGGCTATTTTTTTTTTTTAGCTTTTTGGAGGGCAATTGGGGTTAAGTAACTTGCCCAAGGTCACACAGCTAGGTTTTGTTTGTTTGTTTGTTTGTTTTGTGTGTGTGTGTGTGTGTGTGTGTGTGTGTGCATTAAGTGTCTGAGGCCAGATCCGAACTCAGGTCCTTCTGACTCCAGGGCCGACACTCTACTCACTGCGCCACCTAGCCACCCCCAGTAGGCTATTTTAATAGTACAGACATTAGGTGATAACGGTCTGTATCAGGATGTATAACTATAATTTTTTGAGCTAATGTAATGGAAATGCATATTTGAAGATCTTCCCTGCCCCTAGGCCCTTTGATTGGCTTAAGTGACTTCTTTAATTTGAAAATATACTCTGCCCCCAGTAGGTTGAATGTGGTCACATGAAGCCTGTGGTAGGAGGCTTGGTTTTTAG
Organism: Gymnobelideus leadbeateri; assembly: GCA_011680675.1. Classification (NCBI taxonomy): domain Eukaryota; kingdom Metazoa; phylum Chordata; class Mammalia; order Diprotodontia; family Petauridae; genus Gymnobelideus; species Gymnobelideus leadbeateri. The sequence continues at coordinate 169,781 of WOXC01003645.1, read as the reverse complement.
GAATGACCACACCTTGATGCTGTGTTATTGGGCAGTGGTTCAAGAAGGTTGTTACATTCTCTGAGCCAGGAGAAGGCTATATAAACTCTGATGGGAGGCTTTGCTTTGGGGCTCACTTTGAGAAGTGTGTGATTTGACCAGATGAGACTCTGGGCAGCTGTTGAGAGCCTCCCGGCTTTGAAAACCCAGATGTTGATGCTTCCCTCTCTGGTAACTGTGATTTTGGTATTGATAATGGCTGGACAGTTTGGAAGCCTGTCTGTTTGATCTGTCTGTATACTCTGAAGTTCGGGGTGCTGATCTTTCCCCCCTGAACTAGGTAAATGATCTATGATATATGTTTGTTTGATAAAAGTAAGCTTGTTAACCCATTTTGAGTTGCTTTCCTTTACAAAAGCAGATCTAAGAACCTATGTTGGCAGCCACTCTGGGGATGCTGGGGTGCTTGCTGATACAGCCATTTAAGAAAAAAAATCCACACACAATTATTGTCTCCTCCCATTATTGTGGATAATTTAGAATTAGCTGTTAAATACAATTAATACTCACTTTGGATCTAACGCTAGCCAACAGATCTTCCTCTTCCTGACAACCTATATAAACATCCAAAGCAGACAACTGTTCAAGATGGGGGTGATAGTTGACATAAAGGAGGAACAAGTGTATCGGAGGGAAGAAGGGGACATATTCGAGTGATGTTGCATTTGTAAAAGAATACTGTAGACAGGCCTTTGTACACGATAAACCATTCATGGATGATGTAGAGGATACTGGCTCATGCTACCTTACATCAGACTAGTCCCTCTTTAGACCTCATTTTCCCCATCAATAAAATGAGAGGATTTCACTGCATGGTCTTTAAGATTCTTCGCAACTCTAAATTCCTCTAAAAGTAGTATATTATCTCCCTTTGGCAGAGACAAAAAATGGTATGTCCCATGGTCACCCAGCCAGTATGTATGAGAGCCACACTTCTCAGCCAGGTCCCAAGATACCAGGTTCAGCCCTCTTTCCACCAAGTCATGCTCCCTGTCAGTATGGAAAGTCTGCAGCCTGGCTGAACACTTGAAAAATTATAATTAGTGTCTCCAGGCTCTGGAGAATATGCTTTTGCCTTCAGTAATCTCCTGGCAAGAGTTAACTCTAAGGTGTAGCTGAAAGAATGTGGAGAGAGCTGGATCCAGCAGGAGGGGCCGCCCGACTGGACTTGCGTATTGCAATCAGAAGACAGCCCAAGTCCGAGTTCCAGAGCCCTTTGAGGAGGTGCCAGGGCTCACACATGTTTCCAATTCTCAAATGTGATTTTGAGACAGTATACAAGTTGCACTTTCATTCTGTCAAAGTGAGAGGAATGGCAAGGTCCAGATGAAGGGAGAGGCACCGCTATTCTGGAGGCTGTGCCCAGCAGGGACAGCCAATGCCAGCCAAGAACAGGAGCCCATCCCCAGCCCCAGGGCTTCACCTCTGGAGAGCAGTCACAGAGAAAGCGTGCCCCTCTCCCCTGAGCTTCCTCCCAGATGAGCAGAGAGAATGGAGCTGATGTGTTTGGAGGAGTCTGTTCCTCAAGTGCGTTTGTTGTTTTTTTGGGTAGCATCCTTAAGTATTCAGCCTGGAAATACCATACATCTTAATTCAGTAAAGTGTGATCTGCAGTTTAAAACTGAAGAGAGATCTTTACCCTGATTGTTAGTGGTATTCATGAAGTTTTGAACAGAAATGTTTCCAAGTTAAGCTGAGCTAAGACATAGGGATGCTTTTTATCCATCCACATTATTAGAGATGCCATCTAGTATATTGGAAAGAGCATGAGCTCTAGAATCGGAGGACCTGGGTTTGAATCTATTTCCTCATACTTAGGGTTCATGTGACCTTAGGGAAGTCACTTGTAGTCAGAGGACCCAGGTTCTACTCCTACCCCATATACTTAGCTCTGTGACCCTGGCCAAGTTACTTAATCTCTCTCAAACTCAGTTTCCTCAGTTTCAAGATGAGAGGCTTGGATTAGATGGCCACTGAGGTCCTCTCTCGCTACAGATCTATGTTCTAATGAATGGGCCTTGTTAGCACACTCTATACTGACACATTAATAATTACAGTTACCATTTATACAACTCTGGGGTTTGCAAAGAACTTGTCAAATCTTGTCTCATTTGAGCCTGACCATAACACAATGATGTAGGTGTTATTCTCATTTTATAGATGAGGAAATTGAGTCTGAAAGAAATAAATGATTTGTTAAAGATCAATCATAACTATTAAGTGTCCGAGAAGGGATCTGAACTCAGATTTCCTTGACTTGAAGTCTTCTAATCCATCCACTGTGTCACTGTTTCCCATTATGAGGAGGGTCTAGAAACTGAGGTTGGAAATAGACTCTTCGGGACAGCTAGGTGGGAAAGTGAATAGAGCAATGGCCCTGGAAGGACCTGGGTTCAAATCTGGCCTTAGACACAAAACTAGCTGTGTGACCTAGGGCAAGTCACTTAACCCCAATTGCCCTACCTTCCCCCCTCCAGAAAGCAAAAAAAAAAAAAAAAAAGGAAATAGACTCTTCCCTCCTCTTTCATTTTCAGTGCATTAACAAATATGGCAGATGATATTAACAACATATTTCTATCATGCTTTTCCTACAAGTCTCTTTCAAGCAGGTATTTAAATACTATTAGCATTGTCATTGTTATTAGAGATAAGTGATATGAAACTTCAAGGTTTGTATAGTACTTTCTGTACATTATCTCATTTGAGCCTCTCAATAACATTGTGAGGCTGGTGCGAAAAGGAAGCTGAGCATCACAGAGAGAAAGGGACTTACCCAGAATCACAGTAAATGTCTGAGTAACATTTCAACTCAGATCTTCCTGACTCCGAGTTTATCAGTGTCTCTGTGTTGCCTTTTTAAATAGTGTTATTTCCAATTAGCAGATGAGGAAACTGAGACTCAAAAACCCAAAAGAAGATACCTATGGCTACTTTCTAGTTGTGTGACCCTGGGCAAGTCACTTAACCTTTTCCATTAACAGTAAAATGAGTTGGAGAAGAAACCACTCCAGTATCTGTGCCAAGAAAACCCCAAATGAATCACAAAGGAGTCAGGCATGGACTAAAATGACTGAACAACAGCAACCTGGTCCTAATAAATGTCAAAGCTGGGACTTGAAGCCAGGGGTTTTGACCCCAAATGAAGTACTCTTTTGTAGTACTGTACTACAATAAGCTGTACTAATTGCCTTTTGTATGTAATAATTATAGGATCCTAAGAAGGGCCCTTTGAGGTCATCAAAGCCAACCCCTGTCGTTTTAAAGGAGTGAAAACTAAGTCCCAAAGACATCAACTGACTTGCCCAAAGCTCTGAGAGAGGCTCTGTGGCAAACCTAGCAAAATATAAGAATAGTGTGTATTCTCAAGAACCATCTTGGTTCACCTGTCTCTTGGCTTGAGGGTTGGGGGGAGGGTGGGGAATGAAGGCAAGTCTTGCCTGATAAAGTGAATTGGCTGATGTGAGAGGTCTGTCCATTTTGCTCCTGAACATTTGTCAAGGGAAAGAGAATTAACCTAAGAACTGTTCCCATGAACCTAGGTGAACTTTAGGAAGTTGAGGGCTTGTCAGAAACAGACAGGAGTGTATTGGGGCAAAACAAAATCCTCATGTTGGACACGTGGAAACTCTCAGAGTCAGTGGTTTATAAATCTGCCAAGTGGCCAGGGAGTAAACACATCAGGGAAGAAACATGGGGCAGCTCCCCTGCAGCTGATGCACGCAAACCGAAAACAGACCCTTGACAGCCATCTGCCTTATGAGAGCCATGTGACTGGATTCAAGAAGCGTGTTTGAGATGCTGAGTAAGATGGGGCACCTCCAAAGAGGCTTGTGGGAGCAGCCTAGGCTTCTCCTCCCCTTGGGATGGAGCCCTGGTCTTGGAGTCAGGAAGACATTCTTCTTCATCACTGACTAATGGCCCTATGTTTAAGCAGGGCGAATTAGCTGTTTGGTCCCTGCTGAAAAATCTGTATTCATATTATAGGTCTTCTGCTTTTAGGGGAAGCAGATTTCATCTGGGTCTGGTCCTTTAACAGAGGAGAGGTCAGAAGGACAAGTATGGGATATTAGCCAGAGTCAGGCAGCATATTCCTCTCATCTCTGGGAACCAGGAGTTTTGCCTGAAGCTGAGAAAGGTAAAGGGTTGTATCATTTGGGAGGATGAGAAGGGGTCTGCACACATTTATTGGGCATTGTGGGGGATGCTCTCAAGGGAAGATGGGAGAAGAGGAAGAGAGGGATAGGCCTTAAATTTTCAGAGTTTTTTGAGAAACTAGATAGAAAGGGCCCAATGGATATGGTGTTGGAAAAATTCCTTTGGCTGTGAAACTGCTGTTCTTCTACACAGAATGATATGAAGTTTTGGGATATTTTTCCAACATGAGTTGGAGCCTGCACATTGCTGGGCTCTGTGTCCCTGTAGGCAGCCTGGGGTAGGTCTATAAACCAGAGAGCTCCCTCCCAGGAGCAAAAGACAAGGCAACTGAAAACCACCAGGCCAGAAATTGTTCTTGGAACCCTCCAAATGGGGTCCAGCTAAACTGATATCCTTCTATTCTGTGTGAAAACATATGCTCCCACACTGGGACTCCACATTTCATCTTAGGGCAAATTTTGCATTTGAGAATAGTTGGGGAGTGGGGAAAGTCAGGGACCAGATGTTGCTGGGATCCTCCTGGTGGATGGTGATGCTGAAATGATAGCCACAGCTGAAGCCCTGGTGCTAAAAGCCTCTTCCTACAATCAACTTCTAGGGAAGTCAGTAGGTTCAGGTAAATTCCTCTCTAACCTTTCGCTTTAGGTATTTCTGCAATTGCCTAGTTTAATTTTTTAAAATACCTTTGGAAACCTTTTTCCCCCCAAAAGTCCTTATTGTCTTATATACAAGATATATCTTTTCCAGGGCAGTATGTAGTGGTGTGACAACTTGTAAGGGAAATCTGTCCCAGGCAGGAGCTTCCTGAGTGGGATTTCTCCTGGGGCCCCTTTAACCTTCTCTAGGATTTGTTAGGGCATGTCAATGCTGCACAGGAAAGAGGCCCCAGTAGCTAAAGCTGGGAAGGCCAGATCTCTTGATGCTGAAAATCCCAGTTGCTTTTTACAACTCTAGAGGAAGTAAGATCTTGGAGGATGGAGCTCTCTTTCTTCCCCTCCATGGTCCCTATCTCAAATAGTATCTTAGCACAGAATGTTCTTGGGCTTCTTTCACATAAATCTTTATTCCGGTTGTAGTAACTTTGATAGAAAAAACAGGGCACATTTCATCATGTCTCTCAGGCCAAGCTCCCTGTTTCTCATCTGCCCAGTTTAGTCATGGGGGTAGGGAAGAAGTTGCAGAAAACATTAACAACTCAGTGCATGTTTTTCTTGGGAAGACTTTGGCCAGTTTTCATGCGGAGAAAAAATGGGAAAGAAATTTCACCTGAGGGGGGATAAATGAAAGAATCAAAATATTGAATGTGAGTCAATTCTGGGACTGTAAAAGTGGTTTTAGGGTAGGTGTAGGAGACATGGAAGGTACTAGAGAGAGCACAGCCTATGGGGAAAGATCTTGGCTAACCAGCTCTCAATCTTTCTATAGATTGACCCCCTTGGAGTCATGGAATAAACTCTCTCAGCTGATTATAGACCTAAATCTGGAAAAGGACTTCAGAGATCTTCTGGTCCAACTCCCTCATTTTACAGATGAGGAAACTGAGGCCCAGAGAGGTTTAAATGGCTTTCTTAGGGTCATACAGCTAGTATCTCAGATAGGATTCAAACCTGGGGCTTCTTGACTCCAAGCCCAGCATTTTCAACTTCCCTACAGTGCTCACTCTGCTGCTACAGGCACTGTAGCCTAATGGGAAGCACCCCAGATAAAGACTCAGGAGCCCTGAATTCTTGTCCTGACTCTTATCTCTCCTGTTTTATTTATTTTTTAAAATGAAAAGAGAACAAAATCATCTTAAGAAAACTGTGCCTCATTTTGTAGATTTAAAAAAAAAAATAATTCGAAATGGCTTTCTCCTCACCTAAGCAAGGGAGTCACTAGTTGTGTTACTCAGGACAAAAAGTTACTTAGGTTTTCTAACCCTTGGTTTTCTCATTTGGAAAATGGGGATAGAAATGCCTGCCTCTGCTACCTCTTTGGATTGTGGAAAGAACAAAAGAGACACAATGTTGGAACAATAGCCAGTGCTGGATTTGGAGTTCCAATTCTGCTCAGACACTAGCTGTGTAACCCTGGGTATGTCGCTTTAATATTTATATGCCTCAGGCAACTCCATAGGGCTTATCTCCTAAGTCATTGGAGATGGATTGGATGTTCACAAAAGGAGTTAAGTTTATGAAACTGCAGATCTTTTCTGGGTCTGTAAAATGAGATCACGAATATTGTACTCATCTGTTATGTGTTACACATGTATGGGATTAGTTTGATCTGAAAAAAATGAGAAGGGAATAAAATCTTTGAATTTATTAGGGGAACAAAAGAGCAGGATAGCCCCCCCATGCTGTCTGGGAAGAGGCTTCCTCATTTTTCCCTTTTCTTTTTGTTTATTTCCTCTCTTCAGGGTCTGCTCTCCTGCTTCTTCACAGAAGCAGAACCTACTGCCATCTTTGGAAACTTATGGTGTCTGTTTAACAGGAGAATGTAGCTCAAGAATCTTCTCATCATATGCCCATAAATTGATTTTCTCCAAAAGACTTGTGTTATTACTGTTGGAAGGACAATCTTTCCTTGGCAAGTGGTCATAAGGACTTGGAGAGGGGTGAATCTTCATAGGTGGGAAGACTTTTTAAGGTTAAAAAGTTTTTGTTGACCTGAAATAATAAGTCACTAGAAGGACAAGCTGAGAACCAAGGCAACATTATAAAAATGAAGGCAACTTTAGCAGAACATCAGATCAATTGAGATAGTTTTTGTCTGGCACTTTGCAAACCTGAAAACCCTATACATAAAAGCTTTATTATTATTATTATTATCTAATGTGACAGATCTAATCTGATGGAGGGTGGTTACATATTTGGGCAGCTTTTCAGCAAAAAGTGAATTCTGCTTTCTTTTACACTCTCTCCTCTTTCCTTTCCTTTCCTCTCTTCATCTCCCATCAGTTGTCATCTAAATTTCTCTTTCTTAAGTAGGGTTGTACATTCTTTGAAAGTGTGGTACACTGGAAAAAGGGTTGGATTTAGAACTGGAAAATGTGGGTTTATGACAGCTAGGTGGCACAGTGAAATAGAGCACTGGCCATGGAGTCAGGAGGACCTGAGTTCAAATGCAGCCTCAGACACTTGACACACTAGCTGTGTGACCTTAGGCAAGTCACTTAACTCCAATTGCCCTCCAAAAAGAAAATGTGAGTTTAAATCCTACACCTCTCATTTATTAAGGTGTGTGTGTGTGTGTGTGTGTGTGTGTGTGTGTGTATGTGTGTGAACCTAGGAAATTCATTTAACTTACCTGGGCTTCAGTTTCCTTGTCTGCAAAATGGGGAAGTTGACCTAGATCAGAGCAGTTGAATACTCCCCAACTGCAGCCCAAACCATATTAAAATGTAATTGGGAAATAATTAACAAAATAAATATACAATAGAACATAGATGGTGTTAAGATGTGGTTTTCTAAGTCAATAAGCTGCCACCAAGGATTCTTGTATATAGTTTAGTGGGTCCCATTTCAATTTGAGTTTGATATCAGTGGCCCAGTTGATCTCCAAGGTCCCTTTCACTTTGAAATCTGTGATTCTCAGGGACAGAAACCTCTCTTTTTTCATGACTGACTCCATAGTACCTAGGAGAGCGCCTTCTTCCTATATGCTACATAGATATGCAAGCATACTACAGTAAAGTCACAGTTATCCATCTGCTGGCTTGGTATGTATGAGAATCCAAAACTCTCATGCTATTTGATTTTTACATGAAATCACAAGAGAGAATGAAGATTTCTCTTCATAATTAAATTTTTCTTAGGCTGATATCTAAAATTATTTTGTATTCCCTGTAATGGCTAATGGGGAAGAAGGGATTATAGTGAATTCTTTAGGAGATGTGAATTAAGGACTAGAAAGCAGAAAATTAGAAATTGCTGTCATTGATAACCCACCTCAGGAAAACTGAAAGTTGGCTATAGTAAGGTGACAGAACTGACTGACGCATAGGATGTTTCCAAAAAGTTTAATAAATAATGATTTTTCTTTAATTGTATAAACTATAAATACACCATGCAATCCTTATAATTTAAAATAATTTACAGGCTGAGGTAGGGAGGGGCCTAGGAGAGAGTTGGAGGGCAGGGGATCAAGGGCTTGCTCCAGCCAGGTCAGCGTCTCCCAGTCTTCCTGCTGAGCACACACACACAGGCGGTGTCGATCCTGATGAAGCGCCAAGCCGCCTGCTTGTCCTCCATGGTCAGGGCCTTGACAAAGGTGTGTGTGGTGGTACAATAGGAGTTCCAGTGCTTGGAGTCAATGCCTCGACACCCACTGGAGACGGGCTTGGGGTCCCTGCACTTTGTCTCAAAAAAATACTGTTTGAAGACGTTGTTGTTGATGTTGACCTCCCCGAGCACCGTCACCTCCTTGCCCTTGATGTCAGTCGCGGTGTTCTTGTCCCCAACCCACACACTGACACTGTCGCACACTGAGAACTCACCCTGGTGGAAGACAGGGTGGGCTGACCGCTTGCCCCGGTGAGTCCGGTTGAGGGGGGCAGAATCATCGGCAAAGTCCACGCCCTGAGCATCCACAATGACAGGTGGAGGCTGAGTGCTAAACAGCACCCGGGGCGAACGCAGCCGCCTCTTTTTAAAAATCTTGGGGTCCACAGTGATATTAAGAGTCTGCCTGGTTGCCTTGCTATCTACTGTCCCAGCTGGGGAGCTGTGGATTGTGTGCTGAGCTGTGTCAGGATCGTGTAGGGGCTTAGTCCGGTGGAGTTGGGGGATGGAGTGCCCTGCTGTACCATTGTCTTCTGTCTGGGGTGTTGCCTGTATGCCGATCAAAAAAGCTGTGATCAGAGTGTAGAACAACATGGACATCACTCTGTGCACCTGGAATGGAACAAAGACAGGATGTTACTGGGTGGCTGGAATGGCAAGCAAAGGAGTACTTAGTGCCTTGTTTCAGTTCCTTAAGTATTAGCACCTTGTCTGAGCTCTGCCTTGTGATTTGAAGGTGGGAGGAACTTGCTGATGCAACAGGAAGGAGAACCACCATTAAGAAGCAGGAGCACAAGCTGGGACTGAGCAGAGCTGATAAGGAGAACACTTGTGGTGTTGTATGGTTTGTCTGTGCTGTCTGTGTTGATTTGTGTTTATGATACTTTGTCAGACAGAATCCTTCTGTCTGTTATTTCTGTTACTTTGTCAACTAGGAGGACTCTTATCTGTTGATTGTGTTACTTTGTCAGATAGAAGCATTCTATCTGTTGAATCATGCTGCTTTACCAGACAGATGCACCCTGTCTGTTGACTTGTGTTGATATCACAGGCAGAAAGTGAATTGAGATGATAGTGCCTACAATGTGTGTGAATGTTGTTATAATTCTGCTAAGCTTGATGTGTGTAGATATTGTTGTGGCTCCATTAAGTTTTCTCTTCCCAGGAACAGAGATTTCAAAGGGTTTGAGGAAGACTGGTCGCTGTGAGCTCTGAACTGGAACAGGAGCTGGAACAGAAGCTGGGAGCTGCCTACCTGTGAGTACAGGTAACAGGTGAATTCAGACAAGAGCTGGGTGCATGGAAAGGGAACCATAGAATTTGGGAGCTAGCCCTGAGTCAAGATGAAAGGACCTTTCCTTAGTTACTTAGAATTGGCTGACAAGATCATGATTTACTGTGACCTAGGGGTGGGAGAACTTTGTACTTTGTACCCCTTAAGGATGTTTGAGTTAAGGATGATTAGAAGCCAGTCTCCAATCAGAAAGAAAGGAGACTTTCTGACTGATGAGATTAAGGCAACTAGGGGTGGCAGACCTTTGTATGGTGTATCCCTTAAGGAGGCTTGCTCCTTAAGGATGATTGAGTTAAGGACTTACTGAATGATATCTTTTGTTTAAAACTGTGGCCACTTTAGTGATAAGTTGTTATGTTATATCATTGTGAATGTTGTACTTTGGTTTCTGTGAATGTTTTGCTTTAGTTTACTGCTGAAGAAATAGAGAGGTCACTATACTATATGATCAGAACCTTAGAGCTATTCACAGCAGCAGTCCTCTGGAGAGTTGCTCATGCTTGGCTTTACAGTGGCCCCAAGTTACTTTTTTGGCAGGATCCATCTCCCCCAAAGAACACTGTCCCAGTAGCCTGTGGGCTGACCTGTATCTTTGCCCTTTTGTAATATGTCCTTACTATTCCCCAAACTCCCCAGTTCATGTTACCCCTATACACCTCTGCAAAGACTATCCCTATCTAGGATGAATGTCATCCTCTCTTCCAGTTCCTGCTTCCTTCCAGGTTTAGTTTACATGCCATCTCCTATATAGAAATCCATCTTGATCTCTCTAGTAATAATAACAGCTAACATTTACATGGGGCTTTGAGGCTGGAAAAGCACTTAACAAATATTATTTGATTTTCTTTTCATCTTCACAACCCCATGCTTCAGTTATTCCCATTTTACAGAGTAGGAAATTGAGTCAGAGGGAGGTTAAATACTTGCCCAGGGTCATACAGCTAGCATCTGAGGTAGGATTCAAACTCAGGTCTTCCTGACTTTAAATTCAACTCTCTATCTACTGCACCATCTGGCGGCCTCTATACCAAGCATTTTTTTTTAAAGGGATCAATAGTTTTTTTTTAATTAAATTATTTATTTTTAGTTTTCAACATTCACTTCCATGAGTTTTAAATTTTTTCCTCCTTCCTCCCCAAGATGGCTTGTAATCTGATATGGTCTCTACACATACATTTCTATTAAACACATTTTCACATCAGTCATGTTGCACAGAAGAATTATAACAAATGGTAAAAACCATGAGAAAGAAAAAAGAAAAAACAAAAAAGAAAATAGTCTGCTTCATTCTGCATTCCAACTCCATAGTTCTTTCTTTGGATGAGGTTGGCATCTTCCATCATGTGTCCTTTGGAATTGTTTTAGGTCCTTGCATTGCTGAGAAGGGCTAAGCCTATCAAAATCAGTCCTCGTATACTGTTGCCATTACTGTGTACAATATTCTTCTGGTTCTGCTCCCCTCACTTATCTTCAGTTCATATTAGTCTTTCCAGGTTTCTCTGAAGTCCACCTGTTCATCATTTCTTATAGCATAGTAGTATTCCATTACATTCCTATGCCACAACTTGTTTAGCCATTCCCCAACTGATAGGCATCCACTAGATTTCAAGTTCCTGGCCACCACAAAAAATATAAATATTTTTGTACATGTGGGTCCTTTCCCCATTTTTGTGATTGTTTGGGGATACAACCCTAGAAGTGGTATTGCTGGGTCAATAGGCATTTTTAATAATTGTATTTTTGTGTGTGTTATGGACCTCCTTGACAGTCTAGTAAGCCTATGAATATCTTCCTATAATATCCATATATTTTGATATGGCATCAAAAAGGCAATCAATTATATTGAAATACAGTTATAAAAAAAGTTCATAGAACCCAAGTTAAAAACTCCTCCAAATTTTCCTGTATATACTTATTTTAAAGTTTTATTTAGTTTATTTTTAATTTGCATACTTTTTATTTTATATTTTTAATTTATTTACTTCTAATAATAACAGTTGCTATTTGAATAATGCTTTAAGGTTTGCAAGGTGCTTTACAAACATTGCCTTATCTGATCCTCAAACATGAGGGAAGTGCTATTTTTATCCCCAATTAATAGATGAGGTAATTAAGGTTCAAAGATGTGAATTCATTGGCCCAGGCTCACAACAGTTTATCTGAGGCAAATCTGACTGCAGGGACTGGCTTTTTGGAGTCTTGTTTTTGTTTCCCTAGAGCCTAGCACAGTGCCTTTCATATTGTTTGCTCCAAATAAAGGTTCATTAAATTGTATTGGATTATGTAAGAAGCAAGGGATTTACCCAAACTCTTGGGGAAGGCCATTATATTCTTGTGTATTCCGAGTTTTTGGTCATGCCAAGGTCTACTGTAGGTCATGATGGGAACAAGGGGTGGTACTGGTGGTCGGGGTAGGAGGAGAGGTCAGGGACATTTTTGTGGCTTGTAGGCTGTGTTTTCAGCACTCTTCCCACAAAGCAATAAAAGGTCTCAGACAACCAGAGTCACCAGATTGGGTTGTTTTGGGTTTGAGCTGCTTGTGTTCACAGCATCTGTTGCCAGAGCTGGGACAAGGCTTGGGTGTTCCATGGACAAAGATTAGAACTTGCATCTTTCCAATCTTCCCCCAATTCTTTCCTGGAAACTTTGAGCCATCTCTATCACATATCCACTTTACCTTATGACAAAATAAATACTTATCTGCTATGGAGTGAGGAGTTTTCTGGTGCCCCTCCCCACCAAAATGTGCATTTATTTTTTAAAAAACCCTCCAAACCTAAGAAATGTCCCTTACTATTAGTCCTTGGTAGCTAATGCTTGCCTTGCCTACTAAGCCTGCCCCCTGCAGACATGTGTGTGTCTTACAGAGCCAGTCCTATTCTCTTCAGAGAGGAAACCATTTTCCTTCAGCCTAGAGTCGAGGATGTGACAATACCTTTTTTGACTGCCTGTCTCTATGTCCCTGGCCTTATTTTGTATCAGGGCTCCAAAGCCCTGGTGGGAGGTGGAAAAAGCCATTGGTTCCATACATATTCTCCTTCCTACCACTCTAAAGCTAGAACAGGGGTTCTTAATCTTTTGGGAGGGGGTCATGGACTCATTTAGCAATCTGGTGAAGCCAATGGCTCCCTTTTTGGGAGAACAGTTTGTTACCTACATTCATAATAGAAGGAAGTGCTAACCATCAGTTAGAGGCTAGTGAAAATAATATCCAACTTCATAGACATGGCCTGCCCCTGAAATCTATCTATACATGGGCCCTAGGTTAAGAACCCCTCAGTTAAAACTACATGCTAGATTGAAAAATTGAGGCAGCAACAAGCTTCAGAGATACCTATCCACTCCTCCAGAACTATAGGACTCCTTGCTTGGTAAACATTCCAAGACCCAGTTTCTATCCCTACCATAACTGCTTTACTGAGCTATACACCATAACTGCTTTACTGAGCTATACAATCTCAGGTCCAGTTCACTGTTATCACCAATATAAACCCAGTTCAGAGATGAATATTATAGCATCATAGATTTAGAGGTGGAAGGGGCCTTAGGGATCATGCAGATTCTACCCCCTTCTTTTACAAGTGTGGAAACCGAGGTCTACAGAGAATGATTATCTTATTCAAGGTCATGTAGATAGCAAATGACAAAGATGGGATCATCAAAGATGCTCTCACTCTGAATCTGTCTCACTTGCAAGTACTTTAACTCTCTACTTTTTGTGTTGATTTTCTCATTTGATTAGTCACAGAAATGAGTTGGAAGGGACTCCAAGGGCATCCTTTCCAGCCCATACCTGAATAGGGAATTCCCTTGACAACAGATCTGATATCATCCAACCCTACCTGCCTGGGTGGTAGGGAGGTGAGGGGTAATTATCCCTATTTGAAAGATGAAGGAGCTGATGCATGGAGAAATGAAGTTGCTCACCTAAGGTCACACTGAGAGTAAGTGCCAGAGCCAAGGGGACAATTCAGATCCCCTGGAGTTCTTTCCATTGCATTACCCTGCCCTTCACAAGTCAGTAATATTTCCATTTATCAGTGACACAAAAAGGATACAATCCAGTCCCCCTCCTGACTAGAGTGAACACCATGCTACATTCACAGTGGTTGTGAGCTTTTTATTGGGAAGATTAACCAATTCTAGGTATGAACGTACCAGCTGAACTTGAGGGCTTCCTGTGGAGGGGGCAGATGCTATGGAGATAGAAACAGGCTCAAATAAACCTCGGATCCTTGCTCTTCTGGGTGCTTCTGGCCATACTTTTCTTGGCCCCAGCTGCCCCCTGCCTCATCTGACCAGGCAGCCTTTTCCCATTTCAGTCAAAAAACCCAGCTCTCTGCCTTCTCACTCAGGGCTCAAATCCAATAGGACATTCTTTATCATGCCCTCCATAAAGAAGTTGATGAGGCAGGAAGGGGGCCAAGCCAGCAGCTCTGGGATGTGAATGGCATGAGAAAATCTCCATGTGGGACTGGATCCCATTCCTTTTCTTGTCTGGGGTTGTTTCTTTACATTCTCCTGACCCAGTTCCATTCTCTGGCTTTTGGGTGTCAATAGACCTTATTAATGTGTCAAGCCATGTGGGACTGGATCCCATTTCTCTTCTTGTCTGGAGTTGTTTCTTTACGACTCCTAACTCAGCTCAGTTCACCAGCTTTTAGGTGTCAACTTAACTTGTTAATGTATCAGATCATATACTGAAATGTCAGGGCACTGAATGGATTCAACTTGTTCCTGTATCCCGACTTCCATCTTTACTATGACTGTGGTTGAGCTGCTTAATCCCTCTGATCCACATGTTCCTCATGTGTAAGGCACTTTCGATACCAACCTCCCGGAGTTGTTGTGAGGAAATCGCTTGGTAAACCTGAAAATGCCACATCAATGGTATTATCTTATGGCATCTGACAATAAAAATAGCTAGAATTTATATAGCACCTTTCTGTTTGCAAAATCCTTCACGTATGATACCTTGTTTAATTCTTACAAAAGCCCTGGAAATTAGGTACTATTGTTATCCCCATTTTGCAGGTGCAGAAACTGAGATGGAGTGTGCCAGTGACTGACCCTGGGTTGTACAGCTACTAAGTGTATGAGGTAGTATTTGAACTCAGGTCTTCCTGCCTTCCTGCATTCTATTCTCTATGACACTCTGCAACCTCTCATGTATTGCCTTCATTAGACTCCTGCTGGGCTCTGCTCTTAGGAATGGAGGTGACCCAGGGATCTCAGGGGCTGTGCCAGTGGAGAACAAACTCTAGTGCTTCCTACCAAGCTTGAAAGGAGCTGGGTTTGTGCCCAGGAACAGACTGCATGTCTATAATCCAAGGGCCAGTTCGCTAAGCACAGAGAAACTCATCCCCAGGGACCTGGGCATTGGATGATGGATTTTTTTTTTTTTGCTACAGCAACTCACAAAGATAATTTCCTAAGGGCATGAAGAGGGGGAGGGGTGCAAACTATGCACAGGAGATGCATTCATCCTCATGAAATTAGGGATCTCCATTTTTTTTTTTTTGCTCATTACTATAGGTATCTCTAACCACATCTTCTTTCCCCTACAAAAACATAAAGCCTTGGAGCACAGGGGCCATAGCTTCTTCCTAGGATAATAGATTAAGAGCCAGAAGGAGCCTCAGAGGCCAATTGGTTCAACCTCCTCATTTTCCATAAGGAGCTAGAGGCTAGGGAGGTTACATGTCAGTGCCTGAGGTCACATGGGAAGAAATAGCAGAGTCAGAATTAGAACCCCAGGTCTCTGACTTCAAAGCCATCTCACAAGGCCTGGCACAGGACCCTGTTTGTGGTAGGTACTCAATAAGTAACTTTCAAATCACTCAAAGGATGGGAGGTAGGATTAGGGGCTAAAATAAATCACTGCCTGATTTCATTTAGTTATAGTCTGATTTTTTTCAGATTTAATCAGGGTTGTAAATAATCATGTTGTAATAATTGTGCCCTAAAAACACCTATGGGACACATAGTAATGTAACTGGGAAATGGCATGGGGAGACTTTGGACATGGGCCCTGGATGTCTGCAAATATGACAGTGGTCCTGAATGTCCCTGTAAGTACACACACCCTATACAAGACACAGACTTTCATCTTTGGTAACTTGCATAGATGTTAGGGAAGCCAAAATTCCAACCAGATGCCCTTTTCCTTCTTCATTGTCATTCTTCAAACATTTCTGATTTGGCCTTGAGATACTGGAGCACTGTCTGGGTATTACTGAGAATAGCCAAGTCATTCGCAGTTGATTCTCATACAATATTTCTGTTACTATGTACAATGTTCTCTTGGTTCTGCTCAGTTCTGTGTATCACATGTTTAAAAAAAGACATTGGCAAAATGGACAGCATCTGGAGCAGGGGTTATTCATTTTTTTTTTTTTTTTGTATTATGGATCCCTTTGGCAGTCTTGAGAAGCCTGTGGACCCCTTATCACAATCACATTTTAAATGCACAAAAAGTCCCACATAGGATTACAAAGGAAATCAATTGTATGGAAATAAATATGTAATTTCTCACTCTCCAAGCTCATAGACCCATGAAATCTACCAATGGACCCAAAGTTAAGACCTCCTGACATAGAGTATGATAACTGAGATGGTGAAAGGACTGAGATCCTACTGTATGAAAATCAGTTGAAGGAATTAAAGATGTTTAATTTGGGGAAGGCAAGTCTTCGGATGGGGTAGCTCAGGGGTTTGCTAGAGTCAGCTCATACTGGCTGGAAGAAACCCAGTGCTAAAAACTTGGAAAGACTTACATGAACTGATGTAGAGTGATGTGAGCAGAACCAGGAGAACAGTGTACATAAGTAACAGCAATATTGTATGAAAATCAACTGTGAATGACTTGGCTATTCTCAGTAATATAATGATCCAAGCCAGACCCAAAGGACTCATGACGAAAATGCTATCTGCCTCCAAATAAAGAACTGATGGCATTTGAATTCCTTCCTTCCTTCCTTCCTTCCTTCCTTCCTTCCTTCCTTCCTTCCTTCCTTCCTTCCTTCCTTCCTTTCCTTTCCTTTCCTTTCCTTTCCTTTCTTCCTCCTCCCTCCCTCCCTTCTCTCCCTCTCCCTCTCTGTCTTTCTTTTTCTCTTTCTCTCTTTGCCTTCCCATTCAGGTTTTCTTCTACAAAATGACTAATATAGAAATATGTTTTACATGATTGCACATGCATAACCTATATCAGATTGCTAACTATCTCAGGGAGGGGGGAGAGAAGTGAGGAAGAAAATTTGGAAGTCAAAATTAAGAGGAATTATTTTATATGTAATTGGGGGAAAATAAAATATTATTTAAAAAACAAAGAGCCCATTATTAAATTTTAAGTATGGGCATTAACGCCCCAAATCCATAAACAACTATAAATTGGAGCTAGATGTTTTGTTGATTGTCTAGACTTAAAAAGTGATGGAGAAAATGTTAACAATGCTGATTAAATGTGTGTCATACACACAATTCTCATTCTTCGCAAAGCTGGTGGTTAAACATTTACCAGCAAGTGTCTAGATGGCTGTCTTTGAGTATATCAGTGATTTTCATGTGGAATAGGGATTTAGCCACTTCTTTTGGTCTCCAGAAGGCAGAGCTATTAGCAATGGGTGGGAGTAGGTAAGGGGCAGTGTGGTATAGTGGATTGAGCACTGGGTTCAGGAAGCTCTAAGTTTAAATCTTGCCTTAACATTTACCCACTGTAACCCTGAGCAAATCACTTGCTTGATCCAATGGGCCTCTATTTCCTCACCTGTGAAACGAAGTGGTTGGACTTCATTAGCAACTCTTGGGTCCTCTAAGCTTTTCTGCATCCCTATGTGTCAAATTTCAGACTTCAGTAAGGGAAAAACATCCTGAAAGTGGCAAGTCTTTGAGTAAACTGGGTGTTGAACAGGAGGGTCCCATCCTAGGAATGAATTTAAACTACATCACCTCTGGGATCCTCCCAACTCTGAGATTCTGTGTGAATTTTGGCAGGCAGAGGAGGCAGTGGCATGGCCAGACTCCTAACCTGCTTTTCTCTACTTTCCTTTGCTCACTTATTTTTTTTTTTGAAAGCAATTGGGGTTAAGTAACTTGCTCAAGGTTACACGGCTAGTCATTATTTTATGTGTGGGTGCTCATTTTCTGAGGCCGGATCTGATCTCGGGTCATCCAAACTCCGAGGCCGGCACTCTTACTCACTGCTCCACCTAGTCGCCCCTTTAGGGCAATTGGGGTTAAGTAACTTGCCCAAGGTTACACGGCTAGGTTTTTGTTTGTGCGGATTAAGTGTTGGAGGCCGGCTCCGAACTCAGGTCCTTCTGATTCCAGGGCCGGCGCTCTATTCACTGCGCCACCTAGCCGCCCCCTTTGCTCACTTATTGACCTGAAGATGGAATTCCAGTGAATAACTTGGGGATGTCAATATCTAGCTAGTAGATTATCCAGACCCTGGAGTTTTGTGTGTTCTTCCTTATGTTCCCCTTCCTTGCCTTCCTTCTATCAGTCACATTCAGTGGAAGCTGACCTTGGGATCCTAGGGTCTAGTTCTCCTTCCCCAGCTTTAATAATAATCATTAATATTTATCACTAATATTTATACATTGTTTGTTGCAAAGTACCCTACATGTTATCTCATTTCATCTTCGTAACAGTTCTGTAAAGTAGGTGCCGTTATTATCCCTATATTACACGTGACGAAACTGAGATTACGCATGAGAGAGATTAAGCCTAATTCATTTGGGACTCAAGTCTTCCCTACTATCAGTCTGCTCCTCCATCCACTGGACTCCACCTAACTTCTTAGATCATACTTTTATCAGAATAAGAACATGTACAGGGAAAAGCAATGAAACCCATCATGAGTCTAGTTTTATACTCATCAACTTTGATCAGTCTTGACAGGCAGAAACTTGAAACTCTTAAGAGATCAGACAGCGCTTTTAGCTTTGTTCTATTCCTCCCAACCCCATTGTCAAGGATTCAACTCAATTCACTTCAATTCAACTCAACAATCAAGTTACTGGCTCTGACCCTGACTTGTACTGTGACCTTAAGAGAGGTCTTTAACCTCTGTGGGGTTTAGTTTCCTCACCTATAAAATGAGAGCATTGTATTTGGCCATGGATAAGGTCCCTTCCAGCTCTAAAATTAAATCCTATGATCTCTGAGTCTTAAAGAGACATTGACTTGCTAGCACTGTATTCTACAGATCTAGTTTTCTAAGTCTTTATTGAACATATCTACACATAGCTCCAAGGGCTTAGTCTGCATACTAGACCCTGGCTGGCTGTTTATACACATGTCCATTTGGTGCTTTATAGAGATAATTCATATAGTTCTAAATATATTCTATGTAATTACATGCATCTCTACATATAACTTAATAGAAAATATGTAATCCTGGTAGACATGCTAAAATTTAGAATTTGATGACATCTAAACACAACAGAAACATGTATGAAGTTAGACATTTCTGACACTTTGAAATGTCCTGAGTCTGTTTCTCACATGGGGGCGAGGGAGTGGAGAAGAGAGATTCTTTTTTCTCATATACTTTTCTTAAAAGTTGGGATAAGAACAAATTTCTTGAGATAGTGGCAGTCATTTGATCTTGCTATCTCCCTCTTTTTTCCCTCTACAACTCCCCAACAAGTTTTTTTTTTAAGTCTGTGTCCTTTATTCCAGTGATATCATTCAGTAATTATGGTTGAAAAAAGAAACAATCTCTCCTTGGTTAGTGGTGAATAATGGAAGGAACCATATATGTTTGTTTGTTTATTTAAAGCAAAACAAAATGTTGAGCCAATGATGATCCCTGCATCCTGTTCCACCAATCAACCTGAGTGCTACCAAGGCCCAGCTGTGGGAGAGGCAGCTTGGGTGAATGACCACATTCAAGACTGGCTCTGGAGTTAGAAATCAGTCATTTTTTTAGTCATGTTTGACTCTTTGTGATCCCATCTGGGGTTTTTTTGGCAAAGTTACTGGAGTGATTTGCCATTTCCTTCTCCAAATCATTTTACACATGAGGAAACTGAGGTAAACAGGGTTAAGTGACTTGCCCACAGTCACACAGGCAATAAATGTCTGAAGCCAGATTTGAACTCAGGAAACTGAGTCTTTTTTACTCCAGGTCTGGTGCTCTGTCTACTGCATAAGTTCGCTGCCCCTGGAGTCAGAAGACCTAGGCTCAAATCCTACCTCTAGTACTTACTGCCACTTAACCAGAGAGGGCCTCAGTTTCCTTATGTGGAAAATGTGAGAGTTGGCAAAGATGGTCTTTGAAGGCTCCTTCCAATTCTGGAGCTATGATCCTATGAATTAAACATTTTATTTACTTTGCCTCACCCTGGAATGGAAGAAAAATGACCAAAAATAAAGAGGCAGGTCAGAAAACCCCACTGATCTCGTCCTATCCTCTTATATCATCTTCCCATAATTCTGTCTGGAAGGGGCACCATCTTCCTAGTTTTCCAGCTGACTGGTCAGTTTTATCAACACTCTCCAATTACTTAACTGGTCAATGAGCCCTGTCCAATACATATATATCTGCTATAGATAGATTCCTAGAGAGATAGATTCCTGCTATAGATAGATGCCCCAAATCTACCTTACCTTTCTAGGTAATGCAACAGCCAGTTGGAACTAGGCAACTGGCCCATGTTTTTATACAGGTCTTGTGGAACTAAGGGCACCACTAGACTTGGCAAAGATGCTCAATGGGAGGGAGCTATAGAAGGGAGTACGAATTTCTGCTAAAACAAGATGGGAACTAAGAGCTTTGCTAGTAACTCTCAGGCCACAGACTGAGCTAAAGAAACAGAAGGACTGTTTAGAGGGAGAGGAAATCTGTGCTCTAAATGAAGAGTTTTCTCCCTCCTCCCATGTTTTCTTCTCTTCTTCTTTTTCTGGATTGCTATCTATTATCTCTCTCCCTCCATTCTTAGAAAGGCTCAAAGGTCCCTTTTACATTTTTTCTCCCTCCCTTCCTTTCTTCCCTCTCCTTCCTTCTTTTCTTTCTTCCTTTCTCATTCTTTCTTCCCTCTCCTCTCTCCCCTTCCTCTTCTCTCTCTTTTCTTCTTTCTTTCTTTCTTTCTTTCTTTCTTTCTTTCTTTCTTTCTTTCTTTCTTTCTTTCTTTCTTTCTTTCTTTCTTTCTTTCTTTCCTTCTTCCTTTCTTCCTTCCTTCCTTCCTTCCTTCCTTCCTTCCTTCCTTCCTTCCTTCTTTCCTTTCTTCCTTCCTTCCTTCCTTCCTTCCTTCCTTCCTTCCTTCCTTCCTTCCTTCCTTCCTTCCTTCCTTCCATCCATCCTTTTTCTCCTCTTCTCTAATGGAGAGCTGGCCACTTTTTTCAGCTTAATGAAACAGACTCCCTTGGAGAGTAGATGCTTCCATGGACCTTCTGATGGTCAGTGAGAACAGTCCTAAGGTTCCCCTTAGCATAAATGTTTGAGTGTGAAGGCCTCTGGGAGGTTGTCTCATCTGACCTCATCATGTCAGATATAAGGAGCAGGAGGTTAAAAGAAGGGTCTTGCTAAAGGTGTCTAGCTAGTTAATTGTAGATGTATGGTTTGAGCTGTGGCTCCCTGAGGTCCAATGTGTTGTGCATGTCTGCTAGACCACGCTTTATGTAGCAGCATCCCAGGTATCTAATATTAGAACATTGAGGAAGAGAATAGAGGAAAACCCAGAGACACCATTTCTTCTCCACTAGGATTTATTGGGAGATCTGTGACTCAGGATGTGCTCCTTCCATAGGAAGAAGACCTAACTCACAACCCCTATTTAAAAACCTAGTAAATGACAGAGCGAGGGGGTACTACATGGCCTTCAGTATCCAGATGAAAACTCAGCCAAGCACTCTTCGTGCTTTGTCCCCGTGACATCACACAAATATTTAGATAGATGCAAAATATTTAGATAACTGATATTTTTCTGCTCATACTCAGATATTGGGCCCAATGTAGATGTAGCCTAAGTGGCCTCTGAGAAGAGCATTTACATGCCTTGGAATTCAGCACAGGTGGCACAAATGCCCAGTTTGTATGTCCTTGGGCAACTTCAACTCTGTTGGTCATGCCCAGGAGAAATGTGTGTTCATTGAATTGATGGAAAAAGAATCTATGATCTCAGTCTACAAGTCTATAAATTCAGAGATGGGTGAAGGGGAAATCCAGGGGGGTTCTAGGTGAAATAAAGCTAAATGGCTTCAAATGATCCAAGGTCAGCTTTGAATGAATGTGACTGATGTGAGTGGCTCATTTAAGAACAAAAGACCCTGAATTCAGACACTAAGCCTGTGGGCTAGAAGTTTGAAGGTGGGATGGCTATGTGATGCTGTGAGAGATGGGGTCAGGAAGAAGGCCCCTTAGGGATAGTCTTTTCCCAGACAGGTTTGGAGACCTGTGTGCACATGTTCATTAATACTGAGAAGCCCTCTCATATCCAGTTCATAATCCAGGCCCGTGCTAAACAGCACTTGAGCTCAAAAATATTTCCCTCAGCCTTAGGCTCATTTCACAGCTGTCCAGTCACCTCCTGGGTCTCTTTCCTGCAATGTAAGATGCTGGTGGTGCTTGGATGGTCACATGAGCTCTTACCTCAGTGTGGCCTGGACAGAAAGCTGCTCCACAGGGAAAGCTTTTATTGGGTCCAGACGCTGAGCTGCATTTGGGTCCAGCATGCCATCCAACCCCTCAGACTGCACAGCCAAGGGCCAGTGGAGCCTCAGGCCAGGACTCTAGAGGAGGAATAGCACCCATATCAGAAACCATATCTCATTAGAATCAGAAGTAGGAATCCTTGGTATTCTCAAAGTCCCAAATAAGGTGAGATTGTCCCCAAAGGACAATTGGACATTTGCCTGCTGACCCATGATATTACCTGGAACTTTGTTTATTTTTCTGTGGGTAAGGGGTGAATATAAGAGTGAAGAAGAACAATTGGTCCTTTGCTCCCAGAAACTCTATCCTATAGTCTGTGAATTGGCTTAGGGAATGTCCTTTGGAGGAAGGGTTATTCTATGACCCTTGTTCCAGGATTAATTCCTTTGGTTTGTTCTTGGGCATGGTCCATGACTACTTTTATACCCAACAAAGTGACTTCAAATCCAACAACAGATTCATGTGACTGCAGACAGAGGCGCCCTTATCAAATGACAAAAATGAAAATCATTTTGTATGCTACACATTTGCAGAAATAGAGCCAACTTTGGAACAGTATAATGAGGGTAAATCAAACTGAAAAAAAATGCCCTGACAATTCAGAACAAGTCAGTGCTTTGAAGAAAACTCAGATGAGCAATCATAGCAAATTTTTTAAAAATGCAAGTATTTGAGAGATAAGGGTAAATCTTTTATGAAAATATGACAGAAATCTCAGAGAACCAGACCAAAGTTCAAGTTTTAGGAATCTAGAGATAGAGGGAGAGGAGAAAATGGTTGAAGGGGGAGGGGAATCATTTAATCTTTAAGTTGTTAGCACTGGAATAGGATAGAATTTCTTTATCTTCCCCCTTGCCCCTCAAACAAATATTAAAGGTTTGAATGGGGATGGAAGATGGGAAGATACTAGGATGGCATTCTTTCTCATCCAGTCTCCATTTTTTTTCAGATCTGATGATTGCTTCCACCCTGCCTCTGCCATCTCTACCTCTCCTCATTTGGGGGATCAGTCTTTGCCCTCTGCCCTCAGGAAACCTTGTGGGCGCACATTTTTCCAATGCAAACACACAAGAATGAACAAAAAGGAGCTTAGGAGGCTGTATCCATGTGCTATAATCATTTTCCGCCTTGGAAGTCACACCCCATCTCTATGGTGCTTTCCTTACAAGTCTACTGTAAGGTAGATGGTATGAGAGCTTTACAGATGAGAAAACAGAGGAAATGAATATCCTCTAATAAAAAAAAAAAAACAACCTGGGAATGTCCCTCCCCTTTCCTGCCTCAAGCCCTGAAATTTGGTTTGGCTTAGGAAATGCCTGAGAGCACCTCTGACTCTTAATTGGGCTTTAAGCCTACAGGGAACATTAATCTGGCAGTCCTTAGAGAGAGTCAGATGCTCATGGGGAAAGACATTGAATTCAGACTGTTCCAAGTCAGAGCTTGGTTTCTGGAGGGAGGCATGCTCTGGGGAGCTATGAGAGTAACGATCATGACTTAGCTACTCAAGGGAGAGAGGGCAGTCATATGGGAATGGGAAACAACTCTACCAGTTCCTCATCCATTGCTGAAACCCCCACTCTCCCACTCCTCCATTCAATAAGTTTCTTCAGTGGGCTGCCATTTTCCCAACTCCAAACATGACCTTGCTGATTGCAATGCAGTAAAGCTGAATCCAAGGCAGGATGGTAGAATGAGAAAAAGCATTAGAATCAGAGCCAGGATGACCTGGGTCAATGCCAACCTCTGACACCCAGGAGACATGTGACCACAAGTACATCACTTAACCTCTCTTCAGTTCCCTCATCCATAAAATGAGGACCACAGAGACCTGTAATAATTACATCACAGGGTTGATGGTGAGGAACAAATGAGATAATGGGCATTAAGAGCTTTGTAAACCATCAAGTTTTCTACAATTGTCAGTTGTCGTCATTTCTGGATCCCATTCTATGCCTGGCATCTCAGCCTCTCTTGTTGGTTCAAGTTGTTCGTCCTTCATTTTCAAAGAGCACCAATGACGTCATGAGGGGGCCAACTTGCCAGTGAACTGGATTCAAGTGAGGCAGAGTTGTGCAAAGTCATCAGCCTCACCCTCTCTTCCAGCTACTAGAGTCCCCATGGAGATAGAACTAGGGGGTTCTCTTTCTGATTAGACTTTCAACTCTAAGCTGTGCTTGCTTATATTGGAGGTGTTTTCTGATGGATAAATTAATTCAAATTGTGTCTACTACCTCTATGACTTGACTGCTTGGAGAGGGGAAGTGATATACAATCTGTGAGGGGCACAGGGGGTGGAGGGGCTGATCACCTGGCTCCTCCAGAGTGACTCTGTATCTATGACAAGTTTCCTGGCATCCAGGGTCCAGGTCAAGAGTATGTTAAATGGCCTAAATACTAACATCCTCTTTTGCCAGGGCATCTGACTTCCTATTGCTGTACCAGAGTGTAGACTAGGTTTCTCTTTCTTTGATCCCCTCTCCCATATCCTACAAAGGTTTGAATATATTAACTATATAACATCAGGTAAATTACTTTACCTCTTGGGGCCTCAGTTTCCTCATCTGTAAAATGATGGGTTTGAACTAGAGGATGTCTAAAGTCCGGTTTAACCCTAAGGTCTTTGGATGAACATGAAAGAGCTTTGAAAACAGTAGAGAGCTATATAAATGGGACAGTGTAGTGGATAGAGTGCTGACCCTGGAATCAGGAAGACCTGGGTTTGACACACTGGCTTTTTGTGACTCTGGTCAAATCACTTAATCTCACTTAGGTCCCAGTTTCCTTACCTTGAAAGTGGAGATAATAATAACGTCTACCTTACATGGTTGTTGTAAGGATCAAATAGGATAATATATGCAAAGTGCTTTGTAAATCTTACACTGTATATAAATGTTGACTGTGATGATGATAATGATGATGATTACTATCCATGGTTTCTCTGACATCTCTCCTTATTTTACCAGTGGTGTTCAGAACTCCACCAGTTGGTGGACAATATCTGTGAATGGTTTTAGCTTGCTAATAGCATCCATTGGGATGAAAGGGAAAACTAACATGGCTTGTTATAGAACCCTCAGCTAGAAAGGTCCTTAGAAGTCATTGAATCTATTCCTCATTTTATAGATAACAAAATTGAGATCCAAAGAGGGAAAATAATTCGCCCAAGATTACAGAGGCTGAGGAAGGATTGAAACTCAGGTCCCCTGATGCTAATTTCAGGGTTCTTTTCCATGGAAGGAGAAGTGAAAGGGAATACACATTTGTACAGCACTCTGCTATGTGCCAGGCACTGTGCTGAGATCTTTACAAATATCTCATTTCATCATGGATCACTTAGTCCTTCTACCAGTTTTAGGAAGTAAGCAGGGTAGAGACTGTTGTGTTCATTTTACAGGTATAGAAACAGCCTCAGGGAGGTTGAATGACTGACCCTAGACAGCACCATTGGTAAATACGAGTGTCCAGAACTTGGGGATTCTGTGTCCCAGGGCAGGATTCTGTACACACCACCACACTCCCGTGTGCCATTTATTGTGGAAGGATTCTTTTGGGAACTGAGGATTAACAGCCTGACTTTGGAATAGTTGGAAGGTTCCAGCCAACACTTCACTTAATTTCTCCTCCTCCCCTTCCCCTTCCCCTTTCTCTCCTCCTCCTCCTCCTCCTTCTCTTTCACACACACATACATACACACACATTCACACAAACCAGCAGGAATGTAGCACCAAGAGTATGGAAACAAATCACACCCCTTCCCTTCCATGTGTCACTGAGAAAGCAAACCCTTCAGCTTTGTACTCCAAAAAGCAAAGGCTGAGCTTTCCAGCAGTGAACGTGGGTGCTGAGGTCTTCTGTAAGGCCTCTCTAGTCTTTTTATACCTTGCACACCTATCCTCTGCTCCTCACTCCCACCCCCCATACTCTG
This sequence comes from Gymnobelideus leadbeateri, assembly GCA_011680675.1. NCBI lineage: Eukaryota > Metazoa > Chordata > Mammalia > Diprotodontia > Petauridae > Gymnobelideus > Gymnobelideus leadbeateri. The sequence goes on along the minus strand of WOXC01003645.1, from coordinate 143,451 downwards.
TGACCCAGTGACATTGACCTCCCTACTATTCCTCAAGCAAGGCACTCCATTTTCTCAACTCTCACCATTTCCCCTGATTGTCCCCATTTCTGGAATGCTCTTGCTCCTTATCTCCACCTCCTGGTTTTACTGCCTTCTATTGAGTTCCACTTTACATACTACCTTCTACAGGAAGCCTTTCTTAATCTCCCATAATTTTGGAGCTTTCCCTCAGCTGATTACTTCTTATTAGTCCTGTCTATAGCTTTTTGAACATCATTGTTTGCATTTCCCCCCATTAGCAGAGCTCCTTGAGGGCAGGCATAGTCTTTTGCCTTTCTTTATATCTCCAGTGTTTGGCACAGTGCCTGGCACTTGGTAGGAAATTAATAAATGTTTACTGACTGTAAGCAGTGACAAATGAATTTCACTTTGTTCAGTAGGAGTTGTTCTGAAAATTGATGTAAAATTTATTAAGCATGTGGTGCCTGCACAGCCTTGTACAAATGCCGGGGGTAAATAATGAAGTAGGAGGACAAAGTAATTTAGACATGGCCTAGTTGGCATTTTGTAAAAGGCACTGATTTGTGAGCCTGCCACCAAATATGTTACAATATAAAGAGTGTGAGTTCTGAGTACAGTACCCTGCACACAGTAGGTATTTAATAAATGCTAGTTGACTGCCTGGGGTCAGAAGATCTTGGTCAGATACTACTTAAGACAACCTGTGTGACCTTGGCCTTAACTCAATCTTCTTAGACCTCAGTTTCCTCATCTGAAAATAAGGGAGGGGTAGCAGAAAAGATGATCTCCGAGGCCCCTTCCAGTTCTAAATCAATGAGTTTGTGACCTCTGATTCTACCATTCCTCAAAGAGTTCATAATATCTTAGGGAGAAGTAATGATTGTAATAATTATTAATATAGTTACAATAAATATATTTAACAGAAGCCTAATTTAAATAAATCAAATTATAATAAACATAATAATAGAGATATTATAACAACTAGCATTTATATAGAGAGAGCTTTAAAGTTTGCAAAGTACTTTACATATGACCTCAATACTGTGAAGTAGATGCTATGGTTATGTTCATTTTACAGATGAGGAAACTAAGGCACAGATAGACCCTATGCCTAGGGTCAAACCACTGGTGTCTGAGGCAGAATTCAAACCCAGATCTTCCTGATTCCAAGTCACATACTCTTTCCACTATGCCATCTCTCTATCTCTTTACAGATAAACATAATTAGAGTAAGAGAAATACATAAAAGAATCCTGAAGTACCAGGAGAAAAGAAGCGGCAGAAATTAACTCTAGGGTTTTATTAAGGAGATGGAATTTTACCTGGATTTTGAAGGCTAGGTGAGATGCCAACAAGTAAGGGGCAGGTGGAAGAAGACAGTCCAGGTGGAGGGAAAGGTGTGGAGGTGGGAAAAATTGGAGGATGGAAAGTGATCTCACTTGCCTGTTTGTTCACATTTTAAACATGGCAAGCCAACTTCTGGGTCACTTTAACAACTCCTAATGTGAATTCCTCTATGAAGTCTACAATCCTTTTGTAGAGTGCTGTATGTAACCTAAATTCATCTTCTGTGCAAATATAGTATTGTACATTCTTGGATCTTCAGGGAGGTATGTTTGGTGATAAAAAGAGCAGGAGAGAGTGTTGATGATAGCTACCCAGCCCAGCCTTAAAGGGATGCTCATCATCCCTTGGTGATAAATTGGACACATTCCACCAACTGATCCTGGAGAATTAGCAAAGGTATTATTTTTTGGCTCAAATGATCCACAACAGATATGGGAAAGACCTTAGATTCCCTTTCCAAATGGTTTATGCTAACAAAGCTTCCTGGGCACATTTTTGGGCCTCTAGAGGCAGATCAACTATCAGATCCGGGTGTAATGACTTGCTGAAAGGGAGAAGGTGGATGCAATAAGGGGGAGTGCAACCACATGTGTGCATGTCTGTATGTATTAAAGAGAGACTGAGATAGAACATGCTTCAGAGGTCGAACTGGTGGCCCCATTAACTCTAGGGGTCATCTTGCTTTTTTATGGCCCTACTAATGATGGAAAGGAAGAATACAGGTTTGGAAAGCATCGAACTAGGAGTCGTGAGCCCTGGGCTTTAGTTTGGGCTCTGTACTAATTAAGCCTAGCTGCCCCACCTCTCAAGACCTCTTGTTTCCTCACCTGTAAATGTGGAATAAGGGCAGGGGGGGGTGGGGGGGGGGGGGGGTTGGTCACACCAGCTGATCTCTATATAAGGCCCTGGCTCAGACTAATGCTGACCCTTTACCCTGGATAGGTCTTGATGATTTTATATCAAGTTCAGCTAAGAGTCTAAGACAAATAGCAAATGTTTCAAAATTAATATCCTATTCAAGCCAGACCTTAATGGAAATATCAGGTTTTCTGCTAGTTGTTATATCCAAGGAATGATGACCATGTGACTGAAGCCAACTTTTAGTTTATGCCCTGCCTATTCCCTCATCTGTTTCCTTAGTTCTAGTAGTTCTGAAGTTATTTTTGGTCCAGATTGAAAGATCCCATGGACCATCTCCCCTCTACTCTCTACCCTTTCCTCTCAATTTTCCCCTTGCCTGCCCTTCCAATTCTTTTACCACTGAAATTCCTTACTAGTGTGATAGGAAGTATCCTACCATACTTACTAGTATGATAGGAATACTAACATTGTCTGTGATGAAATCCCATTGAGATGTATCATAAGTAAGTGATTTATTCCATAAACAAAAATAGGCATGAGGACAGTCCCTGGGTTATCTCAGGGATACTTAGAGATACCTACGCTGACTTTTCTGATCTTCTAAGGTATAGTGGAAGAGAGCACTGGATAAGAAAGGGAGCTTATGGGGCGGCTAGGTGGCACAGTGAGTATAGCGCCGGCCCTGGAGTCAGAAGGACCTGAGTTCGGATCCAGCCTCAGACATTTAACCCACACAAACAAAAAAAAACCTAGCAGTGTGACCTTGGGCAAGTTACTTAACCCCAATTGCCCTGCAAAAAAAAGAAAAAGAAAGGGGGCTTACTATTATGCTCTTTGAGAGCAGGAGCTGTTTTTACTCTTTCTTTGTATTCCTAGTGCCTCCTCAGCACAGTGCCTGGCGCATATTAAGTGCTTAATAAATGCTCTTTGATTGATTGAATGTGATCAGTTCAGAAGACTTGGGTTTGAATTTACCCTCTGTCATCAGTTACCTTGGTGGCTTACAACCAGTTAGGGAGGCATAAATCTTAGACAACCCTTTCATTTTACAGATGAGGAAACTGAGTCTCAGAGAAAGGAAGAGACTTGCCCAAGGTCACATAGGTAGCAAACAGACTGGAATTTTAACCCAGGTCCTCTTCCTCCAAATTCAGCATAACATACTGCCTTCATTTCCTCATGAGAAAATGAGAAAGTTATACTAAGTGACCTCTAAATCCTCTTCTCTTCAGATCCATTATGTCTAGGTCTGTTGCTTTCTTTAATCTGTATCAGTGTATATGTTAATGTGTGTGTGTTTGAAGATTACCATTTATATGTATTATTAAATGTCAAGGATTTAGGAAGACCACCAAGAAGCTCCTCTTCAGGCTGACCTTTCAACTTTCCAGCTTTCAATATGTTTTTTAAGTGAATGCTTGGGAGTAATGGCTAGCTCAGATGGTGGAAAGCTTCTAAAAAACAGCAATGTAGTCCCAGCATGAGTAAATTAGAAAAGTTGGGATTTAAATCCAGGTTCTCTGATGCTAAATCAATGGTTCTTTTCACAAGACCTAAATATATATGGGGAGAGAGAGAGAGAGAGAGAGAGAGAGAGAGAGAGAGAGAGAGAGAGAGAGAGCATGTTACTTCTCAATGAAGGGATTCAGACAAAGACTGGCTACCCACCTGTTATATATGTCCTTCCTGGGTGTCAGTTTCATCACCTGGGAAAATGAGGGGGTTAGCCTTAGATGGTTTCTGAAGCCACTTCCAGCTTTATCAGACCATCAGTCTGTGATGCTGTGATTTCTCATTAAGGAGATGGTTGGGACTTTTGTGGGATGAGGAATGCTACACCAATGTACTTTTCTAGTTCAATTCAAGGATGTATGATTCCACTGGTATGGAACTTCCTTCACTGGGGCAGATCCCAGCCCACCATCCATGCCATAGCAAAGAGTCTTCATGAACTTCCATGGCCAAAAATATTGTTAAGTCAAGGCTAACTTTCTAGTGATGAATCTCTGAACTTGGTGGGGCTGGTCTTCAGATAAGCCTGCTTGGTACGACTCGCTAGAACTTAGATTCTCTTGTCATAGTTTTCAAGAAGCCATGGTTATCTATATATCAAAATAATGCTAAAATAATCATGAGAACATTGATATGGCACTTTGAGATTGGCATGGTGCATTACAAATGTTATCTCATTTTTATCCAAATCTCCTTTTCTAATATGATGAGACAGCAAAGTAGGAATTTATTTAAACTATGCAAATATAAAGTATTTATTATTACTGTTATTACTATTATAATTAGTACTATTACCATCACCATACCCCAAGTCCCTCCTTTTCTCTGCCAGTTCTTATTCAGAGTACATAGTTGTGGGAAGAAGAGGGATGGAATTTGGGTACTTGTACTATGGACACCAGATTCATTTTTTCAGTCTAATCTCCCTATTCTCCTTAGTTTGGCCTAATCAGGAGCTCTCTAGTATGGAACCTGACCATGAGACTTGCCAGTTAGTGGGCTTTTTAGTTTCGTGGAATTAAAAAAATCATTTTGGTTAGTTTCAACTGATTGCAATGTTTGAGAAAATACAACATGTTTAACTATCTAGTGGTTTTGGCACATCCAATAGGAAAATAGCAAACCTGGTACCAAGGCCTTGGGAAGGCATTAAGAGCTCAGAAAATTGCCTTGTTTTCCAACAGAATAATTTTTAAAATGGACAGTTTTAGGGTATGTCCCTTTCAAAGAGAAGTGGTCCAATGGATTCCATGGGGGAGATCCTGGATTGATTTCAGAAACACTTGCCAGCCACCATCAGTCGCCCTTTGGGTCTCCCCAGAGACAAAGATAGCTTGAAGAAGAGGCCATTGTGGTTGGCTGACCTTGAAACTTCAGACTCAAAGGGACTTTGATGTGCCTGTGAGTGGCCTGTTATTGTTAGAGACTATCCACAGAGGACATGTTATTTACCTGACTGGGCTCATGGTATGTGTAGCAGCCTACATTACAGAAAAACAGTTATAGAACAATGCCATTAATGTGGTCAACACAAAGACAGCTAAACACAAAGCAGCCTGCCATGAGGACAGTATATTTTTGTAAGCCTACACTGCTGAAATAGTAACCCTCATTATGTAGCCCATCAGCTTAGTAATACTAATGATATATCTATAATCTCTCCAGCAGTGCCAAAAACAATCCAGCAATTTTTCAAACTTCTTTGAGACCCTAAGAAAACATTTCCTTGGTTCCAACTGGCTGATCCTTAAACCACAAGAAAGATCTGTTTCTGTTATGTTTTTGGTCTTTCTCTGCTCTGTACTTTGTGTACTCGTGACTAAGGGTAAATGACAGCATCCTGTCAAAGGGGACCACTCAGGTTAGCCAGTGTTAAGGTTTCCACTGGAGGGTTCTAGCCATACGGCTTAAGGTTGAAACCAAACATGGCATCTGGACTGGTGGCTCAGGCCCCCAGCTCTTTATCCCCAATGGCCTGATCAGATTAAATGTCCTTAGTTTTGCCTTTTCTTTCTCAGTGTGAGATATGTTTTCCAAGCAATAGGTCAAGCAGTGTTACAATACACAAGCATATAATGCAATTCAGATGTCATTTAAGAATAATCAAGGGAAGCTGCATCCCTTAAAAAGATCAGGTCAGAGTCTAACTTAAAAGATGTGGAGACTTAAGGGCTTTCTGAAAGCCAAGACAGTAAGTTCCATAATTAAAGAACACTATTGGAAAAGTGGTGGGGCTTTAATTTAAATATTTCAGCCATGAGGCTGCCCCTTTGTTCCCAAAGACATTCTATGGAGTGTTGAATTGTCTGCTGGAACCATGGGGCTGTTTCTACTGAGAAAATCCCAGCATATCCCTATCCTCCACACTACCTTGTGTTCAAGGAAAATATGGAGGACCCATGCCCTGAGCGTGGTGAGCATCACATGGAAGAAAACTCAGCCCTTGGGACACAGTCAAGCCAAGTTTTGCCTTTATCCCTACCCTTCTGCCCCCATGATTCTGCTGAAAGCACTTGGGAGCAAGAGTTGACATAACATCTTTGATGCCTTTCTTGTTTCTTGCTGACATTTCTTGGCATGTCCACCCACTTCACACCCAGAAAATCTGACTCAAGGCATGAAAGAGATAACTCAGTCCCACTCTGCCCAGACTTGCTCCTCAGGCAGATCCTGGGTAACTTGGAGCTAAGATAAAGGACAGGGAAGGGAGGTCCTCTTCCAGAAATGAAGAATTTCCTCCCATGGCTACATTTGTCTGGAGTCTTGCATTTTAGCTGCTTCCTGTATAACATTTTTTTTACTAGCCTGAGTCTTAAATTGGCTCCTTCCTCCCATCCAGTGCTGAATATACTCAATGGAAAATGGTGGAATGTCAGCCAAGCGGTTAACCCTAATGAAGGACTATTTGAAGGGGGGGTATTTTTAAGCTTAGGTAAAGCAGAGTTCTTTCATTATCTCAGGAAGAAAGGTCAGAGGAGATGGAAACCTGCTGTCCTAAAGTCACATGATTCCCATATAATTACATCTCAGAATATTCCCAATCTTCTAGAATTTCTCCTTTTGGGTTTCATTTGACCATGACATCATGAACAAAAGGAAAATGCATACCAGGGGAATTCACTGAGGGGTTAACAAGAGCCCCACAGTGTGCATCTGTCTCTGGAGGCCCCAAACCTTTTGAGTAATAAGAGAAGGCCAGAGATTGAGAGCAGATTGTGCTCTTCCTTCCCTCCTCAGTGTTATGGTCTCTTCTATATCCACTGCACACCTACAGGCTGAAGAAAATCCATTGGTATTTAATCTGTTACTATTCCACATTTAACATTCAGGAAAATTCAAAACTCAGCATTTTTTATCCCCTGTCAATTCAATTCTTTATTATTAATTTATTCCGTCAAAACTTGGGATTTATGATCAGTGATCTAGGGATAGAAGGGATCCATCTAACAGATGAGGAAACTGAGGCCATGAGAAGTAGGATTTGGATCCAGGTTCTCTGACTTCAGTACCAATGTTTTTTTTCCACTGTACAATGCTGTGGAACTCTAGAGATCACCTAATCCAAGGCCTCTGTTTGGCAGATGAGAAAACTGTAGCTTCAGAAACTTATCTAAGGTCACATAGCTTTAGTGTCAGAGCTAGTCCTGATACCCAGGAAATTCAATTTAGTTCAAGTCAATTGAATTCAATTAAACAAATTAAGCACCTATCGCTAGAGCACAGTGATGGGCATGGAGGGACATAACAAAACTTCAACAAGACTAGTACCTCCCCTCATGAAGCTTATAGATAAGACACATGCATAGGCAATGTCACATGTTGAGGTAAGTAGTAAGAACACTTGCCAGAGAGATACACAGAACAAGTGCTATATAAAAAATAGAGCAAAAAGGATGCCACTGCTGAGGGTAGAGGGGGAGGGAAAGACCCAGATCCATGGACGAGGAAGTTGCTACTCTAGTATACTGCGTTTCACCCCAAAACCAGTCACCTCCTCTGGCCGGGAGAGTCATTTGCTATTTGTACCAACATTTGGTTGGAACTGTTGGCTTCATATGCCTGGTGTCTGCTCTCTGTAACTGTGAGATACAGGCAAAGATCCTGCAGCTGGGGTGCCATTATCTGTAATCACTGAAAACAAAGATGCTGAGTAACAGACTTAAAATTATTTTTGAAATGACCCATTTTTCTTCATTCCTAGGCAGTCACATTGCTATTTGGGAGATGCACAAATCCCATTCATCACAGGCCCATGTTAGAGCTACAAACTTAGGGACCCACGGACAGTATGACATAAAGGATAGGGCACTCACTTGGGAGTAAGGATGAAGTAGCTTCAAACACACTCCCCACATCTTTAAAAAAAAAAACCTTGCTTGATCTGACCATTCCCACTAGCTTTTGTCTTATATTTCTCCTCCCCTTCTTGGCTAAATTCTTTGCAGAAGAGATCTATGCTAGGTATTTCCATTTCTTGTCTCACTTGCTTGATGCAAACTTGTAATATGGCTTGCAACCTCATTCTTTAACTGCAACTGCCCACTTCAAAGCTAATAATGAATGATTTCTTTATTGCCAGATAGAGTGGCCTTTTCTCAAAGCATCATCTTTGTTGACCTCTTTGCAGCTTTTGACACTGTCAATGACCTTTTCCTGCTGGATATACTCTCTCCTTTCTAGTTTTATGACTCTCTTCTCTTTGTTCTCCCCTTACCCTTCAGACACCTTTCCCAATCTCTTCTTGCTAGATCTTCATTCAAGGCAAGCCCACTAATTATGGATGTTCCCTAAGAGCCTGACATGGACTCTTTTCTCTTCTTCCTCTTTACCATCCATCTTGGTGATAGCATCAGCTCTTCTCTCTCTATAGATGGTCATGAGACCTATATTTTCAGCTGTAGTCTCTCTCCTGAGTTCCGGTGCCACATCACCACCCGACTCTTGGATATCTCCAATCGGATGTTCTCTAGGCATCTCAGACTCAACTCTCCCTCCCCTGAAACTTTCCCCTCTTCCCAATTTTCCTTTTACTATCAAGGGTACCACCATTCTCCCAGTGACACAGGTTCACAGCCTTGGTGTTATTATTAACCCCTCACACTCACCCCATTTGTCTGTTGTCAAATTTTGTCATTTCTATTATCACAATATCTTTTGCAGACATCTGCTTTTCTGTATTCACATATCCATCCCCTGGCACAGTATGACACCTTCATGGATTTTTTGCAATAGCCTTCTCCTTGGTCTTCTTATCTAAAGTCCTTCCCTATTCCAATCTATTATCTACTCAGCTGCCAAAGAGATTTTCCTAAGGTGCAGGTTTCATTGCCCTATTCAATAAAGTCCAGTGTCTTCCTATTGCCTCCGGGTTCAATTATTTTGTGCCTTTCAAAGCTCTTCATAACTTGAACTATTCCTGGCTTTCTAAGCTTCCTTCATTTTGTCCTCACCCCCCTCATTCTTCCATAAGGCTACTCTTGCCTATTTGCTCTTCTTCACACAATCACTCCATCTCCCAGATCTGTGGCTTTGCATTGACTTTCCACCATGCCTAGAATACTTTGCTCCTTCATGTTCACCTTCACTGGCTTTCTTCAAGACTCAGGTCAAATCTTGCCTTTGGTTATCTTCCATCTATATCATATATGTCTTTTACATACCTAGTTCCTTTCAAGTTGTCTCTTCCATTGGGATGTGAGATTCTTGAATGCAGGGACAATGCTTTTTACCTTTCTTTGTATTTCCAGTGGTTAGTATGGTGCCTAATAAATGTTGGCTTATTGCCACTAGCTATGTGGTCCCAAGTAAATCACAAACTCTCAGTTTCATTATCTATGAAATGATCTGATGGGCTTGATGACTTCTCAGGTCTTTCTCCAGCTCTATATCCCTAGAGAGGGGGAAAGCTATGGAATCCATAGCTTTCTCCTGCTTTCTGATATTGTCTCCTCAGTACGTAGTTAATAGTTCTTTGGGGTTCATTTAATTTCTGCAAGAAGATAGCCAAATTCAAAATACTGCCTGAGAGTATAGAGATCTTAGAGAGCCTCCCAGAGAGGCTCCCACAAAACTCCCCAATGGCCCAACCAGATTGAAATGTGATTAGGAAATGTTTAACAAAATAGAAATATAATGCATTACATTATTTACAGCAACATTAACATAGATAATGTTAATTTGTGGTTTCCTAAGTCAATCTGAGGCCTTCAAAGATGCATTTTTATTTGCATTTGACCCCACTGGTATACACAGTCACTCCAGGTTATTCAGCAAAGGCAGATTGCTTTAGGACTGAGTTACTGGAACTTGAGGACAGTCTCATATTTACAACCCAGGGTTACTGGAAAACCTCCTTTGCATGTTGGCTTGGATAGCCAAGCCTGCAAACCGTAACAAGTACTTTTGAAAGTAGGAGAAAGATATCTAGGCAGATGGAAGACAGGTGGATGGAAAACTTTTGGCCGCTTAACTTTTGGTGAGCAGAGATGCTGAAGCGTTAGTAAGCACTGATGGCAGTTTAAAGTTGAATGCTTAAAAAATGCACACAGGTGCTGTGGAAAACTAGCTGGCTTTTCTCTCCAGATTGTCTATTTTCCCTGTCCATATTTTCCATGAATGAAGAATGCTGTGCTCTGTCCCAGCCTCTGGCTATGTACTGGAACCTCTGGAGAAGGCAACTGCCTTGTTGTTTAGTTACAACCCATGATGTGAGGCAGAAAATGAAATACACACACACACACACACACACACACACAATAAGGCCAGAGGTTGCACAATCAGTAATGAAAACCATTTGTGAGCATTTCCCTCCTGTCTGCATTGAAATCCCTGCAGGGTCAGAGCCAAGGTCTGTGTAGAGGCCTTCCTGGGACTGATTCCCCACTTGGACTTCTAAAGAATAGGGACGGGTGTGTGAGCCACCGGCTCAGATACCTTCCTGCCAGAGGCTGCCTATCCTGACTCTCTCTACCCCATCCGAACCTCCCCAGATACTTTCCATTTTCTGCTCCATAGGCTGGTTATCATCCCATGCAGTGGTGTGTCTGCTGCAGCTATTTTTAAGTTTTTTCTCTCTGGTTGATTTTATTTTGAAGCAGAAGGCAGACATCCAAGATCCCAGAATTAATTTTCTTTGTGGTAGAATGGAGTTTCACTTAATATTCCTCCCTTTACTTAATAATAATAATGAAAAAAGTGAAAGTTTATATTTCTTTAAGGTTTACAAGGCACTTTAAACACATTATCTCCTTGGGTCCTCACACCTTGGCCTCTGCCTAACTTTCTAATCTTCTTGCATGTTTCTCCCTTCCACTTATTCTAAGAACACTGTAGTTATTTTCACCCTCATTTTAAAGACGAGAAAACCAAGGCTCCAAGAGACTAAGCTACTTGCCCAGGTTCACACAGCTGGTAGATGTTAGATGCAGATTTTGACATCAAGTCCAGCATCCCTTCCCCTATGCCACTCTTTCCAAACAGACCCCTTGAAAACTGGAGAGTTTGTGGGGGCAGAATAATGAAGGCCTACCTCATAGATACTGACTGTTATTTCTCACCTGGGACAAGGCTTGATTTGAAAACTGTGGCCTGTGGGCACTGCCCACTGCAGACATAGAGGCTTCACAACAATTCTGGTGCACCCGTGACCTCTGTGGTGTGGATCTTCCCTCAACCAGTGTAGAGCCTTCTCATGCTTTAAATCAGAGGTGTCAAACCCTGGCAGTGGGTCAAAATCCCCAGTGAGGCCAGAATCAAATGAAGGTGTAACTGGGAAATATTTAATAAAATAAATCATAATATAATGGAACATAGATAATGGTAATGTGTTGTTTTCTAAGTCAATATGCAGCCTGTAGGGATCCTTATGTATAGTTTAGTGGCCCTATTTTTGTTTGAGTTTGACACCATTGATGTAAGATTCTTGCTAAGGGAATCATAAATCAACTATAGGAAACGTATATCATGTATTAGAAACCTCCCTCTGGATAGTCTAATATTTTCTGGACCTTAGGACAGCGTTGTTGGCATGGTGGAGGGATGGTCTATGGTCTCCTCCTCTGGCTGCATTTCCAGCCCATCTTTTTTTCCAGCTATACATACACACGTACATACATATATGCACACACATCTTCCATTGATATATTTTGTGGGGCTCTTTGAATATTTCCATAATTGGAAATATGTGGCGCCCTCCCTGTATCCACTAGGAGTCTTTTCTCCCTCTGAAATTTGGGTTGTTCTGAAATTGTGTTGTTCTATGAATCAATTAAAACACAGCATTCCCAAGAAAATATTGGTGTTAAAAGCAATGGCTTCTGTAGTTTTGGGATCATTGAAAGGGTTCCATGTTTGTCCAAATGCAAATTTAGCCCACTCTCCTATTCAGTTCTGGGCTCAGCCTACCCAACGTCTGCAGTACCTGTCTAAGATTTATGTCATGATGGACTAACTCAATGCATGTTCCATCCGATATTATGTCATTACCCAGTGATAGGCATTCTTCATCCTCTGCTTTTTGTGTTTTCAGGGCTAGGTCAGTTTCTTTTGAGTGATTGAGGATTACATCAAGTAGGTCTCCTAGAGTATTCTAGGATGCAATCAGCCTAATGTCATTCAAAACAAAATCATCTGGAGAGATTCACCAACTATAAGCAATATTAAAGCCCAAGACAGGGAGACAGATATATGTTCAGCGCAGGTTTTCACCAGGGTCATGAAGGACCAAAGATTAAACAAAACTAGAGGCAAGAGACTAGAGATGATTAACATAGCATATATTTTCTCCTATTATACATAGTTATGTTTGCCCCTCCTATACTATAAGTTCCATTAGAGTAGAAACTGTGTCTCAAATTAAATTCCTCTCTCTTCCAGAGCCTAGTTCAGGACCCTGCACACAGTAGATTCTTAATGTATCTTGAATGAATGCAAGGAATTTGGACTAGTGAAAGTTAAACTAGCATTGAAATAGACTCATTTATTCTAACACCTGTCATTCATAGAGTTTTTAAGGCTTTCGAGACACTCTGCACACATTATCAAATTTGATTCTCACATTCTTTGAGGTAGGTGCTGCAAGGAATTGTTCTGGTTTTACAGATGAAGAAACCAAGGCTTATAGAGGTTAAATAACTTCTCCTGGTCATAAAAACTAATAGTTGGGGACAGTATACAAACCCAGCCCTTTCCAGACTCTTAAGTCTGCTTCTCTCTTCATAGAATCACCTTTATGACAAGTAGCAATTAGGGACTCAATCTGTCCCTGTCCTTATTGGCAAAGGGAGTTTCCTTATCTGGATGTTTCCCATACCAGTTTCCTCCAAGATGAGGAACTCTACCAATATAAGTTGGTACCATGTCTCCAACTTAGAGTCTTAGAGAATTGTCTTAATCACTGGGATGACAAATGACTTTCTGAGGGCCATAAGGCCAATATGAGTCAGAGGTTAGACTTGAACTTAGTTCTCTCTTGCTCTAGGACTGGCTCTTTATCCATATGTCATACTGCCCCTTGACAAGTAACTAATAAGCCTTTAAAAGTCCATTATCATGCAGTCACCTGCTGTGTATTCTTCCCCCAATCCTGTGTATTCTGCCAGAGATAGCTGAATCCCTGCTCTAATTTACTCTAAGGTTATAAGGTTGTGACTTTTAGAGGTTCCTCTGACTTTGACAGCAATCTGCAGCCAGGACTGCTTTGCATTTAGGTCAAGAGGAGCACAAAAACAAAAGGAACCACTGGAAATATTTAGCGGCAAATTCTACCAACCTCCCTGGCCATTGCTCATCCTTGCTTGAAGACTAGCTCTTTCTCCATTTTATCTGTGGTTGCCCCTTACTGAGTTCATGACTAGCTAAAACCACTAAGTCTTCATAGACACTGCCTGCCAAGTAAGCAGTCTGATCTGAAATGTGTGCTATCTGGCTTAGAGGTAAGATGGTCTTTTAATTTCCTTTCTTTTCTTTTTCTTTTTTGCTTTTTGGAGGGCAATTGGGGTTAAGTGACATTGTATAATGAAATGTCCACCCTTTTGTCACATGGTAGGAATTTTCATCTCTACTTTGGAAATGACCCAACTGCCTTGATGAAAGGGAACATTAACCTGGAACATTCCCTCTTTGTAGATGCAGCATTGGCACTGTGGGTAGGGAAGCCAACAGACTGAGTAGGTGAACTGTTCAGCTAGTAAGTGAGCTGCCATTCTGGTGTGCAGAGGCAATGATTAGTTAGGGTGTTTAAAGAGGAAAGATGGTGACCAGTGCTGGTGAATACTCTAATGGCCGTGACTCTGCAGACCTAGAACTGAATAGGTTTATCAGTGGGGAGAGAAACTGACTCAAGTGGGTGAAGGAAGTGTGAGGAAAGTTATATCTCCTACTATCTGGGCTACCTGAGGTCACTTTCTATATGTAGGTACTTCTGTGGGCTCCATTTTGTCTGCATCTTCTGTACACTAGGGGGTTCTTATACTGTGATTATACTTGGTACCTTCACCCAAGTGGAGGGGGTGGAGTCTATTCATTAGGATGGTGAGTCTTAGAATAAAGCAATTCAGATGCAGCCTAATCAGCATTCTGTAAAGGTCATTGAGCCAAGACCCTGAAATTTAGCCATGTTACACTGAGCAAAACATTGGCTCTGGAATCAGAGGGCCTGGATTCAAATTCTGCCTCTGACTTAACATCTATGTGACTTTGGATGTCACTTAATATTCCTGGTCTGCAATATCAATCAACTTTAAGATAATGATGTTAGACTAGATCAGAGGTGTCAAACTCATAGCCCATGGGCTATTCCTGCATGTGGCCTGAATCAGATTAAAATATAATTGGGAAATGTTTAACAAAAGAAATAACAATATAATACAACATGGATAATGTTGATTTGTTACCATCAGGGATCAATTTCTATTTGATTTTTGGCACCCCTAAAGTAGATAGCTTCTCATATGTTTTCCAGTACGAGATCTATGATCCTAAAATCATTCCTTTAAGGTGATCTTTGAGTCTTATGTGCTCAAAAGTAAATAGCTAAGTGGCGCAGTATATAGAATACTGGGCTTGGAATTAGGAAGCGCCAAGATCAAATCCTGCCTTAAATATTTTCAGCTGGTAACCAGCTCAGAAACTGAGCCTCAGTTTCTCTATCTTCAAAATGAAGGGCTTGGCTTCTGAGGTATCTCCTAGCTTTAAAATCTATGAACATATGAAAATACTACCATATGTGATCATATTGACATGCTCTCTAGACTTTTCAACCTATGTACAGATGAATAAGAAACCTTAGGTACAGGTCATGGAATACTGTCATTCTTACATGTATGCTAGGAAGAGGAAGCTTGAACTGGAAAAAGCAGTAGATTGGGGGTCCAGCGATGCATTTTTAGATCTCATTCTACCATTTGCAGGCTATGTCACTTTGGTAAAAAGTGATTTAACTTCGCTGAGTGTTGGGGTAGTCATCTGTAAAATGAATGTAGTAAAATGTACGTAACTTACAACCTATGGCTATTGTGAAAATTAAATAAGATCACATACATGAAAATACTTAGTAACCATGAAGTGCTATAGACAGGCTGCTTATGAATAACATCAATGGCTACAAAATTAACCCTTTCCCGAAGTTCCCTTCTAATACCTTATTGTAGCATGGGAAAGCCCTTGAATGAGAAGCCTGTGCAAGCAGAGGCCAGGGTTGGCCAGGTTTCTTCAAACTAACAACCAAAATCAATCAGTCAGCCAGAATTAATTAAGCATCTGTTACATGTCAAGCACTATGCTGAATAACAGGCAGCACTGCTATCTATTGGACATTTCTAGCTGTATGGTTCACAATTATATTAAACAACGTATCCAAGACAGAATTCATTTACTTCCTGCCAAACCCTCCTTCCACCCAACCTTCCGTATTTCTGTCCAGGGTATTGTGTTGATGCCCATCAGTCAGGTTCTCAACCTTAGAGGCATCCTGTATTCTTCATTCCCCTCACTCCCTGCCCCCATATAAAATCAGCCATCAAGTCTTATTGATTTGACTTCCACAGAATCTCTGGCATCTACCCCCTTCTCCCTGCTCATCCAGTCACCAGGCTTATTCATGCCCTCTCTATCTCTTGCCTATTAATTGTGATCACTTTCCAATTGCTCTCCTTGCCTCAAATCTCTCCTCTCTCCAATCCATCACACATTTACTGAAGTCATTTCTAAAGCATAAATCTGACCATGTCACTACCATACTGGACAATTACCATTGGCTCCCAAATGCCTCTAGGAAAAAAAATACAAACTCCTTTGGCATGTGAAATCTTTTGAAATCTGGTTCTTGCCTAGATATGCTCCAACTTATCACTGTCCTTCCTAAAATGTGATGCCTAGGATTTAACCCAATGTTGCACAGGGCAAAGTGAAGAGGGCCTAGCTGGGGTGGGGAACCTGCAGCCTTGAAGCCACATTTAGGTCCTCAAGTGTGAACTGAATCCAAACTTCACAGAACAAATCCACTTACTAAAAGGATTTGTTCTGTAAAACTTGAACTCAATCAAAAGACTGAGACCTAGAACCTAGACCTAGACCCAAGGACCTAGAAGGCTACATGTGGCCTCCAGGTCACAGGCTCCCCATCTCTAGACTAGGAGTTCCCTAGTCCTGGATGTTGTATGTCTCTCTCTGTCTTTTTTTCTTTTTGGATGGGGGAGGGCAGGGCAATTGGGGTTAAGTGACTTGCCCAAGTCCCACAGCTAGTAAGTGTTAAGTGTCTGAGGCCGCATATGAACTCAGGTCCTTCTGACTCCAGGGCCAGTGCTCTACTACTTAGCCACCTAGATGCCCCAGTGCTGTATCTCTTAACCCATCCTCAGACCATGTTAGCTTTCTTAACCATATCATATTATTGATTACTGTTGAGCTTGTAGGCCACTAAAACCACAAGATTGTTTTTTTCAATTGGATCATTCTCTACTCATGATTGCCTCATTGTGTGCTTGATCAGTTGATATTTTGAACCCAAGACTAAGACTTTATATTTATCCATATTACGTTTCATCTTCTTAGATCTGTTCTACATCCTGGACTTTTGCGATATTGTTGACTGAACCCTTTGTCATTCATTGAATTAACCGTACCTCTCAGCTATCACCTACAAATCTGATAATTGCATGCCATCTATGCCTTTATCCAAGTCCTGGAAAAACGTTAAACAGCTTAGGGCTATACCCAGATTGGGGACCCACCAAAATCA
Organism: Gymnobelideus leadbeateri; assembly: GCA_011680675.1. Taxonomy (NCBI): domain Eukaryota; kingdom Metazoa; phylum Chordata; class Mammalia; order Diprotodontia; family Petauridae; genus Gymnobelideus; species Gymnobelideus leadbeateri. The sequence goes on along the minus strand of WOXC01003645.1, from coordinate 126,491 downwards.
TTCCTAATGGATATCAAATGATTGATGACTACTTTTTGGGTCAGGCTTGTTGACCAGTTCCATGGGATTACAGGAACATAGCTTCTGAATTGGGTGGGATCTCAGTGGTCTCCTGGTCCAACCACCTCATTTTACAGATGAGGAAACAGAAATCTAGGAAATGAAATGACTCGTTGGAAGTTAGTGGCAGAGGTAAAATTCAAACTCAGGTCTTCTGACTCCAAACCCACAGCTATTTCTATTCTAATACACTTCCTTGAGGCCCCTTACCTGTGCCATCATCCTCTACTATGCCATGTTTCTCTGTGAGAACAGTGTGTGAGCATTTCTCAAGTGCTCTCCTAAAATCTAGGTATACCACAATGACATCATACCCCTGATCTAGAGTACCTGTTCAGTAACTTTGCCCCCACAAAGGAAATGAGTTTGATGTGACTTGTTTTCAATTAAATTGTGCTGAATTTTAATGATCACTGCTTTCTTTTCTAGCTGTTCACTAATCATCCGTTAAAAAATAATATATACTAGACATTTTAGGAATGAAAGCCAAACTTAGTGGCCTGTAGCTTGCCCAAATAAAGCTCATATCTCAAAGAGAGTGAAGGAAAGCTATCCCAAGAACCTGGTGTACCCCAGTTTGGGCTCATCTGAATAATCGTAAAGTATTGTCTAGACACAAAGGCATAGTCACTGATTCTGACTGGAGAGAACACATATTAAACTGAGTATATCTTGGAATGTTCAATAGATCTTTTTTTGTGGGTGAGGGTGACAAGTTGACTTTTGTAAGCTGAAATGGCTTTCATCCATTTTGCGGATTTATTTCAATATTAAACTGAGAATATGGAGGATGGTCCTAAGGAAGGCCAGGGCTTCTCTTAGCCAAGGACAAAATCATTCACCAATTTCAGATGGGGGGGGGTGCTTCTTCATCAGTCAAGTTTTGGGGGGTAACTACAAACCACAAAAAATTGAACACTTGCTATGGCCAAGTGTTGCCTATTCATATTTCCATTCAAGGCCATGCAATAAAAAAACAATCTCCTACACTTACAGGAAAACCTAGAATATAATATCTTTGTCAAGCTTAATCAGAACCAGAGTAAAATTCCAGTTGCCAAGAATAGAAACAGACGCTAATGATTTCATATTTGGTCCGAACTATACAGTGCTTGCTTTGCCGGTTTTGTTTGTCACTTTCTCAAACAAGGAATTAAAGAAGGATGACTAGTTTGAGGGAGTACAAGAAACCAATCAACATGGAGCAGAAACATAAAGAGATCAAATGTTAAATGTCCCCAGAGAGGATCTTTCAGAAATGGATTCCTTTTTTCCTGGCATCTCTGTCAATTAGTCCATCAGTGGTGAATTAGCTTTTCCTTATTCTCTCAGCAGTCAGTGCTCTATGTGAGAAGTAGTACCACAAGACCAAAGAAAGAATGCCTGGGGAGTGGGGGGTTTCCATCATTCTTTTAAAAGGAGATGAATCACGGAATCATAGAATACCAGAATTGAAAGAGACCTCAGAGGTCATCTTAGTGCAATCCCTTAAATGAAGTATGTATCCTATGTACAGAAGCCCTTGCTTGAACACCTTCCAGGTCAGGGAAATCACTCTCTCCTGCATTGGCTCATTCCCTTTTTAGCCATCTCTGATCATTGGGGAAGTCTTCCTTATAAGAGTTGGAAACTGCTTCCTTTTAGGTTCCACTCATTGACCATAGTTCGGTCTTCTGGGACCAAGCAGAACAAATCTGATTTCTTTTCCATACAACAACCCTTCAAGTATTTGAAGCTAGAGACCATGTTTCCACTACATCTTCCTTAGGATAAACACAGGGGTGTGCTGAAGCCAGCTCTTACCGACTCTTGATTTTTAAACTTTTAGTCTACATCTCAGAAATGGACAAATACTATTAATCAGGGCTTTGCTTATTGTTTTGTTGATTTTCTAGACTTAAGAAAGTGATGGAGAAAATGCTAATAGCTCAAATTAAACTTGAAAGTATGTCATGGTACCTTTTTTTTTTTGGAGAGTCAGTTGTTAAACATTTACCAGCATACTCCTGGATAAACACCATCATTTTTTTCCCCAGTTGAATTTCTTAAGGCATGTTTTTCTCATCCCAGTGTTTTTCATTTGTACTATCTCTAGTCCTGAACAGAACATAATACACCAGATCTCATCTGATCAGGACATAGTAGTATAATATTATCACTGAAGGAAACCATTGTCCTTATGGGTGCCTTAACTTATCATACTAACAAAAATAATTCATTTTTTGCTTCAAAAACCTCCAGCAATAGGGAGAACACTATCTCCCAAGACATCTTATTTCATGTTGGGACATCTCAAAATCTTAGAAGTTCTTCCTTCTTCTGAGTCAAAAATCTTCCTCCCTGTAACTTCTATCCAATGGTCCTAGATCACTGGTAATAAACAAAATGAGTCTGTAATATTAGGATTTGATCAGACACTTAGTAGGAATCTATGTGGGGTGGGGGGAGGGAATGTAGTAGACTTGGACATCAGTTTAAACTCCAACCTTGGGGCCAAAATTTTTAAACCTCATCCCTCCTCCCTTTGGCCTCCAGTTTACTGATTTCAGGAATCCTCTTGCCATAAAGTGGGGAGCAGTTAAGTCTTTCTTTTGTGGGACTTGAAGCACTAATCTAGGACTATTATTTCACCGTGCTCTTTCCATTTCTCCACCTATACATGAGATTTGAAGGATCATCTTTGTCTTATTGGAAGGTTGTATAAATAAAGGTAAGAAAATGGTCAAACTGGGGCGGTTAGGTGGTGCAGTGAATAGAGCACCGGCCCTGGAGTCAGGAGGACCTGAGTTCAAATCCAGCCTCAGACACTTAACACAAAAACTAGCCTGTGACCTTGAGCAAGTCATTAAACCCCAGCTGCCCTACATTCCCCCCTCCAAAAAGGAAAAAAAAAAGCAAAGAAAATGATCAAACCGAGACCAGGCTCTAAGGGAATGGTGTGACCCAGTCCACTCATTTTCCTGACTTAGAGAGCGAAAGAGAACTGTTCAAGGTCATGCAGCTCATTAGTGGCACAACCAGACTTGCACTATAGCTTCCTGATCTTAAGCCTAATGCCCTTCCCCTACGTCATGCTGCCTCTCTAAAAAGCACCTTTTTACCCAGTGGAGCAATTATTGTTAAGTCAGCCAGTGCCTCTCCAAACCACAGCATAGCCTGCAAATCACAAATACACAAGTTGGTCATTAATTCTGAAGTTTGGCCCCAAGCCCCATTGGGCACTAGCTGTGAACTGAGTAATGTTGGCACTGCAGCTGATACTGGCAATGGTATTGGAGTGACTGAGTGTACTTAGGGGCCAGCTCAGGGCTGAGCTCAGGCCCCTGACTGAGGGATCAGTAACAGTGTGTCTGTCATACTGATGATAGGTCCAGTGCCCAGGTCACCACTCATCCTATATGGACCATATCCATACAGTCTGGCATTTGTATGGATTGGCAGACTACTTAACTCATGGCCTTCCCCAATGTGGAGCATCTCTGAGAACCACTTCATAACCTGCTTTTAGAGAAAGAGCAATAGGAAAGGGGGAGGAAAGGAGAGCGCTTGTACATTCATGGGAGAGACAAGGAGAAGAAGAGGGAAGGAGGGAGAGGAAGAGAGAGGGGAAGAGCAGGGAGAGAGAACAGATAGAACAAGACAGAAGACAGGGAAACCAGAGAGGTCCCCCTTTCTAAGAAAAAAGGAGAGAACTCAGAGGAATGAGGAGGGGAGGGGAGAGGAGGGCAAAAAAGAACAGATAGAAAGGTGGTAAGACAGAGAACAGAGAACAAGAACAGAGAGTGAAAACACATGCAGTGTGAAGAGTGAGCACATACCAAGAAAATATAAACACACATAGAAGAAGAAAGAAAAAAAACAGAGAGGGAAGGAGGTAGGGGGAGAAAGAGGCAGAAGGAGAGAGACAGAGAGACACACACACACACACACACACACACACACACACAGAGAAAGAGACACACAGAGAGAGACAGAGACAGAGATAGATAGAGACAGAGAGACAAACAGAGACAGAGGGACAGAGAGAGATAGAGACAGACAGAGACAGAAGGACAGAGACAGAGAGAGGTAGACAGAGAAAGAGAGATACAGAGAAAGAGAGAGCCACAGAGAGAGACAAGAGACAGAGAGGGACAGAGAGACAGAGAGAGACAGAGAGACAGAGACAGAGAGACACAGAGACAGAGAGGGAAGGGGTAGGGGAGAAAAGGCTTTGAAGATGACTTCAACCTTAGCTCTAATGAGTAACAAGAAATCCCTACACAAATCTCAACCAGATTCTTCATCCACAGCCAGGGACTTACTGCCCTTCTTGGGGAAACCTCTGTGGGCTTGGCCCAGACAAATATGCAAGAGGAACAAGTTTGACAATCACTCCCCAAAGAGCCCAAATCTAACTCCATCAGCTAGGTGGTGCAGTGAGTAGAGGGCTGGCCCTGGAGCCAGAAGGACCTGAGTTCAGATATGGCCTCAGACAGTTAACTCGAATACACACACAAACAAAAACCTAGCCATGTGACCTTGGGCAAGTTACTTAACCCCAATTGCCCTCCAAAAAGAAAAAAAAAAGATATCCCTGATATTGCTACAATCATCAATTTGTTACAAAAGGGTAATCTTGCTGGAAGAATACTGCCAGAGGACCCCATGGCTATGACATACTTGTCCCTGGCAGAAGAGCAGCAATGATTCCATGGACTCGCCTGGGATTCAGCAGCATCTTGGAATCCTCCATGTCCTCGACACAGATATTGTTAACCTTGGGGCAGCTAGGGTGGACATGAGAAAGAATGAGACTGAATGTCTTCATCATCATCATTTGATTCAGAGAAAATGCCTAGGGAAAGGACTCAAGAGTGAAAAGGACAGAGGACATCAGGGCAATTGAGACTTTCCATTGATGCCTGGATCCAGCTGGAAAAAGTTACAGTGTAACTCTATCTAATCAAATTCATTGCCACTATTTACCAAAAAAGAAAAGAAAAGAAAAGAAAAGAAAAGAAAGAAAGAACCCAAACACAATGCTGATAAAGGACTTTGAACTTAGTTTGAGTTTGGCTAGTTGTGCTAAACAACCATAGGTCATAAATCTGGGCCATTGGCTCCAATTCACATTGTAGATGAATCTGATCTGTCTCAAGCCTGTGTCCCCATGACTCACTGCTCACTACTGTCATTTTCCCGAAAATACACCTGTTCCTTATTCCCCCTGATGAGGCCGAAGGAAGCCATAGAGGTTAAGTCTAAGACTAACTCTTCTCTTCCACTGAAAGGAAAGGGGGGAGGGACTCTGACAAACTATCGAGAGTCCATAATGGTGCAGGATCTGGAAACAATTTCACAGGAAGACTGTCTGAATGAAGGAGCTGGGGTGTTAAGCCCGGAGAAAAGACAGATAGGCCGAAAGAGACAGAGACAAAGAGACGTGGAGAGAGACACAGAAAGATACAGGCCAAAATGAGAGGGGGAGAGCAGTCAGTATGACGGGATTTTAAGAAGACAGGGTTGGGAGTCAAGAGACCTGGGTTTCATTCCTGTCCCTCTATGCATTTTTAGCTCTGTGGCTTAGTCATAGTCACAAGCTCTCTGGGCCTCAGTTTCTTCATTTTTAAAATGCCTGGGCTTGACTAGGTGAGGTGATCTCAAAGCTTACTTCCAGCTCTAACATTCCAGAATTTTGTAATTCGTAATGTTCTTTACTCTGCAATTCAGCCAAAATGGTCCACTCTCTCATAGGGGTATATATGTGTGTATGTGTCTATATATGTGTGTGTGTGTGTGTGTGTGTGTGTGTGTGTGTGTATACACATATAGACACACACACATATATACACATACATATATATGGAGAGAGAGAGAGAGAGAGAGAGAGAGAGAGAGAGAGAGAGAGAGAGAGATCACCCTCCCCCATTTCCTTTCTTTCTGCTTTATACCGGCTATACCCTGTTCCTGGAAGGCATTTCCTCCTTACCTCAGTCTCACAGAATTCTCCTTTCTTCTTTCAAGGTGACCTTCAAGCACCACCTTCTATATAAGGTCTTTTCAGCTACTGCCCCTCCTCTCTATTGTATATTTATTTTCCATATATTTATATGTGTGCTTATAATCTCTTTTTAATAGAATCCTTGAGAGTAGGGATTATTTCATTCTTTGTATTTGCATCCTTAGCATCTAACATTGTGCCTAGTACATATTAAATGCTTAATAACCATTTGTTGATTGACTGATTTGTCCTGGGTAGCTTGAGGGCAAAACTGAAAGATTAGAAGGTTACAAGAGCCCAGATTTTGGTTCAGTGAAAAAGGAACTGTGGGGTAGCTAGGTGGCACAGTGAATAGAGCACTGGCCCTGAAGTCAGGAGGACCTGAGTTCAAATTTGGTCTCTGACACTTAACTAACTGTGTGACCTTGGGCAAGTCACTTAACCACAATTACCTTGCCTTCCCTCCTCAAAAAAAAAAAAAAGGACTGTCTTATGACTGAATTTGGGCAGCAATAGAACAGGCTGCCCCATGAGGACTGATTTATCTAATAGAAGAAAATAGTAGTAAAATTAAATTTTAAAAATGATATTTGCTTTCAGCTTTCAGAGACTTTCAGCTTTATTATAGAAGGGAATTCAGCATTAAGTGGAAGGGTGAACTAAATGGTTTCTTACATCCCTTCTACATAGAATCTTAGAACTGGAAAAGGTCTAAAGTCACATGGTACCACCCAAGCAGTCAGCCTGTCAATAATATCTCTGACTAGTGGTCATCCAGACTCCAATGGAAAACCTTCAGTCATACAGAACTCACTGCTTAATTATAGAAATAATAATACTTAGCACTTATATGGTGCTTTCAGATTCGAAAAACTCTTGATTATGTCATTTGATCCTCCCAGCTACTATGGGAGGTAGGTGCTATGATCATGCCCATTTTTACTGCTAAGGAAACTGAGGCTGAGAGCAATGAAGTTACTTGCTCAGGGTCACAAAGCTTTCTCAGGCAATCCCATTCTATTTTTGTAAATAATGTATAGAAATAGCTCCAATTTTGGGGAATTGCAACCTTGTATTGAGCTGAAATATGCTTTTCTATCATTTTGACACATTATTTCTAGCTCTGCAAGATGGGGCTAGGTAAACTATGTAATCCCTTTCCCCCATGACAGCCCTTTAAATACTTGAACACAGCTAGCATGTTTCACCTTGTAAATCCTGTCTTCTCCAGGCTCATCACTACAATTCCTTCAACCATTTCTGTAATGATCAGACTTAGAGTTCTCTCATAGTCCTGGTCACCTTTTTCTGCACATATAGCAATGTCCCTCCTAAAATGTGGCTCTGCAGAAGTGCACTCAATCCTCTCCACCTGTGGTCTGATCAAATGGGCACAGCAGGAGAATCACATTCCTGATTCTGAATAATATGTTTTAGCTATTCAGCCTAAAGTCACATTGGTTCTTTTGGCTGCTATGCCACACTGTTGACTCACATTAAGCTTGCACATCAACAAAACTCTAGGTTATTTTCACTTGAATTACTTTCCTACTCTATCTTCCTCTCAGAACCATTATCACTCAGAAGTTTCCATCTATCTTTATTCATTTTCTCTTTTTAGAGTGTTGGATATGGAATCAGAAAACCTAGGTTTGAATCTTGACCTGACCATGACCATAAATAAGCCATTTCATTTCTCTAGGTCTCAGTTTTCTCATCTGTAAAATGGGGTGATTAGACAAGATCACCTTTAAGGTTCCTTTCATCTATAAACCCATGGTCCCATGATCCTATGTTTCTGCAAATGTTGAATCTCAATTTGTTCTTCCAAGACAAGTCGAACATGAGTTATTCATACAGATGGTCTATCATGTGTGCTTTCATCTAAGTCACTGGCAAAAGAGTTACCTGGGCCTTACCTTACCTGGGCCAAGGTAAGATGCCTGAGGCATTCCCCTGGAAACATTCCTCTAAGTTGACATTACTCTTCAGGTATAATCATTCAACCAATTTCTAATCCATTTAACTGTACTATTATCAATTTCACAGCTTTCTTTCTTGTCCACAAACATCATAAGAACCTGTCAAATACTTGCTGAAATCCAGGTATATTCTGTCTATGGTATTTTCCTGATTTCTCAGTCTAGTAACCTTGTTAAAGATGCTGACAGTCCATGCTTGGGATATTTCCAATGATGAGTGTATTAGACCTCACAGGGTGGTCTCTTCCATGGTTGGATAGGTCTAATTGTTAAAAATATTCTTCTGATGGAGCCAAAATATGAGCCCTGGTAATGTCTAACTATTAATTCTGCTCTGTGGAGCTACACACTAAGTGCAAAGTTATGTCTTTTTCCATATTCAGCTCTTACAAAAGTAGACATCATACTCTCCTTTGGTCTTTTCACAGAATTATAGAATGTTAGATAGAGAGTGACAGATGAATAAAAAATACTTAAAGGAAAAAAAGGAAAACTAAAAAAAGAAAGAAATGGAAGGAACCTTAGAGCTCATTGGTCTAACCCGTTCATTTTACAGATGAAGGAATTGGAGTCTAGAGAAGTGAAGGCCATACATCTAGAAAATGGAAGGGCCACAACTTAAAAGCTAGGTCTCCTGACAACACTTACTAGCCATGTGACCCTGGGAAAGTCACTTAATTCCAATTGCCCTGCTTTCCCCCCTCCAAAAACAAAACAAGACAAAACAAAAAACAATGGAGTAAGTAGTACAACATCACATTGCTGCTCTCTCACTCCTTTCTCCAGTCTTACACCCCCACCTCCTTCAGTTATTCTTCATGCAAAATTGTTTCCAGATTCTTCACTATAAATGCTGCCCTCCTTTGGAGTCTTACTCTAAATTTCTCAATAACCCCCTAAACTGCAGAGCCTGGAAGAGAGAGGCAATGGGATCTTAGGCTTAAGCACTGTGACTTCTTTTACTTCATCACAGAAAAAGAGCAGGTGTTCATTAAGTGAGTGGTGGGTCATGAGGAGACAGTCCATATTTGGATTCAGGGTGTGCCTGCTCCCACAACTCAGATTTATGACCTAGGGAGGTTCGGTACTATGAGGTTAGCCTGGCATGACTTGTTGCTGCCTTACAGTGATCACCACTTCCATTTCTAAGTACTTACACATCATGGTGGCATCATGGAAGGAAATTGGGCCCCAGAGTCAAGAGACCTCAGTTTGTTTCTGACAATTAGTTGTGTGACTCTGGGCAAATCACTTCTGCTTTTTGATTCTTAGCATCTTATCTAGTCTACAAAATGTGGCTTATAATACTTGTACTACTTCATTGTTTTTTGTTTTGTTTTCTTATTGGAGGGGGGAAAGCAGGGCAATTGGGATTAAGTGACTTGCCCAAGGTCACATGGCTAGTAAGTGTTAAATGTCTGAGGTTGGATTTGAACTCAGGTCCTCCTGACTCCACTGTTGATGGTCTATTCACTGTGCCATCTAGCCCCCTCCCTTCATTGGTTTATGAATAAAGCATTTTATAAACCATAAGGTGCAAGAGAAATAGATCATTAATATATTCTTCAGGACTGGAAGACTTTCTTCTGGTTTTTCGGTATCCCCTATACTTAGCATAGTGTCTGACACATAGTAAACACTCAATAAATACTTTGTGACTAACTGAGGCCAGGCTCATTGGCCTGCAGCATTTGTCAGTATGCAATCTTGTGACAGTGAAAGGTTCTTTCCAAGATCATATGCTACAGCATCGTGGTACCATGGATAGGGACCTGGCCAGAGAGTCTTGAGACATGGGTCATCTCAGGTTGGCTGACCATTGGTGAATTTTGTGACCTTGGGTAAATGACTTTATCTTTCTTCATCTTTAAATTAAGGGGATTAGACCTGATGATCCCCATGGCACCTTAGGGTTCCAAATCTGTGATCTTACAAGCCCATAGAAGCATTTAATGTGCAATGTTGATTTATTTCACCCACCTCAGAAGTTCTCTACTATAATCCCAAGCTGAGCACCTTCATCTGAACCCTCCAGTCCCTTTTCAGCTTCCTTTTCTGTTGTTGTCTTCCCTCATTAGAATGTAAGTTCTTAGGGGCAGCTTGGTGGTGCAGTGAATAGAGCACTGTCCCGGAGTCAGGAGGACCTGAGTTCAAATCCAGCCTCAGACACTTAACACTTACTAGCCATGTGACCTTGGGCAAGTCACTTAACCCCAATTGCCCTGTCTTCCCTCCTCCAAAAATATAAAAAAAAAAATGTAAACTCTTTAAGGTCAGGAACTCTCTTTCTGCTTGTATTTAATTTTCCCACTGGTTAGTACAGTGCCAGCCTCATACACAGTATGTATGTGTATGAGAGGCTTAGTAAATGTTGGTTGACTGAGGGTCTGACTGTCTATCAATAAGGGAAGCTTTTAAGTTATTTGAGCATTCATTGCCTCTCTGAACCCTTGGCCTTTTCATACAGTGTGTCACCTTTACAACTCTGATATACAGTTTCTTTATTACAGAGTATCAATGTTACAGGCTAACTCTTTGCAGTTTAGAATAAGCATGGTCTGTTTGCAGTTAACTTACTTTGCTAATGGTGTGTCCAATCTGTCTAGGATAATAGCATCTGCCTCACAGGACTGAGATCACATCCATAAAACAAGATCACATGCATAAAAAAGTGCTTTGCAAACCTGAAAGTGCTAAATGCTAGCCTCATGCTAGGAATGCACTCCTTCCTTACATCTGTTTCCCAGAGTCCCTCTCTTCCTTGAGGATACAGCTGAGGCTTGAAGCATTTCCTGATACCAGCCCCCCCCTCTCAACTTTGCATTGAACTACTTTGCATGTATTTGCATTTCCACTTTATATTTATGCTATTTTTATATGTACTTGATGTCTTTCCATCAGAAGGTAAGTTCATTGCAAGGAGATACTGTTTCATTTATTATATTTGTATTCCCAGCACTCAGCACTGTGTCTAGCATACTTGACAGGTAGCTAGGTGAATAGAATGCTGGGCTTGGAATCAGGAAGTTCAAATCCAGTTATCAGATACTTACTAGCTAAGGAAGTGATGTAACCTCTTTCTGCTTCACTTTCTTCATCTATTAAATGGGGATAACCTACAGCACAGGGTTATTGGGAGGATCCAATGCAATATTTATAAAGTTCTTTACAAGCCTTAAAGCACTATATATGTTAGCTATTATAATTAACAACAGCAATGATAAATACTTGATGATCAACTGACACGTTAGTAAACTATGTTGCAAAAGGGTCCTTAAACAGTTTGGAATTATGCCTCCAAAGTTACTAAACTGTGGGGATATGCTTTAACTCAGCGAAGTCACTACTAGTGCCATGCCCCAAAGAGATTAAAGAAAGAGGAAAAGGTTCAAAATGAACAAAAATCTTTGTAATACTTCTTTTTGTTCTGGCAAAGAACTGGAAACTAAAGGGGTACATACACATCAACTGGGGGAATGGCTGGACAAAATATGCGTAAGAATAGAGTGTATTCATGGGATACGAACACTTTTCGCAAATCACTTAATCCACTGTTCCTATGGCAATGGAATGCTACTGTGCTGTAACAAGTGACAAAAGGAATAGTTTCAAAGAAACCTGGGAAGATTTGTGTAAACTGATGCAGGGGGAAGTGGGCAGAACCAAGAGAAGAAACCATATCCATATAATAACAATGGCAAGACAAATGAAGTTGAAAGATTTGCAATGACCATAGAGAGGATGGATGAAGAAGGCTACCCCCCTCCTCACAGAGAGGTAATGGACTCAGGGTGCAGAAATAAGACATGCATTTTGGAACATAGCCAATGAGCTGATGTGAAGGCTTGTTTTGCTTGACTATGCATGTTTGTTATGAAATTTTTATTTTTGTTTTTTATGTGGGAAGGGAAGTGGGAGGAAGAGAAAATAAATGTTTGTTCACTGAAAAGAAAAGAAAATTTAAAACCCATTAGAGCTCTTCTATAACTTCCTGGTGTCCAACACAATAATAGGTGCTTAATAAGTGCTTGTTCATTGATTAGTTCTATATCTTAAGGTTTTGTCCTGTTGATGTGTTTCTAGGTTCTTATACATAATTGCATTGAATATAGGTGTTCCCTCTAGGTGGCTCAGTGGATAGAGCACTGGGCTAGGAATCAAGAAGATGAGAGTTCAAATTTGACCTCAGACACTTACTAGCTCTGTGACCTTGGGCAAATCATTTAACTCTGTTTGCCTCAGTTTCCTTTTCTGTAAAAATGAGTTGGAGAAGGAAATGGCAAATCACTCCAGTATCTTTATCAAAAAAATCCCCAAATGGGGGTCATAAAGAGTCAGACTTGACTGAAAAATGACTGAACAACAAACAAATAAATAAATACAGAACAATCCTCACTCAGTGTTGATGAGTCTTGAGGAATTTAACTAGTCTGGTCTTTGTATGATAAGACACACAGTCCATCATTGGTCCTGTACTCAAAATCCCTCTAACTTAGATTTAGATCTGTAAGTGACCTTAGAGATCTAGTTCAAATCCATCATTTTCTATATGAGGAAATTGAGGCAAGGAAGTAAAGTGGTCCAAATCACTTATGTAGCAAGTGGGAAGATTCAAAACAAGAGCCTATCTCCAAATCCATGCTTTCCCTACCATACCACAATACCCTCCTCTGTTGGCACAGCACTCAGGAGTCCAGGGTCACCTTCATACCACAATAAGGCATTAGAGTAGGACTTTATTTAATAGTGATTTATGAGTGTCTTTAAGTCTTTTCATGTATTTCAGTTCTTTCTCCCCCATCAGACTAGGGGAGACTATGAATTTTTCAAGGTCAGGAACTATTTCTTTTCTGTGTTTTTTTTTTCTTAGTAAGTTCTCTTCCCACAGTGCCTAGCTAAGGCTCTGTCACAAGGTGGGACGGAAATTAATGCTGCTGGCCAATTAAGGATCCAATGATTCTCTTCCTAAATTTCCCCAATCAACCTTGACTAGTACCATTCTGCTTTACTGTCAAAATTTATGTGAAGTTTGACTATGCAATCAATGCAGGCTCACCTGTTTTACAATAAGCAAATAGTAGATATACCATAAAGTTATAGACAAAATTTGACCCTGGGAAAAAAAGTTGAAAAAAATGTACCAATTCCTTTCCTTCTTTGCAGAGCTGGGAAACTATGGTTGTAGAATATCATATATATTTTTCAGAGACAGTTGATATATTGATTGGTTTGATTAAACTTTTTTCTTTGAAAAAAGTATTTGTTACAAGGAATGGCTTGGAGGATATTAACCAATCAAATTCTGGGGGCTGTATCATATCTGAAAATCTTTCCAGTACCTAGGTATTTGAGTCTGAGTGTCTGTTAAGGGTGATCCAGAGACCATGAAGAGGACCAAGGCTATATAACCCAGATAGGGAGGAGGCAGGAGCAGTGGCACACAGAGGACCAGGTCGAAAAGGCCACTAAGGGAAGGCAGCTAAGTTTTAAACCTGCTAAGTTTTGAGTGTGAGCATTTATTTACACTCCCCAAATCCTCAAGTGTTCCAAATCAGGGTTAGATTTATTGTTTTGTTGATAGTTTAGATTTAAGAAAGTGACAGAGAAAATGTTAATAATGCCAATTAAATGGAAAAGTGTGTCCTGTTGCACCCCTGCCCTTCCCCACCCAAGAGCTGGTTGTTAAACATTTACCAGTGTTCCCCTTTCAGTAGCAGAGAAGACTTAACCAAACTGGGAATATGGGGAAGTAGTCCCTAAATGACAAAACCTTAGCATCAGTGAAGATGAAAGAAGAGGAAAGGAAGTTTGTGTAAGTGAGGTAGCAACTCTCCTCTGCAGGAACACAATGAAAAGGCCCATTTCCTGGTGTAAGTTAGCTGACAAGGCAGGGTTGTCATCTTCCCTAAATATGGAAACACATGGAGACATGGAGACATAGGAAAAATGACCAGTTAGCCACTGGGACAGCTGTTCCTAATTACTTTCCATCATTACTAATTAGGAACAAATCCATTTAAGCCAATGTTGGAGACAGGCACAGTGCTGATGATTGTTAGCCTGGCATATTTGATTCCAGGGAAGTTGGAGAAATTGTATTGTGGCAAATCAATAGATTTATGGTTCAGGAGGTTGGAATAGTGTCAATGATACATGGGTGTTCTTCTACTGGCAGGGATCTTGGAGTTCCATCCTTCTCTGTTAGTGGTTATAACTCTCCATTAGGAGTTTGAAGAATGGGAAAGGCCAGTCTGTGTGCATTTTATACTGAGCAGGCAACAGGTTCCTTAAGAATAAGGACCTGCCCTGTCTTATGAGTTTGTGGGTTGTGGGAGCAAGCTGGGGTGTAACAGCTTTCTTAGGTCAAAGAGGGAAGCTGCCTCTGATACTAAATGGTCATGTGTTCTGCTAAGTAATATGTGTTTGAAAGTCCCCTGTTGAGACGTTTCTGTTGTCATCAGAAGAGGTGAAATGATGCCAGGTAGGTGGTCTATGATAGGTGGTATTGACACTCTGAACATCCAACTGTAAATGCCAGGAGAGGGTGGTCTAGATACAGTTGCACAGCTAAGAGAAGCCAGGCCAACTTTTAAGAATTGGCTATGGCTAATCTACAAACTAAAAAATCCATGTGAAAATAATCAAGAGTTGACTTTAATCATTAGATCATAGCAATACTCAGTGTAATTATGCTAAGATCCAACCACCTCTTCTCACCTATGAAACCATGATTGTGAAGAAGGGCAATTAATATGGAAAGTGTCTGAAGCACTGTCTCCTGATAACACAACTGGAAACTACTTAGGAAATATAACTCAAGCATGCTACAAATCTGGCTACCAGAGCCAAGTTTAAGTTTGAAATGTATACACTGAGTTTACCATGAAATTGGCAACAAGAAATTAACAGCTTCACAAGTGTTACCAGTTGTGGCAAAGCCTAATCTGTATTAAATTCTGTAATGAATAGTTAAACAGCCTCTTGATTCCCAGGGATTTCCATGTGTCAAGTCAGAAACTTGGCTGTTCTCCTAATCCTAGGTCAAATTGTGAAGTTCTCAGCACAGACTGTATCTATAAGCAGAAAGTAAATATATCCAGTTTGCTGTGGCTTGTCTATAAGGAAGCATTCAATTGAACAGCATCATTAAGACAAATTCTAGCTAATCATAGGCTTTTGATTAAACCTAGGTGTCTGAGTCAGTGTCTGTTAAGGGTGATCCAGAGACCATGAACAGGAACTGAAGCGAAATGATTCAGATAGGGTCAGGAGGCAGCAACAGTGGGACACACAGGATCAAGTGGTCCAATAAGAGAAAAACAGCTGACCCTGTGGAGTGAGCCACAGGAGAATTCAGGATCTGGGATCTGGCAATACAGGTGCATGCCCAGAGTTCTATTCTCTGTAGAGAAGTTCTCTGGCCCTCTCCTCTGACAATAAGCTAGCCATTGTTGGGCTGCTGGAGGAGGGGGTGGTGGTGGTCTTAGATGATGATAGCTGTGATTCCTGCCCCCCCCTCCACCCCCCCCAAAACCCCCTCCACTTTATTTTGCTTTCCATAGTCTTTCTGGCAGATTTCCAAATGGTGAGAAATATTAATGGGTACTAGATTACCCTCCCCCCAAATTCTAAAGCTGCCCATTCTGTTGGTTCCTTAGCCTCATTGAAAACGTATTTGAATGTGATATACAACATGTTTTCCTTAAAGTTTTCAAATATCATATTTGCTTCTAATAACTTGTCTTCTATGCCTTAAGAAGAATTTCTCCCAATTCAAAGTTTTTAATTACCTTGGGCATAGACTTTAGATTTTTTGCCAGGATCTAATGGAACATTTGGTACATTTACATTTTTGTAGTTTTACAGACCTAAGGAAATCAAGGAGGGAGGAAGTGAAATCCATTTTAACAAGCAATTTTGAATTCAACACAAAGAAAATGATTATTAGTGCATTTTAGACCTTCCACCTAACAACCCTTGACAGCTCCCGAATTTAGTACAAATGAGGCACATCTTGGGTTCTAACTAAAATGCCCAGATAAAATTACAGAAACAAATACTATGCAGAACATCAGGCATGAAAATGAAGGCAGAGTGACAGTTGACAAGGTGTCCAAAAAATCAGAGAGAAAGTAACTGGTAACAGGGTCAGACATAGTGTTTATATCTTCAGATGTCTGTATAGCAATGCAAAGAGTGATGGGTAATAAAAGTGTACCTAGCAAATGGGAAAAGACCACAAAGGCTGGGAGTAATCAATGTTAGAGAAAGACACATGAATGCATTGTTGGTGGAGGCAGGAATTAAGACATTTGGAATTATGTAAATGAAGCCACTAAAATTTCCATACATTTTGGCCCAGAGATTTCCCTCCTAGGCACATACCCCATCTCTCCCAGCCCCCAAAGAGGTCACTGATAAAAAGGATCCATATACACCAAAGTATTTATTGCAGCACTTTTTGTGGGACCAAAGAATGAAAAACAAAACAGACGGCCAGTAATTGGGGGAATAGCTAAACAAATTGTGGTATATGAATGGAATGGAGAATTATTATTCTGTAAGAACTTATGACTAGATGGATAGAGAGAGGCATGGAAAGACTTGCATAAACTAGTGCAAAGTGAAGCAAGAGAGCCAAGAAAACAATATATGCATTGACTACAACTTTCTAAGGGAAAATAATGACAACCACAAAACAATCAAAACCAATTTTGCAAAATTACAAACAAGCTTGGCCTAAGAGAAGATATATGAAAAGAAATCCCCTCTACTCTTTTGCAGAGGTCCACAGACATGGAACATTGTATACAATGTCAGATTTTTTTAAAAAAAGAAATTGATTAATTTTGATGATTTTTTTTCTCTTTTCTTTTTAAATACATTTTTGTTACAAAGGAAATCTCTCTGGGAGGGGGCAGATGGAAAGATATATGAGATATTTAGATGATATGAAAACAAAATAAAAATATATTTTTTGGCTTTTTGGAGGAGGGAGGGCAGGGCAATTGGGGTTAAGTGACTTGCCCAAGGTCACACAGCTAGTAAGTGTTATGTGTCTGAGGTAGGATTTGAACTCAGGTCCTCCTGACTCCAGGGCTGGTGCTCTATTCACTGTGCCACCTAGCCGCCCCATAAAAATCTATTTTTAAAAAGTGAGGAGTTAGACCTTATGATTGGAGTAGTGCAATAAAAAAGAATGATTTCTTCTGTAGAATAAACAAATCAGATAAAAGAGATGGCAGAGCAGTACTGTATTACCTGTTTAAGAACACTACACATGTAGGAAAATCCTAACCTGAGGAGGTCAATCAACAAACATTTATTAACTGCCTACTATGTGACAGAAACTATGTGCCCTCCTAGAAATATAGCTGTTTCCCATGTAGGAAACTTGACTAGTGCCCAGAAGCCCATCATCTTTTCAAGTTCATTCAGAAGAGCAGGGGTAGGGATTAGAGATTATAGTTGACTCAAACTCTTTAGGTTAAAAAAGTTGTCAGGACAATCTCACTGCCTTGAGCAAATGCAAGTGAAAGCCTATCTCTTTGTATAATTTCAAGCCTGTTTAGATGCCCCATTTCCTGTATTTTAGCTGAACTTAGACTGATCCTGACTCCACTACCAGGTTTTGCTTTAGGATCTTAGACAGACTTCTTATGTCTGGCTCCTTCTTGTTGATTTTCTCATCTTAGAAGTTCTAATGAAGGGCTCCTATGCTTTGAATGGGCCACCCTATATTAATTAATATCACAAGTAAAGATTTTATTCCTAGGAGCAGACCAACAGAACAGAGTCACAGCCCAATGGCACAGACAGCTCTCAGCTATACCCCTGTTATGGGAATGGGAATCTAAGATCTTCCTTGCCCCTAGGCCCTTTGATAGGCTTAAGTGATTCTGAGAACCTTCCCAGATTTGAAAATATATTCTGCCCCCTAATAGGCTGAATGTGGTCACCTGGAGCCTGTGGTGGGAGGCGTGTTTTCAGGAATGCCCACACCTTGGTGCTTTGTGATTGGGCAGTGGGTCAAGAGGGTTGTAAGTCTATATATACCCTGATGTGAGATTTTGTTTTGGGGCTCACTTTGAGAAGAGTTGTATGATTTGACCAGATGAGACTCTGGGCAGCCATTGAGCCCCCTGGCTTTGAAAACCCAGATGTTGGTGCTTCCCTCTCTGGTAACTGACTAGGTGTGGATGTAATGGTTGGACAGTTGGAAGTCTGTCTGCTGATTTGTTTCTCTGTCTGTATTTTTTTGTCTACTTGTAACCTCTGTATTCTCTGAAGTTTGGGGTGCTGACCTTTTCCCCCTGAATTAGGTAAATGACATATGTTTGATTAAAGCAAGATTGTTAACCCATTTTCAGTTGCTTTCCTTTAGAAAAGCCAATCTAAGAACCTGTGTTGGCAGCCATCCTGTTTGCTAGGGTGCTTGCTGCTACAACTCTTCACCCAGGCTTGTCCTTGCCTACAAAGATTGGATGATCACTCTCACTTGGGTACATTGTAAAGAGGATTCTTGTGCAAATATGGGTTGAACAATGCAGACTTTAAAGTTCCTTCTGAAAATGAGATAAAAATGATTAAAATCAAGAGAAAGCACAGAATATCATGAATCATCTGTGTAAGGCATGGTATTATGGAGAACTTTTGAGATACTGTGAGTAGTTTAGTTGGTCCACACGTGGCCTTCTAAGTCCTTCTGACTGAATCAGACTTTTGACTGAATTCAAGTTCTACAGAATAAGTCCTTTTATTAATAGGATTTTTTCTGTGGAGTTTAGATTTAGTCAAAAGGCCACATTTGAGGACCTAGAGAGACACATGTGGTCTCAAGGCTGCAGGTTCCCCACCCCTGGTTGTAGTGTATTTACAGGGGAGTATTATGTGAGAAGATAGTCCAGTGGATAGAGTGCTGGGCCTGGAGTCAGGAAGACTCCTCTTCCTGAGTTCAAATCTGGTTTCAGGAACTTATAGCTGTGTGGCCCTGGGCAAGTCACTTAAGCCTATTTGCCTCAGTTTCCTCGTTTGTAAAATTGACTGAAAAGAAAATGGCAAGCCATTCCAGTGTCTTTGCCAACAAAACCTCAATGGGGTCACAAAGAGTTGGACATGACTGAACATAACATTATGCAAGAAGTTTTGGAAGGTAGGATGCTGTTAGATTAGAGAGGGATTTGAATGTTGAATAAAGGAGTTGGAACTGAGTTCCAATCTGAGATAGGAGGAGTTAATCAGGGAAGACTTCCTGAAGATGAATTTTGAATAACTTTATGAGAGAAAAGTATGAAACATCAGATTCCATGTCCCCTTCGATATGTGAAGATGGTTGAAATAGATTTACTTGAGTATGGGAAGCTGGCATCCCTATTTTTCCCGACTATCTAGTTTCAAGGAGAGGTAGATGCCATTTAATGGAAAGTCACCTAATGAAACAACTGGCGTCCATTACCCTGAGCAACTATAGAAAAAGAGACTGTGGAAAAACAGCTTCACAGTGCTGGGATGAGGGGTCTGGAGAAGGGCAGCCTAAGGGAAAGTTGATCGACTTCGATGTTAAAATTCTAACTCCTCTAGGTATGAAATGAAATCTATTCTTTGTCTTTCTTTGAGTCATGTTTCCCTCTCCATCCTTTGTTCTTCCCAGTTGAGTCTTTGATTAATATTGCTGTTATTCAGTCATTTTTCAGTTGCATATGACTCTTTAGGATTTTAGACATACTTCTTATATCTGGCCCTTCTTGTTGGTTTTCTCATCTTAGAAGTTCTAATGAAGGATTGAAGATTTTCTTGGCAAAGGTATTGGAGTAGTTTGCCATTTCCTTCTCCAGTTCATTTTATACAAAGTTAAGTGACTTGCCCAGGGACACATAGCTAATAAGTGTCTGAGGTCAGATTTGACCTCAGGGAGATGAGTCTTTCTGACTCCAGGCCTGGCACTCTACCTAGTGAATGACTTAGCTGCCTATAATTAAAATATAATACACAGACACACATATATACATACATATTTTATATATAATTATGATATAATATATTGTATGTATTATATATTACATATGATATAAAATTATAATACAATATATTAGATACACATTACATGTATAATGTAATATGCATGCATAATACACATACAACATATAATACATGCACATGTATTACATAAATAATAATATATTACATATATTATATACCTACATGCATGTATGCATTCTTGCATAATACAAACACACATAATACTGGCTTGGCCACATTTCCTTTTGATGTCCTATATTTGACACTGCCTGCAGGCAAAGGGAAAGAATAAATGATGCCCAGGATTTCCTTTCTATTTCTTTCATCCTCAACATGGTAGACTTGTCCTGGAATCACCATATGTTTGGAGAAAAGATTAGATGGAAGGGTAGCTGAAGCATTCAGAGTAAAAGTCTAGTTGCTGTGTTCTCCCACCCATGGGCCTGTTGGAGCTTCTGTGTGCTTTAGGGGCCATGGGCCACGTCTTGGATTTCACATTGACCCCAAAGCTCTCGTTACTTTTGGAATTTCTCCAATCCTGGGTTAGGTCAAGTTTTGATCTAGCGGCTTTTGGGGTATGGAAGCTGGCTTAGTATTGTTCTTTATCATCAGTGGAGTTGACTTCATTATAGAAAAAAAATCTATCTATGAAGTCTGGAATTCCACCCACACATGGAAAACAAGGCTCATAAAAGAACACAATAGTGTTGTGTTTGTCACCCACAAACCACTCCATCTGGCCACATGGTATAAATTTTTTTCCCTCTCCGTATTCTTCACCTGGGATTGATAAGGCACAATAAGTGAACTAATTTCAGGAGGCCAACTAAGTGATTACATGGTACAACATAAATATTTGGAACCTCTATGTAACTGGGAATACATTCCTAACACTGGCAGAAATCCCATCTTTACTGTGATGTTTGGAAAATTATCAGCAAAAAGATCTTTATTTAACAATATTTAGACAATGACTATAATAACATAAACAAGTTAATTATTTCAACGTTAATAAGGAAAACATGCCTTCATCTCCAGACCAAACATATCTGAATCTAGTAAATTGGCCTCTAGCTCTGGCCCAAAGCAGAATGTTAAAAAGTAGACAAACCTGGTTGACAGCATCCCTTATGCCTGCTCCCTAATTTGTCTCTTCTTAATAGCCTCCTTTCCTTTAATTGACCCTTCTTCAGTTTTCTAGTACCCTCTTGTTGCCTTTAGATGAAACCCCTCCTGCATGTGTATTTCTTGTTCATCTATCCTAATGGCCTCCTGCCATATTCCAGCTCCCAAATCAATCTGTATCCATCCTTGGTTCCATTCTTTCAAGACATTGTTGGGTAGCACAACAAGAAGATTCATATGTCAATTCCTCAAGAATTCATGATTTTCCTGGGGTGGCTCTCCCCTTCATTAATTCAGATTTCAACATGTCCACATATTAGGAAATTGTCTTTGTGAGTTTTAGAGGCCATCAAAGCCATCACTTGGTAGCCAGTCCTGTGGTGATGGTCCACAGGCAATAGATTTACTCAAAGCCTTGCCAGATTGACTAATTAATGGGCAGAACTTGCCAAGAGGTTGCATTTTCCAGATGCAGCCTTCAAGAACTCAAGGCCACCTCCAATGATACAATGAGGCAATGAGGAACATATTTGAATTCAAAGAACAAGCACAAAGCCAAATTCATTCAACTTGGTCTTTAATGCTTCAGCTGATTTATAACCTCCTCCATGTAGGTACTGCCACCAATGGTATATCACAACCCAACCACACTTTGTCACTAGTGGACTCTCTATAAATCTATAAATCATCTATATAGTGTCCAGCCAATGTCCTGCGGCCTTCCTCTAGTTCTTCAACCATTATCTGGGCACCATTACAAGCAGGGGACATGATCTCTCCCTCATTACATGCCTGCCTACCTCCTTTTGAATCTCTGATTCTATTTTACATAGATTCTGTGCTTTGCAGTTTATTGTTTGCTAATGCTGTTGCCTATTTACACCCGCCCTGCATCCTTCCATCGCCCTCTGGGTGACCTGCAATTTGGATATTGTGCTATCTAAGATTTGCAGCCATATATCATCAGTGGAAGATACTTACTGGCACTAGAAATAGAGTGTTTTATTTCAGTGAAGTTGTATAAAGCACTCATCAATTTCCCAGATGCAGTTCAGCCCACTCTTCTCTGATTTGATTCTGGGCCAAATTCATTGTCCAGCTGGAATATCTCTCCAAAATATATGTCCTGATAGATCAGCTCAATGGCTCATGCATCCAACTGTGTATCATAGCCTAGACAATAGGCATTCTTCATCAGTTTAGTTTTTCTTGGATTGTTGGGCTAAACTTTTCTGAGTGGGTGTGAATCTCAATTAGGAGGTCATCTGCAAACAGGGAAATCTAGAGGACCACACTATCTATATGGAATTCCTCTTCCATTTGGACTCATTCTTCATGAGAGTGGCAAGTCCCTTTAGAAACAAACATCTCTCCCTCTTATATCTTAATTGATTTAAAAAATCAGAGAATTGTCAAAGTTATTTGTTATTGCTTCTTTCCTCTCTCTCTCTCTCTCTCTCTCTCTCTCTCTCTCTCTCTTGAATGACCTTTAAACATGCATGGAGACACCCTGTTGGAGGAGATCCCTTAAGGCTGAATTTTTTTTTCTACTAAGTTAAATGTTTTAAAAAAATCAACCAATATATGACTATGGGTATGTTACTTAAATTCCAAAGGTCTCAGTTTCCTCATCAATCAAATAGGAATGGTGTCAGGAATACCTGAATTCAAATCCAGCTGCAGGCACTTACTAGCTATTAGCTTCCGTTTGCCTTAGTTTCCCCATCTGTACAGTGAGGATAATAATGGCACCTACACAGTAGACAGTGTATAAATATTAGCTAACATCATTATCATCATTATAACCTTACTATAAGGAACAAATGAGATAATGCATATCAAGCATTTTCCAACCTTGATGTTAACCAGTGTCAACTAATATAATTAGTATTGGTGTTATTCTTCAGTCACCACGTTCAGAGTTCTATAGCCAGTTTGTATATGGACATAACTCTTAGAGAAGAAGTAGCTGAAGTAATAGACCTCTGTCTCTGATGCCATCTCATGTCCGGTCCCCCCCCCACCACCCCGCCACAATCTGCTTCACTCTACTCCTTTCTTTCTCCCTCCCAGCAGCTCCTATGTCCAGAACCTTTCCATTCTCCACATTAAGCTTCCTAGAACTCATTTCTTTCTGGGCCTTGCTTGGGTTTTTGCATTTCAGTAGAAACTTTCTGGAAGTATGTCATTAATTACCCCTAAGGGACCCATCTCTAGAAGTGAGAACTTTCAGGCACCGTACCAAGAGGTGGGGAGAGATATTGTTGGTACATCTTTCCATCATAAACAATAAAAGTGATCACCAATGTCTAAGACTGGCTCTAAGTGGGAGATCTGGCCTGGGGGGTTTTACTTCACTTTGTATCCCCAGTACTGTACCTGGTATCATGGTTACTCAATAAATGCTTGTTCAAGCTCCAGAGGGGAGAGGAGGATTTCCCAAGTACCAGTTCTCCTGGCAGCATCCTTCAGTGAATTTTTACCAGCCCACAAAACCTTTACTCCCTAAGGCTCTTACCTCTTCAAACCTATCAGCCTGAAGAAGTGACTCTTCTTCCTTCTGGCTTCATTCCATTCTGCCATTCTCCCACTTTCTTTTTAACTTGGGTTCTGAGCCATAGCTTCAGGCTGAATAATAGGAGGGACAGAACTTGGGTGTTTTATTGGCCCAAAGTTTAGTTTGGACAGGGAAATATGTACTCTCTTGAGAGTGCTTTGGGTTCCTTTCTCTTTCCATAAAGCTCAACACCTCTCAGTTTTGTTCAATGCCCCCTTTTCAACAAGGGAACTTGGTAGCCTTGTAAGAGTATGTAGATTTAGATCTAAAGAATATTGTAGGGGCGGCTAGGTGGCGCAGTGAGTAGAGCGTTGGCCCTGGAGTCAGAAGAACCTGAGTTCGAATCCGGCCTCAGACACTTAACGCACACACAAACAAAAACCTAGCCGTGTGACCGTGGGCAAGTTACTTAACCCCAATTGACCTCCAAAAAGCAAAAAAAGAAAAAGAAAAGAAAAGAATATTGTAGACTTTGTATGGCCCAGTGTTTCTCAAACTGACCTTCAAGAAATTATGAAATACTCTTGGATTGCCATTTTTAAAAAATGTCTTAATTTGTTTGGTATTAGGCATTAAAATAATTTTAGAGGATTTTACAAGAGTTCTGTGAAAGTTTTGTTTAAAGTGAGGAGCAATTTCCCCACAAAAAAAGTTTAAGACCCATTGGGTAGCCACTCATTTTAATAGATGAGGCAGCCAAGGCCCAGCCAGAAAGAGGCTCATGTTATACAGGGAGTAAACACTGGGATTCAAGCCCAGATCTTCTGACTCCCAAATTCAGCACTCTTTTCAACACTACACCTGAAGCAATGGATTTCCACAGATCAAGGATATCTATCTCCACCCTCTGTTCCTTCAAGCCTGCAACTGTCAACCACTTTTTACCACATAAACTCATGCCCACTCTCTCTCCCCTTGCCTTTCAGTTTTGTGTGTGATGTGTGCACTCCTATAAACCTGGAAAACAGAGCATTTCCAGTGGGAGTCTCCTCTCCCTGGACTGGCCTCTCAGTTCCCATCTGCCAACACTCTTTCCCCCCCATCCTTTTAAAAATTCCTCTGGAAAGCTGGCCCCATAGTGGCCATCTGCCCACAGAAGAACTGAGAGAAGCATGTATCATGGTGACGACTCTGGGCTTTAAAAGCTGCTGGAGTCTTGTGACTCTGAATTTTAACCATTTCCTCCCACTGGTATTTTTGGTCTATAAAATAGCATCTCCCTCAACAATCTGAGCCAGATCCCTCACTCTAAGTGCATTATAAAAATTATTTGAGTGTAGCTCTCGGTTCTTGGCTGCTGGAAACCCTGGCCTAATATTAATGAAGAACAATGTAAGCCTAGTAACCCCAGCCTGCTACCAAATTCCTGAGGGGTCAGAGTCTGACTTCTGATCTCCCCATGGCTAAATGTCTCATACTCTGCCAGGCACATGTGGGTGGTTGATAAATATCATTAGATGATGGCGGCAATAACAATGACCATAAGAATGGACCTTTTCTTTGGCCACTTGCTATTTAAATTTCTAGGATTTTCTTCAACCCAAGGATAAACCTATGAAGAGAAGGAACAGCCTTCCCTTCCTCCCCCACCCCATTAAGGTAGAACAGGGAAAAGGGACTTTTGCTTGACCTTGTTGGCACCTCAATGGTTGCTGGGTTGGCCAACCCCTCTTGTAACCTTATTTGGTCTCCAGGCTGTTCCAGTTACCCCATATCCTCAATTCAATTCAATAAATATATATTAAGTAGCATCTAGAATGTGCCAAGGAACTAGGTGCTAGGCACTGGGAATAGAGAAAAATGGACACAGATAAATAAATACAAAATATGGGCACAATAAATCCAAAGACATTTTCTTGGGTGGGGGAAGGAGCAGCAAAGAATACTAAGAAGGAGGAGGAATGGTAAAGGCCACTTGGATAAGTTGGCACTTGGGCCTTGAAAGGAACTGGGCATTCTAGGTAAGGAGGGAGAGCATTCTGGGTCTGGGGGTGCTACTGAAGCAAAAGTACATAGGATGGTCAACAGCAAGTAGGCCAGGCTGACTAGGAGAGAAGTTCCTGGCCTAAACCTTCACATGATCATTCCTTTACCTTTAGTTATCCAGAAATTGAGTTTGGGTTATTCTCAAGAGGACTGGCTTTTACTAGTAATTAAAAAAATTAAGGTAAAGAAGAAACAAACACAATTTACTGAACGTAGAATTAGAGAGAACAGAGAATAAGAATCTCCTTTATCCTTACTCTAGCCATGGAGGCTAGGGGCCATCTGCAATCATCCTGATCTATATCTGGCCACTAGACCCACATGGTTCTAGAGGAGAAAGTGAGGCTGGTGACTTTGCATAGTCCTTCCTCACTTAAATCCAATTCATGTGCAAGTCATGGCATCATCTTTCTGATATGGTCCACTTCAAGAATGAAGGACAGATAACAAAAACAACAACCATGGAGGCTGGCATGAGCTTCCTGAGCCAATTAGTCCTGCTCTCTTTGATCTTCTCACCCCGCTCAGCCTTGCCACAAGGTCAGACACAGTGCTGCCATGGCCAAAGCCCAGGCTCTGCATCCATCACCTGTTCCCTACCCCCAGTGCAAATTCATGTCCATGTCAAAGCTGTCACCCTCTCTAGTCTATCCCATCAACTTTCCAGGTCAGTGTTTTTCAGCCATCTTTCACATTAGCAAAGTTCTGCCTCCTTCCTTCTTTAGCCTGCAATTTATTGAGCCAAAGATTCCTTTCCCTATCCCCACCCATATATGCCCTACCCAAATTCACAATGTCTCAGACAGTCCTACCCAGAATGAGGAAAGGGTGATTTCTTCCTATAGCCATGATCTGGAAATTCTCTGTCTCAGAGACAGAAGAAACTACAACTCTCAGCAGGCCCACAGCACCTGATCTCAACTTCCTCCTTGATGGGTACCTGGGATCAATACTCCACATGTAAAGGGGCCATCTCCCACTTCACCCATGATCTAGACCTATATACAGTCACCGAAATGTATGAAAGCACAGTGATTGAAAGAGAGTGGACCAGGGGGTGGCTAGGTGGCACAGTGAGTAGAGCACCAGCCCTGGATTCAGGAGGACCTGAGTTCAAATCTGGCCTCAGATACTTAACACTTATTAGCCCTGTTACCTTGGGCAAGTCAACCCCAATTGCCTTGCCCTCCCCCTTCAAAAAAATGAAAATTAAAAAAAAAAAGAAAGAAAGAGAGTGGATCAGGAAGAAAATGCTCTCACTGACCTGCTACTGAGCAGATGGGTCTGCCCAATTTCTCCCTGTGTGGAAAAAAGTGTTGCATTTAACTCTAGCTGTGACACACAGAGCCATCTTACTTCACTTTAAGCACCGTATGCAGGCATTGGAAAGATATTCAAGTAACACCTTGTGTTCTCAGCTCAGCTTAGCCTTTAACTTGGGGTTCAACACTGATCAGATTCCTCAGTGTCTCAGGGCAGCCTCAGTTCTGTCATTTGTATAGTCAGAAGCTTTAGAGATAGATGGGGTTCTTGGGGGCCATTTAGTCCAACTCCCTAATCTTACAAATGAGAAAACTTAGGTTGTGAGAGGTGACTTGCCTGAAGTCACAGAGTTATTACGTGGCTGAATAGAATTTGACACAGGTCCTCCTAGCTCCAAATCTAGCACTCTTTCCTCTCTAGAACAGCTTCATTTCATAAAAAAATAAAATGAGAGAGTTAGACTAGACCAGGGGTGGGGAACCTTTTTGACTTTTAGGGGATTTGTTCTGTGAAGTTTGGGTTCAGTTAAAGGGCCACACTTAAGGACTTAGAGGGCCATGTATGGCCTGGAGGCCGAAGGTTCCCCACCCCTGGACTATGCTAGTTCTGTGATTCTATGAATATTACTGGAAGGAACAAGTTGTTTGATAAGTTTCTTTTTTTTCTTGGAGTAAAAGGAAGAAAAAAATGAAGGAAGAAATGAAGGGAAGAAGACAGCAAAGAAGAAGAAGGAAAGAAGGAAGAAAGGAAGAAGGGAGGACACAAGCATTTGTTAATATCTACTATGTGGCAGGCACTGTTTGCTAAGTACTTTGTTGATATTATTTCATCTAATCTTCACAACCCTAGGAGTATAGTGCTATTATTAATCCCATTTTACAATTGAAGAAACGGAGGGCAGAGAGAGGCTAAGTGATTTGTCCAGAATCATATTGCTAGTAAGTGTCTAAAGATGGATTTGAACTCGGGGCTTCCTGACTCCAAGTCCAGTGCTCCATCCACTGTGCCACCTAAGTAGAAGTGGATAGGGGGAGGGAGAAGGAAGGGGAAAGAGGAGGTGTGAAGAATGTGATTCATTGCCTTACAAAAATTATCAAGCTGTGATGCAGAACTGGAATGAACCCTAGAGCTCGGCTCCCTTATTTTATAGATGCAGAAAAAAGTTCAGAGATGGAAAATGGCCATCCCAAATGAAAGAAGCATCTAATTCTAAATCCTGTGCTCTTTCAAGCACACCGTATGACTTCTCAGGTTCACCACCCTTCCCTTCCCTTCTGTCCTTTGCATTCAAGGAATGGGGAAACTCCTCCTTGATCCCTGATCTCAGCTCCTCCCAAACCATACCAATTCTTGATACCCAATCCATTCTTGATAATTGTTCTTTCCCAGAAGGGTGAATACCACTGACTAATGTTAATGGGATGTAAGCTCCCTGTGGGCAGGAACAGGACCTTCTTCCTTGAGTCTCATGAGGTTAATTAGTTAGGTTGTTAGTTGATTGAGTATAGAATTGCTACCATCTGGTAAATGACTCCACCCCTCCATTGCTCTTCTATTTTGGCTTGTTGGATACCTTGTAGTAGATATTCCTTTAAAGACACTGATTGGGTTAACTCACCAATAAGATCCCTTCCAATTACAAAATTCTGTGTCTAGAGAAGGCCCATATCACAGATGCAAGAACTGTTTGAGTAACATTTTTGCCTCTGCTGAGAGAAAAAGGAAGCAGATACCAGGGGTTGTCCCTGGGTACTAAATGATGAATAGGACCTGGGAGGGAGAAGGGATCATAGGGATCATAGATTTAGAATTGGAAGGTACTATAGAGGCCATTGAATCAAATCCATTCATTTTTACAGATGAAGAAATTGAGGCAAAGAGGTTAAGTGACTTGCCCAAGGTCTCATAGCTGTCAAGTATCTAAGGAAGCCCAAATTCAATGTAGGTATTTTCCCCATTCATCACTGCAACAGTTCCTTGTCCTTTCATTCTGCAAAGTCCTGAGGGGACTTCTGGTAGTTTCCCATTTTAACGTCTTATTTTTACAAACTAGGAACTAAACTCACTACTAAAAGACTTCAAGTGCTAAGGTCCCCTTTACATTTTGGCACCCTGGAGCCAAGCCCATGATAGCTTACTCTAGTTGGCCCTGGCTCTTGGTCTTGTGTGACTGCCTTCCACTTCCACAGTTGGGAGTCGTGGGAAAGAAAGCAAGGAACACTAAGAAACACGACTTTCGGGGCGGAGCCAAGATGGCGGAGTAGAAACAGCGCTTCCAAGCCACTCTTCCCCCAGATCACCTCCAAACTATGTAAAAGGGGACTTTGAACAACTTCTGGAGCTCCAGCATCCACAGAACAACACAGAGAAGCTAACGTCCCCCTGAGGACAGCCCAGCAGCCCTGCAGGAAGGACCAGCACAGCAGTCTGGGAGCAGGCAGCAGTGCAGGGCGCAGAACGTGGGGGAGCGCCTGAGTCTCGGTTTTAGCCCCGGGGCTGCAGGGCTAGCAGCCAGCTGGAGGAACCCCAGAACACCAGCAGCTGTGGCGACTCCAGAATTATCAACATAGACATGCCTAGGACAAAGTGAGAGATTAGTGCCCTATGGACTTTGAGACCAGTATTTGGGGAACACGTCGGCTTCCTCCCCTGGGGGCTAGAAGCTACTGAGGAGACACGCCATTTTGCAGTTTTCAGAGGCAGCTCCAGCTCCTGGCCTGTGGACTGTAGGGAGATCCAGTGATCAGTCTTGGGGGGTAATTGCTCTTGCTTTAACCTCCCTGGATCTGGATTGTGATCTGGGGTGGAGGTTGTGGGTGGGTTTCCAGCTTGCCAGAAACGGAAGTTGCCCCCCCCACACACACGTTTGGGGCGAAAGTTCCTGTCTGGCACCAGGCCATACTGTGGCAACAAACCCAAAAGTCAAGTAATTAAGTGGCAACATGCCAAGCCAAAGGAAGCAAATTAAACAGAAAGATGCAACCTTAGACTCCTACTTTGGGGGCAAAAACGATCGAAGCATAGAGCAAGAGGAGGACTGTGAGGTCAGAAGTCCTGCTCCAAAAGCCCCAGGGGAAAACATGAGCGGGTTGCAGGCCATAGAGGACCTTAAGAAGGACTTTAAAAATCAAATAAGAGAAGTGGAGGAAAAATTGGAAAGAGAAATGAGAAGGTTGCAGGAAAAGTATGAAATGATGGTCAACAGCCTGACTGAGGAAAACAACACCTTAAAAAATAGACTAACTCAAATGGCAAAGGAGGCCCAAAAGGGCAATGAGGAGAAGAATGCCTTAAAAAGTCGAATTTGCCAGATGGAAAAAGAATCTCAAAAGTTCACTGAGGAGATTCATTCCTTCAGAGTTAGACTGGAGCAAATGGAAGCTAATGACTTTATGAGAAATCAAGATGCTGTTAAGCAGATCCAAACAAATGAAAGATTAGAAGGCAATGTGAAATATCTCATGGAAAAAACCACTGACCTGGAAAATAGATCCAGGAGAGACAATTTAAAAATTATTGGACTACCTGAAAGCCATGATCAAAGAAAGAACCTAGAAATCACCCTTCAAGAAATTCTCAAGGAAAATTGCCCTGATGTTTTAGATCCAGAGGGCAAAATAGAGGTTGAAAGAATCCACCGATCACCTCCTGAAAAAGATCCCAAAAAGAAAACTCCCAGGAATATTATAGCCAGGTTCCAGAATCCCCAGATCAAGGAGAAAATACTCCAAGCAGCCAGGAAGAAACAATTTCAATATTGTGGAAACACAATCAGAATAGCACAGGACCTGGCAGCTTCTACACTGAGGGACTGAAGGGCATGGAATATGATATTCCGAGGGCAAAAGAACTGGGAATGAACCCAAGGGTCACCTACCCAGCAAAACTGAGTATTTTGTTTCAGGGGAAAATGTGGTCATTCAGTGGAATAGAGGACTTTCAAGCATTCTTGAGGAAAAAACCACAGTTGAATAGAAAATTTGACATCCAGACACAAGAAGTAAGAGATGCCTGAGAAGGTAATCAGGGAAAAGAAATCAAAAGGAACTTATCAAAGTTGAACTAATTACATTCCTATATGGAAAAACAATGGCTGTGACTGATGAAATCTTTCTCAGTATGAGGGTAATGGAAGAAGGGTATATGGTCATGTGAGTGCATATGTGAATGTGTGTATATATGTTTGCAGTTATACATGGATGGAGGGCATAGGTTGAATTTGTTGGGAAGGGATGATACTTAAGGGGTGAAGTTGTGAGGTGGGAGAGGAGGGTGGCAGGGGGAGATGGGGAGAGACAGGGTGGGGTAAACTATCTCATGTGGAGGAAGCAAGGGGAAGTGGCTGCAAAGGAGGGGGAGAATAGGAGGGCAAAAAGGCAAAACCACATTGTCATTGAATTTGGTTCTGGGAGAGAATGACATACATACTAAATGGGATATCTCAACCTGCAGCAGAATAGGGGGAAGGGGGATGAGAGGAGGGATGATGGATGGGAGGGCATCCTTGGGGGGAGGGGAGGTTGGAAGTACCCACTATAGAAGAGGGACAGGATCGGGTGGGGAGTGGACCAGGTGGGGGGTGGGATGAGTGGGAGGGAATTATAAGCTGCCTTGTATGATATATCTATTATGGTAATGTTTAGCATAGCTAGACATATACAACATATACTGAGTTGCTTATCTTCCCGGAGGGAATGGGTGACAAGAGAGGGGGGAAATGGATCTGAAATTCGAGGTTTTAAGACTAAATGTTTCATATATACATATATATATATATATACATATACATATATACATATGTATATATATAAATACTATTATTAATACTCTTTTGCTTGTAATTGGGAGATAAGATGTGCAGGCATTGGGACATAAAGATTCACCTCTTCCTCTAATGGAAAAGTCGAAGGGGATATGGGAGAAGATAGGGGAGAGAGCAGATTGGAGGAAGCGATATCTTGTGGGACTGCTATTCTGGGAGGGTGGGTAGGGGAAAAACAGGGGAGAAAAATAATTGCAACTCAAAATCTGGCGGAAATGAATGATGTGAAACAGAAGTTATGAATGATGTGAAACAGAAGTTAATAAAGCACTTGCTTAATAAAAAAAAAAAAGATTACTACCACAAAAAACAAGAAACACGACTTTCATCCCCTTTATAAACATTCATGTAACTTCAGAGGACATTGGTATAAAATGGGTTTTTAATAATAGTGATAATGATTATGATAGTGATTGTAGTAGTTCACATTTATTTGGTACTTATAGGTTTCACATCACTCGAGCCATGTAGGCTTTCATTTTATCCTGATCTCAACTCTGGGAAGTAAATAAATGCAGTTTTTCTTCCCATTTTACAGATGAGGAAAATGAAGGTGACAGAAATTGAAGAAAATTTTGCAGTTTAGAGTTGGAGTTACCCAGCATGGTAAACCCTGAGCTTCCTTTATTTGTCTCTTAAGACACTGTGTAATAATAACTACAACAACAAAATAATAGTGATAATCACTAGCTTTTTGTCTATTATGTGCCAGACACTCTACAATTATTATCTCATTGGATTCTCACAGTAGTCCTTGGAGGTTGTTGTTGTTTGGCCCTTGTTCTCGAAGAAGAGCCATGACATCATGAGCATGAGGTCTTTATTTGAGTGTGAGTTGGATCTGAGTGAGGGAGGGCTGGGAAAAGGTGTTGGCCTTGACCTCTCCTCCACAGTCATTGGAGTCCAGTGGCAAGACAAAGGTCAATCTGACTGCAGATGGCCCAGGATGCAGTGGGTGACCTTGTCCTTTTTAAATTAAAGTCTTTCTCAGGTCTCAGTTTGTCTAAGGTCACACTCAATGACTAAAGGCTAGGTAAGAATTACCTGGAAAATACATGCTGTTATTGCCCCCATTTGACTGATGAGGAAACTGAAGTAGACATAATTTAAGTGACTTTCCCAGGGTCACACAGCTAATGTCTGAGGCCAGATTTGAACTTGAGTCTTTGCTTTAACCACAACATCACCTAGCTGCTACCCCTGCTGAATTAGCTTGACTCTGAAGTGTCAGTGTAGCCTTAGCTAATGACACAGGGCCCCTTTGACTTTCCCTCAGTAAGCCTTGTAAACAGCTTTTTGGTCTAGAGCTGTCTATCAAACAGGGTCTTTCTGACTATCTGAGCCTAAGGTAAAAGTATAGTGATGAATTTCTACATTCTGGGAGATCCATTTTTTTAGAGCAGGGGTTCTTAAGCTGGGATACAGGAACTTTCAAAAAATATTTTGATAACTGAATTTTGAAATATTTTATTTTATGCTTTTGTTTTACTGTATTTTTGGTGAGGCAATCAGGGCTAATTGACTTGGCCAGGGTCATACAGCTAATAAGTATGAAGTGTCTGAGGCCAGATTTGAACTCAGGTCCTATCCACTACACCACCTGGCTGCCCCTTATTGAAGCTTTTAGAAATATCATTCTGAGAAGGGGTCCAGACTGCCAAAGGGATGCTTCCATGATACAAAAACAGTTAAGAGTCCTTAACCTAAGAATAAAGTTTAAATCTTCTTGAGAGGCAGGAACCCTATGAGAGGGGTAATAATTCAATTTGTTATCAGTGAGTTCCACCTTGATGTTTTTTTAACATCCCAGCTTCATGTTTTGATTGATGGAGGGCTAAGGCAATGGGGAGCATTGAGGACAGATGGAAGAGAAGCAGGAGTACCCCTCTGAAAGGTCAGGGAAAGGCCTACCTCCTTCACTTTACCTCCAGGTGGCCCTGGACCACAGAGGTCTTCTTGAATCCCAAAGCAGAAGTGAACAAGATGGAATTTCTGAGGGCACAGGGAAGTAATCTCCAGCCATGAGGGAAAGCAGATTTCATGACTGCCCCCTGGCCCATGACTTCTGGATGTGGGTGTTATTTTTCTAGGATTTCTAAGCCTTACAGCTCTATAGCTGCAATAAGACCAATTCTGGAAAACTTGGGCTTCTATCAACTGTGAGTCAGTGTTAATTAAATATTAGAATAAGCATTCACATTTGAATTTCACTGTCATATCAATTTTTATGCCTTGTAAATGCCTATGATGATGCTTTTGATATGTCTCAGGTAGCTTCAATCTAAAGGACTTTCGCTCTTTATCAGTAGGCCAATAAAATGAGGTTTAAACAGGCTAATCTTCTTGGGTACACTTTGGCATTGTGACAGCAAGAAAAGACAGAGTTGTGAGTAAGTGTCCTGGCATGATCCTGTGGGCAGAAAGCCCTGATTCCATCCTGTTCTATAGCCTGGCCCCAACTTTAGACTGACTGTAGGCTGACCAGACCATTGGGATGCCTTGTGTCTCAAGGATGAATCACCAAAGCATCCCACAGATTCAGCTCCCTTGCTGGGCCTCTATGTAAGCACTAGCTCAGGGAAGTAGGTTTTTGAGGGTTATGAACCTGAGAGTTTATGTAGCCCTTGATGATGAGTGACTTGCTCAAATTCATGCCACTTGGGAAAGATTAGAACTGAGATGGAGAGTTAAGGGAGGCAGCTTGGCATCATGGCTAGATTGCCAGGCTTAGAGTCAGGAATAAGAATATTAACTAACATTTATGTAGTTTTTTACACGTTACCTCCTTTGATGTTCATAATATCCCCGTGAGGTAGGTATTACTTCATTTTATAGTTGAGGAAACTGAGTTTGAGACAATTATGGCACACAGTTACTGCCATGCCTCCCAAAATGCACTAGTGACTTCCAGCTCTGTGTGGGACCCACTGTTGCCTTCTTTATTTGCCATTTGGCCTGTCAGGAAATTCGAGGCAAGAATGGGGAAGGGGAAACAGACCTTTTATGCCTGCATAGCATACCCAGAAGGTTAAAGGAGTGCAGCTGTTTTTTTGGTACAGAGGTCAGCGTGTTACAGGTACAGAGTTCAGGTAAAGAGTTCAGCCTCTTCTTAACTCTGGGTCTTTCCTTCCTGACTCTGAGAAATCTGGTTTCTTTTCCTAACTCATTTTGTTTTCTTTTAAGGACAGTTTAAGCTTTTCCCAACTTCCATTGATGGTGAGGTCTTGAGGCTTTTTATAGCTGATTCTCAGGCATAATGTCTGGGGTTCAGATAAAATAGCAGTTATAGACAATTCCCCACACCCTGGAGCTGGTTGGTTTTTCTCCCTGGTCCCCACGCCCAGAGTCTTTTCTTCTTCTCCAAACTGCTCTTCTCCTGCTCCTGACCTTAATTAACTTAATCCTTTCTCTTCCTCTCTGACTCATCACTGATTTTTTTTCTTCTTGTTGTTCAGAAGTTTCTGTTCTCAGACTCCTCCTATCCTATCTAACACCTAAAGTCCACACTATCTTTCACCTTTTGTTCTTCTCCAGCGCTCTATATCCTAGTCAAACTAGCCTGCTAGCTGTTCCAAATATATGACATTCCTTTTATCTCCCATCTCTGGGATTTGGCACCAGTGACCTCACCCTAACCCCCCGCACACACCTTTTTGGAATGAACTCCCTTCCCAACCTCACCTCATCTTATGGAATCCCTACTTTCCTTTAAAGTCCATCTCAGGTGTGTCCTGTGCCCATACCTTTCCTTATTTTCCCCCAGTGGTCAGTGATCTCATTCTTTTAAATTACTTTATGTAATTTGTATTGACTCATCTGTATATGTTCTTAGCACCCTCTGTCTGCTTTTCTGTCATTCTGTCCCTAT
Organism: Gymnobelideus leadbeateri; assembly: GCA_011680675.1. Lineage (NCBI taxonomy): Eukaryota > Metazoa > Chordata > Mammalia > Diprotodontia > Petauridae > Gymnobelideus > Gymnobelideus leadbeateri. The sequence goes on along the minus strand of WOXC01003645.1, from coordinate 90,827 downwards.
CATTGTAAAGTAAAAGGGGGATGAACAAGACTAAGGGATAGTTCTTTGTTTCATATATCTGGAGCAGATAGGTTGGATGAAGAAGAACTGGGGGCCTAGAGTTAAACTGGTACAGAGCAAGCTGAATTACTTTCAGCAATCACAAAACCCCTTTAATGATCCCAGACTTTCCATGAAAACAAAGGCCCATCATTTTATTGTAAACTTTTTGCTGGTGATGCTGTATGGCAAGTAAGACACGGAATCTAAAATAAATACCACACAGAGGGCAATGGAGATGAGTCTGGTGGGCTTGTGAGCAGACTGCAACTGTAATAGAGGATTCTGCTGAAGAATAGAAGCTAAAATATCTCCTCAAGGAACTGTATGATAGTAAGATGAGGTGGACTGGTTATGTGGAGGGGGGGGTAGAGGTGTGGCTGATTGATGGACAGCTGAAGGGCTCCTCTGGAGCCCTCCTCATGTCAGGATAAATTGAGGAAGGCAAGTTGGGTGACTCTCTGTGAGGAACTTGAGGAAGGACATGATCAGGAGTCCCCAAAGATGGGCAAGCACAAATGGATTGTGACTTCTATTACTGGTGGGAACTTCCAAATTGATGAGATCAATTTTAGTACTGCATATATCTGTATATATGTTGCATATGCCCCGGGGTCCCTAAACTCACCAGTTTCAATTGCTTCTAATGACGCTTTCTATAGGATCATTGATTTGAAGCTGGAAGGGAATCAGGAGAAGCCTTGGCATCTGGTAAACCTGGGTTCAAGTCCTTTCCCTAACAAGTATTAACTATGATTATGGATAGATTACTGAACTGCTTAACGCCTGAGGAAAGTCTCTCAGACTATCAGTTACGTTTGTTGTTGTTGAATCCTTTCATTCGAGACCAACTGTGTCCAACTCTTTGTGATCCCATTTGGGGTTTTCTTGGCAATGATATAGAGTGGCTTACCATTTCCTTCTCCAGCTCCTTTTACAGATTAGGAAGCTAAAGCAAACAGGGTTAAGTGATTTGCTCAGGGTTACACAGCTAGTAATTGTCTGAGGCTAGATTTGAACACAGGATTCTCAGCCCAGTGTTCTACCCACTGCATCGCCTAGCTGCCCAGTTATGGACAAGTTGCTCATCTTTACTGGTGGAAGAAGAGGTTGGCATCTATATTACAGGTTCATACACACACACACACACACACACACACACACACACACACAGGCAACTTCCTCCTAGCACATGAATCGCTACCACAGTAAAGTGACAGGGGCTGATGATAGATAGATACCTGCAGACTTTATGTAGTCAGTGTTCTGATTTGAAAACACTCAGTGATTGGATGAAATTAGCAAAATTTCACAAAACCCTTAAAAAAACCTTTTAAACATTTGGTGGTTTATTTATTTTAGAGGGAGAGGCATGTCGTGAATCAAACCAAAATAAAAAACACACTTGAAAACTCCACCTCCCACCAAATATTTTCTTTCTTTTCCAAGATACAGAGTTGCTGACACATGGGCAGAGAATCTGGAGGCAGAGTTTGAAGTCTGACCTCTTTAACAAAAAACTTTGTAATTAGTGACCCTTCTTGTAAAATAACAGACAATACTCTTGAACCCAGTTCAAAGGAAAGTTAACTCCTAGAATTGTTCAGTTTCATATGTGGTAAGAAACTTTTTCTCCTGGTGTATCATATTTTGGGACAATTGGCTCCTTTTGCCTTTGCAAGTTTCAGAAAAGGGTGGGAATGACCATTGTTTTTTTTTTTTTTTTGCACCAGGGCCAAAGTCAGCATTTGCCTTTTTCTGAAAGGCAGGTAGAAGGAAAGCAGCCCAAGCCAACTCAGTAAAAAAACACAGATGTTTAATAGCTTATTTGCTTTCTCATTGGGGGCCCAGGCAACCTTTGCTTTGCTTGATGGCTATGAATCATCAGCTTTAAAGTGGGAGCTGGAGTGATGTGACAAATACAATGAAAGGTTCCTTTGCCTTCACCGTCCTGTTCTTTAAGCACATGGAACCCAAGTCACTTGTGATTGTATAATTAAGGGGATGCCATTCATCTTATTTTTAATGTAAGATGTCTTTCTTATTATGAACTTAACAAATGTGAACATTTCAATATAAAGAGAACAGAAAAGGGAATGATAAATTTCTGCTGTGTACCAATTGCATTTTTTAAAAAGTGTATATTAAATTTAACACTGTCATGATAAACCTGCCCTATTTGTCTGACTCCCCTTTTGAACTTCCTTCTCTCTTCTTTGGTGTACTTAAAAAAATCCATTCATTCTACAGGGGAGAAGGGGTCAGGTGGTGACAAAGACAGCAAGGACTGAAGCACACAGCTTTCCTCCCCACTGACAAAGGTTATCTACTCTCATGCCACTCTTTCTGACCATACATACAATTAGTTCTTTTGTTTGCCCAGGAAAGAGTTAGAAAAGGCAAGGATTTGGATTGAAATATGCCATCAGATGGGATACCATCAATGCTTTCTTTGCATCTAAGAACTGAAAATTGAGCCCTTTTTGAGAAGATCCCTATTTTGAGACAGGAACTGTGGGGTAAGAGACATGGGAGAATATCCTAGATGGAAGAAGATAAATCTTGATATGAGAAGATGAGACCAGTCATTTGACATTACTTATCTGCCCTTGGAACTTAAATTGCATAGTCTCTCATTAAAACTGTCATCTGTTTTTTTTTTCTTTTTGCTTGAGCAAAGGACGAAGGCTACATAGTGTGATAGTTAACTACTTATGTGACTGTGAGAAAAGGCACTGTTATGTGATTCACTTTGATCCTCAGTTTCTTTATCTGTAAAATATATATACTACTAATACCTGTAGTGTTTATATCACAGAGTTATTAAGGATTAAGTGAGCTTCATTCATTCAACAAGCATTTATTAAACACCTGCTATGTGTTTTCAAGACTGCTCTAATTGTACCTTCTTCAGGAGGCTCTTTTTGGTTCTCTTCACATCCAAGACTGTCTTCCTTTTATATAATTTGAAAGGTGATGAGGGTCTGAACTATTATGTAAGTAGAAGAAAGATGGTGGCTGGGAGATATAGCATGGGAGATGAAATCAACAAGATTTGACAGTTGATTGAATGTGCAGAAGAATGAAAGATGGACCTCATGTTGGAATCCTGCGTGACTGGAAGAATGGTAATGTCCTTAAAAGGTGGAATAAAGTTAGAAAGAAGGATAGGTTAGGGCTAGATATAGAGAGCTAAGCATCATTGGTTTCATGACTATAATTCAATTCATTGGAGCTGATGAGATTACCAAGAGATGGTATATATGGAGAAGAGGTCACAGGAAAGATCATTGGTGGGTATACTCAGACATGGAATGGGGAGGGACAAGGGTGATGATTCAGCAAAGAATAATAAAAAGGATTTTTATTATATAAACATGCATACATATGTACATACATACATAATCTTTTATTATATATACAGGTGGGAAGAGAACCAGGAGAAAGTAGTATCATGGAAAACCTCAGGAGGAGAATGGTTCACTGTAATCAAAGGATTCAGAACTGGAAGGGACCTTCTAGGTCAGTCTTTTCCTTTTAGAAAACTGGGGGCCAAAGTCAGATCTGTAGCATGGGCTTCCAGATTCGGTTCTGAATGAAGGAGTTCCTTTGATGATGTTCAAATTTTCTGGTTGCTGATTTCACCAAGAAAGACTCAGACCCAGGATAGTACAGAACTTCCCCTGTTATGGGAAAATTCTAGGCCCAGGACTCTGGGAAGAAACTTCTTTAAAATTATGACAATGTCAACATTTTAATAGTATCTTAGCCCTGTTGGCCTTATAAAAATATACTATGGGGGAGGGAGGCGATTTTGTGGGAAATTAAAGCTCTTTCACAGACATTGCAACGAGGATGGGGTGAAATCTTGCCTCTATCCCCTCCTCAGCCCCATGATAAGAGATTTAGGCAGCTTCTGATCAACTGTGCATTTTGCTTCTGAAGAAGTTAACAAATCTCAACGTCCTCATGGAATTATAATAATAGTTGTTCCTACTGATGGAGAAACTTTAAAGAAGAATCATGAGATAACAAATTTAGTGCTGTAAAGGACTTGAGATCATTTTGGCCAAATCTCTCATTTTACAGATGAGGAAACTAAAGCAGAGATATCAGATGACTGGCCCAAGGTCACAAAGGGTCATAAAAGGTGGTAGAGCCATGATTCATCTAAGTACCTCATTCAGGATACTAGACTGACTGTCAAAGTGTCAGATGCAACATTTGAACCAAGGTATTCCTTGACTCCAATTCCAGCACTCCATTACATAGAAAAAGGAGACCCCTCTTTAAGCATGGAAAATGAGGAAGTAAACATAAAAGATACTATTTAGTGACAGGAGAAAGAACAAATTCAGAAGAATTTTTTCCTATGCAATAACGATATGTATAGCTAGCATTTAAATAGTGCTTTAAGGTTTGCAAAGCCCTTTACAAATAGTATTTCATTTCAGTCGTATAACTCTGTGAAGTAGAAGCTATTATTCCCATTTCACAGGTGAGGTAAATGAGGCTGAGAGGCACAAAGGGTCACTCAGACATCTGAGTCAGGATTTGAATTCACATCTCTCTCGCTTCCAGTCCAACGATATACACTATACCAACTAGCTGCTACAGTCAGGGTGAATGAATGAATGAAAAAAATTATTATTAAGCACTTTCTATATTCCAAGCACTGTAATAAATCTTGGGGACACAAACAGAAAAAGCAAATCAGTCCCTAGTCTCAAGAAGCTCCCACTCTAATTTGGGGAGACAATGCATAACAAATTTCAGGTACAGCAGAGAGAGTAGAAAGACCTAGAAGTCCTAAGGGTTCCATAGTAGGAGGGATGGCAAAGCCCAGGGCCCCAAGTTTCATCTTTTGTGGCTGGCCTTTTTTTTTTTCTGATAAAAAGCCAACCCATGAGAGAAGCCTTTATAGAAATCCTAATTCTGACATATTTTAATAATACATCTCTGTGCAAAGAGATGGCCATAGTTCTCAGATCTCTCTTTCTCCTATCTAGACAGACAACAGCTTTGCTACTACAGTACTTGAGTACCCTTTGGACCATCCAGATCAGAAACATTAGATACAAAATACCAAAAGAATTACAAATACCTGACAAAGTTGCCCCCCTCAGAAACAAGCTCTGTCTAGGAAATCATCTAGAAAATATGATCATCAGATTCATGAACCAATTGGTTCTTTCTTTGCTTTCCTTCCTTCCCTCCTTCCTTCCTTCTTTCCTTCCTTCCTTCCTTCCTTCCTTCCTTCCTTCCTTCCTTCCTTCCTTCCTTCCTTCTCTTTCTCTCCCTGCCTCCTTAGTTCCCTCCCTCACTCCCTCCTTCCTTCCTTCTTTTTTTACCAACTGCATGATTTTTCTTAATGCTCATTTGCCTCCTACTCTGAATTTTCCAGTTACAGAGGAGAAGATTTTTCTTTGCTTTGGGAACCTATAATGTAAAGTGCTAATGTGCTCTGACAGGACAGTGAACAGCCACAATCTAATAATAAACATTTAAAGAAAAGAAAGCTGAATGAAGTCCAGGACATGTCGAGCAATATTAGGAACTATTTTGGTGATTTTAAATTTTATTTAAAAAAAAATACACCCAGGGATTGGGGGAGGGGAAGGATAGATTTCTGGATTGTCTGACCAATAGGCACGTGGGTTGAAGGCTCCTTCAGTCTTAGTTTTCTACAGAAGTTTATCTTCTAACATCTTTGCACATCACAAATCAAATCTAAAATTAGATTTCTTTTCACTGGAGTGTAAATGTGTGTGTGTGTGTGTGTGTGTGTGTGAGCACATGCGCACACATGCCTTGGCTTACTGTTGTAGGCATGATTTTGTTTCTATAGCCAGCAATGATACCAGGACCAGTGACTATCTGAACCAAATTTTGGTAGGGGGTAGGGAAGGGAGAAGAAATGGTGGAAAGTGAAGTCCAGGATCAGGTGGCTTTTTGGTCGCAGAGCTGATGGATGGCCCACACAATGACTTCACTCCAAGCAATGTGAAAACTAATTGAGAAAACATGTTCCAGTGATGTCTTCATGGAAAAATCCAGATTGGGGCATTTTTTTATTCCTTTAGAATTCCTTGAATATTTTTTGTGCGTGTCTCTACAGCCTCCTGGATCATTACCCCATTCTTACTAAGAAGGACTAAGATTTCCTGCTTTATCTGAAGTTAGGGCTGCGAGGGGTGGAACTCCCCCAGAGGGCTAATGGACCAGTGGTCAGTCGGAGGATGGGGCAGGGAGAAAGATAATCTGCCTTTTTTTATGCTTTTCTATGAAGAGAGAGAAGCAACAGCTCAAGTTCCTGGAAACTCATTCTCTCCTACATCCGTCATAGTCAACCCCCATACTTCAGTCTGCTCATGATGACTTCCCTCCACAGAATACCTTCTTTTCCTTTCTTTCTTACTTCTATCAAAGTCCTCTTGATCCTTCAAGGACCATCTCCTCCATGAAACCCTCCCTCCAATGATTCCAGTCAACTGAAGAGATACTCACTAAACTCCTCCAAGAGTCAGGGACTTAACTGGTACCAAGGATACAGAGGGAACAGAGAAAAAGTCCCTGACTTCAAGGGGTTACGTTCCATTGAGAGGATATTCCATGATCATAGATAATTAGAATCCAAGTCATAGAGTAAAGTGATCCATTGAACAATAAACATTTTATAAAGTACTTACTATGTACCCAGCACTATGCTAAGAACTGGGGACACAAAAAAGAGGCAAAAGATAGTCCCTCTCCTCAAGGACCTTATAATTTAATGGAGAAAACAACATGCAAATACAAAACAAGGTTATATGTTGTACCGAATAAGTAGAAAATAATTGACAGAGGGAAGGCACAGGAATTAAAGCTGGGGAATTCAAGAAGGACTTATGGAAAGAGGGGAAGGGGAAGCAAAGGGAATGAGCATTTATATTGCACCTACTGTGTGCTAGGCACTGAAGAGAACAAACATTTATATATTAACAGAGGGAAGGTACAAGAATTAAAGCTGGGGGATTCAGGAAAGACTTCCTGGAGGAGGGGAGGGGGAAGAAAAGGGAATAAACATTTATATAGCACCTACTATGTGCCAGGCATCATACTAAGTGTTTTACAAATATTATTTTGTTCTATTCTCACAGCAACCCTGCAAGGTAGGTATTACTAATGATCTCCATTTTACAGTTTAATTAATTAAGGCAAACAGAGGTTAAGTGACTTGTCCAGGGTCACACTACTTGTAAGTATCTGAGGTCGAATTTGAGTCTTCCTGACTTTGGGTCCAGCACTCTATTCACTGTGTCAGCTGCCTTAGGAAACAGTGCCTGAACTGATCCTTCAAGGAGGATGGGAATTCTGAGAGGCAAAAAGGAGGAGAGGTTGTATTCAAGGTGTGAGAATGGCTTGTGGAAATGTACTATATAGAGGCATGTCAAGTTTTGGGAACAGTATGTTTGTCAGCGGTACTTAATGGGGAGGAGTGTGTCAGAAAGCTGGTGGGGTAAGGTTGAACCAGAATATGGAGAATGTTAAATGCTAGGCTGAGGAATTATCACCCTTATTCCAATTCCTAAAGCTCTTACTGTCTGTACTAGGCAATTTAGCACTCAAGCATTTCTCTTTCTTCCTGTTTTAATATTTTCTATGTAGGGGAGAAAGAAAGTGAGGGCATTCCATGCAGGGGAAATAGCATGAGTGGATGGAGGCTTGGGGATCTTCATGGAAGCACCAGAATGACTAGGATGTGTGTAGGAGATATGGAGTTTTATGTCTGACCTTAAAGCTAAGTCCTTTCAGGACTGGAACCACGTGTTATGTTTCTTGGTATTTCCAACAGTAATTCAGATACTACTGAGCTTTTAAACAGGTGCTCAGTAAATACTCATAGAGTGAGATAGAGTTGATGGATAGAAATCCAGTCTGATGGCCCAGGATCATGGGCGTTTGCCCTTTCTAGGCTTTTAGATAATCAGTTCACCCTTTGTCCCTAGGTTATCATCTGTCAGTTAAGAATTGTACCTAAATGCAATGGAGATAATTATTCGATCACTGACTGACTGTTGCATAAAACTTTGGATGATAAACTGCTTCTTTCTCTAAGTTTATTTCTTTCCATCTCCTTTACCTCCCTAAAAGTCAAAAGGAAATAGTTATATTGTTGGATTGAGTAAGGAACTAAAATAAGATGATAGAATTTAGAGCTGAAAGAGATCATGGAGTCCAATACCCTCCTAAAAATACCTACAAATGCCTTCAGTCAAAAATGACAGCTTTCAAAGAATTCTGAATTGAAAGGATGATGTTTTATCATTTCCAGAATGAAATCTGGGGCAAAAAAATACATCTGAACATCCACTGATCTTTCACCCAGATGTCAAGGAGCTTGTAAAGATTATTTAAAGTTGGGAATGCAAACCAACCAGAATGTTAATTATAAAATGTCAAAACATACAACTGGATAAATAAAAATGATTTCTTATGCCAGAAATACCAATAGTAGATTTATACAAATTAGGGCATCTAAAATGGAAATGAAACAGGGGAGGGGGGACAATTGCCCTAGAGCTTAATTTTAAATGGAAAGATAGATCTAGGAAATGCAAATGGAGTGTACAATATGTTAGAAACCTGCCCTTTCAATCTTATTTACTCTCCAACTGAGCTCTCTACCCCAATCCCACAGGCTTGTCACCATACTCCCAATATATCATTTCCTTCTCATCGGTGTGGATTAGTGGATAGAGTGCTGGATCTGGTGTCAGAGGGATTTGGGTTCAAATCCTACCAGATACTTAACCCTGTGATCTTGGCCAAATCACTTAAACTCTTTGGACTCAGTTTCCTTATCTGCAAAATGATGGAGCTGGAACCATCGGCCCCTAAGGTCCCTTCCAGCTATAAATCTATGCTCCTGTGATCCTTTCCCCCTTTCAGGTACTCCCCACCATTTAGCACTTTAAATTCTAACAATTAAAAGATCTGAGAATGTAGAAGTCAGGAAAGAGTAAAGGAAAAAATGGAAACCCAGTGGCCCCAAAATGTGAAGTAACTTGCCCAAAGTACTATCACAGAACCAGGATTCGACTCCAAATTCCATTCTATTGTTCCTCATGCTCCTGAAAGGCCAGGACCACATCTCTAGCACGTAGCACAGCTAGCTCAATAAATGTTCTTTGGCACCTGTCAATCTATGCTTTTTCATCTGAGGCTGTGTACCCTTCAGGAAAATGAGCAAGCGTTCATTGTACCATGCTTCATTCCCAGGCAATTAGAACTACCTTGACTCATATTTCTTGAGGGTGAGGTGAGGAAGGGGGAATAGGGAGGGCCAGAGATGACACTGGCCTATTGGCTTATTACCTTCGATGAATCTGTGATCTCACTAATGTTGGTTCTCCCTCTCTTGATGCAGAACATAAGCCATTCATGTCCTTTCATATTGTATGACTGTGTCCACCCACTCCCATCTATCCTCCACAGGTGGGTCCGCACAACAATCCGGAGGCCTTCCTCTAGTGTGCAGGATCACAGATTTGAACCTGAAAGGGACTTTGGTGGCCATCTAGACTAACACCCTCTTTTTGTGGGTTTGGGAACTGAAGTCCAAATAGCCGAACAAAGAAAGCAACAAAACCCAGTGACAAAGTCAGGATTCAAACCCAGATCCTCAGAGTTGAAACCCAATGTTGTTTCCAATGCACTACGTTCTCTTGACACCGAGTGAATGTCAATGGAGCATGTGGGCTTTAACTCCATGACTGGCCCACTTTCTTTTCAGTGATTCACTTTAAAAGCTTAACAAACGCTTTTCATTCATTCATCTTTTATGTGGCTTCTCTTCTGAAATTCTTGGATATTAATGTTTATCATCATAGGTACAGAATGGCTGAGTCTTTTGATAGAGGTTTTTCCATTTCTCTTGAGAGAGATGGGCATTAATGTAAAGAATGGGCTACAACTGGTTCTAGATAGGGAAGTCATAGCTGTCTTGAAACACACCAAGGCAATTCAGCACATCTGTACCAGAGAGCAAATATTTTGTGGTTACTTGGAAATGATCACTGTAGTATAATGGATTGTAAATTTCCTTATAGTAAAAGGCTACTGTGGTAAGTCTGGACATCAGAGCCCATTCATCCACAATCTCATCATAGTTAGCCAATTTGGGGGTTTTTTGGTTGTCAGAAAAGACCACTGCTGGGCCCTAAATCTCTCAAACTTCTCCTTAGCCTAAGAATAAATTTACAGGGAAATTCTGAGTTTCTGGTTCTGAATCTAAAGACAAGAAGGAAGAGGAAGAAGAGTAAGAGAAGAAGAAAGAAGACTTTATACTACAAAATCAATTAGGTGCTTGGATAATTTGGAATAACTATTGAGAGGGTGATTAGGAGGAAGTGTGGTGCTCAGGAAAGAGCCCCTCGATTTGGAGCCAGAGAACATGGGTTCTCATCTCAACACTATCACTTATTACCTGCACTGTTGAGAAGTGGAAGGGAAAGATCTTAGTCTGGGGGGTGCTTGTTGGGAAAGTCACTGCCCCATGGAAGCAAACAGAGACCCCTAGTGCAGAGACTCTGGTTAAGATGCTGCTGGGGAGGCTTTCACGTGAGCAAGGAGATGCCCACTTTCTGCAATTTCTGTTTTATCTCATTAATTGCCCTAAGAGTCAGTTCTAACAAGCTCTCCCCCATCATTATCTTCTCTTCTCTGCTTTTAATAAATATCAAACATCTCCTGTTATTGGAAATCTCATTCCTTGGGACTGTATTCCTTTTACTCATTTCAAAGATGAAGACCCAAAGACAAGTCACCCAAGCTATTCTTGTCCTTTTGAGCCATCCTGGGGAAGGTAGTGGATAGGTAGAGAATGGGAAACTCTCAAGCAGTTTTCTAAGCCTCCCTCTTCACTGTAGAAAAGTACCTGAATTGGAAAATTAAATGGAACATTATGGACTCTCATTTATTCTAACAGCTTGTGCCCATTTTTATTTATTCACGTCTCATGGAGATGTATGAATCTTGTATTAATTGGCCTTAGTAGTAGGGAAGGTTCTACTTGGTTAATGACTCAAAGGAAGTACCCTCTGGTGAGTGACTGAGTGTGATCCAGGGTAGAATTTCCTCCTTATATCAATGCTGTAGACGTGAGGGTGGGTGCAGACAGGCTGCTTGTTCCCATACACACACACACACACACACACACAACATATAGTAGAAAAGACAACTGCTAAATTAAAACCTCTTCTCTTTCCATGTCTCCTTCATATTCTTCCCACCCTTCCCTTGTGCCCCATTCCCAATATTCTCTGGTTCCCATCCCCCTGGAGTCAACCATCTGCAGAAACAATGGCAGGTGCTGAGGGTAGAATCACTGGACTGGACTGAATATAGATGTCATTTTGGGGGATAAGCAACCTATGTTTAGGAGTCGACCTAAAAGGATCTGGATTCTGAAGTCTCAACCAAGTGATTCAAATCTTCTAGCAATTAAAACAATTCTTTGATTCTCTTGCTTTGTCTTAGCTCTGTTGCTGGAAGTCCTTACCTACTAGGGATAAATGCTTCTATTCATGGGATCAGAAATGTAGAACTTGATGGAAGTTTAGAGACCACCCTATTCATTTTACAGGTGAAAAGGACATTGTCCAGAGTAGGTAAAATGACTTCAAAAGGTTACAGATATAGATTGGGACTCAGCTCTTCTTCCCACAAGTCTTTCTTCTACCAATTCCTTGGATTATGATTTTTCCCCTTTGAATATTGATGTGTATCACAGTCAGGTTGGCCCGTATCATTCTTGGAATTTAGGCATTTGCCTGTCTTCTAGTTGGTGAGTAAACAAGGCCCTACTGAAATCTATAGGCTCTAAAAACCAAACCAAATCCACATCTGAATTACTGCTTATACTCATTTGTTAGTGAAAGCTCTTCAGAACTGCTCAGGGAAAAGACATGTTCTGGTATGTGAATATTTGATCTGCAAACTCAGTTACCTTACCAAGTGAATGAATAAAAAAGTCACAGGTACTACTTAGTCTTAATGCTTGGCATACAAATACTGCACCACAAGCAAGAAACTGAATGTGCTCATACAGCTTACAGTCTAATTAGGATGGAGTGTCCCAGGTGGGGTGTTTTTATTTGGGAAGTCACAAGGCAAATGATTGATAAATCCTTTCCAGGAATAACAGTGTTGATAGTTTTGTACTCAAAGCTAGAAGGTAGAACTCTGGGGAGTGAGAAGGTTATGCTACTGAGGCCTGGGTCTCACTAAATGTAGAGAACTCTCTCCAATCAGGAGTCCAACTGGACAGCAAAGGCAAAGAGGATAGAGTAAGATTGGATGTCATGAATATGAGCAGAGAGAGGCATCTGTGGGTTTAATTTCCAGAAATGTGATTTGGCAGGCATAACTGTACCAAGATCAAATTCAGTTTGGAAGGTGGAAGTATGTATGATAGATGTCACAGGTATAGGCTGCATAATCACTAATCTAGTGTGTTATTAGGGGGGTTCTTTTTTTAGGGGGTGGGTGATGAGTTGAACAAGATGACTTCCAAGGTCCTTTCACATTCGTAAATTTGGTGATTCTGTGAGTCTAACTGTAGTTGTACCTAATGATTTATGGGTTGAGAAGGAAAGTGGACTCTCAGAGAGGGGCATCATGGTGAAAGGAGGCTTCGGGTAGGGATGATGTTATCGTACTACCTGCTTCTGGAGGATAGTGAAATGAAGCACAAAGAGGAAGCACTCCTCCATGTCCTCATCCTGAGACAAAAGACCCATCTGTCCCATCCTAGTTATGGCTCTAACCTTAGGTCATCCATTTGGTAACTTCCCAAAGCATATACAGTAGTTATAAAACCAGTAAAAATAAGGGGGCAAAGCCCTGCTTCTGTCTCATGAATTTCTAAGTCCCCAGATAGATTTCTTTACAGAAAGTCCTGGCTTTCAATGTCAGCTTTCACTGCTTTTGATTTCAGTATCTGCTGGGGTCCCTCCTTATCCATCCCTCAGAAGTGAACTCCTTCATATGGTGATGAGCACTTCTCATGCAGTCCATAAAGGTGAACCCTTTGTTTGTGATGTTATGGTGATTAGTATAATGGAGTGGCTGAACCAATTTTCTGTGGTGTCTGTTCTGTGACCAGACAAGCCAAGTGGCCACTGGAGTGAGAGCATTCCATGGACATGGTGTGGGTAATGCTTGATATCCAATTCAAAGAGCAAATTTCTTGACTTTTTTTTTTTTTTTAGCAATCTACACTCAATAACCATAAGAAACTTTCCTCAGGCTCTTCCCCTGCCCTCCTGGCAGCCAGGGGCCTTCCTTTTGCCCTGACTCCCAATTCCATCTGAGTCCAGTACTCAGGGGATTGGGTGGGAAGCAACTACATCAGCCTGAGTCTGGAACCTGCCCCTACTCCCACAGGAATCACTGGAAATATTTGGGGTGGAATAAGAAGAGTTGGGATGGGAGTTTCATTTTCCCAGAAGTATTAGGAAAGAAGGGTTACAAGGGATGCCTCCAGGTTAAGGTAAATTGGAAGAAGGAGGTATGGCTCCTGTATTTTGAAGGGCTGGGGCAGAGGAGGAGATAGTAATATTCTTCTGTGCCTTGCCCATGGTTTTATAGGATCAGCTAGTCAGTCAATAAGCATTTGTTAAACACCTATTGTGTGCCAGGCACTGTGTTAAGAAACAAAAGAGAGTCCTGGTTCTCAAGGAGTTCATAGTCTAAAAACAACTATGCCCAATCAGAGACATAGAGGATAAATGAGAGATAATCCACAGAGTGAAGGGAATGGACATTTAAGGGGGATTAGGAAACTATTCTTTTAGAAAGTGGAATTTTAGTTACAACTTAAAGGAAGTCAGGGAATCCGGGTGGTGGAAATAAGGAGAGAGAGTATCAGGCATGAGGAACAGCCAGAGAAGATGCCTGGAGTCTGGAGCTGGAAGGGACCTCTGAGGTCATCATGTCCAGGCCCCTCATTTTACATGAGAAAGCTGAGGCCCACAGATGTTAAATGATTTGCCCAAGGTTACACAGGTAGTAAGTGTGAGGGACCGTTTTCATTGTACCAAACTTCTTCTGAACTGTTTATAGAATTAAACTGAACTAACCCATCCCCCAAAGAAAAGGAAAAAAAAAGGGAGGAAGTCTCCCTATCACCTTCCCCACTCCCAACCCCCCCTTAACACAGTCCTTAGACTTCACATCATCCTTTAGAGACATCTCATCCATTTCAAGTCTGCTCTCCACCATCATTTTATCAGTTTAAAAATGAAGGGGTATCAGTGGGAATTCAGTGATTTGGATGGGGAAAGACCCTCATTTCAATGCCCCTGAAGTTTACAAGAGTTTGGGGACTTTCGTTGAAGTTCAGAAAAAGGAATACACCTTCCCTCCATGCCAGTTCCCTCTCTGTCTTTTTGCTTTGGGGAGTTTTATTTTATTTTTTTTTCCTGCTGACAGACAACTACAGTCTTCATCAATAGCCCCTGGCTAGGAAATGAAATGTGAGCTGCCTATATTGATACTTGGCAGTGGGAACAAAAGAGGCCCATCAGACTGACTGAACATACTGCTCATTTGGGAGTGTAAGAGTTCACCTGACCAAGGGAGAGACAGGGGGACAGAATTAAGGGGAAAACTATAAGATCGGGGTGTTGTCCAGTCAGGCACATGGTAGGCATTTAATAAATGTTTATGGAACTGAATGAGATCAGAAATTCTTCCCCCAGGGCAGGTGTGTGTGGGGGGGGAGGGGAAGGGGTATGTCTCCAGTCCCTGGATAGTCTTGGTTTAGATTCTCTGGAGAAGTTGCTCCTGGCTTTTGGCTATCGTTCATTATTGCGATCTAGTTCCTAGTTCCATAGCTGGGATCCTAAGTAGGTATCATGACACAAAACACTCGGTGAGTGAGGGTCTGAGGACATAGGCAGAGCAACTGATACAGTCATTACCTTACAATCAGATTACAGATCAAGAGTAGAACCAGAGAAGATTTCACTTCTTTTGTTTCCAGCTGGGACGTGTACTTCGTTTCTCTTAATACCCCAAGCACCCAAAAGGCTTTGCTGTAATAGACTTTAATGCCTGAAACACCCATAAATTATCCTCCAAACTGTTACAACTTCCAATCTGGAACGACTTGGAAAAACCAGCCGGGCAAGCAAGATCTTTTTTTAATCTCTCACTTTTTAGGAGCACAGAAAGTTAGAGCAGCAAACCCTTTCCATCATTATCTGGGAGTTACGTTCTTAAGGAAAAGAGCAGTCTCAATCAGCCTGAAGTAAACTATTCTCGGGTGTAGTTTACTGACCCTGAAGTCTCTCTCTCTTTCCCTTTTTCTGCCGTCCCTGCTTTAGCTGAAGACGGTGGTGTCACCGCAGCTAAGCCTCCCCTGCACCTGGCAGCACCCGGCAGGGAAAGATGTCCCAAGAAGGAGGAGTTGAAGCCTTGGCTACCTCGGCCAGGCACCTGAAGGTGCCCGTGGCGCTTTTTAAAATGAAAAGGCTGGCGTAGCCCAACCCCACTGCCAGTTTCTCGACAGCACATCAGCGTTCCCATCCCCAGAAGAGAGCCTTTGACCTTGGGCACCACCAGAGTCTGTGAGCTCAGGAGGCCAGAGACCTGATCCCTCAGGGTCCCAACTGCTGAGGTGGGAGAAGCTGGAGGGGGACCAGCAAGGGAGCGCTAAGCCGATTTCTGGGCTTTGAGCTGAGCTTTTCGCCTCACCTGGGGAGCCCCTGGGACCGCGCTGCCTCAGGGCAGCAGGGTTACTTTCTCGACTCAGATCACTCTCGTGCACTCGCGAGCAAAACACTCGTACCTGCCTCTCCCAAACCTTCCACGGGATCAAAGCCAGTGGCCCCCGCCCCCACCCCTCACAAATTCGCTCCTTCACTTGCAGGTTTCTCTCACCAGGCTCCGCGTGCCCGCAGAGAAGCCTTTCCAGGGCCTTCGGGGTTCGCGGTGCCGAGCGCAGCTAAGGCGCACACGGTGCAGCTATCGGAGCCTGGCGACATCCGCGGACCCCCAGCCCAGTCCAGCTCTCCAGCCGCGCTCTCGGCAAAGCGCCGCCCGGGACACTCACCTTGGGTCTGTGCCTCCAGATGCCGGGAGCCTAGGGGTTGCCCAGAGGGTCGGAGATCTCGCTGGACCCGCGTCCGTAGACACTCTCCCAGGCGAACACAGCCATCCACCCTGTCCCAGGTCCTCGCCGTGTGCGCCTCTGCCCGTGCGCTGTAGTGCCGGTGCTGTGGGGCAGTCCTGACTCACTCGGAGATCAGTTCCCCTCGGGCTCGCAGCGCTTTCTGCTGGAGTGGCTGGCTCACGCTCTCCTCCTTAGCATTTTTTTATTTTAGTCCCTCCCCTTTCAAGGCTGCTCAAAACCTCCCCCCCCGCCCTTTCCCGCCCCAACCCCCACCCCAGCACCTGCTCTGACTGACTCTGAACGGTTGTGTGCTCCTGAAGGAAAGGGTCCCAGGGCCAGTCCAGGGTTCCGAGACTAGGAGGGCTGATCGATCCCAGGCCAGTGCCAGCCCCAGGAGGCTCCGGAAGAGAGTAGTGACATTGTCTTTCGTTGTCACCACCTCAGGCAGTGTGAAAAAAGAAGAGGTGAAGGGGCTGCACCCAGGTTTGGGAGGCCGAGGCTCTCAGAGGCACCCAGGGCTAGGTGTGTTTGGGGAGGACGGAGGTATGCTCTTTTAAGCTCCCAGGTTCCCTGGTTGCCCCCTACCCCCTCGTCCAGCTTGCTAGCCTGTGGCCACGTGAGCCTCGAGGGTGGGCACACACTTCTCTGCACCCCTCTCTGATTTTCGCAGGTTAATTCTTCTTCCCTGACACTTTAGAACTGGTCCCTAGGAGAGAGACCCTGAGTAACAGACCCTGAGGGGCGTTCCCACCAAACGGAGGTTCCTAATGGATCCCTGACTCGGGGACTGCTAGCAAGGACTTTAAAACTCGTGGAAGAGAGACCCTGAGTTTGGGAGAGACATAGTGATAGCAGGCAAAGGCGTGACTAAGGGACGACCACAGTCTATTTGCTAGGGACTGCCGACGCCAAGGTGGAGAGAATGGGTCCTTTGCCTCTAACTAGAGTGACACCCCGTCTCGGCTCACACATGTACACCTCACAGCCTGCCCCCACAACCCAATAGCTCGATAAACCTCTCTTTGGAACTGTTCTCCACACTCCTTCCTTGGTTCCTTCTGTCCCTTTGTGTGTGGAGCGTTCTTGGTTAAACCCACAATTTCTGCCTCATAGCTCCCTTTCGAAAGCCAAGCTGGAGGGGGTTTGGTTGGTTGCCTGGGCTCAACAAAGCCCCACGTGGCCCAGCCAAGAGCCACAGACCGTGCCAAGGGCCTGCTGGCACATCACCCACTGCTGTGCCAGGTTTTCACCAGTGTGAACTATTGAAGGGCCAGAGTTATCCCCGTCCTGGCCCCCACCGACCGACCCCGGGGCTTCTAGGACTCCTATTTTATTCTAATCTTTGAAGAAATCTTATTCTTTTCTGGCTTCACAGACTGTTAGATTGTGAGATTGGTCAGTGGTTGGGGCAAGGGGTCACCTTATATAGTCTTGTTGAAGTACAGCAAAAGGACACACTGCTGCTAGCCAAATTGTCTGTTTGTATCTGTCTCTCTCTGTGTCTCTGTCTCTTTGCTTCTGTGTCTCTGTGTTTCTGTTTCCCTCTGTCTCTTTCTCTCCCTGTGTCTCTCTGCCTCTCTCCCTGTCTCTGTCTCTATCTTTGTCTCTGTCTCTGTCTCTTTCTCTGTGTGTCTGTCTCTCTTTCTGTGTCTCTGTCTCTCTTTTTCTCTGTCTCTGACTGTCTCTCTGTATCTGTCTATCTCTTTCCCTCTCTCCTCTCTCCTCCAGGTGCCTACAGGTGGTGGAGATATTTTTGATTGATCTCACTTGCAGTTTTCCTTTCTCAGAAGCTCCAATGAGGCCTGGGAAGGGGAGGGAGGGCTGAAGTGTTCTCCTCTCCCAAGACCCTTTACCTGCCACACCCTGGACCTGCAGGCTCTTTTGGTACTGGGCAGACAGGGAAAGTGTTTCCTTTGGCATACTTAAGAAGCTGGGAAGCCTTGAGACCTCAGATAAAGTGACGTCTTTGTGACTTCACCTCCTTTCTCCAGTGCTTTTTGGGACCGGGTCAAAGATGACCAGGCCTATCCTAACCTGCTCACCTGTGAAAGCTGAACCGTGGAGCCTCCACTGCCAGTTGGCAATGCTGATGAAGAAAGGAGGGCATTGAGGGAGTGACCAAAGCCTGGAGGGAGATTCAGAATTTATCTCAGCCTTTCTAACTACTGGAAACTGGAGGTACCAAAAAGCTAAGCAGTGTTATATTCAGCGGAAAGAGCTCTGAATCTGGAGTCAAATCAAGAGACTAACTAGTGCCTTTAGGGTAGCAACTGTTTTCTGTGTTTTCTTTGTGTCCTTGGTGCTGAACACTTCCAGGTGGTACTGTGGATGGCCTTAGATTCTTAGCTATGTGACTTTGGACAAGTCACTTAATCTCTGCCTCAGTTTCCTCATCTGTAAAATGAGGATAACAATAGCACCTACTCCTAGAGTTGTTGTGAGGATTAAATAAGATGATTGTAAAGCACTTAGCAGAATGTCTGGCACATAGTAAGGGTTATATAAATGGTATTATTGTTATTATTTTAAGCAGCTATTATATGCTAAAGATTATAGGCTAAGAATAGCTAAGGATAACAAAAAGACAGAACAGTCCCTACCCTCAAGGACATCTTTCATGAAATCTTTGTTCTAGTCTTACACTGTACTCCTTAATTAAATGACATTCCATTTCCCACCACTCTGTGTTTGCCCAGACTGTTACCCATGCCTGGAATGGTCTTCCTCATCACTTCTACTTAGCACAAGCCCCAGCTTCCTTCTAAGCTCCGATAAATTGTGACCTCTTGCAGGAATTCTATTCTGATTCCTCTAAGTCCTCCTCCTGAGAAATGACTTTCATTTACTTGGTATACAGCCCCCCTCCCCATAAAAAATTCATTAGGACAAAGTCTATTTTGTATTCCAAGTGTCTAATATAGTGCCTGGCACATAGGATTAAGGTAGGAATTACACCTGTGATTTCACTGATATGGGGACAAGATGCAGGTTTGATCAATTATTTTTGAATGAATGAGTGAAGACCATTACATTCTATAGGAGGAGACAAGATGTCCACAGATAAAATGACCTAAAATTAGATACAAAATAAATACAAATTGATTTGAGAAAAGGACTAACAATTTCAGGAAGCAGTAAAGGTTGCTTGGAGGTGGTAGCACTTGATATTAGCCTTGAAAGGAGGCAGGCAGTTATTGGACGGGAGAATCTACAATGAATCTACATCCCAGTTTTGCTATTTACCACCTTGTAATTGTAGACAAGGCACTGCACTTTTGTGGGTCTCATTTTTGCCATCTCTAAAATGGTGTTGAATGAAATTATCTTTATAATTCCTTTCAAATTAATTCTAGCCTGACTATTCTATTGCACAGCTGGGAAAGCCAAGGCACACATAGTCAATGCTTTTTCCAAAGTCCTGCATCAAAAGAACTAAAGCCAGTCTTTTACTATCTTCCTATCTATTCAGTGTAACTTCACTGTCTCTTGGAATCATAGATTCAAAGCTGGGGCCTTGGAAATTACCTAATCTGGGGCTGCTAGGTGGCACAGTGAGTAGAGCGTCGACCCTGGAGTCAGAAGGACCTGCGTTCGGATCCGGCCTCAGACACTTAATGCACACACAAACAAAAACGTAGCTGTGTGACCGTGGGCAAGTTACTTAACCCCAATTGCCCTCCAAAAGGCAAAAAAAAAAAAATTACCTAATCTAAGTCTCTCATTTTACAGATAATGAAATCACAGACCAGAGAGGTTAAGTAATTTGCCAAAAGTCACACAGGTAGTAAAAGATACAGAGTGGGCATATGAACCCAGGTCTTTTAACTTCAAATCCAGTGCTCTTTGCTCTGTACGTTAGTGAATAAATAAATTACTTACTGGGTAATATATTCTCACTTCGTCCTTTCCACAATCTTTTGAGGAAAAAAATAGTGCAAGCATTATTAATACGAGGTTACAGATGGAGAGAGTGTGGTATAATGAATAGAGAGAGCCAGCATCAGAACTAGGAGTCCTGTCGTTGACCTTTACCAGTTCTGTGACCCTAAGCCAATCATTAACCTCTCAGTATTTGAGGGAATTCTCTAAGACCACCAGCTGCAGAGAGAAGGTTCTGTTTTATAAAGGTAGAAGGAATTTCTCATACCAGGGGAGTCTTGGGTCCTGTCCTTATCCCTTTATGGATGAGGAAAATTAGTCTCACGGACGTTAAGTGATTTAAGATTCCTCACCTAGTATATGACACTGATACTCAAAATAAAAGTCTTCTAAATACAAATCCAGTATCCCTTTTATTAAACCACATGGATATACATGGTGAAAATATGAATGGGGATTGAGGTTGATATTAAACCATAGTGTCTTCATTTTTGCTTAGTCATCATCATCATCACAATTCACACTTAGCCAGTACTTTAAGATATCCTACTCGCAACAACCCTGTGAGATACATAATACAAATGTTAGATTTCCATGATGCCACTAAATTCGAGAGCCAAGATTTAAACCAGGGCCTTCCTATTACCTCTAGGATCAGATACAAAATCCTCTGCTTGGCATTCAGTCCTTTATAACCAGCCCCCATCCTTTCCAGTCTTCTTCCACCATATTCCCAGCCATGTACTCCTCTATTCAGTGACACTGGCCAGTAGCTGTTCCATCTCTCAGCTCCAGCAGGTTGGGATCAGGTCCCAGGATCTCTGGCTCATGGTCATTTAGTAAGCAGCAGCACTCAGTAGGTCCTTGTATACACTCCCAAGAAAACCACAAAGAGTAGGGGGCTGCCCTATAGTCAGCCCTTGGTTCCCTCCTTTCCCAGTTCCTCTCCTGTCTAGCACATGAAAGAAAACCAAAACAGTCCAGTGTGCTCATGGTTTCAAAATCCTTTCTATCCTTCAGGATGATACTCATGAGGCCACATCTACTAAATCTCTACCTTAAAAAAATGAACTCTCTGTTCATCTAAAATTTAAACTTCATCCCCAAATTCTTGGGCAGTTATTACAAAAGGTTGAGCTGTTGTCTTTAGACAAGTTTATACAGAACATGAGTGATGAACTAAATAATATCCTATTGTTTGAAAATGCCTTTGTTTAATTAAACTTGAATATTATAAATTTCCTAATGGATGATGTTGACTGTAAGGATATCTATGCAGAAAGGACCATTTATGGTGTTCCTTGAACCTCTTGCCTTCACCTGCAAACCCTGCTAATTTACTGGACTGGCCCACTCCGCAAAAACCCATTTCAGAAATGGGGAAGTCTTGAGAAATAAAGACAGTATCTCAAACAACACTCACTAATGGGAGAAATCTTCCAACTTCTAATCCTTTGTCAGGAGATAACTCAGTCAGTCAGTCAATAAGCATGTATTAAGTACCTAAACTATGTGCTAAGCCTTAGAGATAAAAAGAAAGGCAAAAGATGGTTCCTGCCTTCAAGGAGAGTATAGTCTAATGGTAGAGACAACAAACAATCTTATATACACAGGTAAGTTATATACAGGATAAATGGGAAATAATTAATAAAGGGAAAGCACTAGAATTAAGAGGGATTGGGAAAGGTTTACTGTAGAAGTTGGTATTTTAGCAGGGCCTGGGATAAAGCCAGAGGAACCAGGAGGCAGAGATGAGAAGGGAGAGCTTTCCAGGAATGGGGGGCAGTCAGAGAAAATGCCTAGAGCTGTGAGATTGACCCGTGAGATAGCCAAGATGCAGACAGGAGGGTACACTAGAATGAGGACTGAAGGCATCAGTCTATAACAAAGATCTCGATACCCTTCATTCTGCCCTATGTGAATTAATTAACACTTTTAATTTTTGTTAAGAGAAACATAGATTTAGATAGTAGTGCATGTGGATTGGTGATAGCTCATCATTTTAGACTCCTAGACCAGAATATCCAAATCCAGTTGGGGATATAGAACACAAGTGCTTCAAGAGCAGAAGAGATGTGCTCAGCTCACTGAACACTAACCCTTCTGAGGTAGGATTGGGGTTTTCCAGCCAGGATCCTTTTCTGTAGCATTTTTCATCCTCAAGGGAAACAAATGGGAAAAAATTATATAGTGCATACAGGTTACATAAGGTGCAAGAACTGTGCTAAGTGCTTTTACAAATATTACCTTATTTGATCCTTGCAACAACTCTTCAAGGTAAATGTTATTATTCTCACCATATTTGCAGTTAAGGAAACTGAAGCAAACAAGAGAATAAATGACTTGCCCATGTCACACAGGGAGTAAGTGTCTGAGGCCAGATTTGAATACAACTCTTCCTGACTCTAAACCCAGTTCTCTAACTACTGTGAGTTAGTTGATTAGGAACAATGTACTTAATTTAACACTTAATGAATGCTGAAATTGATGAATAAATGTATAAACAAATGTATAAATAAATAAATTTATATTATATATAAATAAATAAATTGAATAAAATTATAGCTATCCTTTCCCCCCCTTCCCACTCCCCTCCATAGCATCTAACACAATATTTTGCTCATTGCATATGCTGGTATGGTATATGTTATACTGATTTTTAAGAAGGAAGATGAAAGATTCAGAAAACTATAGACCAGTAAGTTAAGCTAAGATTCCTAGCAGAATTCTACAACATATTTTTAAAGGGATGGTCTATGAGCATCTAGAAGAAGAAAAAGTAATCACAAAGAGGATCCATCAAGAACAGTTCATGCCAGAATAACTTAGTTTTTTCTTTTTAACAACATTTTAAGAATGATAGATCCAGATGATGCTGCATATGTGGTTTACTTGGACTTTAGCAAAGAATTTAACAAAGCTTTTTGAGATGGAGGCAAGATGATAACAGGGTTAGATGGATTTAGAGCTGTTTGAATGACCATGTCTATGAAGGAGTTATCAATAGCTTGATGGCAGATTGGAGGAAAATCTCCAGGGGAAAACCAATGGGATCTGAGCTTGACCTACACTATATAAAATGTTTATCAAACACTTGGATGACACACTTATAAAAGTTTTGGATGATACAAAACTATATAGGGATTAGGAACATGTTTAATGACAGGATAAAAAAAATATCTTTAATTGAGCCTCATCCTACTTCTCTGGGACAAGATGCCACACTTCCCCCAACCCTGGTAGTCTGTATTACCAAAAGCCTATAGGGATCTCTATCTCATAAATGTCTGACCACAAACTGGGTTGGATGTATGACCCATTTCCTCTTGTTTCTCACTTTTTTTCCCAATTATGCAATCTCTTCTGTCCTATTCCTTCCTCCAAAAAGACAATGATTCATATGTGAGGAAATCAGAAAATTAGTCCATTATTCATCAATTCAACAACCACCTTTGTTTATCCAGAGTGTTTAACTTTCCCTGAAAGCTTTAGCCCCTTATGTCTGATTTATCCTTTGTCTTTTATCTTGCAAGTCAATGTTTCATCTCCCCTTCCCCATAAAACAATAACCTATGTGTGCATACACACATATGTATGTACATACACGCATGTGTTCTTGTGTGTGTGTGTATTTGGTTTTATCACTTGGTACAACTGATAATTGTACCTATTTGTCTTTCTTGTTCTGTTTGGGGATATTTGTAGTTGAAATAATTTGCTTACTTCCATTTTGTTGTTGTTTTTCAGGGATGCCCCAAATCTCTTCTTCTTGTTCAGTTTGCAGCATATGTTGTTTGGGGTTGCAATTTGAGCTTTATTGCTCTTTGGAAAACATTTTTCCAGTCCCTTCTCTGATTTCTCCTAACTACAGAATTACTCTTTTATCATATTTGAAAATCTTTCTCCTGGTGGTTTGCAAAAATTGTTGCTTGTCTTTGAGATTATTAAATTTGATCACTACATATTATGGACATTGAAATTTGGGGCTTTATTTTGGGAGCAATTTGTGGTGTCTCCTGATACATGATTTGTTGACTGTATTCTGAAGTTCCATATAGTTTTCAAGTAGTATTTACTACATGATGGAATTCAGGCTTTTTGATTTGTCATGTTTTTTTTTTTTTTCTGGAAGACCTAAGGTCCTCTATTTCTCTGTTATCATCCAGTTTTGAAAGCCAGTCACCTTGGCTTGTCTATATACAATTCATGGATTCTTGACGTCTAACAATCTGCTTCCTTTTGTTTCTCTTCTGCCAAAATTTCCTCCATTTTGGAATTTATCTGTTGGAAATCCCATCTCTTTTTCATCCTTCTATTTCTTTCCAGAGATTCTCTATCATAGATTCAATTTTCCTAGTCTGCTAATTATGCTTTTAAATTTTGCATTGAGAACCCCATTTTCTGCATTGAGAGGTCTATTTTTTAAAAAGCTAAATTCATTCATAACTTATTTTATGCGGTTTTGTTTTTCTTTTCAGCCATTTTGGATTTTCTTATTCTTCCATGCTATCTGGGGAATAAACAGGACTCTGTTTTTCATCAAGCACTACTGGTTAACTTTCCTTCATATTGCAATATTTGCTAATCATACTTTGATTTCTTTGTGGTTTCACTCATTTTTCCTTCTGTTTTTAGTATCTTCTTGTCTGTTTGATATTTGTGATCTTGGCACTTAGTAACGCTTTCCCTCATGATATCATTGGTGTTTCAGCTTTTTAATTATATTATATGTTATTCATTTTCTGAACCCACCCCTTATACTGGTGTCATAGACCCCTGTGGTTTGGTTGCAGCCCCTTTGTAGAGAAAACATGGAGTTTCCAGTCATGGTCCCTGCCATGAGTAACCTCCAAATGACTGGACTGGTGCCAGCTGGGTTTCCTGCTCCTTTTCCTTAATGTCTGTCACAACCATCTGGGAAAAATCTACTTTTATCCTCTTATCCCCCCTTTCTCATTCCCTTCTTCCCTCTCCCCCTGTCATTAACATGGTTGGGCACAATTTTGTCTGTTGTTTGAGGATAAGCACATTGAACCAGTCATTGTAGTCCAGACTTGACTATGCTAAGGTCAGGCCTCTAGTCACAAGGCAGAAGATTTTCAGTTCACTGGAATCTCCCAGTGCTATCCTCCTTATTTCATGTGACTAGGCATTTCCCGTTTCTGCTGCTTCTTAGGGGACAGGGATGAGGACAATTGGGCAATAATGTTAGCTTTGGAGGATGATGGTCTCTACTCTGAGTAACCTCCAGGATGTAAGACTTCAGTCACCTCTCCTTAAGCCAATGCAGATGCCTGTCTGACCTCACTGTTTAGTTCGTTTGCTTTTTCTCTCCTCTCTCCTCTTTTCCTTCACTTGCCTGGAAAGAGTCAACATTTTCTACTTCTTGTTGGATAGGGCATTTGAATAGAGTCACTGCAGCATGGGGAAGCTAGGTTGCACAGTGGATAGAGTGCCAGGGCTAGAAAAGACCCTGACATTGGGAAATAATGAAGGCAAAAGGAAAAGGGGAGGGCAGAGAATGAGATGGACAGGTCAGTGTCATGGAAGCAATGAATATTTACTCAGACAGACTTCAAAGGAGAATGAGGGATAGAAGGGTCTGGCAAGTAAAAGAAAAGAGGAGGTAAAAAAAAAACCTGGGTTCAAATTCTGTCTCAGACAGTTATTAACTCTGTGGCCCTAGGCAGCTAGGTGGCACAGTGGATAGAGTGTTGAGCCTAGAATCAGGAAGACATCTTTCTGAGTTCAAATCTGGCCCCAGACAATTTCCAGCTATATGGCCCTGAGCAAGTCACTTAACCCTGTTGACCTCAGTTTCCTCATCTGTAAAATGAGCAGGAGAAGGACATGGTAAGCTACTTCAGTGTCTTTGCTAAGAAAACCCCAAATGAGGTCATGAAGAATTGGACGTGCCTGAAAACAATAACAGGCCCTAGGCAAATTACTTAAATCCTGTCTACTTCAGTTTCCTCAACTACAAAACAGAGATGATGATAACATCAACCTCATAGAGTAATTGACCCTGTGAGGAGCAAATAAGCTAATATTTGTAAAGCACTTAGCACAGTGCCCAGAACCTAGAAGAGTTGGACATGACTGAAATGAACAAACAATAGCACATAGTAGGCATTTAATATATGTTTATTCCCTCCTTTATTCCTATCTGAGTCTGTAATGATGGTGGTAGAGGGGTTGAAAGGGAGGCATAAAGTGACACTAATTATAGTTTTTAGAAGACACACACACACACGTGCATCTATTGGCATTCTAAATATGAGATTTCTGTCTATTCATCAATGAATTGCCATATTGGCAGAGGAAATGAATTATATGAATGGTGAATTTTTATTATAAATAAAATCAGAATAAAAGAAGCTGCAAATAAATGAAAGGATAGCTCATTAATTCTTTTTATGGAGATAAAGGAGTTGATAGTTATTGTATTGTGGACACAAAGGCAACAAGAAATGCAATTTTGTAAAACATTTGATCATCTCATATTCTCTCAAATACATAGAGACAACCTAAGGATCATAGGTCTCTGAGAGGTATGTGGCAAGTAAAAACAAAAACAAAAACCCTAAACCCTAAACATTATAATGAAAGAAATTATACATGAAAATTATAGGAAAATTCAAGCTTTCTCATTATAGAAGGCAATGCCAATCAAAAGAAACCACAGATCATCTCAAGAAGAAGAGAAAAAAGCAACCTATGCTGCAAACTCTTAGACATACAGTAGTTAAATAAAACTAATTAAATAACAAACAGTGAATTCTGCAAGTAACTAGGAAAAAGACTTTCAGATATAAATGAAAGGATATTAAATTAAGACAAAACTCTTCTGTATGCACCAGAAATCCAAGAAATGAGTGGAATAATGTGTTCAGAAGAAACAAGGAATTCAAGATACAATTGAAGGTGGCATACCTTGCAAACCTGGGCCTAACCATCAATTTAAAGATTGATGTTTAATAAAAGAGGGATATTTGAAACACACCTACTAAAAGCAAAATCAAAACAAATAAACAAAAAAAACCAACCCATAGACATGAGTAGATTATTTACTTTGCAAACACTCCATAACAGAAATACAAGAAAGATATATAAATATAGCCACCAAGGGAAGCACAAATAACAAAATAAACTAGTCTACAAACTAACATGTGGAACTTATTACATAAGTTTTTTTCTTTTTCTTTTTAAAATGTTATTTTAATTATACAGCATATGTCTTAACAATAAAATGATTTTAAAATACAGATGTATCTACTTAACATGTTATCTTTTTCAATTAATATTCTCCATTCATTCCCAATAATAGTTATATAAATAGCAGTCCTGACATATTAAGGCAATGCACTGAAATTGCTGTTCACTATTGCATAACAATAAATTAAATGTAAATAAATGTGGTGTGTCATAGCATAAATATTCTTCATTGTTACTGTTTTTTTTCTTTTTTATTAATCTGTTCTCCTACCCTCCCCACTGAGCACATTTTTTTTGCTTTTTTTCTGGGGGGGCAGAGGGCAATTGGGGTTAAGTGACTTGCCCAAAGTCACATGGCTAGTGTGTCAAGTGTCTGAGGCTGGATTTGAACTCAGGTCCTCCTGACTCCAGGGCCCCCACTGAGCACATTTTTAAAAGCCCGCAGAACACACAAAACTACATAGTCAGTTAAAACAAATGTCTACATTGGTCATGTTCAAAAGTATATGTCTTTAAAAAAAAGAAAAAAGTATACATGTTTCGACATCTTAAGTTCATTACCTCTCTGTGAAAAGGTGAGTTATGTATTTCATCTTTCTTATTTTGGACTCATGATTTATCTTGGTATTGATCGGAATTCTAAAGTTTCTGAAGTTATTTTTCTCTATAGTGTTTTTATAATTGTATAAATACTTCCCTAGCTCTGTTCACTTTGTTTTGCTTCCATTCATAGAGGTCTTCCTAGTTTCCTCTGAAACTGTTCATTTCATCATTTCTTATGGTACATTAATCTTCCATCACATTCCAGTATCATAATTTGTTTAGCCATTCCCCAATAGGAAACCATCCTAGTTTCCAATTTTTGACTACTATGAAAAGGACTAAAATACATTTAATTTTTTAACTTATAAGCCTCTTTCCTCTTTTTTTGATTTTCTTGGAGTATAAGCTTAGTAATGCTATAGTTGAGTCTAAGGGTATACATATTTTAGTAATTTCGGTGGCATAGTTAAAATTCCTTTCTGACTAGACCAATTCAAAGTTCCACCAGTAGTACAATTGTTGTTCAGTCATACTCAACTCTTTGTGACCCCATTTGGGGTTTTCTTGGCAAAGAAATTGGAATGGTTTTCCATTTCCTTCTCTGACTCATTTTGCAGATGAGGAAACTAAGGCAAACAGGGTTAAGGGAATTGCATAGGGTCACACAGCTAGTAAGTCTCCTAGGCTAGATTTGAACTTGGGTCTTCCTGACTCCAGGTCTGGCACTCTATCCACTGCACCACCTAACCATCCCAATAGTACAGTACTATATCTGTTTTCCTGCAACACCTCTAGGACTAATCATTTTCCTCTTTTGTAATTTGTCAGTCTGATACATATGAAGTGGAGCCTTAGAGTTTCTTTAATTTGAATTTCTCTTATTATTACTGATTTGGAGCATTTTCCCATATTCTTGAATTAACTTCATTTGAAAACTTCTTGTTCATATCCTTTAACTATTTATTATCTAGCAAAGAATGGTTTTCAGTCTTATAAATTTGACCCATTTCCTCGTATATCTTGGATATGTCTTTTATCAAGCATATGGGAGAGAGATTATGCTGTAGGACTCTACTCAGGCCACATCTGTAATACTGTGTTCATTTCCACACACCTCATTTTAGAAAGGACATTGACAAACTGCAGAAGATAAAGAAAGGGCAACTGGGTTGGCAAAAGCCCTCAATACCATGGGGCATGAAGACAGGTAGGAGAAACTAAGAATGTTTAAACTAGTGAAGAGAAGGCTTGGGGGGCAAGAGAGCTGTCTCTTAACTGTTTTAAATTGCAGAAGAGAATTTTTTTCTGTTTGTCCCCAGAGGGTAAAGCCAGGAACAATGAGGAGAATTTGCATAAAGGCAATTTTAGGTTTGGTATAAAGAAAAACCTCCTGACAGTTAGAACTATCCCAAAGTGGAATGGCCTGCAGTGGGAGGTTGTGGGTTCTCCTTCACTGGGAGGTCTTCAAGACAGCTTGTGGCAGATGTTAGAGAGATTTTTGGCCAAGTACAGATGGTATTTAATGGCTTCTAAATTCCCTTCCAAATCTGAGGCTTTGTAATACTTGAATGAATGAAATTAATAACTGCTGAAGACTAATAAAACTAATAACGTCATTGACACACATTGACAAATCCATGGGATTTGTTTCCAGAAGATTTGAGCCCAGGTCAGCCACACTTGGGAGACTTAACATAATTAATTGGTGATGCAGTAGATAGAGTACCAGGCCTGGAGTCAGAAAAACTCTTCTTCTTGAGTTCAAATCTGGGCTCAGACATTTACTAGCTATGTGACTCTAGGCAAGTCACTTAACCCTGTCTGCCTTAGTTTCTTTATCTATCAAATGAGCTGGAGAGGGAAATGGCAAACCACTCCAGTATCTTCACCAAGAAAACCCTAAAGGAGGTCATGAAGAGTTGGACCCTACTGAAATTACTGAACAATAGCAATGAAATCAAAGGGGCTTTCAACTGAAAATGGGGATGGAACACTGGGAGATGACATCAGGTATATCATACAAAGGATTATAGTAAAGACAGTGCCCAGAAATGTATGAGTGTAACTAGGGAAAATGTTGGAAGTTATATTCATAGTCCTAGATAACTGTATACAAGTGGGTAGAAAATTGGGAATAAATGAAATAGATTTGAACTTTTAACACAAAGAGACAAATACAACTTCTTTTTTTTTTTTAAAGCAATTGGGGTTAAGTAACTTGCTCAAGGTTACACGGCTAGTCATTATTTATGCGTGGGTGCTCATTTTCTGAGGCCGGATCTGATCCCGGGTCATCCCAACTCCAAGGCCGGCGCTCTTACTCACTGTACCACCTAGCCGCCCCTTTAGGGCAATTGGGGTTAAGTAACTTGCCCAAGGTTACACGGCTAAGGTTTTTGTTTGTGTGGATTAAGTGTCTGAGGCCGGCTCCGAACTCAGGTCCTTCTGACTCCAGGGCCGGCGCTCTATTCACTGTGGACAAATACAACTTCTAAGGAATCCCTGAAACTTGATATGATAGGATTTATGTCTGAAATATAGCAAAAGGAACATATCTGTAGAAATAGCAGAATAAAATGAATGATTTGGATAAAGAAAAGATGCATGTTAAGGAAGAATCATGGACCAAATCTAACAAGATAAAATTGAATAGGGATAAATGAAAACTAGTGTACTTAGCTTCAAACCATTAGTTGTGCCAAAAAAAAGGGGGGGGGGTGAGATGTTCCTCTATGAAAGATGTAGCTTAGCAAGATAGATATGAATCAACAGTGTGACACAGATCACACACACACACACACACACACACACACACACACACTCACACTCACACACAGACTCCAACCTAATATAATCTCAGTAAAAGGACAGCATTCAGAATGAGGGATGGAATAGTCCTACTGCAACTCTGTCCTGGTCAGACACCATCTGTTGAATTTGTGTTCATTCTTGGGAACCACATCTTAACAGGGCTGATGATGCAAACTGTAGTGTTCCAGAGGAGAGTGACATAGTTTTTAAAAGTCTTGGAACCATGTCATATAAAGATTCATTAAAGGAACTGGGACTGCTTAGACAGGAGGTGGCGGATGGAGTAGGTGCTGTCAGAGGACAGATCTAGAGTCTTGGGTAGAAGTTACAGCAAAGCATGTTTTAGCTTGATATATGCAGAGGTGTGCTGGAATTCAATTCTAACTGGCTTGTGAGAGCCAACTGCTAAATTTTCACTATGGCCTTTCATATCTTAGAAAATGGCAATCACCATAAACCAGTGTTTGATTTATTGTTTTGTTGATTGTCCAGATTTAAGAAAGTGCTAATAATGCAAATTAAATTTAAAAGTATGTGGGCATACTTTCTTCCCACCCAGAGATCCTGGTTGTTAAAATTTTACTAGCATACCCTTGAGTTGCTCTATAAATATTGCTTGAGCTCAGGAGCAGTGAAAGAGTCTCAGGAAATGAAACCATCACCAAATTGGATGTCTGACAGAGGTGATTGTAGGCTGCTTCTACTACTACTACTACTACTACTACTACTACTACTACTACTACTACTACTACTACTACTACCACTACCACCACTATCTCTACCCCTACTACTCCCACTACTCCTACTATTACTCCCATTACTCCTACTACCACCAACACCACCACTGCTATTAACTGGCATTTATATAGCTCTTAGCACAATGTTTGACATATGAAAAGTGCTGAAATATGTATTAACTGACTAATTGGCTTTTCAAATTGTTTTGCATGCATTATCTCATTTAAGCCTTATTATATCCCTGGATGTAGGAAAGAAAGTTCTAATAAATGGAGCTATCTGCAAATGGTCTAAGGTAGTTAACTCCCTGTGCCTGGAAGTGTTCAATCAGAAGCTAGATGACCCCTTGACAGGGAGGTTTTAGGACAGATTCATGCATCTGGCAGAGGGTTAGACTAGATGACCCCTAAGATCCCTCTGAATTCTAAGATTCTTTGATTCTTTATCTTGGAGTTGGACCTGCCCATCCCCCTTTCCTTTCCAGTCTTCCATGAAGAATAAAAATGGAAATGCCCCCCAGCTGGGGTCATTTCCAGAAGCATCTCTCCACCCTTGACTAGCAGCCAGGAAGCAGCATCGATAACTGTCCAACGTCTTTAGAAAGTTGGGGCAAAAAAGGACAGTGCAAACATGCCAAGGGTATTTTTCTGTATGAGATTTTCTTGAAAAAGCTTTTATCTAGGATATCAAAATAACCAACAGCTGAAGCATTTGCTGACTCGCAGGGGGAAATGTAGAACGCACAGTAATTGTTGTTATTTCTGAAGGATTCAGAAGCCTGGAGCCAGTTAGGTCCCTGTCAACAGCAACACTTCCCCTTAGCACTAAGCTACTGCCTAGTTCTTCATTCCAGAAGGCCAGAACAAAGTGCACAAGCTATTTAAAATAGGAGGTTTGGTGGTGATCTGCCAGCAAAGATGGGAAAATGTGATCCATTCACTATATACATGAGAAGCACAAAAATATCTTCCCAAATTTTTGCAGAAGTTCCAGGTTTTTCTCTAGTACCAACCTTCCCAACCCTTCTTGATTCTAGTGCCTTCTCTCTTAATTATTTCCCATTTATCCTGTATATAGCATGTTTTGTATATATTTGTTTGCTTCTTGTCTCCTTCATTAGAATGTAAGTTCCTTCAGGGGAGGGATGATCTTTTGCCTCTTTATTGTATCCCCAATGCTTAGCACATTGCCTGGCACATAGTAGGTGCTTAATAAATGTTATTGATTGAATTTTCACAAAAATAACAGATTATTTTTTTCTACTGCCAACCATACTCCCCAAGGACAGTGAAGCAAATCTCTCCTAGTAACCTGGAAGAATTCATCAGAAATTCAGACCAACTCAAATCAGCAAACATT
Organism: Gymnobelideus leadbeateri; assembly: GCA_011680675.1. Lineage (NCBI taxonomy): Eukaryota > Metazoa > Chordata > Mammalia > Diprotodontia > Petauridae > Gymnobelideus > Gymnobelideus leadbeateri. The sequence continues at coordinate 58,084 of WOXC01003645.1, read as the reverse complement.
TATTGAGTACCTACTATGTGAAATGAACCATGTTGGGTCCTAGAGAGACAAAGAAAATAGTGTCTTGCTCTCAAGGAGTGTATGTTCTATTGGAACATAATTTATAGTATGCTAGAATGGAGATTAAGGGAAAGAATATTGGGCCAAAGACTGGGGAGGATTGTAGGGTCACAGATTTAGAAAAGGAAAGGAAACAGAGGTCATTGGGGCCAAGCCTGTGCATTCCACAGAAGAAGAAATTGAGGCACAGAGAGATCAAGTGATTTTTCTAAGGTCACACAGAGGGTAAATTTCTGAGATGGGATTTGAACCCAGGTTTCCTGACTTCAAGTCCAGTGTCTAATAAACTGCACCATGATGCCTTGGTTAATCCACATATTCTCTCCCCTCCAGAGCTGATCCATGCTTTCCACTCCAACTACCAACTCTGATGAGGATTCTTCCTTAGACTAGTCCAGACTACTCAACCAAGTTTGGTGTGCAATGAACATTTTTTGAATATCCACCAGAGCTGGTGGAGCATTTGCTATGGGGCAACCATCTCAATTCCCAATCAAGCTAGCCATTTGGGTCCCCAAGTTACTAAGTTCACTTTGAATACTCAAGTTCTCTCTAGTTGAGAGAACACTGAATTTTCAGGTCGAAGACTTGGTTTCTATTTCCAATTTCGCCACCTACTAGTAACCTCTGAAAAGTCATTTCATTGCTTTGGACCTTGGCTTTCCTCTTCTGTAAAGTGAGGACATTGTACTGGATGATCCTTCAGGTCCCTTCTGGTGCTAGCAGTCTATGAACCTACTGTGACATTGCATGAAAAGTGGATCTCACACTAGACACATGTTACACATATAACCCAAATGAATGTGGCTTTCACATGTTTTTATGTAGCCCATTATATCATAATATTTAGAGATCTAAGGGATTTTTGAGATTATCTGACACATCTTCTACCACATTATTTTACAGATGAGGAAACTGAGGCTCAGTGGGGTTAAATGACTTGCCCAAAGTCACGTAGTTTAAGTGACTTTCTAAGGATTCTAAATCCCACTATACCATGTACCAGGAAATGATAATTCTCCTTTCCGTGGGGCTTTGCAATTTGTAAAGTGCTCAGTTAGTCAAAAAGCATTTATTAAGTACTTACTATGTGCCAAGTTTTGTGCTAAGTATTGGGTATACAAAAAATGAAAAAGAAAAAAAGTAGATACCCTACAATTAAATAGATGATGTTCTAAGTGGTGAGATGATATGCAGATAACTATGTACATCTCTGTAGCACTAGGTGGCACCATAGTGGATAGACTGCCAGTCCTGGGGTCAAGAAGACTTCATCTTCCTCAGTTCAAATCTGGCCTTGGACACTTAACTATCTGTGTGACCTTGGGTAAGTCACTTAACTCCTGTTTCCTCAGCTATAAAATGGCAAACCACTCTAGAATCTTTGCCAAATGAAGAATCAGATACAACTGACATGACTGAATACAAATATACATAGGCAGCTGGTGGCACAGTGGATCAAGTACCAGGCCTAGAGTCAGGAAGACTTGAATTCAAACCTGGACTCAGATACTAGCTATGTGAGCCTGGATAAGTCATTTAAATTCTGTCTGCCTCAGTTTCCTCATCTGTAAAATGGGGATAATAATAGTACCTATTTCCCAGCTTTGTTATGAGGACCAAGTGAAATAATATGTTAATATTAGCTATTATTATTGTTGTCATCATTTGAATTAAAATCTTGTCTTTCACATCTCTCAATATTCTCTCACACATAGATATACTCACTTGGTTTGCTGAGTGAACTTGCTAAGATCCTTATGCTTTAAGGCAGGCTTCTTACCTTGTTTTGTGTTGTGAAGTCCTTCAGCAATATAGTGAATGAAGCCTATGAGTCTCTTCTCAGAATAATGTTTTGAAATATTTAAAATAAAATGGAATTATAAAGAAAACCAATTATACTGAAATGCAGTTATCAAAACATTTTTAAAAAGCAAGTTTATGAACTCCAAGTTAAGAATCCCTGCTTTAAGGTATCACTGGTTACAGAATTAATAGCCTCCATAGTCTGCTTGTGTATATTGCCCTTACAGTGACACATGTAAGTCTACTCTGTGTTCCCTACATAAGTCATTCCCCCTCTTGTCTCTATGTCTTTTTGCTGATTGTACTCTATGCCTGGAATTTGCTCCCTCATAACCTCCACTTCTCAGGATCACTGCTTTTCTCTTTCTTTCTTTCTTCCTTTTTTCCTTTCTTCCCGTCTTCCTTCCTTCCTTCCTTCCTTCCTTCCTTCCTTCCTTCCTTCCTTCCTTCCTTCCTTCCTTCCTTCCTTCCTTTCTCTTTCTTTCTTTCTTTCTTTCTTTCTTTCTTTCTTTCTTTCTTTCTTTCTTTCTTTCTTTCTTTCTTTCTTTCTTTCTTTCTTTTTTTTGCCTGAATGAGCTTTTTATTTTTCTTATTACTGAAACTTAAATGCATAATAAGAAAAGAAAAAAAAGCATGTCAGGTACACAGCAGAATGTAAGAGAGGACTCAGAATATGTAGTAATAAATTTCCATTTCAAGAAGACCTATGTAATAAGTACTGCGGATTGTGTTGAGAATTTTTGTCTTTCCTTTGCTTTCTTGTTTGTTTTATTTTGTTTTCTGCTCTGCAGTTTTTACTTAGTTCTTTCCCTGTCTCCCAAGCAGGTTACAATTAAGTGTGAATTTTATTTATATAGAGATATAGATAAACACATGCTTAGATACACATACATACGTACATATACAGACATATACTTTCCCTAACAAATTCTACTTCTGATTTTTGTTTTTATGTTTGTACTGCTTTTCTTCAAAATTCAGCTCAAGTTTTCCCTTCTAAGTGGACTCTCTTGATCTTCCCAATTATTACATATATATAATATATACTATATAAAATATATATATATATTAAACTATATATAAAATACTATATACACATATGTATACATACTATGTATAGCAGCTTTCCCCTACAACAGTGCCTTCTATCTATTTTGCATATACTCATAACAGAAATTCATGTTATCTTCTTTGATAGACTATAAGCTCTTTGAGGGCAGGGCTGGTTTTACTTTTGTCTTTGTATCTCTACTGGCTACCATGGTGTCAGATACAATATATATGAATGAAAAGCTTTATGATTACTTATTATTATTTTATTTTTTTAAGCAATTGGGGTCAAGTAACTTACCCAAGGTTACATGGCCAGTTTTTGTTGTTGTTGTTTATTTGTTTGTGTGTGTGTGTGTGTGTGTGTGTGTGTGTGTGTGTGTGTGTGTGTTAAGTATCTGAGGCCAGAACCAATCCTGGATCCTCCCAACTCCTGGGCCAGCACTCTTATTCACTGCAACACCTAGCTGCCTGTATAACTACTTATTATGTGCCAAGCATTATGCTATGGCTGGAGATAAAAATATAAAAATGAAGATAATCCCTTCCCTCAAAGAGTTTGAATTCTTTTTTTTTTTTTTAAAGCAATTGGGGTTAAGTAACTTGCTCAGGGTTACACGGCTAGTCATTATTTATGCGTGGGTGCTCATTTTCTGAGGCCGGATCTGATCTCAGGTCATCCCAACTCCAAGGCCGGCGCTCTTACTCACTGCGCCACCTAGCCACCCCTTTAGGGCAATTGGGGTTAAGTAACTTGCCCAAGGTTACACGGCTAGGTTTTTGTTTGTATGGATTAAGTGTCGGAGGCCCTTCTGATTCCAGGGCTGGCGCTCTATTCACTGCACCACCTAGCTGCCCCAGAGTTTGAATTCTAATGTTAGAAATACAAAGGGGAGGTTGATGGTCAGAGAAGGGCAGTCTAGGAAGCCATAAAGATGATACATAGAACAATAAAGGAGTCAGTTAATATATTCAGTCAAGAGTCTAGGATAGTGATAATTTGATAGCAGTACTCAGAAAAAAGGGTAAGGGTGAAGGGGGATATGCTTGGAGAAAAGGCAAGAAAATGCAGTGAAAATCATGGTTCATGATCCCAGGGAGTATAGAGCCTAGTGGCTTAGCTAGAATATGGAACAAGAGCAGTAGCGGGGAAAAGGGGGGGGGGGTCGCAGGGGGGAGGGTGGAGGCACAGAGTATGCACTTGATAAATGCTTATTCATTGTCTTTGCTTGGCTTGGTTTGGATTAGAGAATTCCTCATTTCCAGATGTTTTCAAGAGGAATTTTGATCACTCTTTTCTGGTTGGGTAGAAAGTTTCAGAAGGAATTGATTTGTGTCTGCAGAATGGGATAGCACATAAAGACTTAAGAATTCTTCCAAAAGTTCTATGATTTAGGATATCTGACATTTTTCAGCTCAGTGTTCTTCCAACTTTGCCATATTACTGATCAAAACAGTTCATTCTTTTCTACTATATTTTCTCAAGTCAGTAAACATGCTGGCTGGGATCATGGGTATATTTCAAATGTTCACATGAAGAGTTTAAGTGAAATGAGATATCCTAAAATGAAATGAATTAACCTAAATAGTAGAACAGTATGGAATAAAATGAAAAGAGTTTGGGATGAACTTAGTAAGTAGAGTAACTAGAAATTCTTTCACTTAGGGAAAAACAGTGGAGAGGAATGGTAGAGATAGGGAATGGGTGGACATGGAGGACCAATAGTGACATGGCACACAGTATGATCATAGGGGCTGTCATCATGCTAGAAAGAGTTTGGCTTTCACCCCCAGGGAGACTAGAGAGAAAGGAAAACCCAGGACATGGATGAGACTATAGTGGTTGCATCTAAACTCCTTGTGATAGCAAGTTGATAAAGTACACCATAATAATTTCTAAAAGGAAATGATATTGGAGATTTCTTTGTTGCAGGGAGGAAATTTGCTTTTTCCATTGTGGATATCTTTCTCGTCCCCATTTCAGTGACTTGTGACAAAGTCCCATCTGCTTTGGGCTAGTCATGGCTCTGCTCTGGAGTTCTGGATCCTAGTTCCAGCACAAACACTAATGATTCCATATTAGAAAAGTCACTTTTTGGGGCGGCTAGGTGGCGCAGTGAGTAGAGCGTCAGCCCTGGAGTCAGAAGGACCTGAGTTCGGATCCGACCTCAGAAACTTAACGCACACACAAACAAAAACCTAGCCGTGTGACCTTGGCAAACAACCCCAACCCCCAAAAAAAAAAAAAAACAAGAAAAGTCACTTTTTGTCTCTGGGTCTCACTTTCCTTACCTGTAATATGAAGGTGTTAGATTAAATGCTTGTGAAGGTTCCTTCAAACTCTGGCCATCTGTGACTATAGGCTCTAATGGCAGAACTGTGCTTGTTGGGGGATGCCTACCATCCAGTCGAGAGAAGAGACAGAACCTACACTTTGCTGTTCAACTATTCCCCTAGGCTGTGATGTCCTCAGACTGTCCTCTCTTCTTTCCCTCAGAAGAGACAACATTCTAGCTACGGCTTTTTCTGATGTATATTCATTTACAGGCATTCTAATTTTAAAAGTTCTCCATGTGAAAGGATGACTTTGATATTCAGCAGGAATTTATTTCTTCCTATTAGCATCACATTATACAAGTCTCCGACAGATTAATCACAGCTATTGTTTTGCTGTTTATTCTTACCACAGTATAATTTTACTTTCAAAATTTTTTTTAATTAAGAAGGAAGTACAGTAGGGGGAAGACATCTTTCCTGCCAAAGGCTTCTCTAACCCCAGGGGCATACAGGTGGATGATAGGTGCTGCATGCAGCCCCTGTGAAGACATCCCACCAGCCATCACCAGGGGGAGAATCATGTCCTAGAAGGTGACAGGAGGACTGTGAATGCTTGGTTGACTCGGAGCAATGCATTTAGCTAGTTTTTCCTTTTTGTCTTTTTCAAATTAACATCCTTGACCTTATGGCAAAGAAAAAAATACTTTGCAGTTTGATCAAAGCCTAAGGCCTTTCCCAACTGAAGCAGGAATGCTAGCCTGAACCACTGTCACCCTAGAATTAGGAAAAAAAGGGGAATTTTCCAAGGTAGGAAGCTCCTGATCTGAAATTATCCTGGATAGGCTTCCCAACTTGTTAGGCCTAGTACAAATACCCTTAATTGCTATTCATTTAAAGGATTAATAGCCTTCTTTGAATCAATGTTCTAGCTTTGATGTTAGTTTCAAATCTATTTTCTAGCCTCAATTCTGTTAGTTTCAAATCTATGTTCTATCCTTGATTCACTTAATTTCAAATCTATGTTCTAGCTTTGATTCTGTTTACCTACTAACTGGGTGACCTTAGTCAACACACTTAATCAGAGCTTCTATTCAATGTCCTCATTTTTAAAAAACTCAAGTGAATTTGTGAGTTCATTTGTATGGATGGGACCTTCCAAAGTGCCTGACACATAGTATGCACTTAATAAATGCTCATTCCTTTCCTCTTCTTTTCCTACCTCCTATTGTGTAATTCTTATCCATATCCTCCCCTATGTTTGCCTCTGGAGGTCCACCCATTTTGCAGGTTAGGGAGGCATCCTTATTTCTATGGGCATCACTACCCATGGGTGGTCTCTCCATTATCCCTAATACCCTGTGATCAGCCCATCTTTTTTTCCCCTTAGTGCATTTTTTGATGGCATTCTTTATTACAGTTCTTTGTAGTTCTTTGTTAGTGATGTATTACAGCCTGCTCATGCCCACCACTTGATTCTCCATTGTCCTCTGAGTGAGTGATTTTTATCCTTATTTCTTCTGAGATTATAATGTTCTATGGCTCCTAGCCATACAACTATATTGGTATAAGACTCTATTTTAAAGATGAACCTTTGTTTCAGGGAAAGTTCAGAATCATTTAAAGCAATTTTATCATTTTCAAAAGGCAATCCAGTCTCCTCTCCTGCTGTTCATTGCGGAACCCACCTCTTGGTCCATTTGCAGTATCTGTCTGAGGTACCAATCCATCTCATTAAATTTATATCTATGTCCTTACCAACCTTATTTAAGGACCCTTAGCAATGTCATCTGACCTACTAGTGTAAACTGAGGTCCACTGGGACTTTCCATTTGCTCTGAAGCTCAAATATCTTTCTTGTGTTGTCTTCCCCAGTTAGAATGTGAACATTTTGAGAGCATAAAGTCTTGCTTCTTCTTTATTTTTTCCCTAGCTCTTACGACAGTGTTTGGCACACAGTAAATGCTTAAATGTTTTTTCGTTCATTCATTTCTACATTACTATATCTTTTTATCTATCCCTGTCTATCCCTATCTGTATTTCTATTTACCAGCTTTCAGTAGTAAGTCTCACTGAGGAAAATCTCTTCATCAATGAAGATCAGTACATGATCTGCAAATTAGGGTCTTAAAAAAGTAGACTAGGTTGCTGAGAAATTTAGTGACTTGCCTATAGTCACACATCTAGTGTGTGGCAAAGGCAAGACTGTTTGACTATTTGTTATTCCTTATTCTCTTCCCTCTCTCCCACATATTCTCTTTCTCTCCTCTCTCTCTCTCTCTCTCTCTCTCTGTTTCTCACACACACACACACACACACACGTATTTATGGATAGATAGATACCTTATAGATATATTAATAGATAAAGATAGATTTTGCATCTATGTAGATAAATATCCATACCTATCTATTTTTATATATAGTATCTATTTATCTATCTATGTCTCTATCACAAAATCAAGAGTAGGAAGACATCTTGGTGGCCATCTAGTTTGTTCAAACTACATAATGAAGGAATCAATACAATCATCTGACAAGTGGTCATCCAGCTTCATTTCGAAGACTTCCAAGGAAGGGGAACACCCCACTCCTCAAGATTGTCCATTCCACTTTTGATGACAGTTTTAATTGTTAGGAAGGCTAAATTTAGTTCTTTGAAAATTCTTTCTATCAGTCCTAGGGAGGGGTACCTATTATGTGCCAGTCACTGTGCTAGTCACTGGTACAAAGAATTTCATTTGATCCTTACAACAACCCTGTGAGGTATGTGTTATTATTATTCCCATTTTATAGTTGAGAAAAATTGAGACAAATAAAAGTTAAGTGACTTGCTCAGGGCTACACAGGTAGTAAATGTCTGAGGCTAGATTTGAACTCAGGTCTTCCTGGCTCCAGGTCCAGCATTCTATCCATGGCACCACCTCTGGTTCTTTCTTCTAGGTCCAAAAAACTTTAAATACTTGGAGACAATTATTGTGTTCCCCCAAATCTACTCACCAATGAGACCTGTTCCTCCTTCGTTATATATTATACTCTCAACACCCTATATTATCTTAGTGGTCCTCCTCCAAACATTCTCCAGTTTATCAATGTCCTTCTTAAGCTATTGTGCTTACAATTGAAACTAATACTTCAGATTGGATTGATGATTATGCAAATTGGTATCTGATAAAGGGAGAGTTCAAAAGGACCACCACATTCTTCTTCCTGGAAGCCATGTTTCTTCTCTTCATACAGTCCAAGATTGCATTAGCCTTTCTCCTGCCCCACCATACTAAACTCGTAGGCCACTAAAACCCATAGGTTATTTTTAGAACAACTGTTATCTAACCTACTTCTCCTATCTTATCCTTGGGAAAGATTTATTTTTTATATTTAAGTATTAGATTTGATGTTTATCCCTATTGAATTATATCTGATTAAGTATAGCCTAAGATTCTCTTTGTATTTTTTTGTTGTTGTTGTTGGAGGCAAAGCAATTGAAGTTAAGTGACTTGCCCACGGCCACACAGCTAGCAAGTGTCAAGTATCTGAGGTTGGATTTAAACTCAGGTCCTCCCAACTCCAGGGCCAGTGCTCTATCGACTGTGCTACTTAGCTGCCACAATTCTTTCTGAATCTTGACTTAATCATCCAATGTGTTAATTATCCCTCTTTGCTTCGTGCCATCCACAAATGTGGTGGGCATGCCATCTATGCCTTTATTGAAGCCATTACTAAAGCTGTTTAGCAGCACAATGACAATCACAGATTTCTGGGATACTTCACTTGAGAGGAGACCTCCTGCCCCATTGACATTGTACTATTAACATCTACTCTTTGAGTCCATTGGTTCTAAATCCAAATAATTCTATTTTCCCTTAATTCACATCTCTCTATTTTCTGCCAAAGAACAGCGTGACACATTGTTATCAAAGCTTTGCTAAAATCTAGTTAAACAATATGCACAACATTCCCTTCATCTACTAGTTTACTCATCCTATCAGAAATGGAAATGAGGCTCAAGCCATTTGGGGTCTTTGTAATAACTATTTCCTTTCCTAGATATTTACCAACCATTTATTTAATCATTCATTCTAGAATTTTCCCAGGAATGTTTAAGTCAAGTTCATTGGTCTATAGTTTGCAAACTGTTCTCACCCCAATCAGTCCTTATCACAGTGTCTGGTACATTGTAGGTTCTGCTTAAATGTTTGTTGACTTGCCTTTTTTGAAAACCAGGATGTTGGTCCTTCTCTAATCTTATGAACCACTCCCATTTTCCATGATTTCTCACTGACAGTGGCTCAACAATCACACCTGTCAGGTCTTTCCGTGGTCTAGGAAGTAGGGCCAAGTAACTTTAATTCATTAAGCATAGCTAGATTTTCTCTTGCTATCCCCTTACTTATTTTGCGAATCATTTTTGCTTAATGATTTACAATGCAGAGGTCATTCTCTTCATTAGAGAAAACAGAAACAAAATAAAATTGAACAACTTTTCCTTCTCTCTGTTGTTAGATATCACCATCCCAACCATCTCAATCAAAGATCATACCAGTTATTTGATCCTCTTTTGTCTCCTAATGTAACTACCACCACCTTTTATTGTTGTCCTTATCTTCCCTGTTCATTATCAATTTTCACATTCCTGAAGCTATTTTTTTGCAGTTATGCTACAATAATTATATTTATTGTTTGTTATCTGGCTTTGGTTTCATCTTCTACATATTCTTTTAAAAATTAATTTGGTTGGGGAAGGATGAATGGAATAAGTATTCATATAGTACCTACTATGTGCCAGGCACTGTGCCAAATGCTTTTTAAAATAACATTTCATTTGATTTGTTGAATTGGTCGGTGAGTTCTGTTAGCACCTACATTTATATACTTAGACAAATTTTATTTTTTTCTCCTCATTGGAAATGCTATCCCTTATTCATCCACTTGTTTTATTATTCTGTGGATGGTTAGGCCAAGCTCTTTTAAGCGATAATGGATCTTAGCTAGGAAGTCTGGCAATGTTTCTAGATTTGATGGTACCAAAACAGTGTTATTAACAAACAAGAATATTGTGAGACCCTCACCATTTATAGGGAATCACTTTTCAACTTAATATCTGAGTTGGATCTCTTCTATGACAATGGCCAACAGTTAGCTTTTGTTATTAGGAGAGATCCCTTTGTTTTATGCCTTTCCTATTAAAAATTATGAGGTCATCAAACAAGGTTGGTAAAATTAATTGTTATATCTTTCAAAGAATCTTGTGTAATCTTGACTTAGACAGGGAAGATCTCTTGTTAAAGGAGCCCCTTTTAAGGCTCTGATTTGCCCTATTGAATCAGATGCTTTTTAATAGTCAACAGTAAACACATTGGGATATTGTATTCTTTGTCTTTCAGTCAACTGAACGATGGTAAAGAATAAGTCTACTATAGAACACTGCTCACAAAAGCATGTCTATATCATACTGATACCATAGTCAGGAATACCCTTAATGTTTATTAATAATTCTTATAAAATTATATATCCATGACATGTTCTCTTTTTGAGGGGTAGATTTCTCCTCCACATCTTTGGTGCATTCTCTTTCTTTATATAGCTTGGGAATTATTTCTTCAGTGCACTCACAATTATGTCACTGCCAATGCAAACCTCCTCCATATATATTTTGTCTAGTCTAGATTTTTTTTCTCATCTTTGTTCTTTTAAAGCATTATTTCTACCTCCTTTCTGAGAATGTCCTGGACTGATACTAGAATTTGAACCTAGAATTTATGGTTCTATATCCTTGATGGAGAAAAATATTTCTCATAAAAAGAAACATTTTCAGATCTTTACATATTTTATCTGTTTGTTTTCCTTGTTCTTTTTAGTTTCTACTTTAAATGAGCCCAGGATGACTTTGTTTAGTTGGGTCTCTTGCCAAACTTTCTTTAAACTGATTTTATCCTCTACTACTTTTCTGTATTTTATGATGAAATTTTAGACATAATCTTTGACCATTCTTTTCTATAAGATTTTACAAATGTATTATTATTCTAAACCTGATCTGACCTTGGCTGCCACATATCTTTACTTGGAAAGCAAATTAAGTGGTGGCTAACTGAGCCAGTTTCTAGACATTTGATCTCTTCATTATGATTATTGGTTTGCATTAGTTAAGCTTCTGCATACTTTTTTTGTAATGTATGTCTACAGACTTTATTCTGTCATTTTTTCATTTTTGATATTAATAAGTTCAATATAACAAATTTCACTTTTTAAAACAATACTATCTGGTACTCACCATGTCTAGCACCTCCAAATTTCCTTCTTGAGGATTGCATTGGTGATGTATATATATTAAACATCTGTTGAATCTAAACATCTTTGGCCTTTATCATTTCTTGTTCCAGATCCTTTTTTCAACAATGAAGTCTTTTACTACTGCTGCTGCATTGAAGTTGCTGAGAATTAAAGTTTATGTTGATTCAAAAGGACTCTGCCATGGAATTCTTCATAGAATTTCTCTATCTCTTCATCCTTTTCAATACCTGTTTACGTATAAGCTGAAATTATTTTCACGGTTATTACCACTTTTATGACGAATATGAATCATGAGGACAGTGATAAAAGATAACTAAATAGCCTCACAAAATGACATTTCTTGTTGTTTTTTGATGTATGATAAAACTTACTCCATCATCTACTATATTTGCCTTTCCAAGGAGAATCTCTGAAATAGCCTTCCATCTTAGTTGCAGCATCCTTTGGTCTTCTGGTGACAACAATAATTATAATATCTAAGATTTGTTTACATAGTGCTTTAAGGTTGGTATTTAGCATGCATATTATCTCATTTATTCCTCACAACAACTTTATGTTATTGGTATTATCATTATCCCTGTTTTATTGATGAGGAAGCAGGCTTAGAGAGGTTGAGTCTTATCTAGGGTCACTCAGTTAGTGTCTGATGCAAGATTTGAATTCAGATTTTCCTTACTCTAAGCCTAGCACTTTATCAACTATCCTATTTCTTTATTAGTTACAATGAGAATATAAAAGTTAATGTCATTCACTCACTCAATGAGTATATCCAGTTGTTGGTCATTGGACAAGGCTCCCACATTTAGAGTACCAACAACTCAGGTAAAATCTAAAGGAATTTTTAAAAATCCTGATTCTTAGCATCTATTTTCTACCACTCTACTACCATCACTACAGAAATATAAGGGGACCACACAGGACTGAAGACCATTTTGTATTGTTCTTTGTCTCATATATAAGTATCTATAAAATAGCAATACAGTTTGAGCACCCTACCTTACTGGGATTTTTTGAGAACATGAAATGAGGCAAGGCATCCGAATACATTTTGTTTTTAAAATAAAGGCCAACTATTATTATGATTATTACTTCTTGGCAGGTCAAGGTAGCTTTTTCCTTTAATGAATAGACAAATGTATTTTTCAAAAATACATACATGTATTCTTACTGAAGATGTTTACTCATTTAATGGAGGATACTTTCAGGAGTGCAAATGGAACAGGAACTCACTGTAGATGGTGAGATCCTCTAATTGTGTTTGCCGATGACATTATTACTAATTAGTTCACTTCCAAGAATTTCAAAGAGACTCCTCCAATAAGATCCATAACATTTCAATTTCTCAAGAAAAAAAAAAAACACAAATGGATAAAGAATGGTTATTATCCAGACTATTACACTTGATGGTTGGGTGGGCAGTTCATTCATCATTCTGCACATATCTTTCTGGATAGGCATTGTAAAATGGATCATGAGCTGAGCCCAAAGTCAATAGTAGGAAGAGCATGCAATGGATATTTGGAACATTATGTCTTCTCAAGCTTCCCCTAGCACAAATCCCCATTTTTTTAGCACCAGTATTCTGCTGGCAAAGCTATATGGCTATAAGCCATGGAACACTATGATGTCTGAAGAATCATAATTGTTGGCTAACACAAGGGCCAATGGAGAAGCAAATAAGTACATAAGTATGTTACAGTATTGACTTGTGTTTACAAAGTGACACTAATGATATCATTAGGAAATGTATGATGTGAAAAGGAGGGCGGCAGGTCATGTAGTGAGAGCAAGGGATGAGAAATGGATAGCCTGAGTACTATATTGGTTCCCATGGAATATTAAGAAAATTTGAGGAAGTCCCCTTGAATATTAAGTAGATCATTCACAAAGGATATATGAGTAGTGGTAGGCAATAATCAATGATATTGAGAAGATGTGGATGAGTGAAGATGTACACCCACATCTGGGAGATCACAAATGCATTAAAGCATTAGAATATTTATTGATACCTCTACTAGAGTTCTACTCAGATGCCCTACATAGAGGTAACCTATAAAGTTCTTGAAGTTTATTCCAGGAAAGTGCTATTTCTGTCTGGTACCAATCTGCTATATTCTGATCTGTACCAAGATCAAGAGATTTTGTATATGGTGACATATTTGTTGATGGACAGTTTATTTAAGTTCCGAGAGACCCAACACTAGGACCTGAGATTGAACATCTGCTCTTTTGCCCTTCCCATTCTACATCTATGTAAATCTAGAAATATAGAATGTCCTTAGTGTTTCTCTCTCCTTTCCCTTGATCACCTTGAGGGAAATAATCAACTCAAGGGTGGAATGAATCCTGAGGTAGACTTGATGTGATTGAGGCAGAGTATCCTAAACATGTCTGTCTTCTCTATGACCAGGCTGGCCCCATGACTTCATTGACTCTTCCCTTAATTGTCAGACAGGACCAGGGACTAGACATTTACTCTATTACATGTGCCCCCTCTCCATTCTCCAAGTATTTCTCTGGGACCAATCAAATAAAAATGGTCTTGGTTACTATGAAGGGCATGCCAATATAGATCTTGGTATCCCCACTCTAAATCCCTCTCCTTCTGAGTTGCAGGCTACCTATGTCAAAGCTCCCTTCCTGATCAATATTCCCCACTTGTGCATACACACAATCTATCTCTCTGGTGTCCCTATCCTAGCTACATTTTCCACAAATTTTCAAGCATTCCTGATTCCTTTAACAAGATTAAACTATTTATATTCCTATATGGGAAAATGATACATGTAAGCCCTCAAGAACTTTATCATCATTAGGACATTTAGAAGGAATCTATATAGATAGAGGACATGACTGTGGATCTATTATGTTGGGGTGGTCTCAAATGAAGAATGGAAGGGTAAAAATAGGGCTGCACAGGGAGAAAGGGGGAGAAAAAGAATAGGGAAAATTATCTCATAAAAGAAGTACATAAATACACACAGAGTAAGGTCCAGAAATTCATTTTAACCAACAAGGAAGTAAGAGGGTATAAGGGTGATGGGAATTTAAAGATCTTCCATGTCCCTTGTATTGGCAAGCTAACAGGTACTTAGTGCTTAGTTTCAAGTTCATAACTGTGTGAAGTATTATGACCCATAACTTGTGAATCCCACAGTGGGATGGACTTGTTGACATAATAGGAAGGGGCAGATCAGGGAGGAGTTAATACCATATATAAGGAAAAGCCCAAGCTGAGAGAGGCCAGAATTTCTGGGAGCGAGCATCTGGAGGCTGGCCACGCTGGAGAGAGAGAAGAGTACTGAGAACTGAACTGAGAAGAGAAATGAGAACTGAAGACTAAACTGAGAAGAACTGAGAAATGAGAAGAGAGGAGAACTGGGAGGAGTCAGGGCTGGGGTAAATCCTGGAGGAGGGTCTTGCTGATGATTTCAGAAGTCCTAGGACTATACTGATGATTTGTGTTGATTCCTCAGACCTTGTTGTTGGGCCTATGTTGATTTCTCAGGCAGAAAGTGAATTGATGAGGATGCCAGAAATGGGCAAGAATGTTATTGCAGTTTTGTTAAGACAAAGGTCTTCCCAGGAACAGAAACTGTGAAGGACTTGAGGTGGACCAGACACTGTGAGCTTCAATATGGAACAGGAACTGCACAAGAAGCTGGACAAAGAACTGGGAGCTATTTGCCTTTGGACCCAGGTGGCAGTTGGATAGATTCAGGGAGGAGCTGGGACCATAGAAGAGGAACCATGGTAGCTGAGAGCTTGCCTTGAATCAAGATGAAAAGACCTCCCCTTGGCAAACTGAGAAAATCATGACTTACTGTGGCCTAGGGGTGGAGGAGTCTGACCTTTATATTTAGATGATTGAGTTAAGGACTTCTCCAATTTAGAAGAAAGAGGACTTTTTGATTCAAGAGATTAAGACGATGTGATCTAGGGGTGGAGGACTTTGACCTTTGTACTTTGTGTCAATTAAAGAGGCTTGCCTCTTTAAGGATGATTTAATTAAGGACTTTTAAAATGATTGTGTTACTAAATGAATGTTATCTTTCACTTAAAAATGTGATCACTTTGTTGAAAACTATGTGACCACTTTAGTGGTAAATTGGTAAGCCATAACATTGTGAATGCTGTATTTTAATTTCTGTGAATGTTTTGCCTTAATTTGTTACTGAGTAAATAGAGAGTTCACTATGCTGTGTAATCAGAACCTTGAAAGCTGTTCACAGTAGTAGTCATCTGGAAAGCTGCTTGTGCTTGGATTTATAGAGGGGAAGGGACTAAGAGAAAGGTAGTGAGCACAAGAAGAAGGGTAGATTAAGGGAGGCAGTGGTCAGAAACAAAACAGACTTTTGAAGAAAGGATAGAATAAAAAAGAGAAGCATGAATAGAAGAAAATAGGATGTAGGGAAATACATAGCATAATTGTGAATGTGAATAGGATGAACTCACTCATAAAACAGAAACAGAGATCAGGATAGATTAATAGCCAGAACCAAACAATGTGTTGTTTACAAGAGCTACACTTGAAGCAGGAGTATACACATGGAGTTAAAATAAGGTACTGAAGCAGAATCTATTATGCCTCAGTTGAGTTAAAAAAGGCATGGGTAGCAAACATGACTTCAGACAAAGCAAAATTGGATCTAATTAGGAGAGAGAATCAGGAAAACTACATTTTTGCTAAAAGGTACTTATAGACAATGAATTAATATCAGTTCCGAACATATATGTGCCAAATGGCATAGCAACCAAATTCTTGAAGGAAAAGTTAAATGTTGACTTGACTTTTTTTTAGTGAGAAACACATTTTTAGAAATTTTTAAATGTGCCAATAAAAAAATCCCATTTTTAGATTATGAGATGTTAGTACATAAAAAAGATTGTTGTAATACAATAAAACTAAACAAGGGGGTACCTCAATTTACCATCTCAAACCTAGGTCAATTTAACTATACAATAAACTATGAAGAAATTAAGGAGATAAATAGAATTTTAGAAAAGTTTGATATGATAGATATTTGGTGAATATTGAATGGAAATAGAAAGGATATATCTATTTCTCATTTGTGCATGGAACCTTTACAAAATTCACCAGGTATTAAGGCATAGAAATACCACAAACAAATGCAGAAAAGCAGAAATATTCAGTGCACCCTTTTTGGACCATTCTGCAATAAAAGTTACATTCAATAAAGAGTCTTTGAAGCATATCTAATGAATCAGTGGGTCAAAGAACAAATCATAGAGACAATCAATAATTTCATTAAAGATAATGACAATAATGAGCCAAGATATTAAAATTTGGGGGATGTAACAAAAGGAGTACTTAGGTGAAAATTTATATTCCTAAATGTGTTTATATCAATTAAATAGAAAAAGAATAGATAAACAAATTGGGTAAACAACTAAAAAAGAACTAGAAAAACAACAAATTAAAAATATTTAATTAAATATCAAAAATAAATATTAAAAATTAAAATTAAATTAAAATTAAAAAAAGAGAAATTAATAGAATTGAAAGTTAAAAAACTATTGAACTAACAAATAAAACTAGGAACAGGTTTTATGAAAAAAACCATTAAAATAGATAAATTATTGACTATTTTGTTTTTAAAAAGAAGAAAATCAAATTACTAGCATCAAAAATGAAAAGGGTGGATGCACAATCAATGAAAATCAAAATTAAAACAATTTTAGGAGCTGTTCTACCCAACTATATCCCAATAAAACTGATTATCTAAAGGAAATGGATGAGTATGTAAGTTGCCCAGATTAACGAAAGAGAAAATCAAATATTAACATAACTCTATCTTAGAAAAAGAATTTAAGCAAATAAAAAATGAGCTCCTGAAATTGAAAAAAACAAAACAAAACAAACAAAAACTTGAGGACCATATGAATTTACAGAAGAATTCTACCAAACATTTAAAGAACAATTCCAAAGTCATATAAACTGTTTAGAAAAAATAGGTAAAGGAGTCCTACCAAAATCCTTCTCTGGCACAAATATGATTCTGATACCTAAGCCAGAGAGAGCAAAAACAGAGAAAGAAACTAATGACCTATATCCCTAATGAATATTGATACACAATTTTTAAATAAAACACTAGCAAGGAAATTATAGCAATTTATCACAAATATCATACATTATGACCAGGTTGGATTTGTACTAGGAATTCAGGACTGATTGAATTTTATTGAAAATTATCAGCATAGGGGGAGGAGTTAAGATGGAAGAGTAGAAATAGCACTTCTGCTGAGCTCCAGCCCACACCACTTCAAAATCATGTAAAAGGGGGACTATGAATGACCTCTGGAGCCCCAGAACCCACAAAATGACACAGAGAAGCTAACCTCCTGCTGAGGACAGCCTGGCAGCCAGGCAGGGAGTGGCCAGTGCAGCACTCTGGTAGCCAACAGCACAGTGCTCTGGGAGCTGAGCCCCGGCCCACATGAGTCCTGAGTCTCGTTTTAGCCCCAGGGTGGCCAGACCAGCAGCTGGCTGGAGGGCCCCAGAACACCAGCAACTGTGTAGTTCCCAGAATTATCAACACATAGATGCCTAGGACAAAGTGAGAGGTTAGTGCCCTATGGACTTTGGGACTGGTTGGGAGAATGCTTCAGCTTCTTCCCCTGGGGGAGAGAAGCTGCTAAGGAGACTCTGCAGCTTGCGCCACTTTGCCACACTTGCAGCTTCAGCTCTTGGCCTGAGAACTGTAGGGGGATCTGGTGATCAGTGTGGGGGGTAAGTACTCTTGCTTTAACCTTCTTGTATCTGGATAGCAATCCAGGGTGGAGATCTTGGGGCATGTGACCAGCTTGCCAGAGTGTGTGGAGGCTTCATAGAGGCCACCCAACTAATACCTCTGGAAGCTGAGAAAACCCCAGCATTTGGGACGGAAGTTCCCCTGGCTGGTGGCAAAATCCTACTGTGGCAACAAGCCCAAAAGCCAAGCAATTGAGTGGCAACATGCCTGGGCAAAGGAAACAAAATAAACAGAAAAATGCAAAATTGGACTCCTACATTGCGGGCAGAGAGGATCAAAGTATGGAACAGGAGGAAGACTGTGAGGTTGGAAATCCTGCACCAAAAGCCCCAAATGAAATTATGAGCTGTCTACAGGCCATAGAGGACCTTAAGAAGCAGATAAGAGAAGTGGGGGAAAAATTGGGAAGAGAAATGAGAAAGATGCGAGAAAAATATGAAATTAGAATTAACAGCCTGACTGAGGAAAACAACACCTTAAAAAATAGACTAACTCAAATGGCAAAAGAGGCCCAAAAAGGCAATGAGGAGAAGAATGCCTTAAAAAGCCAAATTTGCCAGATGGAAAAAGAATCTCAAAAGCTCACTGAGGAAAATCATTCCTTCAGAATTAGACTGGAGCAAATGGAAGCTAGTGACTTTATGAGAAATCAAGATGCTATTAAGCAAATCCAAACAAATGAAAGAATAGAAGGCAAGGTGAAATATCTTATGGGAAAAACCACTGACTTGGAAAATAGATCCAGGAAAGACAATCTAAAAATTATTGGACTACCTGAAAACCATGATCAAAGAAAGAATCTAGAAATCATCCTGCAAGAAATTCTCAAGGAAAATTGCCCAGATGTTTTAGAACCAGAGGGCAAAATAGAGGTTGAAAGAATCCACAGATCACCTCCTGAAAAAGATCCCCAAAAGAAAACTCCTAGGAATATTGTAGCCAGGTTCCAGAATTCCCAGATCAAGGAGAGAATATTACAAGCAGCCAGGAAGAAACAATTTCAATATTGTAGAAACACAATTAGGGTAACACAGGATCTGGCAGCTTCTACACTGAGGAATGGAAGGGCATGGAATATGATATTCCAGAGGGCAAAGGAGCTGGGATTAAAACCAAGAATAACCTATCCAGCAGAACTGAGTATCATGTTTCAGGGGAAAATTTGATCATTCAGTGGAATAGAGGACTTTCAAGCATTCTTGAGGAAAAAACTAGAGTTGAATAGAAAATTTGACATTCAGGTACAAGAAGCAAGAGATGCTTGAGAAGATAAACAGGGAAAAGAAATCACTATGAACTTATCAAAGTTGAACTATTTATATTCCTACAGGGAAAAATAATAACTGCAACTGATGAAACTTTACTCAGTATGAAAATAGGTTGAAGAAGGGTATATGGGCATATGAATATATATGTGAATGTGTATATATATTTTTCAGGTATACATAGATAAAGGGCACAGGTCGAATTTAATAGGAAGGGATGATACTTAATAGGTGAGGTTAAGAGGTGAGAGAATAATGTGGTGAGGGGGAATGGGGAGAGACAATGGGGTGAACTGTCTTGTGTAGAGGAGGCAGGGGAAGGTGGTTGCATGGGGAGTGGAAGAACAGGAAGGCAAAAAGGCAAAACCTTATTCTCATTGTATTTGGACCAGGGAGAGAATGACATGCATACTAAATATGGTGTCCCACCCTACAGGAGCCTGGGGGGGAGGGGGATGGGGAAAGGTGGTGGAGGGGAGGGCGGGCTGGGGAGGAGTGAAGTTGAAAGCACCCACTTTTGAAAAGGGACAGGATCAAGGTGGGGAGTGGACCAAGTGGAAGGTGGGATGGGAGGGAGGGAAATATAGTCAGTCTTTTACAATATATCTATTATGGTAATATTTTACATAACTACACATGTACAGCATATACTGAGTTGCTTATTTTCCTTTTTAAATCAAATTTAAAAAAAATATATAAATACTATGATTAATACTATTTTGCATATAATTGGGAAATAAGATGTGCAGGCATTGGGGCATGGGGATTCACCTTGCCCTACTGGAAAAGTTGAAGGGGGTATGGGAAAAGAGATGGGAGAGAGCAGATTGGTTGAGGGGATATCCTGTATGACTGTTATTCTGGGGTGGTGGGTAGGGTAAAAATGGGGAAAAATTGTAACTCAAAATCTGATGGAAATGAATGATGTAAACCAGAAGTTAATGAAGCATTTGGAAGAAAAAAAAGAAAATTATCAGCATAATTAACCATATCAGTAATAAGAACACAAAAACCATAAGATTACATCAATAGAGGCAGAAAAGCCTTTTGGCAAACTGCAATGCTCACTACTATTACAAACAGAAGGTATAGCAATAAATGAAGCTTTTTAAAAATGATAAATAGTATTTGTCTAAAACCAAGAGTAAGTATTACCTGTTATGGGGTCAACTAGAAGCCTTTACAATAAGATCAGGGGTGAAGCAAGGATGTCAGTGTTGTCACATTATACTATACTAGAAGTGCTGGCAATAGCAATGAGACAAAAAAAAAAAGAAGTTGAAAGAATAAACATAAGCAATTAGGAAACACAACTATCACTTTTTCCAGATGATATGATGGCATGCTTCTTAGTCAAAATAATGAATAACTTTAGCAAAATTACAGGATATAAAATAAATATAAAATAAACCTACATACCAACATTTCTATATACTGGCAACAAAACCCAGCAGGAAGAGATAGAAAGAGAAAATCCATTGAAAATAACTACAGACAGTATAAAATGCTACCTGTCAAGACATACACAAGAACTACATAAACACAATTACAAAACACTCTACACAAAGATGTATCTAAACAATTAATGAAGTATGAATTGCTCATAGGTAGATCAAGTCCATGGTTTATCTATAATCCATAAAATAAGGGAGGTGGAATGCATGATCTCTAAGGTCCCCTTCCAGCCTTTCATCTATGATCCCATGAGATGACACAAAAGCTAAAGATGTAACAAAAATAAAATTACCAAATATCAAAGAATTCTTCCTCATGGTATAATGAAAACAGGACTCAGAGAATTTGGGTTTCAATGTGAGGGAAAAGGGCCTAATAGTGTCAAATCTCAAACTATACTACGAAGTGATAATCAGCAAAACAATTTGGTACTTGATAAAGTAGTTGACTAATGAAATGGATTAGGTACATGGTATACAGAAGCAAACGAACTCAGTAACTGAGTGTTTGATGAACTTTCAAATCTTAGCTATTGGGGTAAAAACTCATCTGACAAGAACTGCTTGGGAAACTGGAAAATAACCTGAAAGAAACTAGGTGCAAGACAGCATCTCACACCATATACTAAGATAAGTTTGAAATAGACTCATGATTTAGACATAAAGGATGATATCATAATAAGCAAATTAGGGGAACACGGAAAAAATTGCTTGTCAGATCTATGGATAGGGGAAGAGTTCATGACTAAACAAGAGATAGAAAGGAACACGGGGGTAAAACAAGTGATTCTGATTACATAAAATTAAATAAGATTCTGCATGAACAAAACCAGTGCAGTCAAAATTGGAAGAAAATCAGGAAACTAGCAAGGGGGGAAATTATAGGAAATTTCTCTGATAAAGGTCTCATTCCTCAAATATATGGGGAACTGAGCTAGATTTATAAAAATAAGGGTCAATTCTCAATTGATAAATGACCAAAGGATAAGAATGGGCAATTTTCAGAGGAAGAAATCAAAACTATCAATAGTCATGTGAAAAATACTCTAAATAACTAATAGAGAAATTCAAATGAAAACAACTCTTCGGTCACCCCCAAGTCATCAAATTGACTAAGATGACAGATAAGGAAAATGACAAATGCTAAAGGGGTTGTTAAAAAGTCACTCTAATGCTCTGTTGGTGGAATTGTGAACTAGTCCAACTATTCTGAAGAGCAATTTGGAACAATCCCCAAATGGCTTTAAAACTGTGCGTATACTTTGACTTAGCATTACTGCTACTAGGGTTATACACTAATGCAATCAAGGACAATGGAAAAGGACTGATATATACAGAAATATTTATAGCAACTCTTTGTCATAGTAAAGAACTAGAAACTGAAGGGATGCCCATCATTTGGGGAATGGCTAAACAAGTTGTGGTATATGGTTGTGTTGGAATACTCTTGTGCTATAAGAAATGAACAGGATGGTTTCATTAAAACCTGAGAAATCTTATATGAACTAATGTAAAGTGAAACAAGTAGAACAAGGAGAGCAATTTATACATGTATATATGTTGTTTTTGTCAGGTAGAATGTAAATTTCTTAAGGACAGAGATTCATTTTTAGCTTCTTATTTTAGCACCTGGAATAGTGATTGGCACCAAGGAAATACCTAATAAATGAATGTTCAATTGAATTGAGTTGAACCAGAGACTTAGCCCCCAGGAAATGGATATTTTTTTCCAGCTACAATAATTCATAAAGCTGTAGAGGGGTTGGGATCTGAATCAGCTCCAGGGTTCTAGTAAGTCATAATCTGGATCTGTAAAAAGGTGGCCACCTGTGCCCTAGGGACACAGTGGGTAATGGAGAAATCTCATGAGGAACCCTCCCAATTCAAACTCCTTCTTGCCCTTGACATCAGCATCACAGAATGGGGCTGAGACCACTGTTTCACCCAGGTGAGGGCCATTCCTTAGGACATTTATATTGCCCCAGGGAGCAGGCTTCCTGGAAGGGGTGCGGAGCAGACAGAAGGAGTCCCCACCCCAATGAAATCATGTCTCCTTAAAGTATTAGTTGACAGCTAAGAGAGCACAAAGCTCTGTAGGAACGGGCCTCTTGATGGGTGCCTTGGAAGCTGTAAGGAGAGAATTGCCAGGAATGGTGTGAGAGGGGCCCAGCCTGGGGATGTGGAAGGCAAATTTGTCTACTTCACAATTTTGCTGGAGAGGCCACCCTTGTTAGGACACCGCAACCACTCTTTAGCCTCCAAATCCAGAAACATATTTTAATTTCGCCATCTGCCCTCAAGCTCCATACCCAGAGCCAGACATCAAGTCACTTGGAGCAACAAGTTCATTTTTTTTAAAAAAGAAAAACAGACTGTGGTGAGGGGAAAAAAAATGCTCGCCTGGGAAGCTCCAATGAGTGATATACCACAATGGTTGGAGATTAAACAGGGCATCACAATGATGCTGAATTTGATTTCATCACACTGTGTGCCTCCTCCTTTTGTGTGGGCAAACTCCAGCTCTGCTCTGGGATGCCAACAACAATAGGAGGAGGTTCTGAACAGACCAATAGGGCTGGTACTTTAGGTCCCAGGACCTCTGTGGCTTTTGCAGACTTCCCATGTTGACCCTGGACATGAACAATCATAACTTACATTTTTGTAGCTCTTTCATGTTTGCAAAGCACTTACCTCCCAATGGTTTCCTGGGGATAGATTAGAGCAAGGATTATTGTCCCCACAGATAAGAAAAGGAAGACTGATATGTTAAATGACTTGTCCATGGTCCCACAGGTCAGATCTTATACACAATTCAGGTCTAGGTTTCCTGATTCAAGTCCAACAATCTTCCCATTACATTTCTTAAGCTCACAGAATCTGAGAATTGGATTCCTTCTATAATAAACTTGAAAAGAAGTGGTCCTGTGTCTGCTTGATACTGCCAGATTATCCTCAAGGAAACTCTGGGACTTAAAGTTCTGCCAACTCAGTGCCAGAACCCAGCAGCCACAAAGGAGAGAAAGGCAATGGATTTGGAATCAGAGGACCTAGGTTTGGAAACCAGTTTTGTCTCTTGTTATCTGTGTGACATTTAGTAAGACACTTTACATTTGGGAGCCTCAGTTTCCTTATCCAAAAAATGAGGCAGGTGGATTGTATGATCTGTAAGGTCCCCTTCCAGCCCTAAATCTATGATCCTATGAGATGACATAAGAGTTAAAGACAGAAAAGGAAAATCACCAAATATCAAAGAACTTTTTCTCATGGTATAGTGAAAAGGAGTTAAGAATTTGGGTTCATATATGGTGTCTACAACTGAGGGATGCTAAGAAAGTCATTTTTAACTTCCCTGGGCCTCACTTTCCTGATATGTTAAATGAAAGAGTTAAATAAAATGACCTTTGAGATCCCTTCTGGCACTTATTCAATGATTCTTTCTAATTCTGAATATTGTGGCACTGTGATCTTGGGGTGGGAGGTAGGGAGGACCAGGGCTGACCTTCTCCACTTAGCATTACAGTCCAAATCTCATGAGCTTACTTCAAGGGGTTGTTACAATTCTTTTGTTGAAATGGAATTTTGTTGTATTAAGTATTATCCTGGGAAAGGTACTGTTGCCTGATACTTGGAAATAGTGTGGTGGATAGGGACAATAACTGACATTTATATAGAGTTTTGACATTTATAAGGCATTTTACATAAAATACCTTATTTGATCCTAATAATAGAGGCAGACACCTGTAAGTAACATTATCTCTTCTTCTTCTTCTTCTTCTTCTTCTTCTTCTTCTTCTTCTTCTTCTTCTTCTTCTTCTTCTTCTTCTTCTTCTTCTTCTTCTTCTTCTTCTTCTTCTTCTTCTCCTCCCTTTCCCTCTCTCCTTCTCCCTTTCCCTCTCCTTCCCTCCTTTCTCACCCAGAACTGTGATTTCATGGGTTTAGGGAATTTTCTATGACAAAACTCCTCATGCTGATTGGCAGCTGTTAAATAATCTATAGTCTGAGACAGTTGCCTGAGGCACTCAGAGCTGAGTGATCTCTTAGGGTCATACAGCCAGTATATATCAGATGTGAGACTTGAACCCAGGTCTTCTGGACTCTGAAGCTGGTTTTCTACCTGCTGTACAATAATGCCTCTTTACCCAGTATTATGGATGAATAAACTGAGGTTCAGAGAAATTACCATGACCAGCTCAAGGTCACCCAGATAAGTTTCAAGGATGAGACTTGAATCTTTTCCTGAATTTATATCTCTAGGTCCAGTACTTTATCCACTATACCGCCCTTCCTCTCTGTTGTACTGATGGGTTGCAGTGCCATTCGGTCTATATTCTATAAACAATAGCTGTGCTCTGGGGAGGTGGAGTGCAGGGATAAGTGACTTTAAATGAGCACATATAACATTGTCATCAATGGAATTTAGAATTGTGTTAATAGATTAAACAAGCCAGCATCACAGGAACAATGTACAATGTTGCATTGTTCTAAAAGTACTTTTAGCAATCTTTCAAACTCTATGTACATGTGTGGGGGATATTCAAATGAATTGGAGCTGGAAGAAAGTGAAGTTTGCTCAAGACATCTAGGGCAGTGTTTGTAGATCTCCTAACAGAGGAGGGAAGCATAAAGATCATGCCTTTTTATGGGGGCATTTCTATTCCAAAGAAAGCAAAATCATTGGAAACATACTGTCTCCTTTAACATTTTTACAGACTTTGAGGAACTTCTCAGCACTTTAAAAAAATAACGTAGATATTAGTTTCAATGTTAGATGGAATGGTTACACAATTTCAGTTTATTCTACACATTTCTCAAATAGTGGGGCATGGTAAACACTGGGAGTTCTCTGGCTGCCCAGTGTGTCTAGCAGAGGAAGGAATAGTTACTAGACTTTCAGATACATTTTGCAGAGTTTGAAGGCTTTGTATGACTATTGTAGTTCCTCAGAGCAGCAGGTTCTGGCAGAGCCTCTGCCTTTCTTCCCCTCTTCCCCGCTCCCAACCCCTAACAAACACATAGGTTCTTTTGGCCCTGGGAAATTAGTAGATCCCTAATTGCCTAAAAAGGTGGTTAATCTTTCCTAGATTCTCAGCAGTTCTTAGAAGAGTAACCACTAAAAATGGATGTAACCTAAAGTTTCCACAAGTCAGAGGGGGAATTTCAATGTTAATTGTTTCAAATAGCTATTTTAAATGGCTAATAAAAAATGTAATAAAAAATAATGGTCAAGCACTTTGCAAATGTAAAAGTATGACATGTAAATATATCATAAAACTATTCATGTTAATACTGCTAAAAGAATTCATCTGCTAGAATATGGGAGGCTTATTGGAAGTGTGTTTTCAGCCATTCTCAGCCTATGTGGAAGAACTGGAAGAATGCTTTGCCAAAATGAATGGTATGAAGCCAGGAGAGAGAGAGAGAGAGAGAGAGAGAGAGAGAGAGAGAGAGAGAGAGAGAGAGAGAGAGAGAGAGAGAGAGAGAGAGAGAGAGAGAAGCAAGGGAGAATTTTGTTTGTTTTTTTAAAAGCTGAGAGGACATGAAGGTGGCATCTACTTTGTGTGGTATAGTGGAAAGATCCATGACTTTGGAGTCAGAGGTTTGTTGTTGTGCTTCAGTTATTTTTTTCATTCATATCTGACTTTTCATAACCCCATTTAGGGTTTTTTTTGGCAAAGAGACTGGCTGGAGTGGCTTGCCATTTCCTTCTTATTTTGTAGAATAGGAAACTGAGGCAAACAGGGTTAAGTGACTTGCCAGATAGTAAAGGACCTGGGTTCCAATCTTGACTCAGACACAAGATGCCTATGGGAGCCTGAGCAAATCACTTAACTTTTCTAGGGCTCAGTGTTCTTATCCATATAATGGAGAGATTGCATTAAATGATCTATGAGATATTTTCCTTCTCTATCTCTAGGATCCCGTCATATCAAATGTCGTATTCAGGGTTTATTATCATTTCTCATCGTCTCTTCATCTGAGTGTAATGGGGGCTTTGGAATATGCCCAGATCACCTAACATGGAGGTATCCTGCCATCCCCTACCATGTAAGGGGCGAAACAGCCTCTACACTGGCATCATAGCCCCAACAACCTGCATCTTTAAAAAGCTGTGAGACTGGGACCCTTGTTCTTTTTCCCCTTGTTCTTTCCTTTGCTACTTCTAAAGAGAGTGAAGGTCACATTCACACACAGCACCAGTCCCATGAACTGAATCACTATGGGGGAAGGACATTCTTCCCCTGCCCTTCCTTTTAGGCTCCATGGCACCACACAATGCTTACCTTCTCAGTTTCTAGGAATAGGTAGTAATCCCCACCGGACCCAGAATCAAGCCATGACCACCTTGGAGTCAGGATTCTAGATCTAATGTTATAGTCAGCTGACCTGGCAAGGAAGTCCTGAGAAGCAAGGGTTTCCTAGGCTGCAGTTCAAGGACTACTTTGGATTTGGAAATTGGGACTCTGCTCTATAGCAATTGAACTAAGCTATGAGTAAAACTTCTTTCATATCCCCAGAGTATGTTGGAAACTTTCTTTACATATAATTAGAAAAAATAAAATACTGTTAAGTGGGAAAAAAATGAAGTGGGGGAGGGGAAATGGACCCAATGGTCTCTGAGGTCCCTTCTGCTTTTAAATCTGTAATTGTATGAGGTCCTGCTAATGAGACACGTTTCCTCTGAGGTCTCCTAGATCCTTTTCTCTTCAGATGATATTGTGCTATTGTATCTGGGCATATCCCCAGAGTATGATGAAGGAAGAGGGGAGAGCATTCTTCCACACACTAAAGGGTATACTAATATATTTGTTATACCTTTGAAATAAATATTTCTTTGGAAAAGCTAATCTCACTGTTAAGTGGTTAAATGGAACTGGGGTATAGGCTACCTTACAATTGGGGGAATGCCATCATTGGGGGCTGCAACCAATATAGTAGAGAGCTTAGATACCCTCAAGCTCTCTTAAAGGCATTGGAGAACTCTGTGAGAGGGGTGAAATGTGGTATACCTGACCTTTAAATATTGGGACCGTTACACAATAGTCATTGTCACAAGTATGGGAATAATCATTATAGCACCTCAATTGATGTCCATAAATCAAGAAAGAACCTCACATATAATTTATTCCAACCCCTTCTTTTACAGATAACAAAACTGAGGTCCCCAAGATTAGGTGACTTGCCCAAGGCCACATAGCTTGTAAAAGGCAGGGATGGAGCTCGAATACCAGTCTTCTAGCTTGGTCCACTCAACTTTGGTGTTCACTCTCCTTTTGCAAGGATAGAAAGACTGGAATCCACACAGAGGCTTGTTCTTGTGTTTCTCTCAGGACTAAACTCCTTCAAGAGAGTTGCTAGAGCCAACTTGAACAGGCTCATGAGGGCTGATTATTAAATTTTCAGTGTGAGCATTTATACCTCATATATGAGCAAATACAAATTTGGACTTGAATGTATTGTTTTGCTGCTTTTCTAGACTTAAGAAAATAAAAGAGAAAATGCTAAGAATGTCTGTTAGGTTTAAAAGTGTGTCTTGGGTATGTTTTCCCCCTTAGAGAACCTGTTGTTAAACATTTACCAGCAGATATCTGTCTCATCCCCATACTCCCATGCCTAATGTGAAATTTTAAAGAAGATGAAGATAACTTTCAGTTCTTCCCAGCTTCAGTATCTCCTCCTGTTCCATCTATTTCATGGAGTCCTCCCATCATGGAGAAAAACCAGTTGAATGAAGAAAAAGCACTATACTGGGAGGCAGAAAACCTTCTCATGCCCAGATGACCACTGTTTAACAGATGGGTAAATTACTTCATCAATTTTGTTGATATTTTAAAAAATTGATTAATTCATTCCTATGGGGCTCAGTTTCCTCATTTTTAAAATAAGGGGTTTGGAGCTAAGGGTTTTTTTTTTTTCAGTTCTAAGCTTCTATGACAAAGTAATTAGCAGTAGATTAACACTAAAGTATTTGGGTTTTGATACATTGTAGGTTTACTTGGGAATATGAATGTCTAGAAAAGACAATTCTTAATCCAAAGAGACAAATCTTTAATGGTGGGGTTTCAGGCACTACTATGACTAGGCAAAGGAGATCTTCTTGGGGATGCCTACTTCAACCCTTTAGATCACCCAACTCAGGTAAGTAGGCCTGAATTAGCCCCATTTCTGTCTTCCTCAAATATCACATAGTAGTGCTCAGTACTTAGGGGAAAAGACAAAGTAACTTCCACAATCCTCTACCAAGGCAGGTTGTTTAAAAATTCTGTTAGGCTTAAATTCCATAGGTGCCCAGGTCCCCACTCCAGCTATGTTCTTCACTGTAATATTAGGTTGAGCGATATGGCACCTGTCTGGATTATGGGGAACAATTTTGCCGCATTTTACATGAGTAGTTTAAAAAACAAAGAATATCAGAGATGTCTGAACTTGTTCTGTTCTAAAACCACTGACATTTAACCCCTGCATTGCCTTCTTTAGTCCATCATTAAGGCAAATTCAAATCTTGGGAATGGATTTCTATACTTGCATGAACTTGCGATCCCTCCACTAGTTCAGACTGTAACCCATCCATGCCTTCTCATTTGTGTGATTACTATCCATGTTCTTCCATAAATCCTCCTTAGAAGCTCTCTACAGAATCACCAAGGGCCTTCTTCTAGTGTTTTTTTTAAATAACTGTTTTGTGGCAAATCCCTTGCTCTTCCCTTTTGGTTATGATACAAGTTCATTATCTATCTGCAATACTTGGTCATGATGGACTAAAACGATGGCCTGACTATTCAGCTACCAGTTGCCATAGCCATTCTTTATTCACTTGTGGGATTTTAAAAAATGGATAATCCTTAGGTCAGTCTCTTCTGCATGTTTGTAAATTCCATTGAGGAGGTGTTGTAGCATTTAAGGACTTGATACAATAGCACAATATCATCTGAAGAGAAAAGGATCTAGGAGACCTCAGAGGAAACGTGTCTCATTAGCAGGACCTCATACAATTACAGATTTAAAAGCAGAAGGGACCTCAGAGACCATTGGGTCCATTTCCCCTCCCCCACTTCATTTTTTCCCCACTTAACAGTATTTTATTTTTTCTAATTATATGTAAAGAAAGTTTCCAACATTAATTTTTTTATAAGATTTTGAGTTACAAATTTTTCTTTCTCCCTTCCTCTTCTCCTCCCTCCCTAAGACAGTAATTAATCTCATATAGGATATACATGTACAATCATGCTAAACATATTTTGGATCAGTCATGTTGTGAAAGGAGAATCAGAACAAAAAAGAAAAGCCATGAGAAAGAAAAGAAACAAAAAAAACAACAAAAAAAAAAGTGAAATTAGTATGCTTCAATCTGCATTCAAACTCCATAGTTCTTTCTCTGGATGTGGATAACATTTTCCATCATGAGTCTTGGAATTGTCTTGGATCACTGTATTGCTAAGAGGAGCTAAGTCTATCATAGTTGATCCTCATACAATGTTGCTATTACTGTGTACAATGTTCTTCTGGTTCTTCTCATTTCACTCAACATCAGTTCATGTAAGTCTTTCCAGTTTTTTTTTAATCTGCCTGCTCATCATATCTTAAAGCACAATAGTATTTCATTACATTCATAAACCACAGCTTATTCAGCCATTCCCCAGTTCATGGGAATCCCCTCAATTTTCAGTTCTTTGCTACCAGAAAAAGAGCTGCTACAAATATTTTTGTGCATATGGGTCCCTTTCCCTTTTTATGATCTTTTTGGGATATAGACCTAGTAGTGGTATTGCTGGATAAAAGAGTTTGCACAGTTTTATAGCCCTTTGGGCATAGTTCCAAATTGCTCTCCAGAATGGTTAGATAAGTTCACAGCTCCACCAACAATGCATTAGTGTTCCAATTTTCCCACATCTTTTCCAATGTTTATCATTTTCTTTTCAGTCTTTCATTTTAGCTAGTCTGATAGGTGTGATGTGGTACCTCAGAGATGTTTTGATTTGCATTTCTCTAATCAAAAGTGATTTCAAGCATTTTTCCATATGACTATAGATAACTTTAATTTCCCCTTCTGAAAACTGCCTATTCATATCCTTTGATCATTTATCAATTGGGGAGTGACTTGTATTCTTATAAATTTGACTCAATTTTCTACATATTTGAAAAATGAGGCCCTTATCAGAAATACTGGCTATAAAAAAATGTTCTCCAGCTTTCCTTCTCATCTTGGTTGCATTGGTTTTGTTTGTGAAAAACCTTTTTATTTAATGTAATCAGCATTGACCATTTTGCATATCATAATCTCTATCTCTTGTTTTGTCATAAATTCTTCCCTTCTCCATAGATCTGACAGGCAAACTCTTTCTTGCTCTCCTAATTTGCTTATAACCCTTGATGTCTAAATCATGAACCTATTTGGACCTTATCTTGGTATACTATGTGAGATGTTGGTCTATATCTAATTTCTGCCATGTTATTTTCTAGTTTTCCCAGCAGGTTTTGTCAAATAGTGAGATCTTATCTCAAAAGCTGGAGTCTTTGGGTTTATAAAAGAAGAGATTACTATAGTTATTTACTACTGTGTCTTATGTACCTAACCTGTTCCACTGACACCACTCTATTGCTTAGCCAGTATTAAATAGTTTTTGATGATTGTTGCTTTGTAATATAGTTTTAGATCTAGTATTGCTAGGCCAACCTCCTTTGCATTTTTCATTAATTCTCTTGATATTCTTGGCCTTTTGTTCTTCCAGATGAATTTTGTTATTTTTTCTAGGTCTATAATATATTTTTGATGTGGCCTGATTGGTGTGGCACTGAATAAGTAAATTATTTTAGGTAGAATTGTCATTTTTATTATATTAATTCAGCCTACCCATGAGGAATTGATATTTTTCAAATTATTTAGATCAAACTTTATTTGTGGGAAAAGTGTTTTTGTAATTTTGTTTATATAGTTCCTGGGTTTACCTGGGCAGGTAGATTCCCAAATATTTTATATTGTTGTGGCAGCAAGCACCCCAACATCTCCAAGGTGGCTGCCAACATAGGTTCTTAGATCTGCTTTTCTAAAGGAAAGCAACTCAAAATGGGTTAACAAGCTTACTTTAATCAATTAAAAGTATATCATTTACCTAGTTTAGGGGAAAAAGTTCAGCACCCCAAACTTCAAAGTATACAAACAGAATTTACAAGACAGAGAAACAAACAGATCAAGCAGACAGGCTTCCAAACTGCCCAACCATTATCAATACCAAATCACAGTTACCAGAGAGGGAAGCATCAACATCTGGGTTTTCAAAGCCAAGGGGGTTCTCAATGGCTTCCCAGAGTCTCATCTGGTCAAGTCACACAACACTTCTCAAAGTAAGCCCCAAAGCAAAGCCTCACATCAGGGATTATATAGCCTTCTTCTGGCTCAGAGAATGTCACAGCCCTCTTGACCCACTGTCCAATCACAAAGCAACAAGGTGTGGGCATTCCTGAAAACCAAGCCTCCTGCCACAGGCTCCATGTGACCACATTCAGCCTATTAGGGGGCAGAGTATATCTTCAAATCAAGGAAGGTTCTCAGAGTCTCTTAAGCCAATCAAAGGGCCTAGGGGCAGGGAAGATCTTCAAATTTGCATTTCCATTACAATTGTCTACAGTTATTTTAAATTGAACTTCTCTTTCTATCTCTTGCTGCTAGGCTTTGTTGGTAACATATAGAAATGCTGATGATTGATGAGGGTTTATTTTATATCCTGCAACTTTGTAAAGTTGTTAATTATTTCAAGTAGTATTTTATTTGATTCTCTATTTCCCTAAGTATACTATCATATCATTTGCAAAGACTGATACCTATTACCTATTCTAATTCCTTCAAATTTTTTTCTTCTTTTGCTGCTGAAGCTAACATTTCTAGTACAATATTAAGTAGTGATGAAAATTGTCTTATTGGGAAAGCTTCTAGCTTATCTCCATTACAAATAATGCTTGCAGATGCTTTTAGATAGATACTACTTATTTTTAAGGGAAACCATTTATTCCTATGCTCTCTAATTTCTTAATATGAATGTGTGCTGCATTTTGTCAAAAACTTTTTTTGCATCTATTGAGATGATCATTTGATTTGTTAGCTTTGTGATTGATATGGTCAATTATGCTGATAGTTGCCCTAACATTGAACCAGCTCTGCATTGCTGGTAGAAATCCCACCTGGTCAAAATGTATTATCCTGCTGATAAAGTGCTATAACCTCTTTGCTGATATTTTATTTAAATTTTTTGCTTCACTATATAATTTTCTTCTTCTGTTTTGGTTCTTCCTGGTTCATGTATAAACACCATATTTGTGTCATAAAAAGAGTTTGGTAGGACTCCTTCTCCACCTATTTTTCCAAATAGTTTAAAATGAAGTTGTTCTTTAAATGGTAGAATTTACATCTGGCCTTGGTGATTTTCTTTTAGGGAGTTCATTGATAGCTTTTTCCATTTCTTTTTCTAAAATGGGGATATTTAAGTATTTTATTTCCTGTTCTGTTAATCTGGGAAATTTATATTTTTGTAAATATTCAGCCATTTCACTTAGATTGTTAGATTTATTGGCATACAGTTTGGCAAAATAGTCTGTAATTTTTCCTTTAATATCCTCTTTGTGGTGAATTCACCCTTTTTATTTTTGATACTGGTAATTTGTCTTTTTCTTTCTTTTTTAAATCAAATTAACCAAAGCTTTACCTATTTTATTGTTTTCCCCATGTAAAACTGGCTCTTAGTTTTATTTATTAGTTCAATGATTTTCTTACTTCCAATTCTATTAATTCCTCCTTTGATTTTCAGAATTTCTAATTTGGCATTTAATTGGGGATTTTAAATCTGTGCTTTTTCTAGCTTTTTCAGTTGTATGCCCAATTCATTGATCTGCTCTTCCTCTATTGTATTCATGTAAGCATTTAGAGATATAAAATTTCCCCTAAGAACCGCTTTGGCTGCATCCCATAAGTTTGGGTGTGTTGTCTGATTATATCATTCTCTTTGATGAAATTATTGATTGTTTCTATGATTTGCTGTTTAACCCATTCATTCTTTAGGATTAGATTGTTTAGTTTCCAATTTTTAATTTATCTTTTATGGCCTCTTATTACACATATTTTTATTGTATCATGATCTGAAAAGGATGAGTGTAATATTTCTGCCTTTCTGCATTGGATTGTGAGATTTTTAAGCCCTAGCACATGGTCAGTTTTTGTGTAGATGCCATATAGAGCTGAGAAAAAGGTATATTCCTTTTTATCCTCATTCAATTTTCTCTAGGGGTCTATCATAACTAATTTTCTAAAATTCTAATCACCTCCTTAACTTCTTTCTTATTTATTTTGTGTTTAGATTTATCTAGTTCTGAGAGAGGGAGGTTGAGGTCCCCACTAGTGTAGTTTTGCTGTCTGTTTCTTCCTATAACTTTAATGTTTCCTCTGAGAATTTGGATGCTTTACCACTTGGTGCATATATGTTTAGTATTGATATTACTTCCTTGTCTATGGTACCTTTTTAGCAAAATGAAGTTTTCTTCCTTATCTCTTTTAATTAAATCTATTTTAATTATTGCTTTGTCTGAAATCAGGGTTGTTACTCTTCCTTTTTTTGATTTCAGTTGAAGCATAATATATTCTGCTCTAGTCCTTTACCTTTACTATTTGTGTATCTCTCTTCTTTATGTGTGTTTCTTGTAAACAAAATATTATAGGATTCTGGTTTTAAATCCACTCTGCTATCTGCTTCCATTTTACGGGAGAGTTCATCCCATTCACATTCACAGATATGATTACTACCTATGTATTTCCCTCCACCCTATTTCTACTCCCTCCCCCAGTTAAATTTTTATCTCTCCTTTCACCCTGTCCCTCCTCAACAGTGTTTTGCTTCTGACCACCAACTTGCCCTCCCTTCTATCAGCCCCCTCCTTTTTCTTTCCCCTGCTACTTCTGCCCTCCTTTCTATGAGACCCTCCCTTTCCTTTTATTTCCCTACAACTTCTTTATAGGGTAATATAAACTGAGTGTGAATGTTATTTCCTCTTTGAGCCAAATCTGATGAATAAGGTTCAGATAATGCTCATCCTCTCCTTTCTTTCCCTCTCCTGTAATAAGTCTTTTATATCTCTTCATATGACATAATTTATTCTATTCTGCCCCTCTCTTTCCTCTTCTTCCAGTACAATTCTTTTTTCACCCCTTTTTTATATCATCACATCAAAGTCAACTTATACCCACAACCTCTATCTGTATATATTCCTTCAAATGGTCCTAATAGATATACAGTTCACAAGAGTTACAAGTATCATCTTCCCTTATAGAGATATAAAGAGTTTTACCTTATTGAATAATATGGTTCCCCCCCCCACCCATTTACATTTCTATGCTTCTCTTGAGTCTTGTATTTGAATATTTAACTTTTCTGTTCAGCTCTGGTTTTTTCATCTGGAAAGTTTGAAAGTCTCCTATTTCATTGAATATCCATCTTCCCTCCCTGAAAGATTATGCTCAATTTTGTTGGGTAGTTGATTTTTGGTTGTAACTTTCTTTGTCTTCTGGAATATCATATTCTAAGCCCTCTGATCCTTTAATGTTAAAGCTGCTAAGTCTTGTATAATCCTGACTGTGGTTGCTTAATATTTGAATTGTTTTTTTCTGACCTGATAATTTTTTTTCTCCTTGACCTGATAATTCTGGGATTTTATTACAATATTCCTTGGAGTTTTCATTTTGGGGTCCCTTTCAGCAGGTTTTCAGTGGATTCTTTCAATTACTGTTTTCCCCTTTGGTCCTAGGATAGCAGGGTCAATTTTCTTTGACAACTTCTTGAAAGATTCTGTCCAGGTTCTTTTTTGATCATGGCTTTCAGGTTGTCAAATAATTCTTAAGTTATCTCTCCTGGATTGATTTTCCAGGTCATTTTTTTTTAAATAAGGTATTTTACATTTTCTTCTATGTTTTCATTCTTTTGATTTTGTTTGACTGATTCTTGATATCTCATAGAGTCATTAGCTTCTGCTTGCCCAATTCTAATTTTTAAGGAATTGTTTTCTTCAATGAGCTTTTGTACCTCCCTTTCAAGCTGTTGACTCTATATTGCAAAACTCTCACTTCTTTTCTCAATTTTTCTCCTACCTCTCTTTGATTTTTAAAATCATTCCTGAGATCTTCTAAGAAGGCTTTTTGGTCTTGAGACTAATTCATCTTCCCTTTAGAAGCTTCACATGTAGGCATTTTGACATTGTTGTTCTCATCTGTGTGTGTGCTTTGATCTTCTCTGTTTACATAGTAGCTTTCTATGGTCAGGGCTCTTTTCTATTTTTTTCCCAAAACTTTTTTTTTACTCATTTTTAAGCCTATTTCATGACTTTTAAAGCTGAGCTCTGCTCCTGGGGCACAGAGGACACTGTCCCAAGCTTCTTGTGTTGGGGACCAGGGACCTATTCACTGTCTTTCTGAGCTGAGGCCTTGGGTGCTAGTGGCTTACCCACTGTGCTGGGATGCTCCAGCATAGTTATGCCTGTTGTTCTGGGGATTCCTGGGCTGGCAATTCACCTTCTGTGTTGGGGCTGGAGACTTCACAGATAGCCTGCTGTGCCACTAGCCTGGTGAGTCAGGACTGAGGGGCCTCAGTTGCTATGTGGTGCTGTGGGTAAAAACCTCCCTCCGGCTTGCCTGGACACTGTCTGTGCTGGGCTGTGTTCACCTTTTACCCAAGTGAGACAGACCTTTCCTGAAATTCTTCTATTTTATGCTGGAAAATCATTTCACTCCATGTTTTTGTAGCTTCTATCACTCTAGAATGTTTAGAGGCTTGATTTAATGTTGTTTTCAAGAGAAATTGGGGAGACCTCAGGCAACTTCCTGGATTTTCTCTGCCATCTTGACTCTGCCCCCTCTTCAACTTTATAGATGCAAAAACAGGCCCTAGAGGTTAAGTGAATTTCCAAAGTTCCCATTGGTCTCAAGACCAAAAAGATCCCACTCAGTAAGCATCTGAGGTGGGATTTGAACTCTGGTCTTCCTAACTCTAATTCCAGTGCTCTATCCACTACCATGCTATCTTCTATGAGAGCAGAGGAGACCATCTTTGGTGAGTTTGTGTCTCCCTTCTTTGTGCTTCACTTGACACTCATGACCAAAAATCATTGCATCTATTAAATAATTTTTTAAGACAGTTGCACATCTATGAGAAATACCTTTCTGAAGGAGCCTTTAAGTGGTATTTTGCTCTACACAGTCAAATGCCTTGGAAAAAATATAACCATCTGGAAAGTAATATGGAATTTTATGTGTTATTATATAATATTTCATATTATTAATTTGAAATTGATATGGAATTTTAAAAGTGATTAAAACATCCATGCCTTTCAAAAAGTCACAAATAAGGTAGCATACCCCAAGGAAGTCAAACAGAGAAAAGTCCCATAGACAACATAATAGTTATAGCAATACTTGTGGTAGCAAAGAATTGTAAACAAAGTAGGTATTTATTGTTTGGAAACAGATTGAGATATATAAAAATAAGAGAATATTATAGTACCATAACAAATGACAAATATGGGGAATATAGATAAACCTGGGAAAATATGAGTTGAAGAAGAGAAATAAACAGAATCTGGAAAACAATATACCATAGATAATGACTATAACAAATAGAAAGAACAATAACAGCATTAAAAAAAAAAAACCTGAACTCTGAATGAATAGAAAGACCAAGTTTGCTTTCAGAGAAGACTTGAGAAAAAAACCTTCACTTCATTAAAGAAGTGGGGGTGAAATGTTGCATCTGTTATGTGTCAAAGTTATGTTGATTATTTTGATGAATTGTTTTTTTCTCTTTAAAAATATAAGGGATTGCTTATGAGGTAGGTGAGCAGAAAGGACTATATTCTGAAGTGAAAGTAAAATAAATACAGAAGGAATCAATTTTTGAAAAAGAAAATGCAACTTTCTGTAAGAGCAACCAATATTCAACACAAGGGGATCTTGTATTCTCTATGTCTTTCAATCAGTTGTTTGACTATGAAGATATGAAAATATAATCTGCTATAGAAAGTAATTTGTGAAAGTCTGCCTGTTCTCTTTTAATATTTTTCTCAAAGGTTTTATTGAGGCATACATAGATCATTCTCTTATTTTGTAGAGATGGAAAAATAAGTGCTTCAGTCAAAAGGTATTGATGCTTGTTTGAGCAATGTTTGAGCTTGTTTGACCTTTCTTGAGTGATCACACAATACATCATTTGTCCATTTGTATCTATGTTTATATTTATCTATATTTATAGCTATGTATCTATGTATATATAAACATTTATATCTATGTTTATATTTATATATTAACATATATCTATGTTTATATTTATATATATTTATATCTATGTATCTTTCAGATACTTTGAAAATCACCTCTCACTTTTAAAAGTTGTGTTGATTGTAACAATCAGTCTTTTTCAATGAATCTTCACCCATGTCCTGCTGACAATGGGTGTTCCATAAGGCTTTCTTCTGGACGCTTTTTTCTCTGTATACTATCTCACTTGATGCTTGGTACAATTGGCACCTCTATGCAGGTGATTCTTGTACCTACATATCTAGTCCTAGTCTCTCTCCTGAACTCTAACAAATGCCTCTTAGACATCTCAAACTAAATGTCCCACTGGAATCTCGAGCTTAGCTTGTCCAAAATAGGGCTTAGTCTCTTTGCCCCAATAAGCTTTCCCCTCTTCCAAATGTTCCTGCTACTGTCAAATGTACCACTATCATCCCAGTCACCCAGATTCTTCCCCGTGGTGCCTTCCCCGTGGTGCAATACTCAACTTTCACTTGGCAATCTGTTGCCAATAGACTTCTAATCAGTCTCCCTGTCTCAATGATCTGCCCCCTCCTTTCTCATTCATCTGGCAAAGTGCTTTTCTTAAAGTGTGGTCTGACCAGTCATTCCCCTACTCAATAAATTCCAGCAGCTCCCAAGGAGCCAATATGAACTTCCCTTTTTAGCATTTCGAATTCTTCAGAACCCGGCTGTTCCTTACCTTTCCAAATTTCTTGCATTTTACTCTCTTCCACACTTTATGATCTAGCTACGCTGACCTACTTTTTGTTGTTGTTGTTCAGTCATTCAGTCATATCTCACTCTGTGACCCCATGGACCATAGCATGCCAGGCCCTTCCATCTTCCACTATCTCTTGAAGTTTGTCCAAGTTCTTATTTGTTGTTTCCATGGCACAATCGATCCATCTCATGCTCTGCCATTCCCCTTTCCTTTGGCCTACAATCTTTCCTCACATCAGGCATTTTCCAATGAGTCCCATCTTCTCATTATGTGGACAAAGTATATAAGCTTCAACTTTAGCGTTTGACCTTCCAGTGCATAATCTGAATTCATTTTTTTAAGCATTGACTGATTTGATCTCATTCTTGTCCAAGTAACTCTCAAAGGTCTTCTCTCATACCACAATGTGAAAGCTATGATTCTGTGGTACTCAGTTTTTCTTATAGTCCAACTCTCACAGCAATACATTGCTGCTAGAAAACACATAGCTTTGACTGTATGGACAAGGTGATTATCTCTGCCTTTTAGTATACTGTCTAGATTTGTGATAGCTTTCCTCCCAAGGAGCAAATGTCTTTTTTTTCCTTTTTGGAGGGCAATTGGGGTTAAGTAACTTGCCCAAGGCCACATGGCTAGGTTTTTGTTTGTGTGTGCGTTAAGTGTCTGAGGCCGGATCCGAACTCAGGTCCTTCTGACTCCTGGGCCGGCGCTCTACTCACTGCGCCACCTAGCTGCCCCGACCAAATGCCTTTTAATTTCATGGCTGCAGTGGCCTTCTGCAGTGGCCTGTAAGCCAGAGAATATAAAATCTGATACTACTTCCATTTCTTCTTCCCTTATTTGCCAGGAAGTGATGGGACCAGTTGCCAAGATCCTAATTGTTTTGCTGTTAAGCTTCGAGACAGCTTTTACATGTTCCTCTTTCATCCTCATTAAGGGGCTTCTTAATTCCTTTTCCCTTTCTGCCATCAGAGTGGTATCATCTGCATATCTGAGATTATTGATATTTCTCCTTAATTCCAACTTTTGGTTCATACAGTCTGGAATTTTACATGATGTACTCTGCATATAAATTAAATAAATAAGGTGACAATATACAGTCTTGTCCTACTCCTTTCCCAATTGTAAACTAATCAGTTGTTCCAGGTTGGGTTCTAAATGTTGTTTCTTTGCCTACATACAGGTTACTCAGGAGACAAGTAAGATGATCTGGCACTCCTATCTCTTTGAGGACTTGTCATATTTTTTTGTGATACACAGTCAAAAACTTTAATGTAGTTAGTGAAACAGAAGTAAATGCTTTTCTGAAACCCCCTTGCTTTCTCCATAATCCAGCAAATATTGGCAATTTGGTCTCTAGTTCTTCTGCCTCTTTGAAAGCCAGCCTACTCTTCTGGTAATTCTTGGTTCATATATTGTTGAAACATAGTTTGCATAACTTTGCTGGCATGTGAAATGAGTGTGATTGTTTGGTAATTTGAATGTTTCTTGGCGTTGCCCTTCTTTAGGATTGGGTTGTAAGCTGATCTTTTCCAATCCAGGGCCCACTGGTGAATTTTCCAAATTTGCTGGCATATTGAGTGCAGCACCTTAACAGCATCATTTTTTTTTTTTTTTGCTTTTTGGAGGGCAATTGGGGTTAATAACTTGCCCAAGGTTACACAGCTAGGTTTTTGTTTGTATGTGTTAAGTGTCTGAGGCCGGATCTGAATTCAGGTCCTTTTGACTCCAGGGCTGGCGCTCTACTCCAGGGCCTGCACCATCTAGCCACCCCCAATAGCATCACTTTTTTAGGATTTCAAATGCCTCAGCTGGAATTCACTGGAACACATTGGCCTACATACTATTCTTCAAACATGACACACCACTTCCCATTTTCATGGCTTTTCTCTCATGCCAACTACTCATAGTAATGACTTTCTTGTGAGATATATTCCATCTACTCTATCTCATATTACCTAGTGATTTATATATTGCTTCCCCCTAGAAAAGTTGATTGACAATCAAATCCTCTAGTAACCTATTGATATAATGCTTTATAAGGTTTAAAAGACAAGTTTTCCCCAAGAATCATGTGAAGTAGGTGGTTTATCCAGCAATACTTTACAGTGGTATAAGTATTCATTCCTTCAGTTACATATATGTGTGTGTGTGTGTGTATACGTGTGTGTGTGTGTGTGTGTGTGTGTGTGTATATATATATATTTATATATTCCTGCCACATGTTCTATGACTCTTGTCTATGTTCTCCCATTAATGCAACATAAGTTGCTCACCCAAGTCCTAGGGGGATTCTTGGAATTCTTTTGATATTATGTGGATACCAGTGGATTACCTGGGCTAGCACTACATGGCTCATGGCTGTCTCTCTACCTTTTTTTTTCTGGAGTACATTTTTTATCATGGCATCTTTTAAGTTGCTTCTCCCAGGCATTTCTTTTATAATGTGTTATGGCTTGCTCACACTTTCTATCCCCTTGATTACTGCCTGATAGGTTAGACTTAGTTTTAGTTCTTCGGCCACTAGAGTATTCCATGACTCACATTCTAACAGTTTTACTAAAAGAATATGTTTAAAGGATGATTGTTTCAAAAAGAAGGGGTCAGAGGTCAACACATTCTCTCCTCACATCACTCTCTCTTTTTCCTTTCCTCCATTTCGATTCTTTCCCTCCTTTTCTTGCTTCTTTCCTTCCCTACATCCCTCCTTTCTTACCTGTCTTATCTAGACGGTAAGTGCAGCCGCCACTAGTGGGCCAATACCCCTGCTGATAAGCACAAAGACTCTGACCTGCTCTGTTTCTTACCTGGGCAGGTTTGCCCTTCCTTATCAGCCTGGTGAAAATCTCCTGTTATTGGTGCTATACTTAGCAGACAACCAATCAACTTTCACCTTGCTGTAGTTTAGACATCCGGAACTCAAGGCTTGGCCTTCCAACCTTCAGGTATGCACCACCAAATGCATCCTCAGCAGTATATCAAAGATAATCCAGCCCTCTCCCTTCTTCCTATTCAACTCTGGACCCATCTTATCATCCATCTGATGCCTTTGTCTCAGATACATGTACCGACAGATGTGAGGCACAAAATACATTATTATCTCCATTTTGTTGATGAGGAAACTAAGGTTGAGAGACCAGTGTCACATAAATATTGGTGTTAGGACTCAATTCCAGGTCTCTTGGCTCCACAAATCCAGGCCTTTTTATACTACATCATATTTCTTCCCTATAATAATGAAGAGAATCTTAAACATTGTAGAAGTATGGGAATTTTCAAAAATAAGATGCTGGAGCCCACTTCTTTTTAACTGTGCAAATTAGTTTAACAGCACAAACATAAAAGCCTTAATAAATAGCAGCTGGCTATTCCTGGGAAATTGCAATGCTTTTTCATTTAGAAGATCAGTCCTTCATAGGTAGGTTTATTAGCCTGGGAAAACTGTATCAAAATCCACAATTTCCTGATCTTTCTTTTCCATCTAAGTTGTACTTCTTTCTTTGAGTGGAACAGGCATAGGGTTACAAATTCAATTCAGTTCCACAAATAGGTTTAGATACTGGGAGAAATTCTCTGCTAGCAAGGACACCCAGGAATAAAATAACACTAAAAAGACTAAAAATATGAATAATATTAAAATTTTCCCAATATTATTTGGCATCTGACTTTCCTTTAGGTGTATGTGTATCCTGCGGTGGGGAGGGGAAGAGTACTCAGGGGAGATGGAAAGGACAATGAGTTAGAGACCCTCCGGCCCTTCCTTTGATAGACTTAAATCTACTTCCCTACTTTTATGGAGGTTCATGACACATAGAAGGTGCTTAATATTTCCTGATTTATTGCAACTGTAACTGCTTATAGATTCTCAGGGAGAGAGAATATCCATCAGGAAAGATGAAGGTTAGTGCTATTCTCTGCTGTTCCATCCTCTAGGTCTATGAAAAGGGTTCTTAACCTGAGATCTGTGAACTTGTTTCAAAAAAATATTTTGATGGCTACATTTTAATATAGTTTTGTAAGTCTTATATGTTTTATGAATTTTAAAATAGTATTCTGAGGAATTTCATCACCTGCCAAAGGGGAGCCATAACAAAAAGAGTTATCAGCGCATGTTGTAGGAGAAGAGAGGAGAGACTTCTTAGAGCCCTGAGTCTTTACATCCTGCCTATGACTTCCGATCTAGTCCGGTCATGTGTTGCCTGCACCTCTGTTCTTTTGATACCTGGAAGCAGCGTTATGCTTTCTAGAGACTACATTTTAGAGTAGATCTGTCAATGAACAAGCCAGTTTTGAATTAAAGAAGCCCAACTCTACTAACAATACAGCTGCCTCCTGAATATAGTCACATGATCCATTAAAGTTCAGCTTCTCACTGAAATTGTATTGAGAATGAATGAATGATTAGTACCCCCATTCCAAATAACTGCTAGAAAGTAACTTTAGTTAGACAACATGAATTTATTAAAAATTTAATGGGTGTCAATTACTGTACTAGGTTCTGGGGATAGAGATATAAAGAATAATTTAATTACTACTTTCAGGGAATTTACATTCAACTGGAAAAGATGGTGTATACATCTACAAGTATATAGAGAATAAATATAAAGGGAATAAACACAAAACAAATGCAAGGCAATTTTGGGGTATGGGATTAATAGGTGAAAAAAGGAGATGAAGAAAGATTTCATATAGAAAATGGTAGTGAACCTGTATCTTGAAGGAAAAAAGAGAAACATTCAATGAAGCAGAAGTAAGGAGGTAGAAGACTGCAGGCAAGAGGGATAGCTAGTGTAAAGGATCTAGAGAAAGGAGATTAAGTACCATGTTCCAAGATCAGAGGAAAACCAGTTTGGTTGTATTATATAATGCAGGGAGAGAATAATTCTATGATAATGGAAGGATAGTTTTACTTCCTATATTGCTGAGGATGGCTAAACAGGAAGAACACTCAAAAGTAAGACACAGTACCTGCCCTCATAGTACCTGCTTACCACTTAGTAATGAGGTTGACAAATTCAGTTTTGAAGAGACTATAATGAAAGAAAGGACTTCCAGGCTCTGCAGGACAAAGAATTTGTGAATTGCATTTGCTACATGTTTGTGACTCATTGTCATTGTGCTCTATGTTTGTTTGTTGAAGAGTGAATCCCACACTGATGGGGAGAATGTTTTGTAGCTGCTGTTTATAGTTATTTTACTAAAGACTATTCTATGAGCTAATTGCATCTACTGGCATATTGTTAATGGAGAGCACACTGGTGGGGACTCATGAATTAAAGGAGTCAGAGTACACAGCCTAACAGTGTTATTCCTAAAAATTCAAGGTAGTAGTTGGCCCTCTGGGAATGCAATACACAAGAATAAGTTCAAGTTAGGGTTGTGGCTCAGGTGAGATATTATGCTTACACTACTTACCTCATGAGAATATTTTGGAGAAAACTTTTAAAAAATTAATGGGCTATATAAATTTGAGTTATTATTTCTATTCTTGGTGTAGTGAGGATTTATGGAATAATACAGTGGCTCCCTAATGTCTCTAGAATAACCAAACTCCTTAACATGTCATTTTAGTGCCTCTGTAGAGGGCTGACTCCCACATACTCATCCAGTTTAATTTCATAATACTCCCCTTCACAATCTCTATGTTCCAGCCAAACTGGATTACTGAATTCCCTGAATTATTCCTCCAACTTCTGACTACATTCATTCTCACAAGTCAACTCTGTGCCCAGAATATACACCCCGAGGCCTCATTTTTCTCAATCCTTGTGTTTCTTCAAGGCTCAACTCAGGTGCCAACTCCCCTATGTATCCTTCCCTGACCACCTTAGCTGTCAATGTTCCCACTCAATTTCCTTGTA
Organism: Gymnobelideus leadbeateri; assembly: GCA_011680675.1. NCBI lineage: Eukaryota > Metazoa > Chordata > Mammalia > Diprotodontia > Petauridae > Gymnobelideus > Gymnobelideus leadbeateri. Next base: position 13,209 of record WOXC01003645.1, on the reverse strand, counting down.
TTATGTTTATTTGTCTATGGGCTACATCCCTTAGTTGAATGTAAGCTTTTTGAAATCAAGGACTATTTTTTTTCTTGTATCCCCAGTGCCCAGCACAGTAACTGGCACATATTGTTGAAGAAGTTGCCAATATTCAACTGGCACAATTAATACATATTTGTTGAATTTAATTGAATTACTTTGAGAGCTGGAAGAAGACATTGTACTTGAGCATATAGGTAGGAGTCCTTACAATCTGTACTGGTGGGACTGGCCTCTAATTTAGGGACACCTGGCTTTGAGTCTTGCCTTTGACACATACCAGCTGTGTGACCTTGAGAAAGTTACTGAACCTTTCAGTATCCCAATCAACTCTAAGTCTACAAACTGCAGAGCAGATGTTGATCTGAATTGGTGGAAGGTACTTCCTCACTGGAGTCTACAACACCAACGAAATCATTGATCCCTTCACAAAAATGTTAGAGATAAAACTGAGAACTCTACCTGAGTTTATTTCAGTAGAGAAGACAGCCTTGGAAAAAAATATAATCTGGCTTTAGGTTCAACTATTCTAGGAGAAAGAAGTGACTTTCCCTGGCAGAATTTGGCCCACATCTTTGGGAGGTATAAGAGGGAGGGTGGACCCTAGAAAAGGGAAACTGAGGCATGTGTGTGCTATATAGAACTATGATGTGAGGTGTGGTAACAGTTTTGAATGCAGGGAAGAAGTAGAATCTCCTTGCCTACAGAGAAAGCATGCAACCTTCTATATGCTAGCACCCTGGGCCAAAGACCAGGTGCCCAGTGAGAGTTATACCTTTGTTCACTGTCATAATATATAATTCTACCCCTGGAAGGAAAGATTAGAGGAATTATCAGGCATGCCAATAGTCAGAATAAGAATATACATCCTCACTTCCATTAGTGAGAAAATTCCAACTAAGCAAAACATTCATTCAAGCAGCAAACAAATATTGACTTTTATCTGCAATTCAAGTGGTACATTTCCCAAAATTTATAATCACAAAAATCTCCATAAATATATAACGTTTGACTCTTTCTTCATGCTACATTCAGTGGGCCCAAATCTGTCCACGAAATGTATTTAACTTAACTGAACTGTGGTACTAATTGGTACCATTGAGCAACTCATGAACCTGAACTTGATTGGATGGAAACAGATTTTATTGCAGTGAAATTTTGCTTGTTGGCTCAGAGAAAGCTGGTTTCTGGAGTCTCTCTGCTGTCAAATCATTGAAAGGCCATTTACTTTTGGAATTCATTGTCCTGAAACTAATCTCTAGAAATTTAGCTAAAGAGGTCTCCTCCCCCCTTCTCCTCCTCCACTTTTTTCCCTCCCCTCAATATTGGGAGGGAAAAAAAAGGAATAGGAAAAAAGGCTGCTGGCCAAATGTCTCACATAAAGACAGACCAGCAAATATTGCTCGGTTGCTTATGCATTTTAGATGTAAAGAAAACCTAGGGGGACACACAGAACAATGTTAATTCCTGCAACTGCCTCATGGTAGGACCCACCCCCTCCATACCCCTGATTCTGCAGTTTACCATTGATCTAAAACCCACCTTAGATGTTTTCTTTTCCGATTTGCCTCAAAATTTCCTCCCTAGGTTCACGCTTTCCTACTCTTGCTAGTACCAGTTACCTCTAGGTGTTCCAACTCCCCACCCTCATCTCCCACCTCTCACCAAAGTAAATTGAGTGATCTTTTCCCTCAGACACCTCAAGCAAAAGGTCTCTGTCTCCCTTCATAGAACACCTTTCTTCATTCACAGAAAAATTAATCAGTGGGACGACCCACCTCCACCACCAAAACAAAGCTTTCTCTTCCTCTTCCTTTTTAATTCTTCCTGACCCATCCCTTTCAGGGACTTATCTTCCTGAGAGACCATGTGGCAGGAGCACCTTCCAATCATTGCTAACCCTCAATTTGATGTAGACAAATCACACATTCACTTCTATTCTCCTGCTCCCTCTCCTTTTTCACTCAATTTTCCATTTTGTGTTGTGATCCCACAAAACAAAACAAAACATTGATTCATCTATCGGCAAAAAGTCACAAGATTCTGTCCATAATGTCCAAGATCTGCCTCTCCACTGTTACCTCCACCTGCCTTTCACCTTTATACTTGTCTCCTTATTTTCCTTTAGAAAGAATGGCCTTAGAGGTGGCTAGGTGGCACAATGAATAGAGCACTGGCTCTGGAGTCAGGAGGATCTGAGTTCAAATCTGGTCTCAGACACTTAACACTTACTAGCAGTGTGACCTTGGGCAAGTCACTTAACCCCAATTGCCCTGCCTTCCCCCCTCCAAAAAAAAAAAAACCCTAGAAAGAAGGGCCTTAATGATCCCTCTTCTGTAACTCTATTGTGGTGCTTGGCTTCTGCACTCATTTACCCGTCTGTGTTTCTGGTGTTTGGGGTGTTTGAGTAGCAAATAATTTCTTCTAGTTTGGTTTTCTTTCTAAGAATGTTTGAACTGCCTCTTTGTTATTAAATGTTTGTCTTTTATTATTTATGATTAACCTCAGATTTACATGGTAAGTCATGGTAAGTCTGTAACCAGAGCTCATCAGAACATATATTCCATTCCTTCCTGTGTATTCTGGTGTGGACAGAATAGTCTTGTACTGTTGGAATTATTTTGCTTTTAAATTTTTATTTCCTCTTATTACTCACTTTCTGACTCCCTCCCACCTGATAATGGTTTCTTTGGAGGTTGGATCTCAAAGCATCTCAGCTTCCTTTCCTACTGGGAAATTCACAGCTCATCAGTTTAAGTCTCTGACCCAAATGACTTTTGGGAGGACAGAAATGGGCCCAGTTGGATGCTGGACTCTTTTCCTTAGGCTTAGTGAAGTACTTCATAGCCCTTTAGTCATCAGTCTTCAATAGTATCCTGCCCCATTCTCTCTATCTCTCAGTTCTATGGTCTGACACTTCAAACCACTGTCACTCTGTTGTTATTGTAGCTAGGGGTTGATTTCTTTCTGTCATTTGGTATTTTGGTCTTTGAGGCACTGAAAGGATGGGGGTAGGCTAGGATATAGAGTTGAACTCTATTTCAAGCCCAAACATGTGCCTCACCCCTTTCTCACTGTTCTTCCACTCTTCTGAAGAAATCTTTTGCATCACAGAATGCTTCTGTAGCACTAGACACAAGAGAAGAGAAAGTATGTTAGGGCCCAGAAGTAATGGAAGCATGAGTTGCCTTGGGCTCATAAGTTCCCCGTCTGTGTACCCTCCCTACCAATTTGCTCTGCTTGTCTCCAGTCTTTGCATGAATGTTGCATGTATTCGTGGAAGTATATACCCTGGGTTTATGTAGAGGGGATGTTTTGTTCTTACTGTTCTCACTATGTTGTTCTTACTCTGCCATTTTAGTTGATATGTTTGTTTTAGGTTAAATATGGCTGTTTTCTGACTATAAAAGGTGAGATCACCAATAGGCGCTTGTGAGCTAAAGTCTTTGAAATACAGACCTCATAGACTACTTTGAAATCTAAAAATAGACATCCCCTAGGGGATGCAACCTTCAAACCTATGGGTGCCAAATTAGGGATGGAGGAAGCCAAGAGGAAGCGCTCTACTTATTTTTGGTGGGGGGCATGAACTAAAATAAGTGTGAAAGTCTCTTTAAATGTACCTGAGCTTTTCATTAGGAGATTTTCCAATAAAAGGTTTATATAGATAGAAATCCAAATTTACAAGGCCTTGAGAGGATAACCATTTATATCCTTAAAAGAAGCTGTCGAAGGATTCTCTGAAACAGTTAGCTCCTCTAATGCACTGGAAATGTGATTTAATTTGCAAACATTCAATTTACACATGGTGTTCAGGGAACACATACTGTGCTAAATATGGCACAACTATAAAGCATTTCCTTTAAAATCATTCCTTTTGGATGAGTATAACTCCTCTGCCAAGCCCTGTGCATTGCTTTGGGGATCCTGAGCTGAGTAAGGTGGGGCTTTTAATTTTAGGAAATTTCTCCTTCCAACTTGCCTTTTGGGGATTAAATAGCCACCTGTTTACTAAGCAATGTACACGTCGTGAGGTCCAGAGAAATAAATCAGGGTTACTCCTTGGCAGGCATTTGCTCATTCATCCATTATCTCACTCTTGGCTTGATCCCAGGGCTGTTGTTTCTGAAGTCTCAGATCATAGCTTTCTTATGCTTCACTAAGGCAGCAAGACTTCTTGAAGACTGACATTCCCCATCAAAGATTTTCAATTTGCTTCTTGTACCAAAGCTTTTTCTTGAGTTCCTCTCCCCTCCATTTCTTCTCATCTCCTACCCTATCACCTCTTAAGCACAGGTGCATACCAGATTTAAAATTCTGAATCATTTTTTTAGTCTATAAGTTGCTTTGAACAGATAATATCTGTCTAGCACTTAACAAATTATAGTCATAGAAAAGTGATGAAAAGTCTTCAATTCACTCCAAACCCTCATACAGTTTTATTTCCATGGAAATCTTCCTTTATTTTGGGTCCATTTGAAGGATAATGGTCCCACAGAAACTCAAAAGCATTGCTGTGGACTGAATTTTTCCCAGATGGTCTAGAATCCTAGGTCTGGGCATACAAGACATCACACTATAAGTCAAAATGTAGCAGGTGTCACATTTACTTTCTTTTCTACTATAATGCAAAATTCTTTTGTCTCTCCTCCAATTTCCTTATTCTACTCACCATCCACTTCTATCTAGTAACTACTTATATGTAGTTATTGCTCATCTGTATACTTATTTATTTACTTATGTATTTATTGAGTGATTTACTTATACTCTAAAATTAATTTTATTTCTTTATGTACTCATTATTTATTATTCTATAATCTACTTAAGTATTTATTCATTTACCTCTCTCTCTCCTTACATATTTATCCATTCCTTTATCCACCTACTTCTATATTTATTTATTCGCCTATCTCAATTAATCCACCTACTTCCATATTTGTTCATTTGTTCCTCTAATCTACCTATTTATATATCTAATTACTAATTTATTATACATGTCATTATATATTATTTATATTATGACATAAATAATAATGCAATATATATAATGTAATGTTTATATATTTATTATTATATTTATCCCTCTATATATTCATTTATCTCTATCATCTCTCTATCTACTCTGTTATATTGGCTGCTTTAGCATACTATTAGGTGACTATATATGCTTTTTTTCCTACCATCTTTCCTCATCTTAAAGGGGGCATTTCTAATCTTGTCTCAAGGGTGGATGCTGGCGCCTGAGAGCCATATGCCTATTTACCTTTCCATGTTCTTTTCTGAGAAGTGCAGCAGAAATCTGTCCAAGTGTTAGAATGGTGTAGCAGTAGACATATTAGGAATCAGGAGACCTGGATCTTAATCCTGATTTTATCTCTGAATCCTTCAGTGAAGTCACTTACCCCCTTTCAGTGTCATGGGATCATACAATTTTATAGTTGGAGTTGGAAGGGGCCTTTGGAGTCATCTGAGTTTAGAGATGAGGAAATGGGAACCTAGAAAAGTTAAGTGACTTGTCCAAGGTGACACAGGTAGGTCATAAGATCATATATCTCCAGAGCTGAAAGGAACCTTTGAGGTTATCTAGACAAACCCCCTTCTTTTAATGGGGAGGAAATTGGGACCTAGAAGGTAACTTGCCTAAGGTCACACAGGTAGTAAGGGACAATAGGAACTATCTCACCTATGTCATCTACTTTTCAGAGTTCTTGTGAGACTTAAATGAGATGAAAATTCTTTCAAAGGTATGTAGATATAAAACATTATCACTAAACAAATATGATACTGTCTATGCACAAATATAATGCATTACCATTAGGATGCTAACTTCCTAACAATTACAGGCATCTCAAAGTGAGAGGGGTTGCCTCCCAGAGGTATTGATCTTCTTGTTAATGGACATTTTCAAACAGAGTCCATCTAGTTTGGCATCTACAATCATAGTGGTGACACCCATCAGGTGAGGGTCTGAGGTTCTTTTCAAATCAGAAGTTCTGTGATTTTGTGAAGTTATAGAGATTTGGGCTCCATGTAATGAAAACCTTCCCAATGGTAAGTTATCCAGAAGGGCAATGAACTGGCTCAACAGGTAGTGACTTCTTCCTTTCAGGAAGTATTAGTCAAAAACTGAATGACCACTGGTCACATATGTTGTTAGAAAATGACATATGAAGAAAGACACTATCTGCATCCAGAGAAAGAACTGATACATAGAAGTATGTATAGAATAATTTTGCATATGTATGTGTATATGTACATATATGTATATACATACATATAATTTGTGTCTAATGGCAGCCATCTCTAGGGTGGGAGGAGGCAGAAAAATTTATTATCTATAAATTACATACATATATAAATTTATTGTATGTGTAAATGGAAAAAAGAAAAAAGATTATTTTTGTTTAGGTGTGGGATAGATAAGATGGCCTCTAAGATCCCTTCCAGCTTTGAGAGCTGAGATGATTCCCTTTTTAAATGAAAAAAGATTAAATGAAAATGAAAAAATTTTAAATGGAAAAATATTAGTACTGCCTGTTCAGTCAGATTTGACTTAAATCATGCCTGGGAATGGATGAAAGTCGAGTCTCTGTGGAACATCTAAAAACTTAGGGGAGAACTACCAATCAAACAGAGAAATCAGAATATGGAAAAGATAAATATTTAACCAACACACATTAAAAACAAGAAGAGTAACTGACGCACAGTGCTTCAAAGTTGACAAAGCATCTCATGTATATTATGTCATTTTGGCTAAAGACCTAGAAGTGACCTTGTTCAAACCACTGAGGTCATTGACATGCCCAACCCTGGCTTTAATATCTGCCTTAGGTTGCTGGGGAGCTGTGTGGCACAATGCACTTGGATTTGGAGTCCAATGGCTTGGGCTTAAATGTTGCCTATTATACTTCGCTCCTTGTGTGACCTTGGGCGCATCACTTAACCTCCATAGTGCTTCCTCTTCTGCAAAATAAGAGGACTGGACTAGATGGACCACTAGTTCTAGTTCTGTGGTTCTGTGATCATAGGAGTTTCTAGGTTAGACTAGAAGACTGCTTATCTTGCAGGTTGCCTGAGGTTGTCTCTATGGCTCCTGAGCAGTCCAATAGGGAAATTGTTGGATAATCCTTATGATGAAGGAACAGAAGCATTTCTTGGGCAGTTGGTTTGGAGGGAAAGAATGATGGGCATGCTGCCAGTGTGGTATCTAATTAGGCAACATACGTATATGACCTCTGGAAGAGAGTTGTTAGACATATCTGAGATACACCAGGAATCTCCTTTTCTATTCAGAATGTAAGACTAGGATGAAGAATGTAAGCTCCTTGAGGCAGGGACTGTTTCCATTTTTAACTTTGTATTCTGCCCTCCCTCACCACCTTGCACACAGTAAGTACTTGATAAAATGCTTGTTGAACTGAATTGATTGTGTGTTGCTTTCTAGCACCAGCAGAAGGCATCCTGTAGACTTTGAAAGTCTCTCTTTTCATCAGGCACCAAGGAAATCCAGAGGCAGCTATCTTGCACTCCCTATGCTTTGGGGCAAATGTACATTTCTGAAGGATCACTGCTCCCTGCAGGCAGTTTCTCCAAATCAGGTCTTTGACAGTCTTCAAAGTGTTCTCATTCTCTTTGGATTTGTGTCCTTTGAACCATGAGTGGCCTCCATGACTATCCCAAAGCCGTCAGAAGTGGTGATTTGTACTGCTAGCTAGTTTAACACTTGTCGAGGGTGCCACCTGCAGAGCACATCAGCCCTGTGTTTCTGAAGGGCCAGTAGGGAGAGGACTCAGTCCAAGGTGGTTAGAAGGAGATTTGTCTCAGTTCACTGGCCTCACAGTCAAGTTTATATGCCACCGCCTGGCATTCTACGGCAGTTCAAAACTTAAACCTGTACACACACTTTAACATATGGCTGGGAAAAAGAAAAATCCTCTTTCCCAGTATTTTCTCTTCCACATTCCCTTTCCTACCAAGAGGACCTTGAAAGAAAGGGGTGGGGACTGGGGCTGGGGGTGGGGGAGAAGCTTCATACCAGAGGCAAGTTTGCAGTGAGAATCTCTGAATCTATTTTCGTCCAGTACCATCTGGACACAAATCAAGAATCTAATTTTTCCCACTACTTTCTCTCTCTCTTTTTTTCTCCTTTGTACTTTAGCTGACTCTAAGTGCACAGAGTCTGAAACCCAGTCTGGACCACAGAATTCCATTAGAACATAAAGAATAAACAGAAAGAAAATGTCACCAAGTTCCACAGATTTCTTCCCCACCTACAGGCCCAAGCTGATCTCTGCTCTGGACACCAGTTCCTTAAAGGGTCCTTGAGTACGGGAAGAAGTGGGGTGTGAGTTGTGAAGTTCCCATTTACTGATGCAGAGCTTTCAAGCAGTAGCTTGAATTCTGGTCTCGTGAGCCTTGGAATGGGGTGGGGTGGGAGGGAACAGGATGAGGAGAATCTGACTCCTCTCTCCCAAGGAAGCGTGAGCCATGTGAATGTCATTAACCAACCTCGGCCAAGTATCTGCCAAAGTAAAGAGCTCAGTGCGCCCTCTCTTCCTACAGAAAAGTAGCTCTGGAAACCCTCTCATGTTAGCAGGATTGCCTGACAGACTCAGTGGATGCAAGAACTAAGTGGCCATAAAGCCCTTCCCTTTCGTCTTCCCCCTCTCCCCTAATCATGGTTCCACTAACAAACACCCCCTACAAATATAATCATTCCCCTTTCATCTTCTAATGAAAAGCTTTCTCAGCTACCTACTGGCCATTTCAAACTTATCCTATAGGCATCACAAACTCAAAACTCATCGTATTCCCCACCTTCACCTTTCAAATTCACCCATCTTCCAAACTTCTCTATTACTGTGGAGGGGACCTTACTAGTCACCTGGGGTTGGCAACTTTGGAATCATCCTCAATTCCTCATCTCCTTCACTTCACAGATCTAGTCACTTGCTTCACAGCCTCTCAGATCCACCCCCTTCTTTCTACTCGAATGTTTACTACCCTAATTACTATAGCCTTCTGATTGGCCTCCCTGCCTCAAGTTTCTTCCTTCAATTGACACAGCTGTCAAAATGGTTTTCAGAAAGCACTCCATTAACTCCATTGACTTCCTATTGCCATAATGATCAATTACAAACTCTTCTTAACCATTCAGAGCCCGCTACAACTATCTGCTTTTGACCCTTATTATATAATACTCTCCTTCAAGTACTTTATGGGCCAGTCAAACTGACTTTCTTACTCTTCCTCACATAACAACTGCCTTGTATGTGATTTATATATATTTTATATTAACACGTTAACACTTCCTTTAGAATATAAGTTCTTTGAGGTCAGGGATTTTCTTATTTGTCTGTGTCCTCAGAGTTTAGCCCAGTGTCCACCATATATTAATTAATTCCATTTAAAGAAATTTTATAAATTCTTTTTGATTGATTGGTGGGGGGAAAATTCTGTTTAGGGTTACAGGAGTCAGTGGGTTTTGACTCTAAAAAGTTCAGTCTGGCTCTTCATGATGCCCAACATCTAGATACAAACTGAAGCATCCATCAATTTATCTGGATATGTGACTGAGACCCTGACATTCCATCTTGCAGAAAAGGATGGCTTTCAAGCCAAAGCCCGAGAAGAAAAGATACTTTTGGGGAGACAATAATGGAGGGTGTGAAGGATCTGATTTCAAACCCCTCTGTCTTCCCAGTCAGCCAGTCAACAAGCATTTATTAAGCACTTACTACATTTCTTCTTTATACACCTGCTGAGATCATTGGCTCTGTTCTTGGCAGCTGTGGCCAGCCACAATATACACAGATCCCTGGGGCTGTCAAGGGTGGAATATTTGTTTTTGACAGGATGAGAGATCCTAGGGAGTCAACTCTTCTTCTGACCGAATCTCTGGTGAGAGGCGTGGAGCCAGTTGGACAATTGGCGGAGCCTGTGGCTGCCAGCAGGACAGATGTAACAAGTCAGGTTTATGGGGGCAGTTTTCCCAGACTTAGATGTCCAAACTTCTGTCCCGTCCTATTGTAACCTTCCTTCAGTTTGGTGGATAAAAAACAGAGCAACACAGGCTTGGACAAGAACTGTTCAGATAAGAACTCCCCAAAATAATAAAGGTCGTCTCAGCAGATGCTTTTTCCATATGGGATGAGAGACTTGGGTTAAGAGGGTTTGGGAAAGACCGTGGCCTCTGTACATTAATTTTTCTTCCCACCATTTAGGCAAAATTTCTGATCACTGATGCACCCTTCAGGCTTTAAACTATAGCCACTTGTTTTTACAGAGACCCCAAATTTCAGGTCCCCAGGAGATCAAAGGGTCTTTGCCTCATTCCTATCCTTGTCCCTTGATGACAAGAAATTAACCTCTGAGGTATTTAGAGGGAATTTGTGATGAATGATATACAACCTACAGGTGGGAGGAGGGGAGTGCAGAAAGAAAAAGCGTAAAAATGTGAATCATTCAGTTTTAAAAAATGAATTTTATTAATGCCTTTTGATTTTTCTTGCTGTTATTTTTGAAATACACCCTCCTACCATAAAATTTTAGACTCCTTGTAACAAGGAAAAATAGCCAAACAAAACCAACCAATACAAAGACAGAGTCCGATGATGTTTACTGTATTCTGCCCTCTCTGCTATGAGGAGACAGATATGCTTTATTTTCTCTTCTTCAAGGTAGTCATTGGTTTGTCAATGACTCAGAAGCTGGTTTTCTTTTAGTGACCTCATTTACATTATTGCAGTCATTATGTATAGTATCCATCTGATTCTGTTTATTTCATTCCATACCCTTTGGTACATATCTTTCCACATTTCTCTGAATTCCTTATTTAGGCATTTGGGAATAATGTAATATAGTTGATAGGACACTAGACTTAGAGTCAGGATAGACCTGAGTTCAAATCCAACCTCAATCCAAACTTCTTAATTGTGTGACTCTAATAATGGCAGCTACCTTGCAGAGGTATTGTAAGAATCATATGAGATAATATTTATAAAGCACTTAGCACAGTGCCTGGCACATAGTAGGCACTATATCTGTGTTTATTGCCTTTCCCCTTCTCCTTTTTCCTTTCTTTATTCTTCTTTTATGATGCTTAGGATATCTCACTTTGCATAATAATTACTTTACTATTTATGAAATAATAGTACTTATATCTATCAAGAACCTTAGAGATCATCTAATCCAGGGGTTCTCAAACTTTTTGGTCTAAGAATCTTTTTACAGTCATATTTAAATTAAATTTATTTTATTTTCAGTTTCAAATTTTCTTCCTTCCCTCTCACACCCATTGAGAATGCAAACAAAACAAAATACAACAAAGTCCATTGGAATAAGTATAATTGAGCAAAACAAATTCCCACCTTAGCCATGAAAGGAGAAGGAGGAGGAGGAAGAAGGAGAAGGAGGAGGAGGAGGAGGAGGAGGAGGAGGAGGAGGAGGAGGAGGAGGAGGAGGAAGAAGAAGAAGAAGAAGAAGAAGAAGAAGAAGAAGGAAGAAGAAGAAGAAGAAGGAAGAAGAAGAAGAAGAAGAAGAAGAAGAAGAAGAAGAAGAAGAAGAAGAAGAAGAAGAAGAAGAAGAAGAACGAATGCTTCCTGAGTCCAATATCTCTCTATAAGGAGGTAAGATAGCATGTTTTCTCATGACTCCTCTGGAATTGGGACAGGTCATTAGTTTCAAAAACTTTCAAAGCTATTTGTCTTTACTATATTGTTATTGCAAAAATTGTTCTGCTGGTTTTTCTCACTTCACTTTGCATCAGTTCATATAATTCTCTGTAGATTTCTCTGAAAACCTTCCTTGCATTATTTCTTATAACAATGATAATATTCTATCGCATTAATATTCCAGAACTTATTCAGTCATTCTCTAATTCATGGATACCACCTAAGTTTCCAATTCCTGGCCACCATGAAAAGAGATGCTATAAACACTTTTGTGTATAAGAGTCATTTATTCCTTTACACTCTTAAGAAATTATTGAGGCTCCCCTATGCACCATAGACTTTTGTTTATGTGAATTATATGTATTGATATCTACCATATTAGAAATTTAAAAGTCTTAGTTTTATTATGAAAATAGTTTTGACTACACAAATCCCCTGGAAGGGTCTTGGGGATCCCCATGACTCACTTTGAAAACTATTGATCTAATCAAACCTTATGATTTTATAAAGGAGGAAACGGAAATTCAGAGAAATGCTGTGATTTGTAGAACATCCCAAAGACCATAAAGTTCAGGGCCAGAATAGAATCTAGGTTCTCCTTGACTCCAAGACCAGTTCACTTTCTCCTAAGCCATGTTGCTGTCCACTATATCACAGAGCTATTTATTTCCTTCTATTATAATGTAACCTCTCTGAGAGCAGAATCCACGTCTTTCTCAATTTTATATTGACTTCAGTGTCTAACAGAGCATTGGAAATAGTGAGCAGTCAATAAAAACCTGGCATACTAAAGTGAATGCATTTCGTCTCACTGTTTATTGCCCAGGATAGCTTGCCTCTGCTCGAGGTTATCCTCTTTTCTGGAGAAGCCTCTCTCTAGCTGAGCCTACTCTGCCTTTTTTAATGGAGGCCTGTATGGCATTGTATCTACTCCAACTATTTCTAATTAATTCACTTAAGCTGCCTCTGAGTCAATGGCTCAGGATGATTCAGCAAATAATCACTTTGTACTAGAGTCAGAATATATATTTAACCCAATTGATACAGCATGTTAATACCATTTACTGCTAGCACATGGAGGGAAAGTCTTCTTGAGCGAAGCAGTGTTTGAGCAGATCTTTGAAGAAAACTAGGGATTCTATGAGGCAGAGGTGAGCAGGGACTGCATACCAGGTATGGGGCACAATCTGTACAGAGGCAAAGAGGTGGGCAATTGTGAGTCAAGTGTGAGGCACAGTAGGAAATAAAATTTGGTCAGTTTGTAGAACGTGTGAAGGGGAAGAATGTATTATAAGTCTGGAAGGTAAGTTGAAGCAAGGTTGTGAAGGACTTTAAAGTCTAAAACAGGACTTTTTGATTTGATCCCTAGAGATAACAGGAAGTCACTGGAGTTTACTGAGGGGTGTGTGTGTGTGTGTGTGTGTGTGTGTGTGTGTGTGTGTGTGTGTGTAAGAGAGAGAGAGAGACAGAGACAGAGACAGAAACAGACTTGCACTGCTTTTACTTCTATGGTTTT